>OX326969.1:2433198-3042389 GCA_946800305.1 Medicago arabica
TGTTACCCTTAAACGAATCACCTTTGAATGTAGAAAACTGATTATTTTGTGGTATAGGACCTGCGAGATTGTTAAAGGACACATTTAAGAACTCCAAAAAGGTGATTTCAGCCAACTGTTGGGGGATTTTCCCTGAAAGACTGTTGAGAGAAAGATCTAGTGCTTCAAGATTTGAAAGATTCCCTAAGGAAGATGGTATGCTTCCAATAAGGAGGTTATTTGACAAGTTGAGAAAAACAAGACCCTTCAACTCTCCTATCACTTGTGGTATATCTCCACTGATTTTATTGCTTGAAATATCGATGGCTATTAAGTTGTAGAAATCTTGAAGGTTCTTGTAAACCATGGCCAACCCTTTGTTTGAAATTGTGAACGGATAAAACTGATCATCTGTTGCAAGATATTCTCCTGCACTGATCGACCTGGTGTATGACTCCTACTGTAATTGACTTTTGTTGGTAGTTTTCATTGTTTTCCATCTTTGAATCATTTCTGATGGAAAGCTTCCAGAGAACTCATTGTGAAAAAGGTCAATAATGTGAAGCTTGGAAAACTTGCATGTCATGTTGCTAGAGCACCTAATGTCTCCATGAAATTGATTATTACTTAAAGACAATACCTTCAATTTGGGTAAATCTCCCATCCATAATGGAAAGGAATCATTGATATTGTTATAACTAACATCAAAGAACTCTAGCCTTCTGTTGTTTACCAATGCCCTAGGCAATTGACCCTGCATATTGTTGTCACTGAGATCAATCATTTGAATGGAATTTCCTATCATGTATGTTTTAGGAATGAGGCCAGACAATTTGTTCACACTTAAATCTAGAATTTCTAAAGATTGGCTAAAGTTTGCCAGACATGAAGGAATGTTGCCTCTTAAGTTGTTGAACGATAACTCAAGCATCTTAAGTGATTTAAGATTGCATAAGGATGGGGATATTTCTCCTGTCAATGAATTGTTGGAAATAGTTAATCTTTGTAGACTTACTTTTTCCCACAACCAATTGGGCAGCGATGTTATATTATTGTTTGACAACTTAAGAATTTCCATATCAGCCAGATCTCTTATAAATTTTGGAATTTCAACTAAATTGCACGAGTCCAATTGTAAGATTTGAATTCCTGAATCGTTCAAATGGGAAGAACTTTTCCCACTATACAATAACAATTTGTTGAGTGATAAATCAAGAAAAACTAGCTTTTTGAGCTTGAGAAATGTGTCAAGCTCTAGCTTTCCATGCAAAGAATTGCCGGCTAGGTCCAAGGCAACTAAATTTGTTAAGTTCATCACCCAAGATGGAACTTGACCCTTTATGTTGCTATTATCTGCACTTAATACTTCTAGTTGGGTGAGATTTGCAAAAGATAATGGGATGTCACTGCCAATATTGATTGAGGATATAACCAATCCGGTTAAGGATGAGAGCTTACCAACCCATGAGATGGTCTCAAAAGTGAATTTATTGTAACCAATATCCAACGTGCTTAGTTTGGTAAGATTGGCCAAGGATGCAGAAGCGTCGCCCCTGAATTTGTTTTCATTGAGGGTTATCCCCGTGAGTTGTGTGAGGTTGCCAAGCGAAGAAGGAATATACCCAAAAAAATGACAACCTTGAATTGATAAGGCATTTAAAGAACTAAGCTTTCCAATGGATACTGGTAGTGTACCATAGAAACCCGTTCCATCAAGTAGTAACTTGGTGAGTGAACTAGACTCAAACTCAGGCAACCTACCTTGGAGATTTGGATTATATCTCAAATCCAGAACTTTCAAATTTGGAAGATGAAATACTCCAACTGGAAATTCACCATACAATTCAGAATTGTAAAGATTTAATTTTTTCAACGAAGTTAGATTTGTGAGTGTGTTTGGTAAAGTAGGTGAAATAGTCACATCACAAAGAGAAATGATCTCAAGTTTTGTTGAGTTTTGAATTATGCTTCTGAGACTAGACAATTTGAGTTGCAACAAATTGACTTCATCACCTTCAGGACTTACTACAGTACTGAGGCCTAGAACAAGAGACAGTAGTTTGGACAACTGTGAAACTTGTGGTGGAATTTCTCCATAAAATAAGCTATAAGAAAGGTCCAGATATTTTAGTTGTGAAAGCTTACCTATCTTGGACGGGATTTTAGAGTGCCTGAAGTTATTGTCAGAAAGATCAAGAACTCGAAGGTGCACAAGGCGAAAGAGACTGCTATTTGCATTCATTTTACCATAGAGTTGGCTGCTCCTAAGATTAATGTGAATCACATGATCAGTGTGCTCATGACATTTAATGCCATCCCATGAGCAGCAATCTGTGCTGGAATTCCAAGAAGCTGTCTTAGGATAACCGAGAAGATTATCAGAGACTAAGTTATCGATGACAAAGCCTTCCTTAAATTGCAATAAGGCATGACTTTCATATTGATGACATTTTGGCTGAATTTGAGGAAAACATGTAGTAAATGTTAAAGAGAAATAAAGGAAAAGAAAATTTACTAACAAAACAAGAGACCAGACAAACACCATTGTAATTTAATATTTTGAAACTGAATGTTTTGGATGAAGTGCTAAACGCATATTAGGTGGTTCTTATACTATTGGAATGAACAGCATATAATATATGAAAATGTTTTCTACTGAATTTGATTAGCATTGACCGTGTATTTTGGGTAAATATTTCCATCTAACTATTATCTCTCCAACCAATTCCATACCTAACCAATTTAATATCTTGACGCAGTCAACTGTAAGAGTTTAAATTTGTACCATATTATTGTACTAATTTCTGAGAATTTTATTTCATCTTTATTGTACTAATTTCTAATACATGCATTTTACACAAGTTCTATTTGATGTTTTATCATGTAGTTAGGCTTTCTAGTTCATTATCAATTATTTTCCACAAATTACAAATTGAGCTTCTAAATATAAATCTCTCCAATAAATTCCATACATAACCAATACAATATGTTGAAACAGTCAATTGTAAGAGTTTCGATTTGCACTGTTCCAAGATGCAGATGATTGATTCATCTAATGCTCCTTGTACTTCCAACAACGATTTATTATGAGAAAGAGATAGAGATAATTCAGAATATGACCAAATAATAGAAAAAAGAAAAGGCAGAAGCAACGAGACTGTATGTTAATATTTTTGATAGAATACTTAAAGTAATTATTATTCTTCCTTCTTCTGAATAAAAGTTTGAATGAATATCAGCACATAGTTGTTAACATAGATAATCTAACATCAACATACAAAGAGGAAGAAGAGATGAACACAAGGAGGCTAGGGTTTCATAAATATAATGAGCAAAAAGCTTGAATGCATATTCTTACGATAAGAATATATACTAGAGAATTGAAAAGTCTAAACTATCTTTACTAATAAATAATACCTATGTTATCTAACATCTCCCTTCAAACTCACATGCAAGCAGAGAGCATTGAGAGTTTGTCTACTAAAAATCAAAACGTTTCATGCAGTGCATCTTTGTGAACAAATCAGTAATCTCATCCCAATGTCCTTTATTTATTTCATTTAATCCTCCATATTTTTCAAATCCTCCCCCTCTTTATCTCCAATCTCGCAAACAAAGTCTTAGAATGAAAATACAGTAATATACATGTTTTATTTTTTGTATATTGTGCCATCAGTTGTTCAATACATATTTGATACCTATGATTTAGCCCAAGTCCTCTTATTATCATTTTTCTATATATAGCAAATGAGTTACACACATTTTTTTTAGGCTAAATTGCTCTTTTAGTCCCTTAATTATTTTTTTAGCATCGCTTTGGTTCCCTTTAATTTTATCTCCGTTAAACCTTTTGATCCCTTTCGTTAGATTTAATTCAAAAATGTTAAAGTAAATACACATGTCATTTTTCCGTTGACTTTAACATCAAGAAAGAGTGAGAGAGAAAGAGAAAGAAGAAGAAGGAGAAGATGAGAGTTGAGAGAGAGGGGAGAAGTAGAAGGAAAAAAAAAGGTGAGAGAGTTCAGTTGGTAACAGGATAAGAGATGAAGAGGACAAGAGAGTGGGTGAGAAAGAAGGATGAAGGGGAGGGAGATGATGACATCATGTCATATCATAATCTTATAGTCATTTTTATCGGTTTTTAGTCTATTTTTATTAGATTAGTATTTAATTTAAAATTGTTGATATTGTTGATATTTGCCTTCAAATTTGTGAGGTTGGGAATGATCAGAATTGTGATACGATTTAGCAAGCGTGTCACGATTTCGCAAGGCAGTGAGCATGTTTTTTGAGATGGGAAATTGTGACACGATTCAACAACTTCTTCAGCAAGTTTACCTGAAAGGGATTGGTCACAACGGTTGGAAAGCATTATCGTGGTACGATTGGATCAAATCGTGACACGATTTGGGACGTTTGTGACTAGTATTTAAGTGGTTTCTGCAGTTTTTGAAGGGGAGCTGAAGCAAGAGGTCTAGGGTTTACAAAGGGGGGAACTTGAGGGTTGAGTATCTTTGTAAGGAGGGTCTCTTGGGTTGGGATAAACATTGTAATCACCTTGGGTGAGTGAAAATTTTATGAGTGTGGTGGGTCAAGCAAAGTGTAGAGATTAGGAAAAGGCTGATTTCTTGTAACCTTTTGTAACATCTTCTCATAGTGGATTGGAGAGCTGCTCTCTCGCCCAGAGTAGGTCACATTGGCCGAACTGAGTTACCATCTCTTGTGTGTTTGTTTTCCCTTTAAACTTCCTTATCTCTTTATGTTTTGTTAGTGTTTGTGTTATTGTCATTAGCTCTACACTTAGTTCCTTTTAGGTCTGTTGTTGTTGTTGTTTGTTCACTTTGATAGTGTGGTTACTACTTTCCTTTGCTCCATACATCTTTGTTATTCATTGATGTGAGATTTGATCCGGAATTCACAACAAAAATAATTTTAAATGAATTGTTGTTTTTCTTTTATTAAGTCAATTATTGTATTATTACCTGTTATTACCGTCGGTCAATGGCTAGATAAGATATCAAAGGCATGACATATGTTGAAGGGCTGAATAGTAAACATAAAATGACAAGACCACTATGTTTTTTCATTTTATTAAGCCACATGAAAAGTCAACGAGGGGATGGGCATTGGTGTGCTAAATGGACCATCAGAATTGGAAAATAGAGAAAAAGACCTTTTGTGACCCGATAAAAAGAAAGAAGTGGCAACTAGGTCAGAGGGATATATAACAAGGGATAAAAGGCACACGCTGCATCATCATTTTGGGGAGGACGCTCGAGGGGTGTTCGCGGTGTGGTTTGGTTCGATTTTGTGGTTAAAAATCATTTGAACTGCAAGATAAAAAAGTATGTGGTTTGGTTGAGTTCGATTGACTTTTAAAATAAAATCTGAACCAAAGCAAATCAAAACTAATGCGGTTTGGTTTCAATCAGTTGGTGCGAATTTTCCAAGACAATACAATTTTTTTTTAACATTAAAATTAAGTTAAAAATATATTTTTCACAATGTTTTAATTTCATCCAACATTACAATTTCATTTTCAATTAAAAAAAATTCCAACTGCATAGACCAAATTTTAAACGGGTTTCTTACTATGAGTCGCGATCTTTTATAGTTTGGATAGAGGTCTTTGGGTATTGGGAAGAAAATAAATTAAATAGAAGTCTTTCCTTAAAAAAAATGTAATTTTTTTAAGGGAGTGTTGTGAAAGTGACTCAAAATAGATTTCTGGATGTGCCGATTCGATGTCGAAAAAGCAAAATCGTTGGCCGATTTTGCTCTATTTTTAAGGCCTTTGATTCGACAAAAATTGATGGCCAATTTTAGGAAATCGGGGGCCGATTTCCTCAGCAGAAAGTAAAACAGAAACATATTTTCGGGCTCAGATTTGTTTCAGTTTTTTTAGGAAACTTTTACTATATATAAATGTAGACCTTGTATCAGAGTAAACCGTGAGATAGAGGAGGCTGAAAACAAGGGTTTAGAAACAAACAACAAACTAGGGTTTTAGAGAGAGCCTCTAAGTGGAAGACACTAGGGTTGTGATTGATTCACCTTGGGAAACACTATTAGGATTTAGTCTCTTGGTCACGGGAAGAGATTGAGACTTTGGGTAGAATTATATTCAAAGACTTATCCTTGTAAGTTTTTGATATATCTTTTGTAAAGTTACATATTATTATAGTGGAACGAAGGGATGCTCTCTCCCCAGACTAGGTTAGTAATGGACCGAATTGGGTAAACAATTTTCGTGTGTTCTTTCTTTGTTTTGGTTGCTTGATTATTTTGCTCCACACATCAAGTATTTTATTGGTGTGATTTTTAAACGAATTCACAACAGGAAGAAATCTCAAATTTTGTATGAGATTGTTTTTGTAGAGAATAATAAATAATTACATAAAGTTAATATATTTTTAATTGAGACTTTTATAATAACATAAATTGAATTTGAAAAATTTATACAAACACTCTAAAATTCTCGTTCAATATAATATTTAAATTGTCTCAAATTAAAAAGATTTTGTATTAATGAAGAAAAATATATGTTCAAAGTTCTCTCTTTCCAAAGCCCACCATTCTCCCCCGTTCTTCCAAGCAGGCCCTTGGTGATGCAACCAGTGCTAATCAAAATCAAGCAAGAAACTATAAGCATAGTTCTCTATTTGTCTTTTGCCAAAATGTGGCACTTTTCCTAAACCTTCACCACAGTTATCTAAATAATAGAAGAAAGACAAAAATGTGGTAATCTTCCCACTCCTTGGGCCCAAATCAATCAATCTAAATAATTGAAGATCAAAGCTTTGTTTGGGAGTTTGGAGGGGAGGGGAGGAGAGTGAATGACTTAGGGGAGCTTGAAAATATAAGGGAAAATGAAGAAATATTTCACATTTTCTGAAAGAGTGGTGTTTGTAGATAATGATAAATTCATGTTTATGATTAGTGATTACTATGTTTTTAATTTTAATTATATTATAAAAACATATATTAAATTTGAAGAATTCATATAAACCCTTCAAAATCCGTCAAAATCCTCCTCCAATACAATTTTTGAGTTTCCCAAATGATGAAAGTTTTGTATTATGAAGAAAAATTAACCCCCCAAAACTTTCCTCTCCCGTTTTCTTCCATTCATTCCTTTTTTTCCAAAGTCCTCCCCTCCCTTCTCCTCCAAACTCGCAAACAAAGCCTAAAAAAGCAACACCTAGACCAATCTATCAAAGTTTATTCCAGAAGAATATCACAATTCACTGAATACAAAATCAATATAAGCGTTTTTAAATCTGAACATAGTTTAATCAAATTTGACAAAATATCTGCCATATAAGGTATCTTTCTCGAATTGATAGAATTCACCAGTCACCACAATCTGCATCCAACGCTTGTCAGTGATTCATGTTGATCAGAATTCTTCACCAAGTCTTCCAGCACAGTTGTTTTGTATCACCGAGAATCATCATCATTGAAGTGCATTGTGTCCAACACATTGTTGGATACTTGCTCACCAAATTCCAATTTTTCTTTCAAATTCAACTAGTTTAGATGGTAAACCTAAAGTGATCAATCTACCTTGTTTTATTTCTCATCACTATCAGTTTCAGACCAGGTAGCCATTTTCCACTTTACATAATTTGCTTCTTCTCATTTTCATGCACCGAAGATTAATTTTTTATTCTAATGATTATTTACAACTTTATTCAAATGTATCTAAATATGCTCACATAAATATTCTAAATACGACCATTACAATGCGAATGATACGAGGAGTGACATTTTACCCAATAATAGATGAAACAGAAGTAAAGAGCTATGTTTTTGTTGGAAGAAGATAGGTTGCTACTAACAAGCAATAGTTCAGAAGAATTGGTAAAAGGAGACTCAAAGCTATGTTTTTATACGTCATTGTCTATGTCAGTCTAATAAGCCTTCATTTGGAAGAAGTAAATAATTTTTCCATTGACACCAACCAATAAGTTGCAATTGATTCCCATGTCTCAATTGCTTCGACCTTTCATTTCAGTTGCATACTCCAGTATCCCTTATCTATATTCTTGGTATCCTCTTGTTAGCAACATAGGTGTTTAAGTTGTTACAATTTAATAAAAACCATATTGATACTCATGAGGTACGATTGTATATTAATTTAAAAAAAAGATGGTAAATGAGATACTTAAGTCTCATTTATAGGAAACAATGACAAAAATAATTGTATCTAACTCTAGCTGAATAACAATTCATATATTACCTGTGTTACAAGTATTTCAAATAACCTTTTTACACCTTTTCTGAATCTGCAAATTAGTTGGATGGACATACTTTATTTCACAATATTACATACTAGCAACAATTAAAATACATACAAAGCATACTCTTACTAAAGACAATCACAACAACAATAGGAAATTATATCAACTGAAAACCATAAATACATAGGAAATATATGTTTTTTGCTTTCAACTCAGAAGATTCTTCTAAGCCATCCATATACCTCTGGAAAGTAAGTGCTTCCCAATGCAACTCCAGCAACAAGTCCACCGCCATATCCAATCAGAACTACTGTCCAGTATAATTCAAAGAAAGATTCTGAGTCTTCATCATCATTATCATTGAAAGTAGAAGGCCCTGCATGATCTATACACTTCTTCAACAACTGATCCCCACACAGACCTTTGTTACCCTCAAATGAATCACCATTGAATGTAGAAAACTGATTATTTTGTGGTATAGGACCTGTGAGATTGTTAAATGACACATTTAAGAACTCCAGAAAGGTGATTTCTGCCAACTGTTGGGGAATTTTCCCTGAAAGACTATTGAGAGAAAGATCTAGTGCTTCAAGGTTTGAAAGCTTCCCTAAGGAAGATGGTATGCTGCCAATAAGGAGGTTATTTGACAAGTTGAGAAAAACAAGACCCTGCAAGTCTCCTATGACTTGTGGTATCTTTCCACTGATTTTGTTGCTAGAAATATCAATGGCTATTAAGTTGTAAAAATTTTGAAGGTTCTTGTAAACCCTCGCCAACCCTTTATTTGACATTGTGAACGAATAAATCTTCTTTAATCCTGTAAAAAAAAGTCCATTGGTCGACCTCAAGTAATTGATCCTTTGCTCGTATTGTAATTGACTTGCGTTGGAAGTTTTCATTGCTTTCCAACTTTGGATCATTTCAGTTGGAAAAATTCCAGAGAAATCATTGTGAGAAAGGTCAATGATGTGAAGCTTGGAAAATGTGCATGTCATGTTGCCAGAGCACTTAATGTCTCCATGGAATTCATTGTTACTTAAAGACAATACCTTCAACTCAGGTAAATCTCCCATCCAGAATGGAAATGAATCGTTGATATTGTTATAGCTAACATCAAAGAACTCTAGACTTTTGCTGTTGACCAATGCCCTTGGCAATTGACCCTGCAGATTGTTGTTGCTGAAATCTATCTGCTGAAGGGAATTTCCTATCATGTATGTTTGAGGAATGAGGCCAGACAATTTATTCCCTTTTAGATACATAATTTCTAAAGATTGGCTAAAGTTCCCTAGACATGAAGGAACATTGCCGCTTAAGTTGTTGAACGATAAATCAAGAGCCATGAGCGATTTGAGATTGCATATGGATGGGGATATTTCTCCGGTCAATGAATTGTGGGAAACACCTAAGCCTTGTAGACTTTCTTTCTTCCACAACCAATTGGGTAGCAATGTTATATTGCAGTTTTTTGCACTTAAAAATTCTAGCTGCGTGAGATTTGAAAAAGATAATGGGATGTCACTGCCAATATTGACTGAGGATATCTCCAATGCAATTAATGATGAAAGCTTACCTACCCACAAGAAGGTTTCGATTGTAAATTCATTCAAACCCACATTCAAGACACTTAGCTTGGTAAGATTTGCCAAGGATGCAGAAGGGTCACCCCTAAATTTGTTATTATTAAGGTTTATCCCCGTGAGCTTTGTGAGGTTGCCCAGTGAAGTAGGAACATATCCATAAAAATGGCAATCTGGAATTGATAGAACAATTAAAGAACTAAGCTTTCCAATGGATGCTGGCAGTGTACCAGAGAAACCTGTATGATCAAGTGCTAACCTGGTGAGTGAACTAGACTTAAACTCAGGAAAACTTCCATTGAGATTTGGATTATATCCCAAATCCAGAAGTTCCATGTTTGGAAGATGAAATACGCCAACTGGAAATTCACCATACGATTCAGAATTGTATAGAGATAGGGCTTTCAACGATGTTAGATTTGTGAGTGTGTCTGGTAAAGTAGATGAAATAGTCACATAACTAAGTATAAGAGTTTCAAGTTTTGTTGAATTTTGAATTATGCTTTTGAGGCTTGACAATTTGAGTTGCAACAGATTGAATGTACTACCTTTAGGACGTACTATAGCTCTGAAGCCTAGATCAAGAGACAACAACTTGGACAATTGTGAAACTTGTGGTGGAATTTCTCCAGAAAATAAGCTAATAGAAAGGTTCAAAAAATTTAGTTGTGAAAGCTGGCCTATCGTGGATGGAATTTGAGAGTAATTGAAGTCATTGTCGGAAAGATCAAGAACTCGAAGGTGCACAAGGCGAAAGAGACTGCTATTTGCATCCATTGTACCATAAAGTTGGCTGCTACTAAGATCAATGTGAATCACATGATCAGTGTGCTCATGACATTTAATGCCATCCCATGAGCAGCAATCTGTGCTGGAATTCCAAGAAGCTGTCTTAGGATAACCGAGAAGATTATCAGAGGCTAAGTTATCGATTACAAAGCCTTCCTTAAATTGCAACAAGGCATGACTTTCATATTGATGACATTTTGGCTGAATTTGAGGAAAACATGTAGTAAATGTGAAAGAGAAATGTGAATAAAGGAAAAGAAATTTTACTAACAAAACAAGAGACAAGATAAACACCATTGTATCTTAATATTTTGAGTTGAAAGTTTTGGATGAAATGCTAGACACATACTAAGTGGTTCTTATACGAAATGAAAATATTTTGTAGTGAACTTGATTATCATTGACCGTGCATTTTGGTTTAGGACTACATCGTGTGCTAGCCCAATGGAGAGGCTAACTTGAGAAATTCCAAAACAACTTGACTTAGCAATTCTATATAGCTACTTGTATTTTGGGTTACAATTTTAATCTAACCAATTTCATACATAACCAATTTAATATGTTGAAACAGTCAATTGCAAGAGTTTGAATTTGCACTGTTCCTATGCAATTATATTTTGTATTAGACACGGAAAATAACTGACTTTCATCTTAAGTATTGAGGAATATAATTTTTCTGGTCTATATGACCAACTAATAGTGATCTTATTGTCTTGACTGTAGTTTTAAATTTTATACCATTAATAATGTATTACTGGAGTCTCAAACAAGAATCACATTCGCTAGAAAGTAGGAACTGTCGTTTAAATCCCCTAATAATATTATGTTTATGAAAAACAGATTCATCTTTGTTTCATTCTTCGTATATATTGCATTTGTTTGTGACTTATGTTGTATTTTTCTCTAAAGTGAATTTGCAACATAGGGGCACTTCTCCAAAAAAAAAAACTGATACCTATTAGGAAATGAGAGAAAAGGAATATTCATTTCATTCAATTGATAAAAGTGGAGTACAATCAGTATTTATATGCTATGCTATTGTACTAAATACACAAAATGTACTAGACAGTGATAACTTGTACTACAAGTTATCACTCTAAGCTAGGTTATTTCTCCTTTGCTTGCTCAATGTGTAATACATAATTTTTGTGCCGTACATACATCGTATGCATTTAAATGATGAACACACTCAGCAGGAGTAATAGTATATCAAAGTAGGAGTTCACAACCAAAGCTTTTAGTCCTCTCCAGAAATATTCTCTACTAATTATCACATTGTTTCTATTACTAACTTTTTGTCCAATAGTAGGTAAAACTGAAGAAAAATATGATTCTATTATGGAATCAGCTAGACAACTTAGGAATTTATGTCCATGTAGCTATCTAATGGTTGTTATGTTTAGGACGTAATACATGAAAAAATTATGTAATGGTAATTATTTGATAGTTATTAGAGAACCAAATGATGGTAGGGTTCAAATGGTTAATGAGCTTCATGCAAGGTCAGATCGATTGGGAGCACCCGAATTCAAACCCTTGATGGAACAACTCTTTGCAAGACCTTCCTTACATTCTGGCCAAACAAACCCGACTTTGAGCACCTTAATCGGTAAAGGAGACACTCATTTAACTGGCTGTGTCTAAATTACAACTAATTTACAACCTTTGTTACAAGTCTTTCAATTAATCTTGATGAAGATCACCTTACCCCAACTTGTCTGACTCTGTAAATATGTTTGCTGCACTTACTAGTTTGCATAATATTTCACAGTAACAACCGTTAAACAACATAGAAATCAAATTCGTAGAAGAAGCAATTGTAGAGGAAATACATGTTTTTTGCTTTCAACTCACAAGACCCTTTCACTCATAGAAATTGCTTCCAAAGGAAACTCCAGCAAAAAGTCCACCGCCATACCCAATCTGAACTACTTTCCATTCTACCCTGAACGACTGTTGAGCAAAATGAAACCTTTCAAGTCGCCTATGATAGTATCTCTTGGAGCCTTTCTATCTGAGCAAAGCTTTCAGGATTTTGTTTCTTCAAATATCAATTGCAATTGTAGTGCAAAACAATTGGAGCCTATCAATTGACGGCGGTTGCAGCGAAGTTGGATTATTGAGTGTGTCTCATAAAATAGATGAAATTGTCACAGAACTTTTTGAATGGGATTGTCACATAACTAAGTTGAAACATCTCAAGTTTTGTTGAGTTTTGAATTATAGGAGTGGATCTTGTAATGAAATTTCTCCAAAAATTATGGTATGAGAAAAGAGTCAGAGATATCTTAGTTGTGAAAGCCCACCTATCTTTGGCGGGATTCGAGAGTAATTGAAATTATGATTAGAAAGGTCAAGATTTCAAAGGTGTACAAGGCGAAAGAGACAGCTATTTGCATCCATTATACCATAGAGTTGGCTTCTATAATATGTGAATCACTTGATTTTTATGCTCATCACATTTACTTCCATTCCAAGATGTTGTTTTAGGATTACTTAGAGGATTCCAGGAGTGATTCCTCATCCAAAGTGTCATAAAAAAATTACAAAAATCCTATCAGTTTGTTGAACATCCCTGATAATTATTATCAATAATATATGCCTAGTATATCATCTCAATAATAATATAGAATGGTGTTTCTGTGGCCTCATGATTTTTTCGTACAGTTTATTTTCCTTTACTCACTGTTCTCTTTCCTAATTACTACATTTTTTCCTAAAGTGTCATAAAAATTGCATAATCTATTACAACTGCAATGTTGGAGTAAAAATAACTAGCAGAAAAAGAAGACTATATATAACAATCCAATTCATATGGGACACTAGAATTATACTTTTTGGTGTTGAGATTAAACCTCACTGAAATACCAAAATGTAATTCACAGCACGCTCTATCAAACAACCTTTATTTCATAATATTATAGACTAACAACAACTAAACTGCATACAAAGGAAACTCTTACCACATGCAATTACAAGAGTAAATAAAAAACTAAAACAAATAGGAACCATGAATAGAGAGGACTAAGATGTTTATTGCTTTGGAAACATAAAATCAACTCACTAATGTCTCTTAAAAATCTTATTAAGCAAAATTATAACTGAAACACTAAGGCAATCTCTACACCATGCAAATACTTGCGGAAAGTAAGTGTTTCCCAATGCCACTCCAGCGAAAAGACCACCTCCATACCCAATAAGCACTACTTTCCAGTCAAATTCAAAGGTAGATCCTGAATCATCGTCATCATCAGAGGTAGAAGGCCTTGCATGAACTAAACACTTCTTCAACAGCTGATCCCCACATAGACCTTCGTTGCCCTCAAATGAATCACCTTTGAATGTAGAGAACTGATTATTTTGTGGTATAGGACCTGTGAGATTGTTAAAGGACACATTTAAGTACTCCAAAAAGGTGATTTCTGCCAACTGTTGGGGAATTTTCCCTGAAAGACTGTTGAAGGAAAGATCTAGTGCTTCAAGGTTTGGAAGATTCCCTAAGGAAGATGGTATGCTTCCAATAAGGAGGTTATTTGAGAAGTTGAACAAAACAAGACCCTTTAACTCTCCTATCACTTGTGGTATCTCTCCACTGATTTTGTTGCTTGAAATAACAATGGCTATTAAGTTGTACAAATTTTGAAGCTTCTCAAAAACCATGGCAAACCCTTTGTTTGATATTGTGAACGAATAAAACTTATCTACTGCCGCCTGATATTCTCCTGGCCTGTAGAACAACGAGTAAAGTAAGCTTTGCTCATACTGTAATTGACTTGCGTTGGAAGTTTTCATTGCTTTCCAACTTTGGATCATTTCTGTTGGAAAACTGCTAGAGAACTCATTGTGAGAAAGATCGATAATGTGAAGCTTGGAAAATGTGCATGTTATGTTGCCAGAGCACCTAATGTGTCCATGAAATTGATTGTTACTTAAAGATAATACCTTTAACTCAGGTAAGTCTCCCAACCAGAATGGAGATGAATCATTGAGATTGTTGTAGCTAACATCAAAGAACTCAAGCCTTCTGCCGTTTAACAATTCCCTTGGCAACTCACCCTGCAGATTGTTGTTGTTGAAATCAATCATCTGAAGGGAATTTTCTATCATGTATGTTTGAGAAATGAGGCCAGAAAATTTGTTCACACTTAGATCGATATTTTCTAAAGATTGACTAAAGTTTCTGTCACGACCCAACTTCTAGCCGTGACCGGCGCACAGACCACTGATACATGAAGTCTGGCCAGTCTAAAGAACCGAACTTGACAATTAGCTTTTGAATAAATAGTACAAACATATGCCATCAAGCAGAATTTGAAAGACTACATATCCAAGGTTTGTACATTCCAAAATAAAAGTATTCCTAGACTCGAATAGCTGCAGATACATATATGACTCAAGATATGAAAGAGTAGATTATCAAGGAGCAGAAGCCTACCCCACCAAAGAGTGACTGTCACGACCCAAGGACCATAATCGTGACCGGCGCACAGACTTATACATTTTAGTCCGACAAGCCTAACTACCAACCCGACAAGTGACACATAAATAATTTACACAACCCTTTACAGAAATTTGGACAGAGTATCCCTGTAAGTTTAACGTTTCCAAGATATCAATCATGTCCATAAACCTGTTTATCAGCCAGAAACTCAAAAATAAACATTTTTTACATAATTGTACAACTCAAAATGGGACACTTCTAGACTCCATATAGTTGCAGATACACTGACTGAATATGCACATAAGCAAAAGAGCCGTCCATCAAGGAGGCCTACCAAAAAGTGACAATGTTGAACCTCGGATCTACTTGCAGCTTCCTACTCAGCTGCCTGGGAATCTGAAAAAAATAGAAAATAAAAGAGTAAGCCACAAGGACTTAGTGAGGAGACAACAACCACCACCGACTAGAAGGGAAACACACATGGGCACGAGTACTTAGTTTCTCAAATCTAAAAGTTTATTTTCAAGACTAGTAACTGTGTAAAGTTCTAGAAATTCGCAACCGTTATACGCGTGAAAATTCACACATTTTAAATATTCCAACCAAATAGGTATATTTCAATCGAAAATCCAACATCGTAAAGATGCGACAATAAAATTACAAGCCTTTTATATATATATATATATATATATTGCCAAAAACCATAAATAAAACCTTCAAAATACATTGCCGAAAAACCATAAATAAAGCCTTTAAAAACATATTATCGGAAATCTTGATAAAAGTCTTTAAAGAAAATATAGAAAACTCCATTTAGTGAAAATAATCAAAATGGGTGAATCGAGAACTAGCTCCATCTCGTTGATAGCCCTCTCCTCCTAATGGTGGCCTTTCCAATGGGGCGGCTCCATCTAACGGATAGCTCTTTTATCTCGACTCAAAAGAAGTGTAAAACATTTTCAATTAGTGAGTTTACCTCTCATTGATAGCCCTCTCCTCCTAATGGCGGCCTTTCCATAGGGGCGGCTCCATCTAATGGGGTAACTCTACCTAATTGTAATCACAAACTAGGTGCACCTAGGTCGTCGGGTTAATACTAATTTTTTTCTCAAAACATATATCTTTAAAACCATGATTCGTAAAATATCAAACTTGTGTCAAACGCACACCATCAAATTCCAATTTACAATTCTTTGCTTATAAATCATAGATAAAATTCAAATAGAAACCATAATAATATCAACGACTTTAAACATGTATCAAAGACGAAGAAAATGTACGAAGGGTGTGTTCCCATTTTTTTGCAAACACTTTAACATATAAAATCATAAAAATATCAAAAATAACAATAATGAAAATAAGCGATAATGATCGTCATCAACTCACAGTTATGACGAATCGACTAAGTGTGCTCTCCAAGCACCCCGAGAGAAGCATGTGAAGCGTCCGACATTGTATCTAAGCATCAATAATATTTTCCCATAAATTAGAAACTCATTGCAGAACTTTAATAGCATTAGATAACCATGAAATGCAAGTTAAAAATATATATTATAACATTATTGATAACATATAGCTTCCAACACTTGTTAATTTATTCCCATCTCATGTTTTAGACAGAATAAGAAACGAAAAATTAGAAACTCATTGCAGAACTTTAATAGCATTAGATAACCATGAAATGCAAGTTGAAAATATATATTATAACATTATTGATAACATATAGCTTCCAGCACTTGTTAATTTATTCCCAACTCATGTTTTAGACAGAATATGAAACGAATACATATTCCAAAAGAACAATTAGTAGAAGCAATTCTACATAGTTTATGCATGCATTCCTGAAATTATATATAACCTTTCAAAACAATTGAAAGTCCATATCATATTCATATGTTGATATCCTATATACTCACTACTAAAAAAACAAAAATTAGTGAGGGAATTTTAGAGAGGGAAAACATGAAATCCCTCTCTAATTCGGTCACTAAATTTTGCGACCAAGGAATTTGTGAGGAATTTTAATTTTTCCGTCACTAATTTCCCTCTCTAATTTTGCTTTTTCTAGTAGTGACTCTACTCTCAAAAATTAATTTCTAACTCACTAATCATGCTTAACTATACACTAATTGAAAGTTAAGTTGATAAATATACCTCAAAGAAGTGATTACCAAAAGTGGATACTATTCTCTTCTTATAACCCTAACCCCAAAATTCTTCCAAATCAACTCAAAAGCACTTGCAGAATTAGGAACAAGCTTTGTTTAGACTATAATCTTACTAATGGGTGTTGATTGTGGCTTAAATTTGATGTTTCAAGGGAATGAAAAGAAAATAAATCCCAGCCGTGAGAGAACAGAGAAGGGAGGAAAGCAATACAATGGAAAAGGAGGAAAGAAACCAAGGGAATGGGCTTTAGCAGCTTCTAGACCACAACTTTTATTTATTCTTTTACTACTAACTATTATTATTATTATTTTTTAAATATTATTATTATGATTAACTATAATTTAATTTAGTTTATTTATTTTATTAAGATATGTTTTTTAATGAAACGATTCGTTTTAGTGACATTGCCGGATCTTTAATCTTTTAGAAACTTACACAGTTGACTGCAAATCTGAAGAAAAAAAAAATATAAGATGATGGGATAAGTCACAAATACTTATTGAGATGGGAAAAACACAAGGACACGGTTATTTTCTTTTCTCAACATTTATTGTCAATTTATAAATCTAGTAGCCGTATAAAATTCTAATAATCCGCAACCGTTTATAAACATGAAAATCCACACATTGTAAATATTTTCAATCAAATAGGTAAACTTCAACGAAAAGTCCGACATCGTAAAGACATGAAAATAAAATTACAAGTCTTTAAAAATAAATTGCCGAAAATCAAAATAAAAGCCTTTAAAAATATATTGCTGAAAATCATAATAAAAGCCTTTAAAAATAAATGCAGAAAGCTTCATTTAGTGAAAATAATCAAAATGGGTGAATCGAGAACTAGCTCCATCTCGTTGATAGCCCTCTCCTTCTAATGGTGGTCTTTCCATAGGGGCGGCTCCATCTAACGGATAGCTCTTTTCTCTCAACTCAAAACAAAGTGTAAAACATTTTCAATTAGGGAGTTTACCTCTCATTGATAGCCCTCTCCTCCTAATGGCGGCCTTTCCATAGGGGCGGCTCCATCTAACGGAGTAATTCTACCTAATTGAAATCACATATTAGGTGCACCTAGGTCGTCGCAATGATAATCGTTTTTCTCAAAACAAAATTCTCAAAACACATATCGAAAACCATCTTTCACAACAAATCGAAACATACGCCAACATATTTACTGTCAAAACTCAATTGAAAATTTAATACTTAATAAATCATAAGAAAATTCAAATCCAAACAGAGTAGTTAAATTCAAAAACAAATACTTCAAAACCACGTTCCACGACATAGCAAAAATTTGTACCAAAAACTTCACACAATCAAATTCTCCATTTCAATTCCCCTACTTTGTAAATCACAAGTAGACACAAGCATAGTATAATTAAATTTGGTGACTTTGAAATTATATAACGATGATGAGAAGATATTAAAAGGTTGTGTTTCCCCATTTTAGTAAATACTTTGACATAGAAAATAATCAAAATGCCAATAATAATAATTATAATTAAAATAAGCGATAATGATCGTTATCAACTCACAGTTATGACGAATCAACTATGTTTTCTCTGCAACAACTCCCAGAGAAGCAACCAAGGCAACAACCATCAGCTCTAGTGTTTGTTGAGAAATCAAAACAGTTTTGTTGGTGTCTAGAGATGAAGAAACAACACCCATTATGCAGAAAGTACAACAACACCTCCATTTTCCTCACAAGGTTTTTGATTTCTTAAAGGAATTTGGTGATTCAATGAAAGGAAGAGGAAAAATGGAAGAAGGGTGTAGAAGAGTGTAGAAACTGAGAGCGAGAGAACAGAGAACTGGTATAGTGAAATGGGTTGGAAGAAAGAAAAAAATGTGGGAACATTGTCGCTTAAGTTGTTGAGCGATAAAACAAGATGCATTAGTGATTTGAGATTGCATATGGATGACTTGCTTTTTTCCACAACCAATTGGGTAGCAATGTTATATTGTTGTTTGACAACCCAAGAACTTCCAGATCATGGAGATCTCTTATAAATGATGGAATCTCAACTAAACCTAAGGTTCGAATTCGAGAATCAGTAGCATTGAAAAAACTTTTCCCAACAATTAAGGACAGTTTATTGAGTGATAAATTTAGAAATACTAGCTTTTTGAGATTCAGAAACGTGTCAAACTCTAGCTTCCGATGTAAAATATTAGAGCGAAGGTCCAACATAACTAATTAAGATGGAATTTCACCCTTTATATTGCAATTTTGTGCAATTAAGAATTGTAGCTGGGTGAGATTTGCAAAAGATAATGGGATGTCATTACCAATATTGACTGAAGATATACCCAAGACAATTAATGATGAGAGATTACCTACCCATGTGAAGGTTTCGATAGTAAATCCATTCAAACCAACCGTCATTATGCTTAGCTTGGTAAGAATTTCCAAGGATGCAGAAGGATCGCCCCTAAATTTGTTATTTTCAAGGCTTATCTGGACGAATTGTGTGAGGTTTCCAAATGAAGAAGGAATATATCCATAGAAATGGCAATCTGGAATTGATAGGACAATTAAAGAACTAAGCTTTCCAATGGATATTGGCAATGTACCATAGAAATCTGTCTGATAAAGTCCTAACCTGGTGAGTGAACTAGATTGAAACTTAGGCAACCTACCTTCGAGATTTGGATTTAATCTCAAATCCAGAACTTTCAAGTTTGGAAGATGAAATACTCCAACAGGAAATTCACCATACAATTCAGAATTGTAAAGAGATAGTTTTTTTAACGATGTTAGATTTGTGAGTGTGTCTGGTAAAGTAGATGAAATATTCACAAAACAAAGTAGAAGAGTCTCAAGTTTTGTTGAGTTTTGAATTATGCTTCTGAGACTGGACAATTTAAGTTGCAACAAATTGGATGTACTACCTTTAGGATGTACTATAGCCTCAAAGCCTAGATCAGGAGACAACAACTTGAACTTCTGTGAAACTTGTGGTGGAATTTCTCCAGAAAATAAGCTAAGAGAAATTGAAGTCATTGTCGGAGAGATCAAAAACTCGAAGGTGCACAAGACGAAAGAGACTGCTATTTGCATCCATTGTCCCATAGAGTTGGCTGCTACTAAGATCGACGTGAATCACATGATCTGTATGCTCATGACATTTAATGCCATCCCATGAGCAGCAATCTGTGCTGGAATTCCAAGATGCTGTTTTAGGATAACTTCGTGGGTACTCGGAGGCAATCTTGTTGATGTTAAAGCCTTCCTTAAATTGTAACAAGGCATGACTCTTATATTGATGACAATTTGGCTGAATTTGAGGAAAACATTCAGTAAATGTGAAAGAGAAAAGTGAATAAAGGAAAAGAAACTGTACTAACTGTTGTGAAAGTGACTCAAAATTGGAGTTTGGAGGCCAAAATTGATGTTTGCTAGAAAGGCTAAAATCGGCGCCCGAACTGTGGAATCCAAGGCCCGAATTGTGCTGTCTGTTGGACGCTTTTCTCGCGGGAAAAATCGGCGCCCGAATGGTAAAATCGAGTCCCGATTTTGCGCGCAATGAAAAAAAATAGAAACGTATTTTTGGGCCAGATTTGTTACAATTTTATGGGAGTTACTTTTACTATAAATATAGGCTTTGTATCAGAGCAAACCTTGAGATAGAGGGGGCTGAAACAAGGGTTTAGAAAGGCAACAACAAAACTAGGGTTTGTATAGAGTTTGTCTCTTTGGAACAAACACTAGGGTTTGATGGTTGATTCACCTTGAGAAACACTATTAGGATTGAGTCTCTTGGTTGCGGGAAGAGATTGGGACTTTGGGTAGAATTAGGCGGGAGACTTATTCTTGTAACCCATTGATATCTCTTTTGTAAAGTTACTCATCATTATAGTGAAACGGAGGGCTGCTCTCTCCCCCAGATTAGGTCAATTTGGACTGAACTGGGTAAACAAATTCTTTTGTGTTCTCTCTTCTTTTCTCTCGCTGTTTTCTACTTTTGCTTGTGATTATAATTGTTACCCACTTGTATTGGTTGCTTGATTATTCCTTACTCCACACATCAAGTATTTATTAGTGTGATTTTTCATCGAATTCGCAACCCTAACAAAACAAGAGACCACACACATCCCATTTTATGTTAATAATTTAAGCTAAAACATTCATAAATAAAATACTAGACACACATTAGGTGGTTCTTATACTCATTTGAATGCATATACAAACATACCAAGTCACACGGCATTTGACATTTGTAACATGAAAATGTTTTCTTGTCAACATTTTGTGCTGTGTTTTCATACTTCATTTTGTTTGTTCTGCTATATAGTTTCAAAGTCTATTTAAGGATATGTCATTTAGTGGCACATACGGTACAAGGTCTATTTAAGGATATGTCATTTAGTGAGGATTTTTTAATGATTTTTTTACCGTGAGATTTTTTTACTATCATCCACAAACTTTATATTTTGTCAATTCATAGTTTTTTGATTTTTCGTAAGTTCGCTACTATCATTTCCATCAACAATTTGTAGAACTTACATTTTTTAATGATGAATGAAGGTTTTGGACTTTAAGTGAGTTGAATTTCATGAGCTTAGGACAGACTTTGCACCCCGGGACGGGAGTGGGGGACACTCTAGCGCAGGCAACAGCAGCACCGGCTTTAGGAAGTCAGAATCTAATCTTTGCGTTGGCTTTCCAAATTCATTAGTGAATAAGAATTCAAGGGCTAGATGCGAGTGCCTTAAAGAGTGTTACAGAAATGCTTATAAACCACCAACGAAATCTTCATATCAACAGCTGAATTTATACAAATTGTGAAATTTTGGATATGTTAAAATAGTTGGAAGTAAGGTTGTTGTCAAAGTCGGGATTTTACTTTAGGTCGAAACGGAATAGCAAAATCGCAAATAGTAAAATCATAATTAAAATCGAAGGATTCTACCAAAACATAAATAACCGGGTATTTAAAGAATGAAGAAAAAAAAACTCGTCCTTTTTGGTATTTAAAGAACCGGGTCATGGGTACATATCGGGTCATTTGACGAACTGAATCAAAAATTGACCCGTATCAGCTAATTGTTTTGTTTGTTTTTTGCTTTGGCAGATTGACTTTGTGTATCTTTTGTAGTTTTTTTTTGCACACCTTGTGCTATTGGGACTGCTTGTTTATGGTAAATATATTCCATTTTAGCTTGTTTAAAAAAAAAAAAAAAGACCCGTATCAAAAAATGGACAAAATCCTTTAAAATCCTGCGATTTTGAATAGATCTTACGATCCTGTGTGATTTTGCTATGATTTTACCTATTTTTTTATTCCTCTATGGATTTGAGTCGTTGAAGCTAAGTACAGTCGCAAAATCTTGAATTTTGGGACTTAAGTCACGATTTTGACGACAACGGTTGGAAGTTATATGGAGTTAGTTAAGGTAGTTAAAACAAGTTAAGTGTTAGTTCGATGGTTATAGTTAATTAGCCACGTGGTTCTAGTTAGTGCCATAGCATGTACTTGCAAGAAGTACGAACGTTCCCAGCTCCGCTGGTGTTGTTCCAAGGGTGGTGATGTTTTTAAAATGGTACGATCATTAGCTAGTACCCTAAAATTTCGTTGGATATGGTATTCTACTTTCAATTATTTATTGTCATGT
This sequence comes from Medicago arabica, assembly GCA_946800305.1. Lineage (NCBI taxonomy): Eukaryota > Viridiplantae > Streptophyta > Magnoliopsida > Fabales > Fabaceae > Medicago > Medicago arabica. The sequence continues at coordinate 2,456,018 of OX326969.1, forward strand.
CATCAAAATCAGCAAATTCGTTGGATGGACTTAGAACAAATGTTCAACTTTATTTCATACCAACAATTAAACTACATACAAAGCAAACTCTTACTAAAGACAATCACAACAACAATAGGAAATTAGAGCAAATGAAAACAATAAATAATACATAGGAAATATATGTCTTTTGCTTTCAACTCAGAAGAACATCTTTTTAAGCCATCCATATACCTCTGGAAAGAAAGTGCTTCCCAATGCAACTCCAGCAACAAGTCCACCGCCATAACCAATCAGAACTACTATCCAGTATAATTCAAAGAAAGATTCTGAGTTGTCATCATCATTATCATCGGAAGTAAAAGGCGCTGCATAATCTATACACTTCTTCAATAATTGATCACCACATAAACCTTGGTTACCCTCAAATGAATCACCTTTGAATGTAGAAAACTGATTATTTTGTGGTATAGGACCTGTGAGATTGTTAAAGGACACATTTAAGTACTCCAAAAAGGTGATTTCTGCCAACTGTAGGGGAATTTTCCCTGAAAGACTGTTGAGAGAAAGATCTAGTGCTTCAAGGTTTGAAAGTTTCCCAAAGGATGATGGAATGCTGCCAATAAGGTGGTTATTTGACAAGTTGAGCAAAACAAGTCCCTTCATTTCGCCTATCACTTGTGGTATCTCTCCACTGATTTTGTTGCTTGAAATATCAATTGCTATTAAGCGGTAAAAATTCTGAAGGTGACTGTAAACCATGGCCAGCCCTTTGTTTGACATTGTGAACGAATAAAACTTATCTTCTGTTGTATAATATAGTCCTGCATTGTTTGATTTCAAGTAAGACCTGTACTCTAATTGACTTATGTTGGTAGTTTTCATTGATTTCCATCTTTGGATCATTTCTGATGGAAAACTTCCAGAGAACTCATTGTGAGAAAGGTCAATGATGTGAAGCTTGGGAAATGAGCATGTCATGTTGCTAGAGCACCTAATGTCTCCATGAAATTCATTGTTACTTAAAGACAATACCTTCAACTCGGGTAAATCTCCCATCCAGAATGGAAATGTATCATTGATATTGTTGTAACTAATATCAAAGAATTCTAGCCTTCTGTTGTTGATCAATGCCATTGGCAACCGACCCTGAATATTGTTGTTACTGAGATCAATCTTTTGAAGGGAATTTCCTATCATGTATGTTTGAGGAATGAAGCCAGACAACTTATTCCCTTTTAGGTCCAAACTTTCCAAAGATTTGCTAAAGTTCCCCAGACATGAAGGAACATTGCCGCTTAAGTTGTTGAACGATAAATCAAGTTCTGTGAGTGATTTGAGATTGCATATGGATGGGTTTATTTCTCCTGTCAATGAATTGTGGTTAACAACTAAGCCTTGTAGACTTTCTTTCTTCCACAACCAATTGGGTATCGATGTTATATTGTTGTTTGGCAACATAAGAAATTCCAGATCAGTCAGATCTCTTATAAATGTTGGAATCTCAACTAAATTGCATGAATCCAATTGTAAGATTTGAATTCGAGAATCAATCATATGGGAAGAACTTTTTCCGCTATACAATGACAGTTTATTGAATGCTAAATTTAGAAAAAGTAGCTTTTTGAGCTTCAGAAATGTGTCAAGCTCTAGCTTTCCATGCAAAGAATTAAAGCCTAGGTTCAAGACAACTAAATTTGTTAGGTTCATTATCCAAGACGGAATTTCACCCTTTATATTGCTATTTTTTGCACTTAAAAATTGTAGCTGAGTGAGATTTGCAAAAGATAATGGAATGTCACTGCCAATTTTGACTGATGATATATCCAAGCCAATTAATGATGAAAGCCTACCCACCCATGAGATGGTTTCGATAGTAAATTCATTCAAAGCAACACTCAAGATGGTTAGCTTGGTAAGATTTGCCAAGGATGCGGAAGGGTCGCCCCTGAATTTGTTATTATTAAGGTTTATCCCCGTGAGCTGTGTGAGGTTGCCAAGCGAAGAAGGAATATATCCAAAGAAATGGCAATCTGGAATCGATAGGGAGATTAAAGAACTAAGCCTTCCAATGGATATTGGGAGTGTGCCATAGAAACCTGTCTTGTCAAGTAGTAACTTGGTGAGTGAACTAGATTGAAACTCGGGCAAACTACCATTGACATTTGGATTATATCTCAAATCCAGATATTCCAAGTTTGGAAGATGAAATACTCCAACTGGAAATTCACCATACAATTCAGAATTGTGTAGAGATAGTTTTTTCAATGAAGTTAGATTTGCGAGTGTATCTGGTAAAGTAGATGAAATTGTCACGTAACTAAGAAAAAGGGTCTCAAGTTTTGTTGAGTTTTGAATTATGCTTTTGAGACTGGACAATTTGAGTTGCAACAGATTGTCTGTAGCCATGAAGCCTAGATCAAGAGACAACAACTTGGACAACTGTGAAACTTGTGGTGGAATTTCTCCGGAAAATAAACTACGAGAAAGATTCAGAAATTTTAGTTGTGAAAGCTTACCTATCTTGGATGGGATTTGAGAGTAATTGAAGTCATTGTCAGAAAGATCAAGAACTCGAAGGTGCACAAGGCGAAAGAGACTGCTATTTGCATCCATTCTACCGTAGAGTTGACTGCTACTAAGATCGACGTGAATCACATGATCTGTGTGCTCATGACATTTAATGCCATCCCATGAGCAGCAATCTGTGCTGGAATTCCATGATGCTGTTTTAGGATAACCAAGAAGCTTATCAGAGGCAATCTTGTTGATTACAAAGCCTTCCTTAAATTGCAACAAGGCATGGCTTTCATATTGATGACACTTTTGCTGAATTTGAGGAAAACATGTAGTAAATGTGAAAGAGAAAAATGAATAAAGGAAAAGAAATTTTACAAACAAAACATGAGACCACACAAACACCATTGTATTTGAATATTTTGAACTGGGTGTTTTGGATGAAATGCTAGACAAACATGTTTTGAATACTAAAGGAATGGACTGCATATAACAAATTAATATGATTTCTAGTGAACTTGATTATCATTGACCAAAAAAAACTTTGTTTTCTATTTACTAGACATTTGTCTCCATTATTTGACTATGCAATTTGCTCTGATTTTCTTGCTACGTGGAAAACAGTTTACTATTTTGACTTAGTCAATTGTTCTTGTGCAATTTTATTTCGTACCGACATAACAATTTGTTTTCTCTCTTCATTTACTCAACATTTTATTATTTGGTTGTATGCATGCATAAAACTTTAATCTAGAACTGACTGTCCATGTAAGAGCTTGCACAAATTTATTGAAAAATTAACTATTTTATATGTACAATTTTTTTTTAAAAAAATAGCATTTAAGGGAAAAGTTACTTAGAAAAATGAAAGAAATTTGTACATATAAAATAGTTAATTTGAGGAAAACATGTAGTAAATGTGAAAGAGTACAATTAATAAAGGAAAAGAAACTGTACACATTAGGTGGTTCTTATACACATCTGAATGCATATACAGACATACCAAGTCACACGGCATTTGATATTTCTTGTCAACATTTTGTGCTGTTTTCATACTTCATTTTACTTGAATGCACTATACAAGGACTTCAATCTAACATACTATGATATTTTTCATCAAATATGTGGCCCATAAGGTACATGGTCTATTTGATTTATGTCAAGACAAGGTCTATTTCATGATTTGTCATTTAGTGAGGATTCTTTTACTATCATCCACGAGGTCTATTTAATGATTTGTCATTTAGTGAGGACAAGGTCTATTTGATTTTACGTACTTTCACTACTATATTTCAATTAACAATCTGTGGAACTTACATTTTTTATTGATAAATGAAGGATCATGACTTTAAGTGAGTTGAATTTCATGAGCTCTTAAGATATACTTCAAGTCTTAGAGAGTGTTACATAAATGCTTATATGCCACAAATGAGATAGCAAAATTTACGTATTTACGAGGACCGTTGTTAAATTCGTATCCACGAGGACCGTTGTTAACTTTTACTCAGCAATTTTATTATCGAAAGGGTGTATTAAATTGCGGGTTGCCCTAGGCAATTGGATTGGTTTTTGTAACATAAACTATTTGAAAACGAAAAAGCTTTGGTTCTGGAAATTAAAGAGAAATATGGTTAAGACCTTTGAATCCTCCGATGTTCTTCCACAGTTATATGCACCCCAATTCAATTAATGTTCATCTAGTTTAACGACAGATTAACAAAGTAATTCTACCCAATCTCTTGACCTAGAATTCTCTCCACAATTGACAACCCCTAATTAATCTCGTAAGTGAATTCCAAACAGTTGGAGGTTTTAACAGTCTGTTAATCCATCAGTCATAACCTAATAATTTTCTATCTCTAGCTGAATTACTTAGGTTAAACCTATTACCTATATCAAAGTCAAAAGTGAGGACTAATGGTCATTTAAGTTTTAAGATCCGTTTGCATATTCAAAAATACTAGTGCTAGTAATCAATATAATAAACATTCAAACAACATTAAACACAAGGTAATATGAATTAAAACTGGACTTTCATTGATATTCAAGGGAGTTCAAAAAAATACAAACTAGGTTTTCATTGAATTACATCAAATTCATCTAGATCTCAACCACAAAGAGATTTGTTACTCATAGCTAAAATACAAGATAACTAATGCAAAAGTAAAGATTGATACGTGTATCGGATAATTGACTATGAGTTTTGATGGTCTCTAACCAGATCTGCAATGCTTCAGCTCCAAAATATGTCTCTTCTCTCTAAATCACGAACCCTTTTCAGTTCTATATAGCACTGTGAAAATCTACGCCCAAACCTATAAAACCGTCCACCGAAATCTCAATAAATGAAAATATTTTTTCCCTGCTCCTGCAAAATCAGCGTCCAATTTGTAGAAATCGGAAGCCGAAAATTGTCAAAGCAAAAGGGTCTTCCAAGCCTTGAAATCGACGCCCAATTGCTTGAAATTGACGCCCGATTTTGGTGAATGGTGTCCTTCCTGCTTTCTGTCCTATTTTAGCTTCTAGTTCCCATGATTACAAAAGAAAAGGTCCCGAAGAAAAAAAAAATCCAAAAACAAAAACAAACCAATATTCCTCCTCATCATCACCACAACCTCACCACGACGAGAAAAAAAAATCCATTAACAAGCTCTCTTCCTGACACTATTGAAATACAGATATGGAGGAAGGATGGGCACAACCAAAATGATGAGAAGTGTCTATGCATGAAGGAAATGAATGGAGCATCAATTTTATATTTCTAGGGGTGACAACATGGATTTTAGATGATGTGTAACAAATTTGATTATTTGTGTCACTGTCTAAAATTATGCATGCAGACTATTAACCACCACGACCCCAAGACAAAACAACACATCTACAACTGTTATACTAATTTTCTTTTCTTTTTGTGATCAAATGGTCTTTTCATAATTAAACTCGTTCTTGAATGTAATTTTACTATTCTTCTGAATGAATTTCAGCACAAAGTTAGATTCAATCAAGCTTCACATAGCAGTTTACTTTTTGGAATAAGTCGGTTTATTATATTTTAACAGACAATCTTTTAAAATAAACCGTCAATTTCAGTTATTTAACTATCACTTTCTCTCCAGTTTTGTGTGTAAAGTTTAGAAATATAATAAGTGTGACTGTATGAGACTGATACCTGAGGAACCTAAAGAGAATTATTTTAAATTTAAATTTCACTATTGCTTCCAAATTCGACTCGTTTTAAGTCGCAATTGTAGTGCAAAACTCTTGGAGCCTATCAATAGATGTGCTTGAAGCGAAGTTTAAAATAGATGAAATTGTCACATAGCTAAGTTGAGCATTATACCTTACAAAAATCCTAATCAGTTTGATGAACATCCCTGATAATTATAATCAATAATAATATATGCCTAGTATTTTATATCAGTGTTCCAGTTTACAAGATTAATATAGAGAGGTGTTTCTGTGGTCTCTTATTCTCTTTCATAATTACTACATGTTTTCATTTAATTCAGCCAAAGTGACATATATATATTGCATAATTTAATACAACACTGCAATGTTGGAGTATAAATAACTTACAGAAAAAGAAGATTATAAAAATCAATTTAATTCATATAGGAACTAGAATTCTACTTTTTGGTGATGAGATTAAACCTCACCAAAATACTAAAATGTAATTTAAATCATGCCCTTTCAAACAACCTTTATTGATTTTACATACAAAGGAAACTCTTACAATATGCAATTACAAGCACAGAAGGAAACTAAAACAAATAAGAACCATAAATAGAGAGGACTAATATCTTTATTGCTTTCGACTCACAAAAGCAACTCATTAATGTCTCTTAAAAATCTTATTAAGCAAAATTATAACTGAAACGCTAAGGCAATCTCTACACCATGCAAATACCTGCGGAAAGTAAGTGTTTCCCAAAGCCACTCCAGCAACAAGTCCACCGCCATATCCAATCAGAACTACAGTCCAGTATAATTCAAAGAAAGATTCTGAGTCTTCATCATCATTATCAGAAGTAGAAGGCCCTGCATGATCTACACACTTCTTCAACAGCTGATCCCCACACAGACCTTGGTTACCCTCAAATGAATCACTTTTGAATGTAGAAAACTGATTATTTTGTGGTATAGGACCTGTGAGATTGTTAAAGGACACATTTAAGTACTCCAAAAAGGTGATTTCTGCCAACTGTTGGGGAATTTTCCCTGAAAGACTGTTGAGAGAAAGATCCAGTGCTTCAAAGTTTGAAAGCTTCCCTAAGGAAGATGGAATGCTGCCAGTAAGGTGGTTATTTGACAAGTTGAGCAAAACAAGACCCTTCAACTCGCCTATCACTTGTGGTATCTCTCCACTGATTTTGTTGCTTGAAATATCAATGGCTATTAAGCTGTAAAATTTTTGAAGGTAATGGTAAACCATGGCCAGCCCTTTGTTTGACATTGTGAACGAATAAAACTTATCTTCTGTTGTATAATATGTTCCTGCACTGTTCGATTTCCAGTAAGACATGTACTCTAATTGACTTATGTTGGTAGTTTTCATTGATTTCCATCTTTGGATCATTTCTGATGGAAAATTTCCAGAGAACTCATTGTGAGAAAGGTCAATGATGTGAAGCTTGGGAAATGTGCATGTCATGTTGCTAAAGCACCTAATGTCTCCATGAAATTCATTGTTACTTAAAGACAATACCTTCAACTCGGGTAAATCTCCAAGCCAGAATGGAAATGAATCATTGATATTGTTATAACTAATATCAAAGAATTCTAGACTTCTGCTGTTGACCAATTCCCTTGGCAAGCGACCCTTCATATTGTTGTTACTGAGATCAATATGCTGAAGGGAATTTCCTATCATGTATGCTTGAGGAATGAGGCCAGACAATTTATTCCCTTTTAGCATCAGATTTTCTAAAGATTTGCTAAAGTTCCCAAGACATGAAGGAACATTGCCGCTTAAGTTGTTGAACGATAAATCAAGTCTTGTGAGTGATTTGAGATTGCATATGGATGGGGATATTTCTCCTATCAATGAATTGTTGGAAACATATAGGATTTGTAGACTTGCTTTTTTCCACAACCATTCGGGTAGCGATGTTATATTGTTGTTTGACAGGAAAAGAGTTTCCAGATCACTGAGATCTCTTATATATGTTGGAATCTCAACTAAATTGCATGAAGCCCAACTGTAAGATTTTAAGTCCATAATTGGTTAAATGGGATGAATTTTTTCCACTAAACAATGGTAGTTTGTTATGTGATAAATTTAGAAAACCTAGCTTTTTGAGGTTCAGAAACGTGTCAAGCTCTAGCTTTCCATGCAAAAAATTAGAGTTTAGGTCCAAGAAAACTAAATTTGTTAGGTTCATTATCCAAGATGGAATTTCACCTTTTAAATTGCTATTTTGTGCATTTAAAAATTGCAGCTGGGTGAGATTTGCAAAAGATAATGGAATGTCACTGCCAATTTTGACTGATGATATATCCAAGCCAATTAATGATGAAAGCTTACCTACCCATGAGAAGTTTTCAATAGTAAATTCATTCAAACCAACATCAAAGCCAGTTAGCTTGGTAAGATTTGCCAAGGATGCAGAAGGGTCGCCCCTGAATTTGTTATCTCTAAGGTTTATTCCCGTGAGTTGTCTGAGGTTGCCAAGTGAAGAAGGAATATACCCAGAAAAATGGCAATGTGGAATTGTTAGGACATTTAAAGAACTAAGCTTTCCAATGGATACTGGCAGTGTACCATAGAAACCTGTCTGGTCAAGTGCTAACCTGGTGAGTGAACTAGACTTAAACTCAGGCAATCTTCCATTGAGATTTGGATTATATCTCAAATCCAGAAGTTCCAAGTTTGGAAGATGAAATACTCCAACAGGAAATTCACCATACAATTCAGAATTGTAAAGAGATAATCTTTTCAACGATGTTAGATTTGTGAGTGTGTCTGGTAAAGTAGATGAAATACTCACTAAACAAATGAAAAGGATCTCAAGTTTTGTTGAGTTTTGAATTATGCTTTTGAGACTGGACAATTTGAGTTGCAACAAATTGTCTGTACTACCTTTAGGACTACCTAGAGCTTTGTAGCCTAGATCAAAAGATAACAACTTGGACAATTGCGAAACTTCTGATGGAATTTCTCCAGAAAATAAGCTGAGAGAAAGGTTCAGATGTTTTAGTTGTGAAAGCTCACCTATCTTGGATGGGATTCGAGAGTAATTGAAGTCGTTGTCAGAAAGATCAAGAACTCGAAGGTGCACAAGGCGAAAGAGACTGCTATTTGCATCCATTCTACCGTAGAGTTGACTGCTACTAAGATCGACATGAATCACATGATCAGTGTGCTCATGACATTTAATGCCATCCCATGAGCAGCAATCTGTGCTGGAATTCCATGATGCTGTTTTAGGATAACCAAGAAGCTTATCAGAGGCAATCTTGTTGATTACAAAGCCTTCCTTAAATTGCAACAAGGCATGACTTTCATCATCATGACACTTTGGTTGAATTTGAGGAAAACATGTAGTAAATGTGAAATAGAAAAGTGAATACAAGAAAAGAAATTTTACTAACAAATCAAGAGACCTGACAGACACCATTGTATCTTAATATTTTGAACTGAATGTTTTGGATGAAATGCTAGACACACGCTAAGTGATTCTTATAATAAAGGAATGAACTGCATGCATATAACAAATGAAAATGTTTTGTAGTGAACTTGATTATCATTGACCGTGTATTTTGGTTTAGGACTAACATCACATATCTGTATCTTGGCTTAGCCCATTGGAGAGGCTAACTTGATCAACTCCCAAAACAACTTGACTTAGCATTCCGCAATTTGCTCTTATACTACATCACATGTCTATATCTTGTGTTACCCATTAGAGAGGCTAACTTTATCAACTCCAATAAAACTTTGTCTCCTTTATTGTTTAAATTCCAGAAAGGTATTTGCATCTTGGCTCTTATAGTTGATTCTACAATTTTATTTCATCTTTATTGTATTTATTTCAGAACAATGCATTTTATACAAGACTTTGATGTAACATAATATGATCTCTAATTTCAGTACATTTGTCTCTATTGTTTGACTCAGCAATTTGCTCTGATTTTCTTGCTACTTGCATTCTTGGAAAACAATTTAATTGACTTAGTCAATTGTTCATGTGCAATTTTATTTCGTACGGACATAACAATTTGTTTTCTCACTTCATATACTCAGCATTTTATTATTTGGTTTTATGCATAAAATTCAATCTAGAACCATGTAAGAGCTTGCACAAATTTATTGAAAAATTAACTATTTTATATGTACAACTTTTTTATTAAAATAACGCATTTTAGGGAAAAAAGATACTTGGAAAAATGAAAGAAATTTGTACTGTCCTAATGCTGAGATTTCTTACTATGATTCGGGGTCTGTTTGATTGTTTGGAAAGAAGGTTTTGAGAATTGGGAAGAAAATAAACTAGAGTGAAATATTAATTTTGAGACTTCTATAATAACATAAATTTAATTTAAAAAATTTATTTAAATTTTCTGAAACTTTCATCCAATGCAATTTTTGAACTTTCTCAAATTCGAAGGATTTTGTATTGCTGAAGAAAAATAACAGCTCGAAGTTTTCTCTTTCCAAAGCCCACCATTCTCCCAAATAGACTCTTGGTGATGCAAAAAGAGATAATCAAGCAAGAGACTATAGTATGACAGTTTCTTTTCCCACCTACAACACCTCTCACCCTATTTTGGGATTCCAAATCCGAAAAAAATGGGGGGGGGGGGGGGGGGGATTTTAAACGTATTTTATGCTTTTAATGGATACAATCCAAAATGCAGTTGGGCACGCGAGAGGCAAATAAGGCGAGATAAGAAATTCACTTATAGCATAGTTCTATATTTGCCTTTTGACAAAATGTGGCAATCTTCCTAAGCTTTGCCCCCAATCATCTAAATAATATAAGACATTAAGAAAGCAATGCCTGAACAAATCTATCAAAGTTTATTTCATAAGAAAATTTATTATCACAATTCACAACATACAAATTCAATATAAATGTTTTTAAATCTGAACATAATTTAATCAAATTTGACAAAAGATCTCCCATCTATATTACAGAAGATTTTACTTATTTGTATCACAATCTTCTCTAGTCTCTAATGATCGGCAACTCGGGTGTAGAATGCAGACACAACAATTAGTCCAAACGAACATACAAGCTATAACAATGAGTAATCAGACTAAAATATGAAGACAACACTGTCATGAACTCTCGACTTTTGATTCTGAGCCACACATTCTGAAATCCACATAAGATTTCTGATCTCCTGCTCCCTTAACCTCATATATGCGAAGAAAACAGCATAGTGAAACTGCAAATATAGACAAATTAGGATGGCTTAGTGAATGAATAAAACATATGTATACTACACAAAAACATTTCTAATTAAGCCAATCAATATCCTTCCAGCTTAATATTATGATATTCTGAACTGTTAAAAAATAAACCTGTTGCTCAAATGCTAAGCAATGCCTCTTGACCTCCTCCTCATAGAATGCCTTGTCAAGCATCTGGCTCTCTCCATACGATAACTTAGCAAAGATGGATTGATAAGGAGGGTATTTTTCCATAACAGCACGAACCTACGCGAGCAACCATGTAAAAGAATTAAGGCTAAAAAAGCAATACTAAAAGAAATCAACTAGAAATCAGTGGATGTTATAGACAACAATGATGAATCTCAAATATTTCAGGGCCTATACAAACAAGAAATTGGTAGCCAAAAGCAACTAAAATTACAAATGAAGTAACAATGAAATTACTCAAAAAAATGAAATGAAAGTTTCAAAGAGATCCCTAAAACAAGAATCATCTACAAGTAGGGCAATCTCCTGGCGGTACAGGTTTAAGGTCATGCAACAGCAGTTAAACCAGGGATAAGAAGAATAATATAGTTGCAGCACATTACACTGACTTAGCTACTAATAAAAAAATCGATAAATAATCTACTGCCCTAAGAAACACAATCTAGAAGGGTCCAAGAAGCATACAAATTGAAAGAGGGAAAACACTGTACATCAGCAATGCAACAACCAAACGTTTAACACAATTGAGATGCAAATCATACCTGATCAATGTCCTCACAGACAGCAAGCTCCTCATGACCATATGGGAAGCTGTTAAAAATAAGTTGGTGATTAGTAAAATAAGCATTACAAAGCAGTATATTGATTTTCTTTTTCTTATTTTTAAAAATATTTAACTGAAGGATTAGAGCTTACAACAAACCGAAGTTAGAGTACAATTTCCTACGGTCATCTCTGGTAAGCTCAGTTCCAATGCTGCACAACGTGGAAACCATGGATGCTAGTTATGCAGGATCCAGATAAACAAAAAGATTTACAAAACCTTCTTAGTGATTTACCTGTTTATGGTAATATTCACAGCCCTTCTATCGGCCTCAAAAGCTAGAAGGTCAGACATTATCTCAGCAGTAGCACCACCAAGTTTCTGTTTGGGAATAACATTGAAATTGATGACTGTCAGGAGGAAATCACAAGGGAATACAAATAAATAGCTGACAAAAAAGAGACTTGGAAATCACATAGAGGATTCACCTGACAAAATCTGTAAAAATCTTCAAGGTATGCCTTGTAAAGAGTGTTCCTCATTATTTCAATGTTCATGTCATCCAAGTCCTGAAAATTAACCAAAACCATAAGCACATACATCAAAGAGATAAACATATGAAGCTACGTCAACGAAATTAATGCCTATAATATCAAAGTTTTGCTACTATTGCATGTGCATAATCCAAATGAAAAGGTTAAGTAGGAAAGTTGTCTTCTGGATGGCAACCCAGAGCTATTTGCCTTCCAATTTTTGATTGTTTTACATTACATTTTTTATCAGTCTATTTGGTGAAAATTAGGGGTAGATATAGATAATTTCAGGTTTATGCAATAAAACTACACTACAGCATTCAACGCGGCAGACTGATTGAAGTTGAACCAAAGAAAAGGGAAACAAAAAATCTGGAGATGATTTACCTCTGATGTAATGCACTCAGAGAAGTATGGAGCCAGAGGAGTGTCAACAAGAACCAGCCTGTAAAGCTCCCGCATATTCTGAGCTACAGCCAGAGTGGCAATACTGAGGAGAATACCACGGGGAGAAACAAAAGATGAAATCAATATTCTATGTACCAACAACAATATACTGCAAAATGCATAGAAGACATCAAAAAAAAATAGAAATCAGGGTACCTGTCAAACATGCCCAGTGGATGGCATTTTTCTAGAAGTTCTTGGACATCTCTCTCATGCAAGGTGCCAGTAACAATCAAAACAACATTGTCTATCATGTGACCATATCTGCAGAGTAAAAAAGAAAGTATATTCATTTCAGCTTTACTTACAGACACGGGCACCGGAAACCACGTTGATATTGAGTATTGACACATCAATACCAGTAACGATTTAAGAAAATATAAGTAATTAACTATGAGTGACGGTGTCAGACACCAGACACAGTTTCAATCTGAAGTGCCAGTGTTGTATAAACTTGTGTGCTTAGTAAATACAATAGCAGAGCAAACAGAAAATGAAAAGTTCACATACGTGATATACTCTAAGAAGGTTGACAAGGGTTCTGTTGCTTGGCATAGCATGTGCTTGTAATCATCAACCAGCTTAAGAGTACATTTCTCCACAATTGTTGTTGTATGCAACGGAGAAGGTTCTGCAATAGGTAAGTCATCATCCATCAGTAGAAATCCATAATTTTATGTACTACAAGTTATCATCAAGTATACCCTTGAATTAGTAAGAATAATAATAAGCTGAAAATTGAATCAATAATTTATGAAATTCTTCTAAATCTTTAATTCAACAAAGAATATTAAACAAAACCCGCAGCAATAACAGTTAACTTTTACACAAATATAATAACAAAAACAAACAATATCTTACTGAAGTTTACAATAATAAGGTAATATAATCATAGACTCAAACAAGTTAGATCATATATCCAAAATAACAGTCATTAAATTTTCATGACTAGGAAGCATGATTATCAAATCGAGATTCAATTTAGGAATTGCAAGATCTATTTTTTCAAATCATGAATCAAATCGTATTATGACTTGTAAAATACATAACCAATAAATAAAATTTTTACATTTTAAGTAAAGACATGTGAGTAACTATACAAAATTATAAGCTGATATATACAAAACCACAATAATTCAAGATTCAAGTCATGAATCAAATGAAAAAGAAAAGTGGTTGGCCTTACTAAGTTTCTGTGGTGAATTGAGATTCATCATAATGAATCGGGAATTAAGATGATATTCAAGTCATACAAACTATGAATTTGTATCCATGAAGTTCAGACAAACTATGAATTTGTATCCATTAAGTTCAGTTTTGTAACAAATCGAGCTACACATTCTCAACAGCAAACAGTAAATTTCATCAAAAAAACTTCTAAAAATTTCAAAAATTAATCCTTCAGTTCCATCATTAGCATTTCAAATCTACAAACACTTTAAACAAATATCACGATTTCAGATTATCATAAACAGCAGAAACATTTCCAATTAACTAATCACTTAATTTTGATACACTTTAACAGTGAATTTATATAAAAAAAACTCAAATTTCTAGAAACAATTCTTCAGAGATTAACATTTGAAATCTACAATCCCCATGAGCTTAGCTCAGTTGGTAGGGACATTGCATGTTACATGCAGGGGTCGGGGTTCAAACCTCTGAACACCCCATTTATTCACTTTGAAAAGGTGAATTTCTAGCCATTAGGCTACTTGACAAAAAAAAACAGTTCAAATCAATAAACAATTAAATCAAACACCACGATCTCTCTAGCACTAACACTTCTGATCAAAGGCGTCCACTGTATTGACACATGTACCCTAACAAAACAAGGACACATGTGATTACATTGAATTGTGAATCACGTCATTTTCTCAAAATCTCATGTGTCAGTGTGTTCGTGCTTCATAGATCACAATTTCGCATAAAATCATAAACAACAGAAACATTTCTGATTAATAAACCAATCGACACTGACATGTGTCGAATCTTCAGAACTACAAACATTTCGCATATTCATAAACAACAGAAACAATTATGATTAACTAATCATTTAATTTTGCTACGATGGTTTGACATCAAACAATGAATTTTACAAAAAACTTCAGAAATAATAGCTCTTCAGACAGTAGCATTTCAAATCTACAAACAATCGAACTAAATCTCACGATTAATCAACAGAAACATTTCCGATTAACAAACCAATCAATTAATCAAATTAATCAATAAACAACAATTTCGAATACAAATTGAGATCAATGAAACGCACCGTTTTGGAGGTAAGGACCATACTCAGTAGCAGAGAGATGCATCTTGATATCATCAAGAGTTTCACATTGACAGAGATTGTTGTAATCAGCGGTGGTTAACAAACCGGAGCGATGGCCTCTGACGATTGCTTCAAGGTAACCGCCATGGATGTTGAAGGTCATAGCTTCGAATCCGTACATGGTGGGAAATTGGATCTGAATGGATTCGGGTCGGGTTATATAAATGGATCGGAAAGCACCTCCTTCAGAGAATGAGAGGAGATGATGAAGAAGAAAGTGCCTGGT
Organism: Medicago arabica; assembly: GCA_946800305.1. Classification (NCBI taxonomy): domain Eukaryota; kingdom Viridiplantae; phylum Streptophyta; class Magnoliopsida; order Fabales; family Fabaceae; genus Medicago; species Medicago arabica. The sequence continues at coordinate 2,471,201 of OX326969.1, forward strand.
TGTAGTTCTTCTACACGACACAACAATAATAATCAGGAAAAAATAATTAATGGAAATTTTATTAACTTCTTATTGTTTTTTAGAGGGTAAAATTCTTGTTATTATTTTTCTATTATTATGGTTAATATTTTTATTTTGCAAAACTTACGAATTTTAAGTGTATTTTTTCTATTATCCTTCAAAAAAGTGTATTTTTATTTACATTTCTGAATTATTTTAGAATAATTTGAATGTTGTGTCATATTTCACATTTTTTTCATCTTACGTTGATTTCAACAATTTATCTATCAATCAATATTGTTGATCGTATAATCATTCGAATGTGACTAATTTGTGGCATTGACCGTTTAAAATTTACTCTTTAGAAAAACAAAGAAAGAAAAAACAATGTATAGATTATTGTTTTTTACATGTATTTGATCAAATTATACTCGCTTAGTTTTGTCTTTTAAGCTACAAATATCAATACACTAAAATTGGATTGGTTTTACATGTAAAAGAAATTGTTTTGCATTTTTTGTTTGTTTGTTAAATTCCATGTACTAAAGGAAAGGGAGTTCGGTATTTCTAAGCTCAATCAAAAGATATATAAAATATGGTTAATAATTGTTTCATTATACATCATTTTATGAATGATTTGTTATAATGAAAGCTCGTTAACTATTTTAGGTCCGGTTAAAAAAATATTAATATTGATAATGCAAATAAAACAAATATAATACCCACCACTAAAAATACAATAATGTGATATGCTTGATAGCTTCTTTTTTCTCGTTTTAATTAAAAAAAATTAAATAAGAATAAAAAATATATTTGTTATTTTATATTTATCAGCTATCAATATTAGTCTATATATATATATATATATATATATATATATATATATATATATATATACTATAAGTTATAATATTTATTGCTTTTCATAAAAATATAATAATTTGTTTATTTAGTCAACGCATCTTATCATGAATATATGTTTATTTTATTGCATTTAGTTGTATTTTTTCTTTGGATAATATACCACATATTTAAATAAATATGGACCATATTATTCATATTGTAGTGAAATTATTCTTACATGGATTTCATGTGTTAACTTACAAATTATATGTAGAATTAAGCTTTGAGTTATTATATATGAGATGTGATGTATAACGTTGGTAGACTTTTTGAAAAAATTAAATAAATTGGATTTGACATGATTTGATTTAAAAATGGATGGTAAAAGAAACTAGGAAAAAACAATTCATTTGAAATTTTCAGAGTTAGTTAGTTTGAACACAGATTCTGGCTATGACAAAGGTTTCAATATTTCTATTTACCAAATCATCCTTGTCTCAACCAAATTGAATATCTCACTTGTCACATTTACATGTTACATACATCTCCAAAGTCACTGTTTCTCCAAAATGGCATCTCATGTATGTGTCTCTCCCTTTCTCTTCACGTTCAAGTTATGTGCATTTTTATGGCATGTCACATTTTCTTTGTTTATTATTATTGTTGTTTACATTGATCCATCAAGGTTAATCCTTGTTCCCATAAGTATTAAGAATCAAAATTTCATAACATTCTTCTCTTGTACATTAGTTGGATGGATCATCAATGTTGTATGGTTGATTAATATCGTGTTTATCTCAATTTCAGATCTGTTTATGACATTTTACTATTACTATTTGCTTAGTTTGATTAATATCATGTGCTGATGTTGCAACCTGATGGTAACAAAAATATCAGACAAGAATAAGAGTAGTATGTCATAAAACTTTATTGGCTGACAGTCACAATTTATATTTCTCGAAGGTTTGCGATAAAATGGTGTCGCAGTTGATCAAACTGATGCCATTATTGAATTCAGTGGTTGATTTCGAGAAACACTAACGGCTTTCTTGAAGGTTTTCATCCAAATAGCGCCACAGATTTATCATGGCGGCATGCATTGTATGTGTGTCTCGTGAGGGAGAAATAAGATAAATAGTGTGCTGCCAAATGTTTCAAAAATACTTGTCACATTTTCTTTTCTCTAGTACTAGATCGATTCTAAGTATCCTACCACTCGAAATCAGCCATTGAATCCATTTTCCGGATCAGCTCGATCAACCGCAATGCTTCTTTACCAGAAAACTGCAAGAAAAGTGCTTCTCGAAGGTTTAAATACTAGGAAACCATTATGAAGCTAAAAAGTGTTACATAGTACCTTTTTGCGCTTGCAATGTTTATGAGATTTGCATGTTTAGAAAGAGTTGATGGAAGAGGGAGCTATTAATATTTGTGTTAAGGTATTATTGATCATAGGTATCATGTGACACACCTTTCTTGTAGGTTTCATGTCCTATGATAAAAAATATCCTTCTTTTAGACTCAGAGGGAAAGCGTGTTGCAGTCAAGTATTTTTCAGATGACTGGCCAACAAATAGTTCAAAACTAGCTTTTGAGAAGTTTGTGTTCACTAAGACTATTAAGACAAATGCTCGCACTGAAGGTAAACACTCCACAATTTGAAACAGATCAAGATATACAAACTCATAATTTGCTACCATATGCTAGTTTACATGATTATGATTATAAATGTTAATTGGATATGTAAACTTTGTTGTATATTAATGCTATAATATATGCATGTTATGTTGGTATTTGAAATTCTTGTTTTTTTGCATAATGTGTATCAGGCCTTTATCCTCAAAATGTCCCCTTTTAGTTTCTAATGGTAATATTAGAACTCTCATGATCATTTGGAGCATTTTGGATTTTGTTTAATATTATTGGAAAAAAAAAATCAAGTCCCGCATTCAAAAGAGATAATGTATGAAAGAAGTATATAACGAGTGGCACCTCACTTTACAAAATAAGTTTTAAACGGATGAATTAAGCTCAATACAAAAATCTAATATGATATATAATTCACACATGAAACTCAATAGTGTTCAGTGTGAGTGAGTGTATTGGGAAAGCTCAAATCTCGAATGAAAAAGAGATAAGACTTGAAAGTGAAAAATGTCTACCATAAAAAAAAAAGGGAAAAATGTCTTATAACTTATAAGGAACCCAAAATAATGATGAATAGAAAAATATGAAGCATCAAATCAGTTGCTATCTTTCATAGATGAAAAGATCAGAATAAATAAAACCTTGGTGCTTGAAAATGTTCATTTTTCATGGAATGCAGTAAGTAAGCCTACCAAGTATGAATATTTTGGTTGATCCCTTTGGTATACATTAACTAGTATTAACTAATGAAGTTTGATTAATCAGTTCCTAAATGTACTTAATCAGACTCAGAAACTCAGTTCAAACATGTGATGAAAACAAATCTATCAACCTTAGGCTTGATCAGTATTACCCCTCCTTTTCTTTTTTGGTCGGTGAACACGCATCCAACATCAGTATTGATCTTCAATATACCAAGCCATATGTACTAGTAGTTATGTTATGACATTCACTAGAAGATAGATTATTCTATACCAATATGAATTTATGAAATTAACAGCCAAGATTTTTAGTTGGAATATTGTTTATTTTATTATGACATTCACTATGTGGAACTGTGGAAGTTTTGTCATTGTATCATATAGACAGTAATGTTTTATGTGTGTTCTTTTGTATCTGATATGTTGTTTGGCATTATCTACAGCTGAGATAACATTACTTGAGAACAATATCATTATTTACAAATTTGCACAAGACCTGCATTTCTTTGTCACTGGCAGCGATGACGAAAATGAGATTGTTTTAGCTTCAGTTCTTCAGGGCTTCTTTGATGCAATCACCCTTCTGTTGAGGTATTTTGGTTGTAATTTTATCAGTGTTTTAGAATCAGACTGACCGGTTCAACCGATTGGACTGGGAACCAGCCTGTCAATTGATTCAACCGATTGAACTATTACCTGGAGGTCTCACCAATTCAATCTCCAGTCCGATTATGAAAATATTGAATTTTAAATGTAGATGTCAATATGGATGCAATTTTTTTATTTTTTTTTTGAGAAGCATATGGATGCAATTTTACTCAAAATGCTTCTATTTGATATATTATTTTTTGTATCATTTATAGGAATAATGTTGACAAAAGAGAGGCACTTGAGAATTTGGATCTCATTCTGTTATGCCTTGATGAGATTGTTGATGGAGGGTATGTGTATGATTTTAGTCACATTTTGTTACTTTCGTACCAGTTCAATTCATTTTTTAAAACTAATTTCCTCCCTTGAAGGATGATACTCGAAACAAATGGACCACTTATTGCTGAAAAAGTAACCTCGCACACCATAGATGCCGACTCCACCTTGTCTGAGCAGGTAGTGCAACATTCTTTTTTTTTATCAAACAAATAAATGCATTAAAAAATCAGGTCAGGCCTGAACCTTTTACAATGAAAAATTACATGATGTTCCTAGTGTATGGTTGTCCTGTGCTATCTCTAAAAAGTGTGGGCAGAAGAAAAATAGGGGAGGAGCTCCACCACTGTGAAGTTAACAGAGCCAAATTCTGACCATTTTTAGCCAAGGAGACTGCAACTGCATTCCCTTCTCTATGTATATGCGTGCAAACACATTTAATTTGCTGCACCAAAGCCAAACAGTTATTCCATCTAGTCCGGATTTTTCAATGGCAAACATAGCAGCGCAAAGTTCAGCCTCAAAACAAGTAGCATGTCCGATATTTTGCGAAAAACCCCCCAGAAAATGCGTCTGCCAGTTACGAAAAACACCTCCAGTTGCTCCACATGAGGGGGCACCAAACGCAGACCCATCAAGATTGATCTTAACACAGCCCTGAAGGGGAGGTAGCCAGGAAACCAGAGTGGACCTGCTAACAACAGTTGGATTGATCCTCATTTGAAGCCCAAACAAGTGAAGAATTTTGAATTCAGTCATAGAGTTGTTGCTCTTCCCAACTATCAGCTTATAACTCAACTCAACTTTTGCAATAATATTGTTTATGAGACTGGCAACAGACTTGCTCTTACCCTGAAAAAGCCTAGGATTTCTCTCAACCCAAAGGGTCCAGATGACCTGGATAATCGCAGCACTCATAATCTGGTGCACCATTTGGCCCCCTCTATCCTGACCACTAAGGATAAGAGAATTCCAACAGTTGAGGTCCAAGTTTAGGTCTGTACCTACACTGAGCCAGCTCCAGATTTTCAAAGACAGAGGACAGTTCAGGAAAAGGTGAGAAGATGTCTCAGATTGATTCATGCAAAAACTGCAAACCGAAGCTAAGCTGCACCCTCTTTTTTGGAGATTTTCGTGTAGGTAGCCTATCATGAGCCCATCTCCAGATTATAAAGGACCTGGAAGGGGGAATACATTTTTTCCATATTATTTTACACCAAGGAAGCTTAGGAAAGTTGCCTTTAAGATGTAAATAAGCTCGCTTGTTCGTCAGATTGCCATCAGCTGAATTTGTCCAGTTTAGCTTATCAAGGCAGGGATCAGAGGCAGCTCCATGTTAATCATTTGATTGTGGAGCCTGGCATCTTTCTGCAACATTCTTTCTGTCAACTTCATTTCTGTAACGTGTGTTAACATCTAGAGAGACACCACTTTCTGAAATTAAATCATCCAACAGTTGTAGGCTGTGTAGCACTGAAACTTCAGATTCGAAGCGTGGTTGAGTGTCTGACATGGCACTGACACTTGTGACTACATACCATAACTTCTATTTTCTCAAATTATTATCACCGGGGTCTAGATGTCGGGGGAGTAGATCCTCTCCCATGTAAAGTTTCTACAGTGGAATCACAACCATTAATTTAGTACTGCCATTATAGTCAACACCAATTGAAGGGTTGGGATACACAGTGGACAGGCTCCATGAAAACCCCACTGGAGAGGATCCATGTCCAGGTGTCAGTGTCGTGCATGTGCCACTGCTTCACGAGTTCTAGGTATTCTCTCTAAATCTAACGGTACCAACGACCTATGAAGCATCATGCTTTAGAAGATCCAGTTCATAAATTTTCCATATAACATGAGGTTGCTAGAATTATTCCTCAAACTTGTTTTACTTTTAAGGAAAATAAATAGTTATTATCATACTCATGATCACGCAGTTTTGACAGTTATATTTTAGGTTAAACGCATCATGTTACTTTGGTCTTTGACCTGACTTAACTTTTCATATTGCAGACACTAACTCAAGCATGGGCTACAGCTAGAGAACATTTGACAAGAACCCTTTTAAAATGATGTTTTAACTTTGAATGGAGTGAAAAGAGTTTTGTTATATTTGAGGGACTTTTCTATCTAGACAATTAGTTTTATTCACTCATTTGTTGTAAGTTGCCTTGTTAAGTTGGTATGGCGAGGAACATCATATGATAAAAGCTGCTCTAGGTTTGTTTTTATTCTGTTATAGTTCTGGTTTTGTTAGTCAAATACTTGAAATGTGGCATTGTCCAATGTCACTCCTTTATTTGTCCAATGTAAGTTATTGAAAAGAGAAAATTGTTGTCTCGATTCAGAAACCACAGTTTTTCATTTCGTTCCATCAAAATTCAAGCACTAAACTATATCTACTCACCTAGTAGTAAGCAAGAAATTAATCCCCCCTTATACAGTTAAGTTGCAATCACAGATCCCCTTTTGCCCTGACCAAAGGATTATGCAGAAGTTCTATATAGCATTGTGCTAAAACTTAATTTGGTATGTATGGATAAACAACTTAATCAAGCACATATTGCATAAGCGCTTATCATATAATATAAGGGCTTATGTATAATCTATTTATATAACAAGATAAAATAAAGCCGAACAGTTTTTATATAAGCTATAAACTGTTTTCATAAGCTATACGGGAGAGCTTATGGAAATAAGCTAAAAATAGCTTATGGAGAATGGAGCATGGAACAGATTGGACGCTAAATCACTAGCTCAAACCAAACAAACGTAAATATTCAGATGGCTAGATATAATGGTACTGTAGCTATTGCATGGTACTGTAGCTCAAACCAAACAAACGTAAATATTCACTTGGGGTACAATGAAGTACCTATTCATTTAATTTAATCATAATTTAAAGAACTACACGTGTTAATATACAGGAAAAAATTCATCCAAATCTAACAGTAGCTATTGCATTTGAAACACCAAATGGTGGCTGTAGAGGATCCCGGTTCATAACTTTCGCTATATACATGAAGTTGCTATAATTATTCCTCAAACTTGTTTTATGTTTTAGGACTATAAATAGTTATTATTTTACGCATTATCCTGCGCTTGACTGTTACATTTTAGGGTAAACATGTGACATTACTTTGATCTTCCACCTAACAGTGAAGTTTTGACATTACAGCCACTAACTCAAGCATGGGCAACAGCTACAGAACATTTGACAAGAACCCTTTTAAAATGATGTTTCAACTTAGAACGTTTGAACGGACTAAAAGCGAGTTTTGTTATATTCGAGGGGACTTCTCTATCTTGACAATTAGTTTTATCCTCTCATTTGTTGTAAGCGACCTAGTTAAGTTGGTATCGGTGGCATCATGTCATAAAAACTGATCTAGATGTGTTTTTATCCTGTCGTAGTTCTGGTTTTGATTGTCAAATACTTGAAATGATTTACTTATACTAAATAGAACCAAAATATATGCCATTGTTCAATGTCACTCCTTTGTTTGTATAATGTAAGTTTAACGAAAGGAGGAAATCGTTGCTTCAATAAAAATTATATTGCAAAAACCATAGTTGGTTCCACCAAAACACAAGCACTATACCATACCTCTTCACCTAGTAAGCAAGAAATTAATCCCACCCCCTGATATAGTTAAATTGCAATCACAGATCCCCTTTGGCCCTGACACAAGGATTATGCAAAAGTACCAAATAGCGCATTGGGCTAAAACTTAATTTGGTATGTTTGGATAAACAGTTAAATCAAGCGCTTATTGCATAAGGGATTATGTATACGCTATTTCTATAACAAATGATAAAATAAAATCAAACTGTTTTCATAAGCTATCCGAAAGAGGATTATGGAAATGAGCTAAAAACAACTTACGGACATGTCATAAGCTATTTCTATAATTTCTTTCAAACAAACTCAAACAAGTACTTACATCGTAGAGATAAATTCAAATTTGGCAATCCAAAGTCTAAACAGGCCCTAAATGATCATGCATGGAACAGATTGAATACAAAATCACCAGGTCAAACCAAATAAACTTAAATATTTAGATGGCTGGATAAAATGGTACATCGGTAGTGTTGTCACTTGGGGATATAATGAAGTAGCTACTTCACTTAATCATAATTTAAAGAATTACACATGTTAATATACACAAAAAAAAAAACCACCAAAATCAGGCGGCGACATAACTTATATTTGAAATTAAAAAGGCGCTAGCGCTACATTATAACTTTGGAGTCAGAAATACCAGTAGCATGTCCTCTAGACGGTGGTAAAACATTTTGCAATTTCTTAATCATCTGATCAAGCTCCTTTAATTTGTTGGCATCCCGTGATTGCTTCAAAAGCCTCTCCAGCATTAGAAATGCTGTAGAACTAATATATCTTCCTCTCTCCAACGTTTGTTTCGAACACGAAAAAGCTTCTTGCACCATACCCCTTGAACATAATCCAGTTACCAAAAGATCTAAAGCATGAGCATGAGGACAGTGTCCTTTCTCCACAAGATAATTCCATAAACTTAAACTCAAATCAAGCCGGCTATTGTGACAAAAATATTTCATCAGCATCACAACCGTCCTTGTTTTCGGAACAAATTTCCTGTGAGTCATCTTCTGATAAAGCTCAGAAACACCATCCATCCCTCTTGACTTCATCAATCCCACAAATATTGTATGATAAGTTAGACCATCCGGCTCAATTTGTTTTTCAATCATCTTATCCATCAACGAAACCGCAGATACAACATCCCTATTTCTAACCAACGTCGTAATTAAAGCATTATAAGCACCAGAATCAACAACCAAATTTCTCAACGGAATCTCATTAAACAACTGCCACGCCTTACCCGTATTCTGCACCAACCCCGCTCCATGAATCAACGTAGTTATCGTTTCAACCGACACAACAAACTTCCTACTCTCCATCTCCTCCAAAAGCCTCAAAGCATCACCAAACCTCCCTTTCTTACAATAAGCATCAATCCTAATACCAAAACTCACACTATCCGGCTTAAACCCTCTCTTAACCATCTCATGATAAAACAACTCAACAGACGTAACATCACCCGTTTCCTTAAACCCTAACAACAAAATATTCATACTCTTTGTGTCCGCCTTGAACCTATCTACAAACCTAACAAAAACCGATCTCGCCTCCTTCATTTGCCTCTGCGTCGCAAACACTTTAAGCAACACATTAAACTCATCACTCCCAAACTCTCTCCCAACAAAAACCTCCTCCTCCATCCTCTTAAACCCATCAAGCGTTTCCTCAAAAGATTTATACTTCGCAATCTTCGCCAACATTATACTCATTGCCTTCAATGTAAGCAAATCAGAGCGTGTATTCGCAATTTGTATCAACAAGCTCCAAGCTTTATCAAAGTAACGCATTCTTGTTAATATATGAAGTGTGATTTCAAGTGAACTTGCACATGGGTTGGTGTGAGTGTTTTTTATAGTGAAATTGAAAAACTCCAATGCTTTGAGACCATTGGAATGCGAAGCGAATAAGCGTGTAAGAATGTTTTGAATTAAGGAAGATGGGATTGGTATAGATGGTGGGAAATAGTGAAGGAGTGTTGGGTGTAAGGGCTTTTGTGGGAATGGGTGGTTGTTGATGATTTTTGTGATTGTATCTATGTTTGGGAGATTTTTGAATTGTGTTGTGAAGAGGTTGTTGAATAGGTAAGAGGTTGGTTTTGGAGTGTGGATATGGTTTTTGAGGTTGTTGAAGAAGAGTTTGTGCATTTTTTTGTGTTATGGAAGAGACCCACCATGTGTTTGATAAAATGTGTGAAAGGGAAATGGAATAGAGAAACTTTGAGAAGGGTTTTGGATCCTAATTCAGTATGTGAAGAGAACTTCTACTTTCTTGTTCACTTTTCAGTTATGCTTCTGTGAGAACGATTGGAAGGAGAAGTATTGTCGATATCGTTTGGACGTGTTTTGAGAAAGAAAGAAAAAATTAAAAGATTATCCAATTTAATGATAAAAATTACTACATGCCATTTTATTAAAAAAAACAAAAACTTTAATTTGTTTGGCTTTTAATATGTTTTGTAATTTGTTTTTTACGTTGGAGTAAAATTTCGGGACATGCAATGGATAAGCCTTTGATAAATCTTCCACTAAAACCCACATCATGTTTTTTCACAGAACACAATAGAAGAACAAGAACAAGTAGAACCTTTCAACTACAAAACATGAACTCTGCAAGTACAACCTTAACCTTGTACCAATGTCAATGGTTGTCTTCTTCTATGCGTGTTCCTAGCAGGGTTACATGCAAAGCCTCTGAGTCTCAACCTCAGCCTCAGCTTTCAGTATCCAAAACAGTTGACAAAACCATCTGCCAAATCAAGAATTCTGGTGTCATTGCTTGCCTCAGAGCCAATAGGTCCAACCTTCTTCCTCTTTTGTCTTCTCTTAGTTTCTTATTTTTATGAAAAACTTTTTGGAAAAGAATAAAATAAGTGGGGTAAAAAAAAATGAGAGGGAGTAAAGTATACTTGATGACGGTTAGGGTTGGGAATAGGCCAGGCCGGCCTACAGGAGCCTACGGCCTTGCCTGTTTAGGCCTGGCCTGGTCTGTTTATGTAAGAGGCTAGGCTTAGACTTTTGAAAAAGCCTATTTAAGTAAATAGGCCAGGCTTAGGCTATAAAAAAAAACCTATGAAGTCTAATATGCCGGTTTATTTATGCATATTATTAAAATTTATTTTTTTATATTAAAATATAATTTATATTAAACATAAAAATCATTAAAAAAATGAACTTTTTAAATAGGATTTAAGACCTTATATCGAAATAGGTTTTTAAGACCTTATAGTGATAGAGAGGCCTTACAGTGAAATAGGCTTTAAGGCCAATTAGGCCTATTTAAAAGTAGATAAAATTGAATATTTAATGACTTTTATATGAAGTAGGCCTGTAAATGGGCTTCTAGGCCAGGCCAGGCCAGGCCAAAAAAGTAGGTCTTTGATAGGCCATAGGCCAGGCTCAAGCTTGCAAAACTGTTCGTAGGCCAGGCTCAGGCCTATCAAAGCCTAGTCTGGCCTGGCCTATTCCCACCCTTAATGACTGTATTGTATTCTACCTTTTAGTTTTTGTTTGTAGCTATGTAGCATCGACATTTCGTATTGAAAATGTGTTTGAGTGTCTGACACGACAATGGCACGCGTGGTTAGATACAATCACTTTGATTTTTTTTAAATTATCGGTGTTACATAGGTAGATTGATGGTGTGTCTTAGTGTCCTACACGTCGACAAAGATTGACATTCACAGAGGCTGTCATCCCCTTTAGATGATAGCAGGTGTAGTGTGTGTGCTTCCTACTCTGAATTTTTAGTGGGAGTCTTGTTTCGTGTAAAACAAACAAGTTTATTATTAATGAAAAAAAATGAAACTTTGGTGGTATGCAACATTTGAGGTAGGTATGGCTACTACATATAGATGACATTAGTGCATAGGTCAAGTCATACAACGTCTAGGATTTGTGCAGTCTGTAGTCACAACTTGCCGAAATTGAAAGAGGATTAATCAATCTTGACCAATTGGTGTGCGTTGCATATATATTGATATGTCGCTGAATGTTGACGCTGAGAAGGGTTTTTTACCTTGTATATGTGAACGCGCGTTTTTGTGCATGCCCTTTCTAATGAACTTGGACAAGTTTTCTCCATGTTAAAGGGGTTGAAGGACCGGGGTCCAGACCCTGGTGAAGGAGAACATGTTAACATAACAACTAATACTAACATTTGCCTAAAAATAATCACAAGTCATAACCATACTAGTCCATAAAAAAAATTCCAATCTGTTATGTTGGCTTACTTTTTGTTTGTCACTTACATATAGTGCAGAAGTGGCATTGGAAGCTGCAAATGCTGCAATAGCAGGTGGCATTTCAGTTGTAAGTTTACTTGTCATGTTCTTTTATTTTGACATATTAATGATTTTTTAATATTAAATGAAAATTCAACATTTAGACGGATCAGTTTTGTATAATGCTAATAGTTGAATCGCTTCAGATGTAATTCGGCCATCTAGAGAGAAAGTTAGTCATCCTTGTGCCATTTCAAAATAGAGGTTAACGGTGATACACTATCAGTGTAAATTAGTTTTACATTGACATTCAATGAAAACTCCATATTGCCACGTAAATCCAATTTGTAACCACATCTTAAAATAACTGCAAAATATTGAATTCTCATTAGATGTCTGTGTAAAAGTAGTCTACAATGACAGTGCATCTTCCATTCTGTCTTAGTTATTCTCTAAGAGAGTGTAAAATTAGTCTACAATGACAGTGTAAATCTGTAACCACATCTTTGTTTTCTTCACATGTAGTTGGAGATTGTGATGTCTACCCCAGGTGTGTTTGAGGTTGGTAACCTAACCTTATTTGCTTCCTCACTTTCCTTGTTTTTGAGGTTTAAATTTCGTAATTTGCTTCTTGTCTGTGTAGGTTCTACAGCAGCTGGTGAAGGAGCATCCTAGAATAACTCTAGGGGTATGATTTCATTCTTTAAGTTTCTTTTTGATTTCTCATATTTCGTAAGTGTTATAACAAATGAACCGAACAGAAGTTTATGAATGTGGAAAAAATATCGTTATGCTCTCTGATTAACTCAACGTTCTAATTTTTGATGCTATAAAGTAACCAAAATTTAAGTAACTCTTGATATTTAGAATCTCCGACACACATGAAATTATTATAAGATTGTAATTTTCTCTCTTAAAATTACAAGATATTACTAGCTTGCACAAGAATCCTATTGAAAATTGTCATTTCTTTGAGATAGAGATATTGACGTTATAGTGAATGGATTGTCACATAAGATAAGATAGGGATAAGAATGAAAGTTTTAGGGAGAAAACGGGAGTGGTGTGACTTTACTTATTGCAAAAAAGATAGTAGAATCTTGTCTTACGTGGTTTGGACATGTGCGGTAAAGATCTTTAGAAGAACTAGTATGAAGGATGGCATATGTTATATATATTTCAATAGTTAGAGGTAGAGGGGTGCAAGGGAAAACCATAGGCAAAATCATTAAAAAGAATATAGAATTGAAAAATAGTCTGTCATTAGATACGATAATAATATTATTATGTAGCACCAGCACTCCTGATTGAAAGTGTGCAACATTAACACATGTAGTTACATTGATATTCAGTATCCGTGTCAGTGCTTAACATGACATTATGGGTCATTGATACGTGTATCTAACATGAGTAGTTAGAGAAGACTTTGGTTGTTGTTGTTGTTGTTGTCTTCGTAACATATAGATGATCAAATATCTATCATTACATTACAGAAGATTTACATTTCTTTTCAACAATTCTCCGAACTCAACAGATATCTGCCTTAGGTTGGAACTGTTCTCAGGATTGAGGATGCAAAAACTGCAATTAACGCCGGAGCTAAATTTCTAATGAGTCCTGCAAATGTTAAGGTTTGAAATTATATTTACATTTACTTTATAATTATTATTGTTGTTAGAATTGGATTTTGAGATTGTTGACTGTCAAATTTCAGTATTTGAGGCCATACTAGGATGTCTTACCAGTAAGCAGTTTTGTTTAACTTGTTTATCAGGATATTTTGGATTATGTTCAAGGTGCTGACATTTTATATATTCCCGGAACAATGACTCCAACCGAAGTAAGTGTCAGCTTTTAGGTTCAAGCTCATCATTTATTCCTGCAATATAAATGTTCAATCCATTGCATTTGACTGTCTAGAAGAATTAGGAGAAATCATATTTGATTATCTCTGATATTATTTTATTTCCCTAACTTTAGTTTATTCTCTCCATTTTTATTTTTGATTATGTCATTTTATTAGTCATTGTTACCATCGTAATCCATTTTCGTATATAAAACAGTCCAAGACTGGAGTAGTAAAATGTGAAAGTATTTTTCCATTTGCTTTTCTTCAGAATGCTGTTTAATGATCATTGTTTGCAAATGCAGATATTATCTGCATATGATGCAGGTGCTAAAATGGTTAAGGTGGGCTTTTCTATCTTCTCTTATGTTTACCAATTACCATTATTAAGAGTTCCATTCTTCTGTATCTATATGAATCAATATCAATATTATTACATTCCAACTTCTTCCCGATACCTCCCGAAGAAAATTCTGAATTGGATCTCAAATTAACGGGTTTAGGGTATATCGACTACACTTAAACTGTTACATGGGATATGGCATGAAAATTTGTTTATACGTATGTGGGAGGCGTCCCCCCACCTTACTAGCTGGTTTTGTACGATTGAATTATGTCAAATTTAATTTTAAGATGGTATCCAGTTATGAGTGAGGGAGTTTGTTAAGTGAATCAGTGTTGTCAATTGAGGATTGTGGAAAACAACAGTTTGTCCAATTTCCGCTACGCAACAGTGCTATAGCGTTGCTATTTCACAATATTTTGTACTAAATAGCGTATTGCGGAACAATAGCCATTTGTTCAAATTCCGCTATGCAATGCAGTTAAATTTGCTAAATTTTAAATGAGTCCTGCAGAAACTACAATTAATGCGGGTGCTAAATTTTACAACACTGCATTGAATGGGATATGAGCTCGATGTTGAAGAATGTTAAAAATACTGACAAAATGCATTCATTTGACAGACACGACTTACTTCAATTTTTCAAGTTCTATTTCTGCTTCGATTAGAACAGTACCTCCTAGCTTGCATATTTAGAACTGTCTGATCATGTAGATTTACTTGTGTCTTTTACTCTCCGATTTATTTATACACTAATATAGAGTGCATTATATATTAACTTGGTTTTTCATGTGATAGATTTATCCAGTTTCAGCACTTGGTGGATTTCAGTATATAGCAGCACTAAAGAAGCCCTTTCCTCATGTTTCTATGGTTGCGTCTCAGGGAATAACAATAGGTAGATTCACAATTTCTCCTATTATGTTATATACATTTGAGTGATTTTAAGTTCTGATGCCGTCTATGACAATATTACTCTCTTAATCTAACGGTTTGTAGCCGGATGCACAATAAAACAGGTATCAAAGGATCGATTTTGCTTTTGTGTTAATCAAATATTGCTGTTTATTATTATTACAAAATAAACTCTTCCATACATGTTTGATAGACACAAGTATGCATTTTAATTAGCAGATTAAGTTAACATCATTGGAATAATTTACCTCTAATTGTTTGTAGATTCAATGAAGGAATATATTATGCGAGGAGCATCAGCAGTTGTTTTGTCAGATGCTATATTTGATAAAGAGGCAATTTCTCAATGTAATTTCAGTAAGATATATAAACTTGCACAATCTGCTACTTTGTTGGGTAACCAAGCTGTGAATAGGTGACATTTCTATGTATATAAATATGGAATGGATTTTGCTTTCTTTATTCAATGAGGTTTCTAACGTGCCTATTACATTTGTTTTTTTAAAACTTTTTTGGAGTTTTTAGAGCAGTTAACAAACTAGAAGTAGTATTTTGAATCAAGTATCTCAATTCTAGTAATTTAACATTTATCCATATCATCACAACTCCCTAATTCAATCATCTTTTTAAAATATAGGGTTAAATGGTATTTACCCTGCCATTTGGGCGTGTTTTGGTTTGGGCGTGTTTTGGTTTTCCCTTAGTAAAAAAAAACAATTAAATTTCAACATTGTAATTTGAAGATTCTTTAACTTTGGATCTCCATGAACTTTGACTAGGGGGTTAAACCAAAATTCACTCAAATTACAAAGGCAAAAGTATCTTAAATTTTGAAATTTGATATCGTGAAGGTCCAAAACCAAATAATCTTTAAATTACAAGGTTGGAATCTAAATTTATAATTTTGTTTACAAGAATAAATCAAAAGTCTCTCAAATTATAGGGGTAAACATCATTTAACCTTAAAATATATGTGTTTATTTTTATGCACATTTGGTCCAACACGACAGAGGTGGCGGGAGCGGGGAATGGCGCTAGGTGCAGTAACCTCCCTTAGAATCTTAAAAGCAATTTTCACTAATCTCATCTTGTCTTGTCTTGCTCTAAAAATATACAAAGTCTTGAGAGTGACTTAGTTATCGGCGTTGATTCTCGTTCTTTGATAACATCATTTTCATTTTCATAACTTGACAATAATAAATTAGTAATCCCTTTAAAAAAAAAATTAGTAATGCATTGTTGTACATTTTGAAAACCCTAGCAAAAGTAAAAAAAAAACGCAAGAACGACCACATGACACCAGTTCGAACTTTAATGCCATGTTCATCATATCCACCTGCTAAATTACGTTAAAAAATTTAAAAAGGTTAGATGTGTTTTTTTTATTCCGTTTACATGTTTAGATATATTTTTATTCCTAATTTATATAAATTAGATGATAAATTTTAAAGTTTTTATTAATACTATTTTTAAAAATAAAAAATAAATAGAGATTTGATATTGGTTCAACCCGAAACGAAACCCAATGAGTTAATATGATATAACTCATTGGAGGAAGTGGATTAAAGAATGTGTTGGGACGGCCACAACTTCGGTTTTGGTTAATGGCTCTCCGACGGCTGAATTTCCTTTGGAAAGGGGGTTGAGGCAGGGTGACCCTCTTTCTCCTTTCTTTAGGCTGCAGAAGGATTTAATGTTTTGATGAATTCCTTATCAGATAATAATTTATTTACTAGTTACACGGTGGGTAGCAGTGAACCTGTGACTGTTTCTCATCTTCAGTTCGCGGATGATACTTTGATTTTGGGAAAGGAATCTTGGGCTAATATTCGTGCTATGTGTGCGGTCCTTGTGCTTTTCGAAAATTTGTCAGGCTTAAAGGTGAATTTCTCTAAGAGTCAATTGGTGGGGGGTTAATGTCAATACCTCCTGGTTAACAGAAGCGGTCATGGTGTGGAGTTGTAGGGTTAGCTCTGTTCCTTTTGTGTATCTGGGGTTACCTATTGGGGCCAATGCGAGACGTCTGACTTTTTGGGAACCTTTACTTCATCGAATTAACTCTAGACTGTCAAGCTGGAACTCCATCACGTATAATCTCCTCTATTGAATCTATTTTAATTTTTTTTTTTAGGGGGGCGGGGGGAGGACCACAGGAAAATATCTTGGGTGGATTGGAATTCTGTTTGCATGAGCAAGGAGGTTGGTGGTTTGGGGGTAAGGAGAATTAGAGAGTTTAATACTGCTTTACTTTGTAAGTGGTGTTGGCAGATGTTGATGGAGAGAGAGTTTTTGGTTTTAGGTGTTGTCAGCTAGGTATGGTATAGAGGAGGGTAGATTGAGGGGTGGTGGGCGTGATGCATCATTGTGGTGGTGTGATGTCCATGTTCTTTGTAGGGAGGAGTGGTTTAGACATAATGCCAGTCGTGTTATAGGAAATGGGAATAATACTCTGTTTTGGTCGGATGTTTGGATGGGTGAAGTCTCCCTTCGTGACATGTTTCCTAGATTATTTGATTTTCGCTGTTTCAGGGCTTGTCTGTGTTTGATATGTGTCGGTTAGGTTAAGGGGGTGGAGGGTCAGGCTTTTTACGTGGGAAGAGGAGGTGGTGGGGGAACTAATCTTATTACTTCAAAGTATGTCTTTGCAGGTTGATAAAACTGATACTTGGCATTGGAAGTTGGAAACATCTCATTTTTTTTCTGTCCGAAGTGCTTATAAAGTGCAAACTTCGCAATCTATTGGTGTTCCTACGGTGGCGGTGTCAACTTTTTGGAATAAACAAGTTCCCCTTAAGGTCGTGTTGTTTGCGTGGCGTCTGTTTCGAGATAGGCTGCCAACAAAGGAGAATCTCCTTCGTCGTGGTGTGATTCCTTTTGACTCTTGATTGTGTGTTGTTGGTTGTAATACAGTCGAAACTAGCTCTCATTTGTTTTTACATTGCTCTACATTTGGCTCGGTTTGACAATTCTTATTAAGGTGGTTGGGTTATTCAACGACCCTTCCTTTTGGTGTGGTTGACCATTTTAATCATTTTGCTTTCGATGGTGGTCATGTGAAGGATTGTGGTGTAATTTTACAAGTTATTTG
This sequence comes from Medicago arabica, assembly GCA_946800305.1. NCBI lineage: Eukaryota > Viridiplantae > Streptophyta > Magnoliopsida > Fabales > Fabaceae > Medicago > Medicago arabica. Next base: position 2,489,355 of record OX326969.1, read on the forward strand.
GTTTGCAATTACGTGGGAAATTTGGAAAGAAAGAAATAACAAGTTATTTAATGACAAGGATAACTCAATTCCCCAGGTGATAGATAAAATTAAGTCGCTCGCTTTCATGTGGTTGAAGGAGAAACACCCTTCTCTTCCCTTCAACTATCATGCTTGGTGGCTTAGTCCGTTCACCATTTTAGGAATATTAGGCTAATTGTTATTTTTGTTTTTTGTTGTTTTGTGCATGTAAATGTTGTTCTGACTTTGTTGTTTTCACCCTGATACACCTTGTGCTAGGGGACCTTTTGATGTGGTAATATAATTCATTTTAGCCTCTTAAAAAAAATGATATAACTCAATTTTTATTTGAGTTAAATAATTAGTGCTAAAAGATCTAGTTATTTTGCAGCGTGTCTTTGAAAATAGGGAACTTGAGGAAATCTAAAGGGGAGACTCCCAGGTTTAAGATAACAATACATAACTACAATTCATCCGGAATATATATTTGCTTTAAAGCTGAAAGACCAAGAAATTGAAGATTAAGGGCAAACTTTCTTCATAAAATCCTACTAGCAATATTGAAATTGAACTCCAGAAAAGAGGACCATGGATAATATGAAAAACTTCAATTGATACTAAAATAAAAATCAAAACGATAATAGATTGGAAGTACAATATTTAAACTTTCAATAGCTATAACATCCAATTCTCTTCTTAGTTATAGAAACTAAACTATTGTGATTGTCTTGGTGAATATATGATTTGTTTGATCATTTGTAATACAATATTCAACATCTATCTTACCTAATTTGTTTGATCATTAGCTATGGGATTATTAGCAAGATTGATAGCAAATTTGGTGTCAATTAAGTAACTTGACGGGTTGATTATCTTCATCGTTAAGTCTTCACACCTTGACAATTGCTACTATAAATTGTCTTTTATATGGCCAGGGGAAAGGATCTCCTTAAACAAATAACCTATTGTGCATCTGAATAACCTGTAAAGTGAGTTTTTGAGTAAATTTCTCGTGAATTTGCTTAACTCAAAAATCTTCGTAGCAGCTAGAAGCAATGAAAAATATTCTTTTTTCTCTAGTGTCTCTCTTTGAATTATGGGGAGTGTGATCCCTACTTAAATTGGGTCGTATCACTTGATAGAATGATAAATAGTTTGGGTTACTATTTAATGTTTTGAACCAATACATTAATGATATGTTTTGCTCAATGTTATTTTATTTCAATTTGATGAATGCGCTCTATTATTAATAAGAATCCGATAATATGTGTTTTTCTTGTAAAAAAGCAATATGAATTTGTTTCATTTGAGAAGAAGGAATGTCGTCTTTATTGCGGAACAACTAAATGTTTATTTTATTTTGTAAATGTCTTATACTTCTAACCATAATTTTTTTTCATAATTGAAAATAATGATAATATATGGCTAATGCAGTGCTACCATCAATTCTGCAAAACATTTGTCATCACACCCTTATCTTTAAAATATAGTTCATAAATCACAACTTGAATAATGGTAGATCTACAAAAATACATTATGAAGACATTTATTCCAAATAAAATTTTAATGATCGAGTTCATAAAACCCAAATTTTTATTTCCATATTTGGAACGCTTAGATTTTACAATGGAATATTTAAAATATGTGTTCATATATTTTTGTTTGAAAGATATATTTTCTCAGTTATTGTGCTTAATTATATCAACAATATTACTAAATAATTAGACTCACAATGCATAATATAACACATAAATATATAAATAAAAATAAGCACATGCATCATGTGAGTCACAATCTAATAGGAAATGATAATAGAGCAAACTAAGTGAGGGTTTTCTCTTCTACTTTTTGTTATTATCCTCGGTGCTCTCTTCCACAAATTTATATTGTGGGTAGGCATGTATTTTTCATGTGCATAAAACAACAAATGTATGTTGAAAACGTTGGTGAGGCAAAGATGTGTTTTACTATGTGTTTTCTCTCTGTTTTTCAGTTGTATGAGATATGTGTGAACAATGAGAGACATGTGTACTGGTTGAACATAAATAGAGAATGAAAAAGACTCTCAAAGAATGAGATAACATGATCACATGCCTCTTTTTTAGTTGAATTTATTTTGTATTTTGCAATATCTTTTATATTTTGATGTGAAACAAATAAATGTTATTAAACAATAATGTTAATGAACATTTTTAAATTAATTTTTCTATTTATCTGAAATGAAACAAAACTTAATAAGAGAGTAAACAACACACAAATAAAAGTTAAAAGTTCACTTTACATGAATAATTTTTTTTTCTTTTTTACTTATATCTTTTTGGAAACGCTACTAGAGTAGACGTATGAATCACAACTTTCTAAATCTTCCATCTTATCCATATCTAAGTTGTTGGATTAACTTAACTGTTTGAGAAATTAAAAGTGATAAAAGTATAAAACATATATAATATTTCGTCTCAAAATCTCGCATGCGATCAACTTGTCATTTGGTTATTTTGTATTTCCGTCATTTTCCTTTATCTCCTCTCCTTTGTGGTTGGGAAATGTTAACATGTGTCTTAGACACATGTTAATTTACCAAAAGAATAAATTATATATTAAAAATTGCGTCAATTTATTTTTTTAAAAGTTCAAATTAATTTTATTATGAATATTTGTTAGTTATGGAAACTTTAAGATTTGCTTTACGAGCACATGTTAGCATGAACCTTTGGTTTTCATCATCTCATGACTTGTTAGAATTTTTTAGTGTAAGTTTTTTATTATCTCAATTGCATTTGAAAATAAAATAGGTTAAATGAATTTTTTGTCCTTAAAAGCATAGTAAGGGTATGTTTGGATGGCAATAGAAAGTAGAAGGAAAGATAGTGAAAGGAAAGATAGTGAAAGGAAAGAATGATAAAGGATTGAAAGTGAGTAGAAAGTGAGATGATTGTTTAGTTGTTTGGAATGAATGAAAGTGATAAGAAAGTGAAAGAAAATAAAGATATAAATTTGGCAAATGACGTAAATAACCCACAGTAAAATGAACTAATATATTTTAACTAAATAATATCTTTTTTCTCAACATCAACTAAAATCGAAAAAAATTAACAACAGAACAAAATAAAATGAATGAATATTTAAAATGAAATGGTAAGCATGTAACAGTTGAAAAAGTCTAATATTAATATTATTATATTAATTTTTTGGTCCATTGATACATATAAAATATAGCACAACCCACCATTCAAAGTAAGGTTATATTGGACCTTTCATTGAATAATGCTATTCCGTGCTCTTTCTTCACAGTTTTGAGCAGAAACAAATTTGACTATGAAACCCACCATATGCAATCTTTCCTTCCTCAATCATAGGTGATCCATACGAAAGAAGCCCAAGTTTCAAGAAACTTTCTTTCCTCTTGCCTTTCTTTCCCTATACTGTATGTTGTTCCAAACAGACCCTAAGTGTAACTTGTGTCAACTAACGCTCAGAATTCTAAAGTCATTTTAAAAAGATTAACGAACAAACATCAAACTTGTCTTTAGAATAGCAAACATGTTTGCTAATGTGATCACACCACCTCTACCGTTATTTACATCACAAACTTCTCTCATTTAATCGTTGATTTATGACGTTTTAAATGTCTTGAAATCCTATTTAATTTTGTTGCAGTTTTTTCCCATTAAATGAGTAAAATACGAAATAAGCTAAGGAACAACACAAGGTGTATTATACCCTAAAATATCAAATTAAGACACAACTTCAAGCATTAATTTTTTTTAAAGACAATAGAACTATTATCGTAATTTAACACGTTTTTTTTATTGGTTAAATTTTACATCTGATCCACCAAAGTTATATGGAATTTATATGATTTGGTGAGATTTATATAAATTTACGTTAAAAAGATATGTGTTACTTGTATTTCTCTTTATATAATTCTCTCCAACATATAGTCAAAACAAAATTTGTTTAAACTTGTATTATAGTTGCATGTCAATCTAATCAATTTTTTTATATAATATTATAAAAGAGTTTAATTGTGGTGAGTCGACAGTCCAAAATTGTTTTGCACAAATAAACAATCAAAATAATATGAATTGTCATATTTGGCTCACGTTAATTAAAAAACATAAATTGATGTGATAATTCAAAATGTTTTGATTGGTTGTTTGTGCAAAAACAGATGTGCACCGTCAACCCACCACAATTAAATTCATTCAAAAAAAAAAGTCAAGAAAAAAGTAGGAATTATTATTTTAAGGAAAAAAGTAGGAATTATTATATTCTAGAAAAAGTAGAAAATAAATGGGAAAAAAAAGTAGGAATAAAACATCCTAATAGAAAGTATTATTATCCACTGTTTCCAGCAGCCCACTGAAATCCTAAACATGGCCCCTGGTTTTTAGTTTCACTTCCCTAAACCACCTCTCTCTCTCTCTCTCTCTCTCTCTCTCTCTCTCTCTCTCTTATATTTTGTCTTTCTTTCTGTCTTTCATCTTTTGTTGTCATTCACTTCTCTACAATGTTCTATTTACCTCTTCAAAAACCTCTTTGAATCTTATTTCTTGTCACTTTCCCCTGTTTTCCTCCGTTTTCTGTTTCATTCAATCTTTTCTCTCTTTTCTTACACACCCTTTTCTCAAAATTCAATTCTCAACACTCTTGATTCATATCAAAACCATTTCTCTACAAAAATCCTCTCTTTGATTCGTTTTTCATATCTGGGTCTGTTTTTTGCTCTGTTTTTATACTCTGTTTTTCCTCTGTTTTTGCTCTGTTTTTTGCTCTGTTTCAATGGGAATTGAGAGAAACATGGTAGAAAGAAAAGGAAGAGAACTATGTGAATTGGTTGATGAGACAAATACCAATAACATGAAACCAAGGAAGAGCCGGCGGCATCTTCGTCGCAGGACGGAGATAACGCCGGTTCAGAAACTGTTTCTTGCTTGTAAACATGTTTTTGCTAATGCTGCTCATGGAATTGTTCCTTCTTCTCAACACATTGAAATGCTTCGTTCTGTTTTAGGTATAATCTTTTTTTCTGGTTTCCTATTTTTTCTTTTTTATTATTACCCTTTTTTTAGTGGCTTTTTCAACTGGGTTTTCATATTATAGTTTAAAATTTGGATTATTTTGATAGGCATGGTTTATTATTTTGATAGGCATGGTTTATTATTTTATTTTTTATGGGACTTTGTATTCTCAGAAGGACCATGATTTGTGTCGTTTCTCATTTTAATTATTGAATTTATTTAATATTTTAGGGCAAGAGTGTGATGATGTGATACAAATAAGTGAAATTTTTTATTTTTGAACAAAGAAATAAATGTTTTTTTTTTTGGAACAAAGAAATAAGTGTATTTTAATTCAGCATAAAATTGGTTTTATATTAGCAATGTCCTTTAAACTCATTTATACATTATGAGTGCACATCATCACAATGTTGTTTTAAATTGATAAAAATAATTGATTTATATTAACAATGTTTTTAAACTCATTTATCTATGATAAGGTATTGAGATCACATCAAATTGTGAGTGCTTTTTACCATGTACATGTTTTTCCATTAGAAAAGTACACATAATTATATAGTTTTCTGACCATTACATGATGAATGTCAACACTATAATATTGTCAATTTAATAAGTGCATTTCAATTATGTACAACTAGAGCTACTTTTCCATGCCACCACCACTATAAAAACCCTAATTTTAGAAGTGTACTTTAGACCGTACACATTGTTGGAGTTGGAATTGTACTTCTGAATGACTCAAACTTAGTTATATTTTTAAATGTGTACTATATCTAAAATCATGTTAGGGTTAGTATATTTTTTTTCCATCTATAGCACTTGTGCTTCTTTGTGTTCTCCTTGTGTCACATTGTCATTGGACCGCTTGATTTGGTTGTATTTATTTATGCACCTAACTAGATGTCTTTTGGAGATAATGTGCCACATGTAGTTGGTTCATAAATGCTTGAAGACAGGGTTGTTTAACTAGTCAACCACTAGGTTTGATGTTAGCAAGTTATAGGTTTGTGGAAGATAGATTTGATGGTTGTAGGAAATCAATTAATTGGTCTATGTACGAAAAAAATACATAATTTAATGTGATGGATGTAAAAAATGACATGGTAGTTGGTTCTTTTAGAGAGTGAATAGTGTTAAGAGTCTCACATATGGATAAGATTGTTTCGTCGAGGATCTATTGGGTCATCAACTATCAACTCATCGCCATAAGGTCACTCGAGCCACACTCCTTTTGTACAATTCTAGGCATGAAAAGAGTGTATTAAGAGTCTCACATTATACGAGTTAAGACCTGACATTGTGTTTATCACTGGTGGTTATTTTCCGTCTTACAAGCTGGTTTTGAAAGAATTACTTGAGTCAAGTCCCACCCAAATAAATTTCGAGTGTGCAGGAATAAACTAATATACTATTTGCAGGAAGATTTTCATAAATTTTTTCTTTATAAGTTTTAGTGTATAAATTCTAATTAATGTCACCAATTTGATACTCATATTCCTTTATTTTGCATTTTTATACACTCAAAAACTATTGCAATACATTATTTTTTCTGTTGAGAAATGAAGAGGATCATTGCTCCTCTTTACGAATCCAAGAATGATTTGATCTATAATTAATTCCAAATTTTCATTTATTTTAATTAATTTTATATGCCATGATAGATAAGCTTTTAACTGTTGCTTCTGTTTGTGCAGCTGGAATAAAGCCAGAAGACCTTGGCTTGAAACCTGACATGCCATATTTCAGCAATATCAATGATGAAACTCCAAAAATTACTTACCTTCACATTTACGAGTGCGAAAAATTCTCGGTAACTCCCGTTTACATTTTTAAAATATCTCCGGTTTTCATTTATGTTCATTTTAAATCGCTAACGAAGAGATAGAAGACTTTGTGATAGTTTTTTGGCATTATTGAAGTTCCTAAAAATGTTAGATTTGTTTTTAAAATTCGTAAAATAAAGTGGTAATTGTTTATTAGTTGGTTTGAAAATGAATTAACAAAGTAAATGATTGTCACCTAAACTTCTAGTTATGTTTACAATTGGTTTAAGTTTATAACACTACACTAATCGAATAAATTAGTTTATGGATGCATTTACGACAAGAATATATAACATGTTTATAAATTGAAACCATCAGAGCATGAATTTTTCTTGATTTATTTATACATTTTTATGTCTTGCAGATGGGAATATTTTGCTTGCCACCTTCTGGAGTAATTCCTCTTCACAATCACCCGGGAATGACGGTTTTTAGCAAGCTTCTATTTGGAACCATGCACATCAAATCTTATGATTGGGCTGGTGACCTGCCTGCTGATGTCTCACAAAGTGAGTATTTTCTTATGTCGATGAAATTGCATATTCATTTCGATAAGATAATATAAGGATTTTAATATGTTAACATACTTGAAGGTTTCCTATTTTTCTGTTTCATGTTGGTAATCAAGTAGCAAGACAAAGATTAAAATTGAGTGATACGGCGAGTGAGATATTGATATGACAAGTGAGTTGCCGATGTGGCATTTCCCAATTCGAAGATTACTCATCCATGTATTATCCATGTTATCAAATTAATCAATCGATTAAAAAGTTTAAGCAAGATTTTTTATAAAAGAATATATAATTTGATGATATGGATAATAAACGAGTTTTAATCATATTGGTTAGTATCACATCAACAACCCGCTTTATCACATAGAGTATCTCACTTGCCATATCACCCAATTTGAGTTCCATATATAGAGAAGATTTCTTACAATTATAAACTTTGGCGAACCAATAGTGTGTTTAAGTTATATTTATACGCTCTTTTATTTGGCGACTTATATTAGACATTTCTTCCTGTGCATTGTAATATTGTAAAGGACAGAAGACAATTTCATTTTGTGAAGATTGGTGAAACTAGTAAATATAGAAAATTAATTTGCAAGTTCAAATTGTGCCAGCCCAGATTCCGGAGAAAAGATTGGCTAAAATCAAGGTTGATGCTGATTTTACTGCTCCATGCAATCCTTCCATCCTTTATCCTGATGATGGTGGCAACATGCATTGCTTCACAGCAGTGACAGCTTGTGCTGTTTTAGATGTTCTTGGTCCTCCATACTCTGATCCTGATGGCAGGCACTGTGCATACTACCGAAGTTTCCCGTTTTCCAACTTTCCAGGTACATATATATATATACACCTAGTTTTAATGGATGGATAAGATTTTATATATCGTTCGATGGTTAAAACCATATGTGTACGATCACGTCACACAATAATACACCTTTTACACAATGTCATAGTTAACATTTAGGTGAAATGAATCAAATTGGCTGTGTCATCTCTTGCCAAACTTCGACTCTTGGATTAATCAAATAGTTGAAGTTTGGTTAGAGGATTCAGGGTGGTACATCCATTAAAAACGTGTCAGTCTATGAAACACTGACACATACGCTCACCCGTCGACACCAATAATAATTTGAGAAAGTAGTAAAATTATTGATTGTAATCACATTTATGCGTGTTGTATCGGTGTCATACACGTATTGGACATCAAACACGCCTTCAGTATGAAGTGTTCGAGAGGTATCAATATTCGGAACACCATATATTATAATGTATCCTAAATGCTACCTTTGCATTATTCTACTTTTCAAATAGCATAAATAATTATTTATGGTCATGTCTCTAACCTAAAATGCAATGAATCTTTTTTGGAATTTCAGTTGAAGGAATATCCATACCAGAAGAAGAAAAGAAAGATTATGAATGGCTTGAAGAAAGAGAGAAACCTGAGAGTTTACAAGTAATAGTGAAAATGTACAGCAGCTCAAAGACTATGGAGAATTAATCTTGTCTTGTCATTATTCTTCATATGTTTCTTGAGAGAAATTTGTTTGTCTTTTTGTTGTAGCAACTTCCTCTTAGGTAGTGTTTTTGGTTTTTATCTCTTTTGGTGCTGTTTCAGTTGTTATGTACATATCAAAAACTGGAAAGGACAAATTTTGCACTTGAACATTGAGTCATGAATATGGAATAAATTTAGGTAATGAGATAGTTTCATGAATCTTGAAAAAAAGGGGTTGTATAAAAAATCTTGTGCGTGCAACCACTTGATTAAGTTAATGTGGTAAATGCTATTTTATCTCGAACCAAACGATTAAGGGATTCAAGGTAACCCTGCTTCTATGTTCCCGACATACCCAATCAGTAGAACTACCTTTGGGAATGACACAACCTGTAACATGATTCTTGTTTGATATGAATCTTCTTGACTTCCATATTTTTCTCATAACTCTTGTTTAGATCATGATACCTTCATCCAAGGTGTATCTCAGAATTTGTGGTTGAGTCTAACACAATCCTACAAAATTAATTTGTGCGGTGAAAATTGTTCTCACTTATAAACATATTTTTGGGTCATCTCTTATCTGATGTGAGACTTTTTAACACATTTCTTCACGTTCAGGACTGAACATCTGGAGAGTGGACATAAATGGTGGGTGATCCGATAACAGAAATTTGATAGCAGGTGACCCAATAGATCTTGGAGGAGGTTTCAATATCATCTTAGAAATTATGGTTGGATTTAAAACTATTTCACAAAACCGATTTGTGAAGTGAGGATTTCTCCCACACTTACAAATAGATTGTTAGACCATCTCTTATCCAATGCGTGACTCTTTAACATTGTAAAATCAACTTGTATTTATCCAAAAGTAGCCATCTCGGCATGACTGATCGAAATGATATGAGCCTAATCAATTTTTTTTTTAAAAAGCATAGTCAATTAATAGGCCAGGCACAAGAAGTGCAAGTGGCAGAGTGATACAGTTGTGGATAGGCAGCACCCTTACAAGAATTAAATGCACAGACACCTCCAACCAATTAAAAAGCAGGAAAAAAACCTATAACAGGAAGCTAAAAAACCATGCCCTAAATTACCCAAAGGCTGAATTACCACAGGAACTGCCAAAACAGCCTAGAATCCAACATCAAAAACCAAACTTTGAGTGCCATCTCCGTCACCTTCGAGCAATGCACTCTTTCGGATTCCAACATCATTCGTAAAAGAGGCAAGAAGCTATCCTCAATCTACTCAACGACCAACACCAAAATATCGTTTTAATGTCTTCCACTATCTCGTTGAAGTTTTTGAGTTGGTTCTTAAAGATCCTAGCATTTCTTTCCTTCCAAATCATCCAAATAGTTGCATACCAAATCAACCAAAAAGCTTTCCGCATGTTCCGAGAGTTCACCTCACCATTAATCAATTGAAGCGTTGATTGCTTCACGAAACGATTCATTTACTAGTTCGTTTAATATTAGCAAAATCGTCAACTAGCTTTGAATTGTTAAGGTCAAGCTCTTTGCCATTAAATCTTATATGAAATTAATTCTTCAACCATCAGTGTTTTTTTAATCAAATACTCTATCTTTTTACCGTTCAAAGTATCGTAAATAAGATATATTTATGTGCTTTTGAATCAAACTTCCCTAGAAGATCTTTAGTATTTAAAATATAACAAGTAAATTAAAATTGATGAAAGCAAAAAATATTTGGTTTTCTTCTCAAAAGTGATTAGCAATACTTATTTAATGAATCATGTGTGAGCCATTTCTTGGAGATATCAAATCTTTCTTTCTACAATTTAATTTTGTTAGGGAGTTCTTGTTGAAGAGCAATTTTGTTAATACCATTCTCATTTTGCAAAAGGTTTCAAAACATTAGTTTTCGAACTTTCCACTATGATCACAACGTTGTTATACCCTAACCATTTTCATTTTGCAATTGTTTGTTAAACGTAGGAAATATTGTATGTGACTCATCCTTGTGTCCTAGGAATTTAACCCATGCACATCTACAATAGTCGTTAACATGACAAGTTCATGTTTTTTACTATTGACAGATGCAGTCTTTGCAAGACCAATTAAGTCAATGTGTAACAGTTGAAGTGCTCTAAAGGTGGAAACAGCACTTGGCTATCAAGTGTGAGAGCTATTTGGAGCGTGTAGACGTGACATGCTTATGTCATTTTAATTGTCTTTGATGATGCCATGTATTTGCACATGTGCTTTTATCTTTGTGAGATATTTGCTTGATGAATCTTCTTTGTTTATCAAATTAAGAAGTATGATTGGAACGGTGAAGGTAGAGAATTTGAATTGAGGGAGGATGCTAGTTTTTAACTCAAGTTAGTTGTTATGATAAAATATTTAAAATTGTTTGTTAAGCTTGTTAACTACTTTTGTGGAAGTTGTTAGAACAAGAATGGTTCATACAAGTTCTTTTTGTGTTTTGATGATAATAAAGTATTGAAGAACATTTGGTATACTAACATATGTTCAAGTGTGCAGGATCTCCTTAGCATGAAGAAGGAATAAGGAATATATGAAGAGCATCATAAATGGATTGAGAAGCTTAGAAGACTATGATGGAAGATCTACTGGAAGGTCAATCAGAAGTCAACATCATTAGTAGAAGGAAGCCTCATAGAAGCTGGAGAGTGATCTCCACAAACTCTGTGAAGGACATCAGTCACAAAATTTGACTAGGATACTTGGATTTGAGGGACCCAGAATTCACGTAAGCTTTTGTCTTCTCTGTGATTTGTCTCTATCATAGCATCTGGTAGAGCAATACTGTTGTCTTCTTTCGTCTACGTGTACAACCAGACAAAGGACATCAGGAATGAGAAAAGCCACATATACTTATCCTTTTAGCAAAGGAAATTCAAAATACTTTCCAACGAGATTATCCATATCAGGCAAAGGATCAACGTCTCTTAAATCACTACCTATAAAAGGAGCTGAAGACCTGAAGAAGAAGCAACAAGACTATGTTATTCAACTGTGTCAATACTATGTCAAATTTAATAGCGCAAAACACTTGGATTTATTTCAATTCAAATCTTAGAAATCCAAGGGAGTCTATTCATTTGTTCAGTTTACACTCACTAGTTAGAATGAGTGTACAAACAAATTAACTTGTTTGCAGTTGGGGCAAAATTTTTAGAAAGTCACCCGTCTGCGTGCTTAAGCATATAAATCTCTTGGTGAAACCTTGAGAACTTAGGAGTCTCAATCAGTGGGGATCGAGCAAAGGGAAGTCTTAAGTAGCTGTGCTTAAGCAAGAGGAAGTCTTTAGGTAGAGTCGTAGAGCATAATTCTTTAGGTAGAGAGTCCTAGAGCATAGAAGTCTCTTGCAGTTGTGCTTGAACAATTATAAGTCTATTGCAGTTGTGCTTGAGCATAGAGAAGTTTCTCGGAAGTGTCCTTGAGCAATTTGTAATCAGTTGTGATTATAGTAAAATCCCTTAGAAATGCAAGGGGACTGTACTACTCCTGGATTGTAGGAGGAACCAGTATAAAATTGTTGTGTGTCTTCTTTCTCGATCTCTATCTCTTTATCATTACGTTTTGTACTTATCCGCTGCACTCAGACTCTGCATCAGAATCCGTGTATCTCATATTTTGATCAGGATGTTTCAACCAAAGAAAAAGAAAAGTCATAAAAAGCTTACATAATTCAACTCCACTTCTTGTGTGTTTTTCTCACCTTCAGAAGTTAGTTAGTTTTGGATGATTACTTGCATGGAAAGTAATGTACATAGATTGTATATAAATATGATGTTCACTCAATTCCATAGCTAATGAAAATCATAAGTAGGTATGATATTGGGGCGGGGTGGAGATGAGTTTTACTTCCCCAACCTCATTTCCGACTCCCATATACTTACCCATCACCCTACCTATATCAAACGGTGATGAGAAATTGAATCTCATCCCCATCCCCAACAGTTTGGATTGCAAATGTAAATAAAATGATTAAGGTAAAATTGGTTTGAGAAATAATATGGAGAGATGACTAAGTCAATCGATTCATCTGTTTAACACTCAATTATAACTTGATTCTTAACTTCCCTAACGCCCTTATGTTTAAGACAAATTAACAAAATAGTTTAGGTCAATCCCTTGACTCAAAGCCCTCTTTCCTGATTACAATTCCCTAATTCCTCAGGCGAACCTATATTCATTCAAGGTTTAAATACGTTAATTTAAAAGTCACAACCTAACAATGTTCCATCCTAAATTGTCTGTTAAGTTGAAAATATAAACATGTCAGAGTTAAACGCTAGTGTCAACAGTTATATAAGGGCTAGAATCAATTATATTGGGTCAGAATCATAAAAGTATTAAGAATAATTTATACTGAACAAACTAGGATGACATTCATAAAGATTAAGAGTTACAGGTTACATTGTAATGAGCTAAAACTGATTCATCAATTGACCTAAACACAATGGATTTAACTACTCATGGCTAAAGCAAAAATAACTAATGTAAAAGAAGGATTCATTACATGAAATTGGTAACCGGATATGAGTTTTGATGGTCACCCACCTTCTCCAGATCTCCAGCTCCAAAAGTTAGTTTCTTTCTCCCCATTTTCGAACCCACACAACTTGGTTTTTATAGAAAAAATTCTGATTCGATAAAATCGTACTCCGATCCCTCAAAATCGTAGTACGATGCCTCAACAACTACATCTTTCCTTCAGGTGCTCCACTAAATTGTAGTACGATGCTTGGAGATCGTAGTACGATTTTTACAGTGACAAAAGTTCTCCAAAATGCTCAAATTCATAGTATGATTCTTAGAAATCGTAGCACGATTTCTACTTTGCTTGCACACATGTAATACGCCTTCTATAGCTTCTAAATCATGTATAATCACATGAACTCGACTAAAATTACATAAAAACGATAACAAATGCGATATATGACCTAGTGTCATTAGGGTGGATACTTGTATCCCCGTTACCCTTCTCATACTCGAGTTTTAAAATTGGGGAAACCCAAAACTCAGTTAAAACGGGTAAAATCCGTCAAATCGTGGTTGGTTTAGGCGGTTAACCACGAATATGAGTTTTGTTGTCATGCCTAATCATAAGTCTACAATAATATAGAACCTCAATTCTCAGTTCTCTCTCGAACCCATATAACTTGTACCGCAAGTTATCATTGTTGCGCTCTAAATATTTTGTGTAAAAAAATAATACTAGAAAGAAACATATAGTACCCTTAAAAAACATGTATATAGTAAACTACAATCCCAAATAATAGTTAGGTTAATTGAGCCAAGTGTGCATGTTACAAATTTTATTCGTATGGAATTCACATGTATCATGTAATATTACTGTATGTCGAGGCATTAATTATGTCCGAGGCCAACAAAAGGGTTATATTTTTCAAAAGAATCTTACCACAAACCTCCTAGTAAAGACTATTTTTTTGAATTCACCTCCTAGTAAAGACTAAAGAGTATTATTGTAAGAAAAAATAGAGACTAAGGAGTACTAATTCTTATTCACATTCTCTCATTTAATAACATGGGGTATTTTGAGTTTCATTAAAATATATGCACGTCTTAAATCACTATTATTATTTATACTTGTAGATCTCATCACAGGATCAACTAGTGATTCAATTCAAAGGCTAATCCAAACCATTGACCTACATCACTAAAATAAACTAAATTTGCCATTAAAAGTCGCTAGCTAGACAATTAACTATGAAAGGAAAATCTTTAGGTTTCTATTAAGTAACACAATTGGACAATCATACAATTTAGAAAGTCTCCTTTTCAAGTCGCTTGTGAAATATATATCATTGTTTTCTAAGTATTAATTATTATATTGGTGATCTGTAAGCCTTCCTACGTCAAGTTTAAAGTATATAATTATTTCAAGTCTTGAAAAATAGGATTAGGTTAGCTTATAGAGCCTAGCAATAATAAAAAAATACATAGACAAGTGGAATAGAAGGAAACAACAAACAATTGTATTAACTTTTCGTTTTAGTCTTTTTAATTTTTGTTTTTTTTGTTTTTTAGTCATTCAAAAGTTTTCTATCTTCATTTTTTAAAATAAACTTATATGTAGAGTTCATATTTTTAACAAAATTTTGTAGAAAAGTTTATAGAATTTTAAGAACCTCTCCCAAAAAAATTAGAATTTTTAAACAAAACATGAATTAAATATGATTTTTTTTTATATTTTTTACTGTTAAAAATTCATATTTAATTCATGTTTTGTTTAAAAATTCTAACTTTTTGTGGGATAGATTTTTAGAATATTCTACACAATTTTGTTAAAATATACAAGCCACTAAAAGTGGTGATTGAAAATTTTATAGGTACTAAAAGTCGAAGGAAAATTTTACAAAGATTTAAACAAAAAAATTGTATATTTATAAAGACCAAAAATATATTTAACCATTTTATTTATGGAGAATGTTAACCATTGTCCTTAGGGCATTGGATAAGGGGATAAAAATAGAAATATAATATTGGAAAATGGTGAAAAGTGATAAATTTAACTTTTTAAAAGTCAAAATGTTGTTGAAACCAATGCAAACATGCTACATTTGGCTTCCTTAACCATTGTCCAGGGCAATGGTTAGCAAGACCCTTTATTTATTTATAAATTTTTTGAGCGAGTTGGTTCTCATAGATGAAAAAACACGGAGGCTCGAAGATCACTCACAGAGGTACATTTTTGTGACTTATGAGATCTGAGTTGTATCATTACCAACTAAAATATGTTTGTAATAATTAACAAATATTAAGTGAAGCATAAGCTATAATACAAGCAAAACCTTTACCCAATAGTATTTGTTGACCGTTGAAGGTTTTGAAGACCGTTTTAACAAAAATTCAAAACTACAAAATGGAATGGGTAAAATTGAAAAGTGAATATTACTTGACGTCCAAAAGGCACATCCATTAATATAATAGTGTCACATATGCCTCTATGTATGATTGAAATATATTTAGGGGTTTCCAAAGTTTGAAATTTTACATGCAAGCTTCAATGCCTTGGCCAGTATATAGTAAATAATTATGTTGGGTTGCCAATTAAAGATTATTCTTTTAGGAGGTGGGAGAGGTGCATAGTATTATTTTTATTAAGCACGTAAGACTCAAGAATTATATAATTTAGTGTGTTTGGTTTCATGTAAAATTCTATAATGCAAGATAGAACAAAGCCTTTTTTAATATTATTCGGTCACTTATAATATAGAACTACATATTCTATTTAATTCATGGATACTAGAGTCTTAGGTGTGTGGTAACCAATTCAACATGCCAATAGAATGGCTCAAGCACAATCTAACAAACTACTAATCATAATAATGAAATTTATCCTATGATGAACTATATTCAATTACTTAATGTATTCCATGTTACTTGGGCTTAGTATCTAGGTCATAACATATAATTGTTCTCTAAAAAAAACAAAAGATTTGTGTAACTTGGCTGTATTGTATGTATGAAGTTTTTACCACAGTTTATTAAAGACTATGTTCTGAGAACCCACAGTAATTTTTAATCTTCCAACTCGGTTTTTTTTCTTTCTTAGTTTAAGTGTTTATGAGAAAAGTTAAGTATTAGAGATAGTCTGAAGCATTCCAGCTAAGTTGGCATCCAATAGAATCCCTTTTTTGAACTCTATCGCTTTTTCAATACGTATTATTTTAAAAAAGGGAGGAGGGGTGGACTAGGCCAAAACCCTCGAAAGGAACAGAGAAGTATCTATAAAAGAAAAGGACAAGAAAAGGCTAAGGAAATCGGAAGTTGGGCAACCCATTTCTGTCCCTAGCAAAATCAATCAACAAAGGAGAAGGCATGGTGGTATACCAAGTAGTGTCTATCAGCGCATAACCCAAAGATGCTAGCGTGTCGGCACAACAATTTCCTTCCCGGAAAATATGAGAACAAATCACCATTAGACCTGGTGTAAGCAATTATGCAAACAATTCCATAGTCGAAAAGGAATGATAGAGGGATTCTTGAAAGCTTGAATCGCACTGGATGAGTCACTTTCTAGCCATAACCGAGTCCAATTGTTCTGAGCAGCATACTCCATAGCTAAAATCAAACCCATAAGCTTCGCCTCGAAAACAGAACCTCCGCCAAGGTTACTAGCAAAAAACCCAAGAAGGTGCCTCTAAAATCACGAAAGATTCCACTGCAGGAAGCATTAAAATCAATAACAGAACAATCCGTGTTAGCCTTTACCCAAGTAATGGTAGGAGACTTCCAGACAACCAGATGATCTCCCTGACACTCCGGTAAGAAGGAGGGATCAAGAAATTTTCCAGCAATGTAACATCAAAAGATAAACAATTACCGTTGGAAGCGGTACCGAACATAGCAACCATGGATGAAATTTTCGCCATAGTAGCATGAATGGAAACATCAGTTGAGCTAAATTGAATATCATTCCGAGCCAGCCAAATGGAATGCACGGCGTGAACAATTGCAGCCATAAAAACATCCCCCACATGAGAGTTGCATCTCGTTGGGATACAACCAATAAGAGAGGCAGTCGAAATCAAGGAAATGTGTGATTCAATTTCCCACCAAGCCACCACCAAATAGCCACCGCAAAATCACAAGCGAGGAATAAATGGGAGGAAGACTCAACCTTCTTATAACAAAGACCACAAATAGAAACCATAGTACAACCACACAATTGCAAGTTCTCATCCGTGGGGAGCTTGGACAACATAAGATGCCAAAAATCAAATGAATGGGATGGTGAGATGCAAGGACGCCAAATAACGGTTGCCCACTCAAGCTTGACGAGAGAAGGGTGAAGGAATTGGAATGCAAGCTTACCAGAAAGGGTACCATATGTAGCATGGATCCAAACACGCTTAACCAACAAAGGAGTAACCGGAAGCGTGATTTTCATAATGTTGGCAGCAACCATCGTATAATCTAGTAGAGGACAAGGAATCTGCCACATACCATCAACAATAACAGACGCAGGCTTGGCGGTAAGAGAAGGATACATATTCAGTGGATAATTGAGAATAGAGACAAGAGATGCGCCAATCCAATTATCCAACCAAAAATTAATATTGTTACCATTACCAATAATCCAAACTGAGTTTTTAGTCACCGTAGTCAAATGTTCCTTCACACCCGGTCAAATAGAAGATTTAAAATAACGGTTGCGAGGGAGACCAAAAGAAAGAAATATGTGTTGAAAGAGGCGAGAGCATTGAGAGTCTTGTGTGAAAAGGTTCCAACTCAGATGCAGAAACAG
Source organism: Medicago arabica (assembly GCA_946800305.1). NCBI lineage: Eukaryota > Viridiplantae > Streptophyta > Magnoliopsida > Fabales > Fabaceae > Medicago > Medicago arabica. Next base: position 2,507,482 of record OX326969.1, read on the forward strand.
AGAGGCATGAATAGAATGGGTGGATTTAAGGTCCAAACCACCAGAATCCCAAAGAAGGCAAACTTGATTCCAAGAAACCATACAAATTTTGCGAGTATAAATGTCAGCACTCCAACCAAATTTTTTAATTCATCTATCAAGCATCTTCAACAATCGAGTAGGCCAACGGTAAATATGAAAACAGTAGACCAATATACCATGCACAATCGACTTCACTAATCGAACCCGATCCATTATGTACAAAAGAATACCTTACCAAGTAGCAAGCTTCACCTTAATGCGATCAACAATCGGTTGGGAATGAATACATTTAGGCTTTCCTTGAAAAATGGGGCAGCCTAAGTTCTGGAAAGGAATTGTACCAACCGTAAACCCTGACATATGTGCCAACATATTCCTCCGGGTAGCTGTCATAGCACCAATGAACAATTTACTTTGATCAAAATTAACCATTTGACCTGAAGCATCTGAATAAGCTTGAAAAACCCGCAACATGCAACATATGTTCTTCCTCGAACCAACACAACAAATAAAAACATCATATGTGTAATGAATATGTGTCGGCAAGGACATACCCCGATAATAGGACATAGGCTGCATGGAATTAGTGATTTGTTCCATCTCTGGAGCTCTACTAAGCACTTCCTCAAAAATCACATATATTATATGTTAAGAAATAAAGAAAATTGCGGATTCAATCTCGTGTCCAAACATAAACATATATCCACTTTTTTTTAAATGTGTGAAATTATTACATGATATTTTTATAATAAGAGATAGAGGTACCACCGTACAATTAGACCATCAAAGATGATTCTTTCATTCAAAGTTGCGAAGAGTATTCATCACAATTGTTGATGCATACTCATTTTGTCGCATATTAATTACCACACTGTCAAAAGAAAAGTGTTCTAAAATAAATGTCATTTTATATTTTCAATGTTGATGATATAATTTTAGTTCTATCACAAAATTAATACTACTATGTACATTACTCGTAAATCAATTATATCCACTATGCTTTTATTCCTAAAAAAAAATATCGACTATGCTTTTATGACAATGATTAATACTCAATAGTAGTAGTTAATTAATAAGAATAATTTTGTAAAATTATTATACTATTTCATTTATAAACAATTTTTTCTAATTTGTGTGAAAAACTTAGAATGATACTTAATACAATTAACCCAACATTGCTGGGATGAGATGCTTCGGTTCACTTCCAACTTAATTATAGGTTTATAATTGGTTTGAATTCTACCTTGAGAATGTTATAACTTGAAATAATTTAAAGGAGAGATTTGCAACCCAACATTAACCTATATTTGGTTCAAAGATTACTACATATAGTTGCACTTACAAAATACCTGATTTAAGAAGTTAAAAAACAAATTATTGAATATACATTTTTTTATTCAGCTAGCAGCATATAGATGATTTAAAACACTATAGCATATTAAAATTATTATATGAAAATATGTAGATTCATGGAAATGAGGAGGTCAATGGCAGCAGTGAACAGCAGAGCAACAGTTGACAACAAGCGTATGGACCGCAAAATTGACAATGAAATTTGGTTCCAACTTTACACCATTGACAAATATTCATTCACATTTTCTTACTTGCAGCCACCAATGCTAATGCTACCTTTCAACTTTAATTGCATATACCCATGTGATGTCTTCTCATCAGTACCAAGTTTCAACTATAAAGTATATATTTGTCAAAGAAATTATATATAGTATAGTATTATGATTTATAAGTAATCATAGTTTTAAATTGGAGTATTTATCAATAGTGGAAAAGGCTAGACTTTAACGTGATGAATCAAAATTCGAATCTTAATTAAAAGATGTGTTCACATTTAATGTTAATCAATATCTCAATTAGAATTACCTCTAATGAAAAAACTTATAGAAGACTAAAAACATTGTAATTATAATTATAAGTTTGAAGTATACATTTTTTAGAGGTCTCGGTAAATAGTATCACAACTGTAGTGACATTTTTCGCGTTGCATTGTAATATTAAGGTTTAGAGCGTAACTGCTACCACAACTGAAAATTAGAACTACATACTCCCTCCGTTCAATGGTAAATGAATTATTTTAAAAATGTCTTAAAATGGTTAACAATTTCAATTTTCACCGTGGTATTACTTATAAATCTAGAATGAAGGGATGATGCTCCAGTTCAAGATAGAGAAGATCTTATGATTTAAAGAATACTTACACAAAAATTCCTCCAATAACACTAGTGGAGCTTAAACCCGAGACGCCTCATATTACTACATGAATCATTTTCAATTCAATATATTTTACTTTGCATCTATGTTAATCATAAATATATCAATAGTTAATAAAGTTATTTATTAAAAATACTATTCTGATCCCTCTCAAATTGTATATGCCAAAATTAATTTTTCTTTGCCCACTCAACCTCATTAATGACTTAGATTTGGAGATCATGTTATTAATTTAACCAAAAAATAATTAAAAAAACTCCATAAAATTAGCTTAGCAAGTGGTGTTGACATTTGAGGGTTATGGCTGGCTACATAATTATAACTAGATGAGCATTGGGATCGGTGATTTTGCATTGTTTATTCCAAGTCTAGCTCATGAGAGTTGATTGGTTTATTAAAGAGTTATATGGCCTTGTCAAAAATATAAATAAATAAGAGAGGAGTATTATGTTTATATATATATAAAGGGGTTAATTATGTGAGATTGAACAATATTGAGAAAATAATAAGAGATACTATGTCAAAAATGTCGAGTCCTAGCAGTTCAGAGATTGAAGAGAAAAGAGTTACTTCAATTATCCATGAAGTTGAAGTTGATTGCTCTACTGAACAAGAGGTTACAAAGGTACACACCAATCCTAATCCTCCCTAATTTTTTCTTCTTGTGCAACATCCATATATTGTTCATGAATAGTATTATTTGCAATATAGAATTTTTATTTTTACTTTGATGATTTGTTATATATAAGGATTATGCATATGTAGCTTGTGTTTCATATCGATAGAAGATGAAAAATTCATAGTTTCATACATGTCTATAAAAGTTTTGAAAGTTATAATTGTCTTAAAAAAATTCATGTGTGTTATTGTTTTGTTCATGTACTATTGTAGTTAAGTTTTGTCCTTATGAATCTTTTTACAGCGTTAAAAATTATAATTGTCTTCAAGTTTTTCATATGTGTGTTATAGTTTTGTGCATATGATATTGTACGTAAGTTTTGTACTTATAAATCTTTTTATGACTTTAAAAGTGATAATTCTCTTAAATTTTTTCATATTCGAATGTTATGTCTTTTTCATATGGTATAGTTGGTAATTTGTTTTTTTTTTTATTTATTTTTTGTGCAAAATTAGAAGTGATATTGATCTTTTTACGGCATTTAAATTACTGCGTGAATTTTTTTCATCCACGTGTTATACATATAGTTTTGTTCATGTAATATTGCATGTAAGTTTTATCCTTATTAATCTTTTACAACGTTAAAGGTTATACTTTATCTAAAAGTTTTTCATATCCTAGTGTTATAGTTTTGTCCGAACGATGATGCCAATCAGTTTTGTTCGCATAAATTTTACTAATACTACTATGGTTTTGAAATCTAGGAAGACAAACCAAAATGTGCTAAAGAGGAGATGGGTGAGGTGAAAGAAGAAAACGAAAGATTGAAGACGATGCTATCTCGAGTTGAAAAAGACTACAATTCCCTTCAGCTCCGTTTCTTTGACATCGTTAACAAAGACGTTTCTATGAAAGATATAGAAGATTCATCAACTTCACACGAAGAAATCGATGAAGAACCCGAGTTTGTGTCACTTTGCCTTGGAAGAAGTCCAAATGAGTATAAGAAAGAAGCAAAAAACATTGAAAACCCTAACAAACCTAAAGAGAAAGAAGATATGGAAGTTAACCTAAGTCTTGGATTAGACTCTAAATTTGTGTTGCCAATGGAGTTAGTATCAGATTTGAGTCCAATGAATAGCTCAGAAGAATTACCAAAGGAAGTTGAAGTTGAAGAAAAAGGAGCAATATTTTCAACAAATAAATCAACAAAAGTGATAAATGTAAATGATGAGATTTCAGAACTATTGCCTGCTAAAAGAGTCAGAGTTTCTGTGAGAGCTAAATGTGATACTCCCACGGTTAGTATCAATTAATTAGTTACATCAGAGAAATTTACTTTTTTTTGCGTGATTTTAATTCAGTTGGTAGATACATTGCTTAATATATGCATGGCCGATGTTCAAACCCCGAATATTTTTTTAATTCAGTTGGTAGGTAATTCTTGTATTTTTTTCTTGCATAATAGCTTATTGTGTGTCTTTCAAACAGATGAATGATGGATGTCAATGGAGGAAATATGGACAAAAGATAGCAAAAGGAAATCCATGTCCAAGAGCATACTATCGTTGCACAGTTGCACCAGCATGCCCAGTTAGGAAACAGGTATATACATTACATATATGCTTTATATGATTTAAATACATTGCTTCTTATAAACAAATTGACTAAATTTATGGTCTACAAAAATTATTCATTTTTAGTATTTCTTTAATCTCTTATTAGTGATTCAAACCACAATTTTTGTATTTATCTTGATGTTTTAAGAACTAGGTTGAAGAACGAATGACGAGATCTCTGGATTATAGTTTAATTGGTTTAATCGGTTGAACTATGGTTGAATCGAACGAATAATAAATAACTAAAACAAAAATATAAAAAAGAAGTTGAATGAATCGTGGTTCAATTTGATTCTAAGAGGCTAAAAGTTGATCACAGTTTAACCAACCAACAAACTTGTCGGTTTCCGATTCAACCAATTAAACCTATAAGTTCAAATCTGAAACCATTGATATTTTTTTTTTTAAGAAAGATATTTATTATTTATAGCATTTCATTAATAATAGGTTGTTCAATACAATGATGTATAATAAGTAATGGGACTAGCTGATAATGTGACAACCCCACCAGGTTGTGAGCTATCTCATTTGTTTGTCGTCCATTGATTTCAGGTCCAAAGATGTGCAGATGACATGTCCATCTTAATCACAACATATGAAGGAACACACAATCACCCTCTTCAAGTAACAGCATCAGCCATGGCATACACAACTTCAGCTGCAGCTTCAATGATGGTATCAGGTTCATCAACATCATCATCATCATCACATCAAAATCAAAATGTTCATAACAACAATTCCACATCTTTTGGAAACTCACCAACACAACTCAATGGTCTAAATTTCAATCATCACCAATTTGAACAATCAAGAACACCAAAACAACATTTCTTCATTCCACCAAACCATAATAGTTTGTTTCCAACTATCACTCTTGACCTAACTTCTCCTTCATCCTTATCATCATCAAACATACCTTCAAATGTTTCAAGAATTTCTCCAAATAATCTCAGTTTTTGTTCCACACAACAACCAAATTTCACACCAATATCATCCATTTGGAACAATAATAACAATAAATTAGGGTTTATTAACAATAACACAAACCCTAATATTGAAAAATCTCAAATTAGACCTTTTAATCATTTCCAAGAAAATTTCTATCAAAATCAGAATTGCATGACAAGTTATCAAACCCCTTCAAGGCAAGCTTTGGCTGAAACGATAAGCAAAGCAATAAGCACTGATCCAAGTCTTCATTCAGTTATAGCTGCTGCAGTTTCGTCGATTGTAGGACAAGGATCAAACAATGGTGGAAAGCAAGAAGAAAATAGAGAGAATGGTTTAGGTGCAGGGTTGAATTTGAAACTTGGTGAGTATCCTCAAATGGTTTCAAACAATTTATTGAATCAAAATGGTAAAGGATGCTTGAAGGGATCATACTTCAAAAGGTTGTCACCAACAACAAGTTCACAAGCTAAAAATTTCATGCTTCTTCAACCTTCATTGCCATTTTCTGTTTCTAAGAGTAGTGCTAGTAAATCTCCATCCATTGTTAACAGTATCAACAATTTTGATCTAGATAAGAAAACACATCATTAGCACTTTTGAACTCAAAATAGAATTCAGATTTTCTACTAATGTTATATGGTACAGTAGCTGGCTGTACCATACAACAATGGTAGATGATCTAATTTCCTTGTAGGGTGTTTGAATTTTCTGTCGCAGTTGTACCATGTAGCCTCGACAAAGTCGTTGAATCTAACTTTATAGAATAAAAAATTGTTTCTTTTAGATTTAATTGTTTTGTTGTTAAAACATTAGTTTATTTTATACAAAATATAGAGGAGATTGAGAGAAGTTATGTACATTATTTATATTTTATTTATTATTTTCTTAGCATTGTTTATTTTATAGAGAGAAAAATAGACAAGTTGAATTTCTAATACTTCAATGAATCTTTTATGAATGGAAAAACTAATCATTGAAATTTATGTGAAACCCTGTCATTTTAAGAATGAATATCATCAAATATATAACATGACCTACAAGATTTAGTAAACATAACATAAATTTATCTACGATTAAAGTGTAGTCAAATAGAAAAAGAGTGATATCACACAACTTAAGAAAGAGAAGAATTAATTGTTGTAATCAACTAGAGAAAAGCAATAAATCCTTAATTTAACATAGTATGATGGTGTAATGATCTTCATGAAATTTGACCACAGATTATGATAACTTCACTTCATTTTTCTTATGTAAGCTAAACATTATACATGTAGTCCATTAGTTTTTAAATAGCCAGGCCACAATCAAATAATCAAATGTGACCCTTGATGCTAAGAAATTAATTATGTATCACTAAACAATAATGTTAAAAAGTCTATGAGACTCCAAAGCCTACCAGGGATTTGTTGTCACACCATATAGTATATACTAATGACTGAATAGAAATAATTAGAAGTATATGTTTATTACAAAAGATAATGGCTGCTAGAATAACTACAAGAAAAAAATTCATTTCTCCAACCCCAAAATTTTCGCCATAATAATGAAATCAGCCTCTTGAAGCTCAATTTCAATTAAAGAACATGAATTCAATTGTAAGAAATTTTTTCATCTTCACTAACAAATAAGAAAATTTTAAAAGATACACTAGTTTTCCATGAAAGCAGCAAAGTAAATTGCTTTCACCATTTCTTCTTATTGTTTTATGTGGCATTCTCCTTAGCTAATTCCACAACTGAGTTTTATGAGAACAATAGTTTACAAAACCTAAATAACAGAAACAAAATGGAAAATGCAGAAAACTCAGTTACTTCATAACAAAAGATAGATAAACTCACTAGTAGTTGAACATTAACATTATTGGAGAAATTTTTAAAAAATAAAGGAAGTAATTACCAAAATCTAATGTGCAACTTTATTCAAACGTCTTCTACGAAACCTTCAATAGTTCATGGAATGCTTCTTGTGGTACATCAACAGAACCAACACGTTTCATTCGCTTTTTCCCTTCCTTTTGCTTCTCCAAAAGCTTCTTCTTTCGCGTAATATCACCACCATAACACTTGGCAAGAACATTTTTTCTCATAGCTGTAATACTGCAATAGATGTAGAAAATTTCAGCTTGTTCGAGCAGATGAGTTGAGTAACGGATGTTAATAAATTACTTAAACTAAAGTGCATTACATCTGTTAAGGGTCTTAAAACCCGTCAACCAAAAGCCTATTGGAAAACAAAATGACTACAATAATCACAATTTTGATCAAGAATATTACTATCTGTCTCTAAACCTAGGACCCTCTTGATAAATATTATGATGAAAACAGAAACTAGTTCTCTCTTCTAAAGAGTAAACTTGTAAAACAATTTCAATACCACTTCTCTCACTTGAATTTCTGTGACGAAGGAAGGACATTCATACAAGAATTTTAAAGTTTTAAAGCAACCATTACAAACAGACAGATTAGCACAGTATTTTAAAAAGACACTTACGTCTCCCTTGCAATGATTTTTGACCCAATGGCGGCTTGTATGATTATCTCGAACATTTGCCTGATCAAAATTTAGATGATTTTTCAGATGAATTTTAAACATATGAAGAGGTGTGAAAATAAAATAAAGTAAAATAATTTCTTCAACTAAATAACCTGTCTATGACTTTCTTCAATTTCTCCACCAATTCACGCCCAACACGATATGATTTCGAGTTATGAACAATGGTTGCCATTGCATCCACTGCTTGACCATTCAAGAGAATATCAAGTTTCACCAGATCAGATGGTTGATAACTGTAATTGCAGCCATTAAATGCATTGTAAGGTTGAAAGTATGCGAATCCAAATATATAGTGTGGTTTGCTTATTCAATTTGATAAAATATGACAGTTTATAAATATATAATAGTAATACGTATCAAAGTTTACAAAAAAAATAATAATAATAAAAAATTAATGAAATTGGCTATAGTTTATCCACCAGGTCTCACAACTTCTCTATACCAATCTACATTAGAATGAATCCGATCATTGATTCAAACCACACACAACAGAGTAAGTTACTGTCTGGTTAAACAACTTAATTAAGCGTTTGTAGTATAAAGCTTATCATATTGGTGCTTATAAACTATTTCAATAACAAAAGGTAAAATAAAGTTGGACTGTTTTATATAAGCTATAAGCTGTTTTTGTAAGCTATCATGGAGATCTAGGGAAATAAAGCTTACGGACATGCCAATCGTTGTTTCCATAATCTCTCCCAAACAGTCTCACAAAACCTTATGTCAATAGATAGACTCAAATAAGTCAATCCAAACAGACCCTAGATCATTGAGTAAAATGTTCACTGCACGGTCAGTGTAAATCTGGTTTACACTGAAACAAACAGGAGCGGGTGCAAAACAATAATCATGCAGGCGGTTATAAGGAGAGGCAAAAGGATAGGGGTGCTTACTCTGAGTCCTCATAATCAAATGATGCATAGCCTGATGTTATACTCTTCAGTTCATTATAAAAGTCAATAACAATTTCCCTCAAAGGAAGACGATACTTCATGAAAACCCGTTGACTGCAGGAGAGAAAAAAATTAAGCGATCAGTGCTTTAGACCAGTGATCAATGCTCTCAAATTTGAGGCCAAGTAAACTTGTGAAATAATTCTGTAGACTGAATTCATAAAAATGATAAAACAACTGACTATCTAAACAAAAGTTTTTTTTTTTTTTTTTTGAAGAAGCCAAACTAGCTCACCAAAATTGGCTCCGGGGAGAATTGAACCTGAGATCTTAGGAGGAGCACACACCAAGATCCCAGGCCCTTACCCAAGTGGGTTGTGTATGTGCATAGTAAATAGTAAATATTAACAATTTTAACTTGGTGATATAGCAAACTACATTGAAGGACAAATTGACAAATCACAAAGTTCAACATTGTTAAGATCCCACAAGGCCACATTGAGCAGAGATATGGCCGAAGTAATCCTTTTAAGACTTGGACAATCATCACCCTTCAGCTAGATTCAACCAACGGCGAATTTAATATGGCATTAAAGCCTATTCTAAATCTTTTATTGGGCCGCTAATATTTGTTGACACTTCAAATGCCCAATCTCGAGCATGAGGTGTTTTGAGATCCCATATTGATTATAAATATGGCCAAAGTAGTATCAACACCTGATCTAGCTTGTCGAGTTCAGTTTTGACCTGCCTAAATTCTAAGAAAAATTACTAGAGAGTGAAAGATTGATTGACTGGATTCTCCTTGTTGGAGCTACATTCAATAAAATAGAGTTAGGTTTCAACTCATCATATTTTGGTTCATTCATCTTGTTGGCCTGTTGCATTCATTGCAAACAATGGGTTTCGTACATGTTTTCTGAATCGTGACTTCATCTATGTAGAAAATTGAGATTTAATATAAAATCGTTCAGCTCCTTTCGAGATGGGTTTACATTTGAATTTAAATGCATCTATGGAGTCCACTGCAATGTCTCATGGACCACTATCATCGGGAAAATAACCATATGTGGTAGACTTGTCCAATCATCCTTAAACTTGCAATCCTATATAAGTCTATATAGTCTACCCATGTTCACACAACCAATTTTATTAGTGTTGTCAATTGCAGATCGTGGAAAATAGTGATTTGTTCAAATTCTGTTACCAACAATGCTATAGCGCCGTTATAACCGCTATTTGACAATATTTCGTACTAAATAGCATATCAGAGAACAATAACGATTTGTTCAAATTCTACTACACTATAACACTGCTATAGTCACTATTTAACAACATTGTTGATAAGAGAGTTAACTCAATTTTGATACCTAGAGTCCTAAACTTGTGATTCTACAAGTTAACTCAGGAGTTCGAAAACCACACAAGAGATAAATTCACAGACAAAACTAGAACAAAATAAAAAATAATCTTGCATAAGGAACATAATACACCCAACAAATACATCATTTGTCATAATAAATATTCATCGATTAATATTGATATATTAATAAAATAGAAACTTTGGCAAACCAAAATCTTACCTGTCAATGAACGAGTACTCCAACTGCTCACCTCTACGCTCAGAGAGAAGGGTGATAACAGGTCCAACATACCTTAGATCAAACAGTTAATGAAGATAGTGAATATCAGCTCTGAAAGAAGCAAATAAATTATTATTTTGTTCGAGTTGTGCAAGAGCTTACTCACTAGGCATAACTATAGTAGCTATTACTGTGGGTTCCCAACAGGCTACCACTCGTTGCTTGGGATTAGACGGTAATGCAGCAGGATTCTGAACTTCTAATTTGCTGAAAAGAAAACCTAGAATATATTAGTAAATGCAGACGAACTTAACCTGATGAATACAACTTTGTTAATCTACCTTCCATCGGAATACTCATAGATATAAGGCACGGTAGGAACGGTTGAGATAATATGAGCTCCATATTCCTGTTTACACAAACATGCTCTTGTCAATGACTCACCGTGCTTGAAAATGGGGGAACACAAAAACGTCGTCCTAGAAACTTATATTTTGAATACTTCACCAATACTAATCGGTGAATAAACCAATATTTTTAAAATGTTTGATTCTGATGCAGCCCAGAAACTTTTGGGTACAGTTTAAGATGTTCACTATGGTTGGTGATTCATCAATTTCTTTGGCACGAAGTGTCAATATCAATATAGTTTCAATTCTAAGCCTAAGTCTACTTAGTCTACCAGATGTTACATATGTGCAGCTTTGCTGTATATTTTCATCTTTCACAATTATGTTTATGTTTGCTGCATAATTGTAATTTCCAATAGTTAGATTTTTATTCTAAGATCCAAATAACATCCAACCGAAACTAGATATTAGTTTGTAATGTCTAAGACATGTGTTTTGAGTTTGATTTTTTTGAATTGCAATTATATATATGGTAACAAGTACAAGTGGTACTAAACCTACCAATGTGTTAAAGTACATGAAGTACTCGACTCCCCAATAATACAAAAACAAGCTTAAAACTATCTCAAAATACAATCAAGAGGAGTTATGAATTTTATATTTGCACACACAAACACATTAGATATGTAGCAATATCAGTCTATCAGATATTCCAAAGCATTATTGATGTTACCTGTTCAAGCCTTTGATGAAAAACATCCATGTGCAGAAGACCTAAAAATCCACACCTGATTGAATATAAAAAAGAAACATAAAAAATCCATTACTTTTGAAGTCAACTATGTTTCAAATTTTAAAAAAACCAAATTAGCATTCCTTGTTTTTTAGTAATTGATACCAGACCTGAATCCTAGACCTAGAGCAGTGCTAGTTTCTTTAGCGACGGAGACACTGGCATCGTTGCATGTAAGCTTCTCTATTGCATGGCTGAGTGCTTCAAAATCAGATCCATCAGCTGGAAAAAGACCCGAAAAAACCATATGTTTTGCTGCTTTGAAGCCTACAAATATCAAATTAAGAATTAAAGAAAATTGTGCCAAAGAGATGCCTACAGATGTTATAAAGGATAATATCCTCATACACTGGAAAAGAGAGACCAATAAGTAAGATGCCATATAGGTTTGACTATGTAGGGTACTTATCTTTTGAAACCAAAACAATGATTGTCAAACAATGAAATGAACTTATTCCGTTTTCTGCAAGTCTATTTTCTAAAAGTTCTGTAAAGCTTAGGTTAGGTTTGGATAAACAACTTAATTAAACACTTAGAGCGTATGCGCTTATCATATTAGTGCAAATGTATAAGCTACATAAAATAAAATCAAACATTTTTCATATAAGCTATAAGCTGAAAACAACTTCTGGATGAGCTGTAAGTTGTTTCCTTAAGCCTCAAACAGTCTCACAAATGTTTGTCAATAGATAAGATCAAATAAGCCCATACAAATAGGCCCTTAACGACGTATAGATTATTAGAGAAATTATGTGCGGTAAAAAGCTTACGTGCACGGCTCTCATAACCAACTATCTGAGACAAAAAGATGATGGCAAGTAATTCAACAGTTTTCAACTAAAATGTTAACAAACTAATTTCCAAAGACAGGAGGTAAAGATCACTGCTTTACCTGGAAGAGGTTCCACATCAACAGTGCTTTTAGTATGGTAAATTGTATCTCCAATGCGTGCCTCTTTGGTTGTCCGCATGCCGGTTATAACGTAACCAACTTGTCCAGTAAACAAGATTCCAGTAGGCGTAAGTTCAGGATGCATGATGCCTATATCCATAGCTTCGTATGATTTACCCGTGGCCGCCGAAGAAATCTTATCCCCCTTGCGCAGGGCACCATCAACGACAGCAACATGACATATTACCCCTCTATATTCATCAAAATATGAATCAAGTAGAAGCATACGTAAAGAAGATTCACTCTTCCCAGGAGGCGGAGGTATACGCTCTATAACTGCTGGAAGAACATGTTCAAGACCTACCCCAGTTTTAGCCGATGTTAGCAATGCATCACTTGGGTCAAGATCAAACATCGATTTCAGTTGGCCTTTAACACGGTCGGGATCAGCAGTCGGCTGATCTATCTTATTTATGACAGGTATAATTGCTAAGTTAGATTCAAAGGCAAGGTAAAAGTTAGCAACAGTTTGCGCTTGCACTCCTTGAGCAGCATCAACAACCAAAAGCACGCCTTGACAAGCAGCTAGTGACCTTGACACTTCATAACTGAAATCTACATGCCCAGGTGTGTCAATAAGATTCAACAAATAATTAGATGACTCCTTTCCATCTTTAGAATCATCACCATTTATGATATTCTTATAGAACATTGTTGCTGTCTGCGCTTTAACTGTGATTCCCCTTTCTCTCTCCACCTAAGACAGTATTTCAAAGTTCCAACTTCACCAATTAAGAAACATATGACATAAAAAGTCAAGAAACATAACAATATGTTCCTATTTGAATAAACAACTTAATTGAGCATTTATAGCATGATCACTTATTATATACATGTTTATGTATTGGCTATTTCAATAACAAAAGATAAAATTAAGTCAAATTGTTTTTATATAAACTATGAGCTGTTTTCATAAGCTATCTTGGAGAAGAGAACTTATATAAATAAGCTGAAAACATACTATGAGCTGTTTTCATAAGCTATCTTGGAGAACTTATATAAATAAGCTGAAAACATGTATCGAAATGTCATGAGTTGATATCATAAGCTCCTCCAAAGGTGTTTTTTAGAAACTCGGTATCCGGCCGAATGACAGACAAATCAGAGGGACCAATTCTACCGTCCACTAGAGGGCGGCCCATTTAAACCCAAAGCTTAGCGCTGTATGGACTAGCCCACAGAATTTGGCACCAGGAGGATTCAAACCTGAGACCTTGAAAGGAGCACACTTCAAGGTCTCAAGCCTACACCACCGGACCAACCCTTGGGGGTCTAAAAAAAAGTCTTACAGGTGCTCATGCCAATGAATAAGCTCAAATAACCACTCCAAACAAACTGTATAACCTCTCTACCACCGATACTTCATACTTAAAGCATTTGGAACCTCTCTACCACCGATACTTCAAATTGAAAGTGTTTGGGTGTCTAAAATATCCCAATGTACAACATTGACATGACACTGATAAAACCTATGAAATCATGAAACCAACTGTAATATTATTTACGGAAAAGGTTGAGCACAAAGGCTCTATAGTGGTGGTACTGCAAACAGAGAAAGATGAACCAGAGTCAGTGACTCCTAATCCAGAGCGATGCTCCTAACCAGAGAGAAACCTCTCCTAACTAACTCTCTAACAATATTCATCCACGACTCACTACACTTCACTACTAACACTCATTCCATATGTTTCTACAATCTTCTAGAATATGCTTTGCCTAGGTGTCCTATCACACTGAAATATAGTTTCATACACTCACTCCCATTTATATAAATTATTATTTGTGTCTTCGTGTCGGTGTTCGTATTTGTACGGGTACTTCATAGAATATAACATCCAAGAAAGTTTCAAAATTTGCATTATATTTCCAAAACCAACCCATTCAACATCCTACTTAACCCAAAACACATTCAAGAAAAAAGCAACAATTTTTCACAACACCCATTTCACATAACATCACAAACAACAATACCCAGATGAAAAAAATGTATAATTCTTTCATAACAAAAACAAAAAAGCAAAACCTGCAATTTATCAAGATACTGAGGCTGCCCAAGTCCTTTCTTAATAGTGCCCGTAAGTTCCAATAACCGATCAGCAAGAGTAGATTTTCCATGATCAACATGAGCAATGATTGAAAAATTTCTTACAAGCTCTGGTGGGTACTGACTCAAATCTATAATGGCTTTCTCTTTGGTGTTGTTTTGGCGTGACTGTGTACAGAAAAGTGCACGTGTAATGGAAAATCTTTGATGGGTTATTCTACTTGATAAAGGGTTGAAATTGAAGAACAATGAAACGTAATTTGATTGTTTTAAGGTTTTTGATGCTTTTCTAATAAAACCCATTTCGGGTTTTTTGAGGTTGTTTGGTTACTGAATCTGTGTTTTGTCGAACATTGATGAAATAAACGAGCTTTCTCTGCTTTGCTACAATACGGCGTCGTTTAAGTGTATTGAACTTCTACGTGGATGTTGGGTAAGTTTAGGGGAATCACTTTTTGCACCCTATGTATGCTCGGATCTGGATACACTGCTGTAAAAAAAACACGCAGTTTTATGATGTGGACAATCTCTTCCATAAATTTGAGACTGGGCGATTAGATTTTGAAATCAATTTTATACATTAAAACGATCTCAACCACCAATTGAAGATTAAATGATCAAAATCTGTTACAATGTCCTACTGTTCTCAGCCATCAATCAGAAATCGGACAACCAACATTTGTTACAATATCCTGTTGCAATATCATGGAATCTCATTTCATGTATGCTCATAATATATAGAAAACTAGGCAAATATGAGTGATTAATTAAATAAATAAAAGTAACATAATGTTTTTTTTAGGGGTAAAGTAACAAAATGATTGGTAAAAGGTAAATTAAAGAATGTTTTTCCATGAATGGCTAGACACTCTCAACGTAATTGAATGAAGATTTTTTCTAGTTTCATCCCATATAGTTCTAGGAAATATACTGTATACACATGGTGTTTGGCTGAAAAACACAAGTAAAATACGAAAATACCCTTCGACAGTTAACTGTCGCCGGTTAAAAATTCATCGGCATTTAACTGCTGATGAGGTTATATTGGTAAATTACCAGTGTTTCTCAGCCAAACACCATGTGTATACAACATTTTTCTCTTTCTAGTTACATCCAATTTTTTTTTAATTGTTTTTACAATAATACTGAAATTGCCCTCTCTAAGTAAATTTCTTATAACCTTTTTGGTCATCATCACTTTGAACCTTTATCCTTTTTCACCCACAAACTACCATGAATGTGCAATCAATAACTACCAAAATTAAAGATTGAATCAATATCTTTTTCATTGATCCGTACTCTATTCATTCAAGTAAGTGAATTTCATAAATTTCTTCATGTTTCAACTTAACGTTTGTTCCATGATTTATTATATGTTGTTAATTTCACCATGGATGTTTGTCGATGTCGTTTTGTTTGTTCTATAATATAACGTGATTTAAGTTTACGTGGACAACGTATCGTAATTTAAGTTTATGTAGGTGATAAGTGCTCAAAAGTGATATATTTCATGTGTTAGTTTAAGCATTTTAGTGACTTTTTTGCAAGATTATCTATGTAAAAGCTCCAATTTTATGCAAATATGTCATTTATGCTTTATGTGCCTTACTCTACCCTTTTTGTGCAGGAAAGTACAAGCAAGGACCAAGAAATCAACCAAATTGCAAAGCCAGCTCGCTTGAAGCGACCTCAGCTCGCTTAAGCGAGATCAACAAGATAAGGCTACGTGGCAATCATCCAGTGGCCATCGTAGGATTTCAAGGCCAATCGCTTCAAGCAAAGGTTGTTCGCTTTAAGCGAATGTGACAGATTCAACCATATAAATAGCTTTTCTCTCATTTTTCTTGATTTCTAATTCTATTCATTGTTTTTGATATTTTTCTGATTTTTAGAGAGAGAGAGAGAGAGAGAGAGAGAGAGAGAGAGAGAGAGAGAGATGACATTTCTAGAGATAGAAACATGAAGCAAGAGTGTTAGAAGTAGATTCCTCCCAAGATTTGTAGAGAAATCATGAATCTTGTCATGAATCTTCATCTTTTCTTTCATTTTTGCAAGGCTACTATGAAAGTAAGTAGCTAAATCTATCCTTTGGGGTTAGAGGTACTTGATCAAGTTAATATGTACTCTTTTGGATACTTAAATATATGATTCTAGCATTATTTTACTTGATGTTGATTTTGTTCTTGTATTTAATGTTATATTTATGATTTAAAATGATGTTGAAAGATGCTTTTGAATCTAAGGTAAGAATAATTATCTATCAATATGTCAAAGTTCTAGACATGGAATTTAGGTTTTGATAATCACTTTGAATATTGGAATTCTAAGCTTTTGTATCGTTTAATAGTTTGGGAAATCGGCAATACAACGACGCAGTCGACTATTGGATCGTTTAATAGTTTGGAAAATCGGCACTTAAACGATTCAATAGAAATCACCGCATCATTTGGACACGAATGATGTTGTTGAGCGATATGTGATAATATCGAGTAAAGCTAGAATCCGTTTAAGTAATCATAAGAGTGCATTATTTAATGTTTGGTCAATGATTCTAACCCTAGGCGTGAATTGTCCGACGTCGTCTCAATTTTATTTCTATATTCCAATTTAGATTAGTTTTTAATAAATCAATTCTTTGAACCATGAGTTTAGAACGATATCAATTGTCTGACGTCGTCTCAATTTTATTGCTATATTCCAATTTAGATTAGTTTTTAATAAATAAATTATTTGAACCATGAGTTTAGAACGATATCAATTGTTGAACGGCTTGAATATCGCGCTAGTCCCTTTGGAGACGATAACAAAAATACTTACTTTTGATACTACATCAATAAGTCACATGTGAATTTAATCTACGCATATATTCCATAAAGGGATAATGTAATTTAAGATTACGTAGAGTAATTCAATTTATACATGTACATAAACATGGCAACACAACCCTCATTCGCCAAATCCCACCCGCCCCCGCCCCGATTTTAATGGGGAAAAGTCGAATTTACTGGGTTCGGGTGCGGGAAAAACCCGAAGTTTTAATGCAGGGCCAGGGGATACTCAGTACTCATACCCGCCCCGCACCCGTATATGAAAATTTACCTTATTACCCTTTTTTTACTTAAATTAGCAAGGGTATATAAAGTGAAGGAAACTGAAACTCTAATTTTCCTTTTCCTCTTCAGCCGCATAAGTCGTAACTCAATTTCCTTTTCCTCTTCAACCGTATAATGTGATTTCCTTTTCCTCGTTTTTTCCTCTTCTGGTCCAAGCGTTTTTTTCCGTTTTAGGCGATCTATTTTCGTTTCAGATAAGCGACGTTAGTTCAGTTGCAATCTCCTGCCTTGAAGATGATGTTTTTTAGTAAACTTGTTCAATTGGAACTTTTTTGGCTTTGACTTTTGATGATTTGAAATCCTTTATTGTTTTGAATATGTATAGGTTTCGAGTTGTAATGATATTTATAAAGAACTAGATGTTATGAGCTCTTTAGAAGCTTTTGTTGGTTTTGAATATGGATTGGTTATGAATTGTAATAATATTTAGATAGAATTTGCATATGTTCTAAGTGTGTTAGAAGCTTTTGTTTTAATTATCTTGCCACTGAAACAGGTTTTTTACTCTGATGTTATGATCTCTAATGATTTTATAGGCTTTTGCCACTGAAAACAGACTTACTGCGATTTTTTTGCTACACTTTTTGCGGGTGGGGGTGGGACGGGGCCGGGAAACCCATCCTCGATAGGGGCATGTCTGGGGGAAAAGTTTCTATTGCCATCGAGTTTGGGGGCGAGGGTGGGTACCGTGAAACGGAGGCGGGGCCATATATGTTAAAACCCGCCCCCGTCCTACCCCGTTGTCATATCTACATGTACGCATAAACTTATTTTACATGAACTAAGTAAACTCAGTTCACATAAACTGTGTAAACTGAATTTACGTATGTGTAACTAATGTGTCTGAACACTTCACGTAAACTTAATTTATGTAAACCGAGTTTACAAAAATTATCTATCTATCTTCTATATATCTTTGTAAAGGAAACTTGAGTTATTCTCATACAAGATTTCTAATGATGTGGCACTCTAAAAAAGTTTTATATCATCACTTAAATCTCTTAAATTTATCTCTAATTAAATGCACCCACTATATTTTAGTAGTGCTTTATTGAAAATCCCTTCATAGTCCAATCCAATAAATAAACTATCTTTTTTCTATTCCCTCAATTAATAGTCACCACTAACTCTTCAATATTATTTGCATTGTTTTGTTTGTTTTTTGGTCAAGCTTACATTGCTTTATTTTATTTTAATTAATAAGTAGTTATTTACTTTGCTTTTTTTATTTTTCTGTCAACCCTACATTAATCAATTTTATTTTAATTAATAAGTAGTGTTGATAACCATGAAAATAGTGTAGTTAGTGACCCAAAAAATGGATAGTTGTAAACAAAAGATAATGGAAATTTAAGATCATTATCACAATTGATCACTCACAAACCATTTGATTTAAAGAATTGAAAGAGGAAATCAAAATGTAATCTATCCCATTAGTGATACTTGGATGAAACCCTCCCTCCTCTCATTCATCACTACTTTTCATTCTTAGAAACTTTGGAGAAAATATTGAGAAAGAAAAAAATCTTGCGTTGTTCATCAAGAACCAAGTAAGTAGTAACTGATAAATTATTTCATTTTGATTATCACTTTCTTCACCTAATCATATGACTATGTCATAAAAAATCACACTTTACTTAACTATATGATCATTAGTATGTCTTAAACCATAGAACCAATTCTAAGATACTTTCTTTTGTGAGAATAAAGTTGTAGTTGTCTTGAGCCATAGAAATAATTATATGATGCTTATATTCATAGAAAACATGATTTTAATATTTGATCAATTAGAACAATTTCTATAGTGTTTATGAAAACTATACTCTTAGGACTTCTTATTTTGATTATGATTATTTGAAACTCTTAATAAATTTGGTTTTGGATCAACGTCACTATCTCCAAACTACTCTTGATTGGTGCTCTTCAATTATATATGGTAGTTTTTGTTTTCTTCCATACTCTTCACATGTCTATTATTTATTCATTGATTTTTTGTGGTAGGATAGAAACACAAGCTACTCTATTATATAGATGGACGAATATTTAAGCCCTCCTTTTTCTATTTATTTAACATTTCTTAGTCTTATTTTTTAGATTTTTTTCTTATTTTCTTTTATTGATTAATGTGGATATGACAATTTTTCATGTGAATGAGATGTATACGATTAAAACAGGGCTTCTATTTTTACATATGTCAACACAATAGAAAAATGAAGATATTTTGTCATTGTTAAATCTACAGACAAACAAATGTTTAAGAACAGCAAGGTAAAACATATAATGTTTTTTACAAATGAAAAAAGATAGAGTTTTTTCACATATAGGGTCTGACATTGTAGATTACAATATACACTAGATATATATATGCTATTTTTTAAAACTTTGTAAATTATAGCTTAAACAATAAATGGAAAACTATAGAGCATACAAACTCACTCTTATATGCATTATATGGTAAAGGACTACTAAAATATGAAATGATTTATTAATAAAAGTTCTAGCAAAAAATTGTTATATAAGATGTAAATAGTTACACTAATATGTGAAATATGTAAAAGTTATTATATTAATACTCCTTAAGATATTTATAAAATTTGCAATCTAAATTTATAAGAATTGACATACTTCTAAAAAAATTATCTTATTTTTAGTAGAAATTAATATAAAATATATTTTTTCCTGACAAAATTAAATATAGTTATATCACCATATTGGAGAAGGTTGTATATTGCATGAAGTTTCATCTCAAACTCAAATAAATTGAAATTTTCTCGAATATCATAAGTTACGTTGATTTATGTTTTGAGGAACTTGGTTTGATTAAGCTTACGATATTTAAGGAAGTGATATATCTCGCTAAACCATGTATATGTATGTGTGTGTGTGTGTCTATATATATATATGTATGTAAACTAAACTTGACACATTCTAGAGTTAGGATTATGCCTATGTGGCACATCTAAAAAAGCTTCTCACACTATTAACAACTTGACTTCCCTGTTATCTTTGAAGAATTAAAGAATTAGTTAAATCTATTTGAAGAATAACAAGCTATGTAAAAAGAAATGGAAAATGCTATTTATCTAGAAAAATAGCATCAAGAATTTTTCAAGAAACAGTTGGCAAGTTTTAATTGCATGATTTATTTGGTCACTTTCTATTTTTCAGCCACACCTCCTTGAATTGTGGTAAATAGTGCATTGTGATTGGTTGCTCTTTATTCTTGAAGAATTCTTGATGTTTTTTTTCCCTAGAGATATAGCATTGCTCAAAAGAAATACTCAAGTAAAATTTTCTTAAAAAGTATAGATAAGTACAAAAATGTCAAGGGTTTTTGCATAACTTTTTTGTTGGTGTCTATTTTTTTTTAATGATAGAAAAATATGATTTATTTGTTTATGTTATATATCATTTGGATTGAAGGAAACATGAATGAGACTGGAGTTGAAGTCAATGGTCCTGAATTTGGGAATGTTCAAAATGTCGATGTTCATTATTGGAAGTATAATGTTACTGCTTCTACTTTGGATGGAAACAATGTTTTGGTTAGTGCCATTTACGAAGCAGTTTTTGTTGTTTTTATGTTGTTGATAAATTATAATTTGTATGATTTCTTGACAAATCTATTGTAACATTTTCCTCGAGGTGTTGCTGAAAACGGTTTATATATCAATCAATCTAAAATACTCCTTTTTGACGAAGAAACAGGTAAATCTTATGACTGTGATGTTCACACTGCGCCAAGAAGCATGCTTCAGAAGTACATAGAAATAGGATGGTACAACTTTGTTCTTCAAAAGGGCCTAAAAGTTGGTGATGTAATTTTATTCACAGTCAATAATCCTCCTAATATGATGTATGATACATTCGTTAACTGGGACTGATTTTATGATCGAATGTGGTGGCTCAAGGTTGTTGTATGATTGTCTATTTTTAATGTAATATTTAAGTTGTCGAAGGATTGATCAAAAAATGATTGTCATATTTATTAAAGTTAAATTTTAATTGTTTTTATGTTAAATTCAGTTAATGGTTGAAGTAATGAATTGAAGTTTATGTTAAACTATCTATGTTGAATGTAGGGTTTAAATTTTGTTTTAGTTATTTTACGCTCATTGTGAGACAACGATTTTTTTTAACCATTCGATTGTTTGGAGGATTCGGGGAATTGTGTTTTAATCCATTAAAGTGTCTTTTCTTAAAGAAAATAATTTTTTTTTGGGTTATAAGACAAGATAATTTTTATTTTTATAAAGAACATATTTTCAGTTTCTCCGATAACTTTCACACACATAAAAAATATTTTTAAACACAATTTAATAAACCCGTGCAACGCACGGGTTAAATACCTAGTGTAAACTAAATTTACGTATGTATAACTAATGTGTCTGAACACGTGAACATATACTCGTAAACATAATTTACTTAACTTATGTAAATTCAGTTTAGATAAGTTAAATAAATTAAGATTACATAGTTTATATTGAAATTTTTATTTTAATTAAATGGTATAGTTGTAATTTTGGGGTGTAACTTGGATTATTGGGGGTGTGAGTAGTATCTGTCTTGAATGAAATGATCATGATCTTTAAATGAATGAAATGATCATGATCTTTAAAATTTGGTTTTGAAACGTGCATTAAATTGTCAAGATTAGCTTTCACAAATTTTTAGGGGATTTGATTTTGTGGTTTAAATATTTGTCTCGTGTTTTTTCATGCATTAGTGAAAAATATTTGTCCTTTTTTTTTATATATATTTATCAAAGACAAATTCTTGTCATGTACTTCTATATATTTATTGATGAAAAACTGTCTGTTTTTTTTACATTAATCAATGAAAAATATTCGTCACATATATTTTTTTATGCATCAATGATAAAAATGTGTTCCATATTTTGTATACTTATCAATGATAATAATTTGTCTTGTGCTTTTAAATGTATATGATCTTTCCGGTGAAGAACTAATGGAGGCAGCGGGGGCAGAAAGTGCTCCGTTACGGTGGCGATGAATCTTCACGTTGGACGAAAGGTGCATGCAGACACGTTAGCACTCCAACGCTCACGTCAATGTAGGAAATGAGATGGAATGTCTGAAAAGTGTGGGAAAAGTGAATCGTACCTTGGAGGTGAAACTAAGTCACCCATATATAGACGTGTGTAAGAATAACTGTCTCCGTGAAGTGCGACACCTCATCAGGAGGCCGTTGGAAGACACATGTCCGGTGTCTGATGCACGGAAGCGTGCTTAGGTGGGATGACATGCACAAGAGTTAGGGTGTTCACCCAAGTGATGTGCATTGATCCGGCGGACTCCTTGTCCACGTGTCAGCGTTGGGTTGGCTTTCTAGCCGGTCCAGAACAAAATCAATAACAAATATGCATCCTATGTTTTAATTGTTCTTTTGGTCCCTTAATTATTTTTTGACTTTGATTCCATAATTAATTTTCGGTCTGTTTAAGTACCTTAAATTCATCTGTGGTATACAACTTAGTTCCTTCCTTTGTTTTATTAAAACAAAGTTAACTCAAGTAAAAACCTTCTTTGGCTGAAACTCTTACTCATCTTCTTCCTTTTTTTTTTTTACTTTTCTTCGTCTTGATCTTCATTAACAACAAACAAACCTTGAAAAAAAAAATCTTTTTTTATCATCATTTTTATCAAATCCACAAAGCTGATTAACCATACTACACTACAGGAAAACTCTAACAACACCAATATCTACTATAGCTGGACAACAACAACAAAAATTATATTTCAACACTGGATCTTAAAAGTGTTGGTTCTACCAAAAAATTCTACCCATGTAAAAATTGTGTTTCAATTCCTAAAAAAAAACAAGATATTTGGATCTTAAGAGTTTGTCTGATTCAAAACTGACCGAAAAGGCACCGAAGAAAAATTTGAAGCGAAAGAGTTGTTGTAGTTATGGGGGTGGTAAGCAAGTTGCCGATGAGAAGGGTTTGGGTGAACCAGAATTAGGGGTGAGTGAAGGTTTTCATCACATTTGTGGGCTTAATGGAGTATTGGTAAGGGTTGGTAGTGGTGTTTGCATTCCTAAGCGCAAGAAGACTGTAGTGGGGCGGAAGATATTTGATGATGGCCAATCATCAAATCCAATAACAAACTCTAGGCAGGGAATTTGTCGTGATGATCCGGGCTTAAGTTAGACAATGATGATTCGGGCATGACAATTCAATCTTCAAAGGTTAATTTGATGATTGCTAGAAAGAGAGGCTATGGGAGAGGAGACTATATGGAGAGGTCATCGGGGGAGAGAGAGAGAGAGAGAGAGAGAGAGAGAGAGAGAGAGAGAGAGAGAGAGAGAGAGAGAGAGAGAGAGAGAGAGAGAGAGAGAGAGAGTTTGTTATTTATGAGTTTTTTCTCTATGATGTATGTTGAATTTTTACAAAGGTGGATGATAAAAAAAAGGAAGGAAGAAGATGAAGAAATAGAAAGAAAGAAAAAAATATTGGCTGTGATATTTCCTTATTGCATACAATAAACCTCCAATATCCAATGCTTTATATTTTGACAAATAGATTGAATAGTTAAAAGATTATTTTTGGTTTCTCATAATTTCCCTTTAAAACAAACTCAGCTATCGCCTTCCACCTCTCCCCCTCCCAAATCCAAATATGTTTTTTTTAAAGATGTAGCCTTCAAAGATGGTGGTGGTGCGATTAGCTTCATCGTCGTCACCATCACCAAACTAGTCGTCGGCGATGTCGTAGCTCGTTATGTTTTTCTCGATGGTGGTTCTTATGGAAAACGGGTTTTTTTGGCATCCCTTTTTGCGAATGGGTTTCTTTTCGATGGTTTGTGGCTCTTCCGTTGTTGGTACTCCTCAGACCTGCTTTGTTCTTGACCCGGTTAGACTTGGGAGGTTTTGCCTTATGTTTCCGTTTTATTATTTTTTGTTCTGTTTGTACCTCTGTTTTTTGTATACACGTACAATTGATGCTAGTTTTTGTTTGTTGCTGGTGTATCCTTCCCGACTTTGTGGATGATGATCTTTTTCAGCGGGATCTACAACTCTGTCGGCGATTGTGGGTTGTGGTTGCTTTTCCCTCCCGCATGATTAACCTTCCTTCGTCGAGGTCATCTTACGTTCTTCATTATCGCAAGGGTCGTGGTGGGCAATGTTGGAACAAAGGTGTTCAGCAATACCACGTTTTGAGTTTTGATGATAACAAGGTATTAAAAAGTTGTCAATTGGATATTGCTAATATTTGTTTAAGTATGCAGGATATCAATTAAGATTTGTATCTTAGAAAGCATTCTGTTTGAACAATGTTAAAGAGCAATAAATCCATAGAAGCTTGTTGCTTGTGATTCTGTTTCGAAGAGAGTCTGAAGACTGTATCGAAGAGAGTCTGAAGACTGTACCAAAGAGAGTCTGAAGACTGTATCAGAGTCTGAAGACCATCAGAATCTGAGAACCAAGAGAGTCTGGAGATTATCAGAAGCTTAGTTCTATAGTGAGTCTGAAGCCACATATTTGATGATCTGCTAACAGTGATCTCTACTGCATTGCTATGCACAAAGAAACTCTAATGGAGTAACGGCTAGCTTCTAAGTCAACTTGAGCGTGGGAAGCACAAAGACAAAGATTGCAGGCCAGTACAGAGTACGTTGTACGAACGCTGTTTCCACTACTCCACTACCACGTACAGTTTGGCAACTGTGTCTACCGGTATTAATCCTCAAAGGGAATGGAATTCAAATGATGCTATTGAAGGACTATTACCAAATCAAGCAACAGATCAACAATCATTGATCAAGCTTCAGAAATCATCCTGATGCGCTGGATGACTCAACGTCTCTTTCCTACGCCTATATAAAGGATAGAAGACTTGAAGAAGTGTTGGACTCTACAACTTAGAAAAACTGCATTGCGCTGCTTTCGTATTCAACTGAGTCTTAACAAAAGCACATCATTAACTTAGATTCTTACAAACTGAGTATTCTAGAATCTCTAAGTTTCACAGAAAAACAGAGTCTGTCTTTTGTGTAAAACAGAGTCTGTCTTTGTTGTAATTGAAACACATTTTGATTGTTATCAATTGTTTCAACTGTATTCAATTTTCTGTAATTGTGTAAAAGTCTCTTGCTTTTGTGCTTGAGCAAAGGAAGTCTCTTGGCTGCGTCCTTGAGCAAAGGAAGTCTCTTGGCTGCGTCCTTAAGCATAGGAAGTCTCTTAGTTGTGTCTTTGAGCAAGGAAGTCTCTCGCCTGTGTGCTTGAGCAAGGAAGTCTCATACTGTGTGTTTGAGCAACTTGTAATTTGATATTACATTTTAGTGAACTCTCCTTGGAAGTACAAGGGGGACAGGACTACTTCCGGTTTGTGGAAGGAACCTGTATAATTGCTTGTGTTCTCTGTTCTCTCTTTATCTCTTGATTATTCCGCTGCAATCAGAACCTAATCTCCTATCAGACTCTGATCTCATTCAGACTCTGAGTTTAAAGGAATTAGATTCTCACTCTTCAAGAGTTGCGAAAAGAAAACACAATTCAACCCCCCCTTCTTGTGTTTTTCTCACCTTCAGTTGGTATCAGAGCTCTGGCTCTGTTGTCTTAGCACTTAACCGTGTACCAGAAAAGATCCAGAGAAAAACATGTCTTCCAGTGAACCGTCTTCTTCTGGTGCTGCTATACCATATGAATATGGATCCAATAACAGCAGTAGAAAGGCTGATTATGGAAAAATTCCTAAGTTCAATGGTGATCCTGAAGAATTTTCTTGGTGGAAAACCAACTTCTATAGTTATGTCATGGGTCTTGATGAAGAACTCTGGGACATACTTGAAGATGGTGTTGGTGACTTACAACTTGATGACGAAGGTGCTGCCATTGACCGCAAACTTCACACTGCTGCTCAAAAGAAAATCTATAAGAAACATCATATCATCAGAGGGGCTCTTGTCACTACTATTCCTAAAACGGAGTACATGAAGATGAGTGACAAATCTACTGCTAGAGCCATGTTTGCTTCTCTCTGTGCTAACTACGAAGGAAGCAAAAAGGTCAGGGAAGCTAAAGCTCTTCTATTAGTTCATCAATATGAACTATTTAAGATGAAAGAGGATGAAAGTATTGAGCAGATGTACTCAAGATTTCAAACTCTAGTATCTGGTCTTCAGATACTGAAGAAGAGTTACATAGCTTCTGATCATGTTAGCAAGATTTTAAGGAGCTTACCCTCTAGATGGAGACCAAAGGTCACTGCAATTGAGGAGGCTAAAGATTTAAACACTTTAAGTGTTGAAGATCTTGTAAGCTCACTCAAGGTTCATGAGTTAAGTCTCAATGAACATGATTCTGCAAGAAAATCCAAAACCATTGCTTTAAAATCAAAAGGAAGGTCTTCAAAGGCTCTCAAGGTTGAAGAATCTGAAAATGAGTCTTCAGCTTCTGAAAGCTCAGAGGAGGATCCTGATGTAGCAAAGGAAATGGCTATGCTTTCAAGCAGAATGCAGTACCTTGCTAAGAAGAACAAGAGATTTCTGAGCAAGAGCAGTGGGAAGGGGTTCAAAAAGGAGGATCAGAAAGGTTGCTTCAACTGCAAGAAAACTGGACATTTTATTGCTGAGTGTCCAGAACTGCAGAAGGAGAAACCCAAGTCAAAAAGGCCAACCTTCAAGTCAAGCAAGTTTAAGAAGCAGATCAAGAAAAGTCTGATGGCCACCTGAGAAGATCTTGATAATGAGTCAGGATCTGAAGATGATGATGCTGATGGTGAAGCCAATGTAGCAGTTGGACTAATGGCTACAACCGAATCTGTTAAAGAGACACCTGAGGCAGAATCAGATACAGACTCTGAAAATGAAACAGAGGTATATTCTGAACTCACAAGATCTGAACTTATAGAATCTGTCAATGAGCTTCTTGGTCATTTTAAAACTAAGACCACTGAGTTGAAGAAAGTCAAACAACAGCTTGATAAGCTGTCAAAAAGACATAATTCAACTCTGTTGGAATTAGAAGATTTAAAAGAAGAAAATATCTCTTTATTGATCAAGAAGTGTAGCTGTAAATACTTAAGTGAGCAAGATGTTGCTCTGCAAGAATTTATTGCTACTGGAATTGACAGGTCAAGGGTTGCATCCATGATCTATAGCACGTATCAGAACAGAGGACAGAGTCTTGGATTCATTGGAGGAAACTCAAATGAAATGACTCTGAAATCTGGTCCTGATGGAGCCAGAGAGGCGTTGAAAAATCATTTTGTAAAAGAGTCTGATGAAGTCAACACAGAGACTCATTCAGAACCTACAACTTCTACTTCTAAGATTCTGACTAAGTCAAAACTTCAGAATGTTAAGTTAAAGGGTCTGAAAAACTTTGAACCCAAAGCTTTAAAGTCTCAGACTCTGAAACATTCAAAGTCTGATAAACAGACTCTGAAAAAGCCAGAGTCTGAAAAACCAAAGTCTAAGTTTCAAAGGAGAGAAACTATGAAAGGCAAGTTGAAACCTAAACCAAACGGTTCCAACCCTAAGGTATGGGAGAAAACATTGCCAAGGATTTCAAGACATAACTTGCGAAAAGAGTTCAATGGTTCTAAGACTAACCAAAAAGGACCCATAAGAATATGGGTACCTAAGTCTGATATTATTGATGCTGCAGGTATGTCTAAAAGGACTAAGAAAGCACAAGGCTTGGTACCTAGACAGTGGGTGCTCGCGTCACATGACGGGAGAAAGGTCTATGTTCCTAACCCTAACCATGAAAGAGGGAGGAACTGTGGGATTTGGAGGAAACCAGACTGGCAAAATCATTGGTACTGGAACCATTGGTAACTCTCTGATCTCAATCAGTAATGTGTGGTTCGTTGATGGACTTAAACATAACTTACTAAGCATAAGTCAATTATGTGACAGTGGTTATGATGTATTGTTTAATAAGAACAACTGCACAGTGGTTAACAAGGATGAACAGTCCATAGTCTTCAAGGGAAAACGAAGAAACAATGTATACAAGATAAAATTCTCAGAACTGACTGATCAGAAGGTAATGTGCCTTCTGTCAATGGGTGATAAGAAGTGGATGTGGCATAGACGTTTGGGACATGCTAACTGGAGATTAATCTCTAAAATTAGCAAGTTACAACTTGTCAAAGGCCTACCAAACATTGACTATCACTCAGATGCTCTTTGCGGAGCATGTCAGAAAGGGAAAATTGTCAAGAGTCCATTCAAGCCGAAAGAAATTGTTTCAACTTCCAGACCCTTGGAGTTACTTCATATTGACTTATTTGGACCAGTTAACACTGCATCCTTATATGGAAGTAAATATGGACTAGTTATTGTTGATGACTACAGCAGATGGTGTTGGGTTAAATTTCTGAAAACTAAAGATGATTCATATTCTGTGTTTAGTAAATTCTGCATCCAAATTCAATCAGAGAAGGAAATGAAAATCTTGAAAGTCAGAAGTGATCATGGAGGAGAATTTGAAAATGAACCGTTTGAGGTTTTCTGTGAAAAACATGGAATTATTCATGAATTCTCTGCACCTAGAACTCCACAACAAAATGGAGTTGTAGAGAGAAAGAACAGAACCTTACAAGAGATGGCTAGAACCATGATCCATGAGAACAATCTGGCTAAGCATTTTTGGGCAGAAGCAGTAAACACAGCTTGTTATGTTCAGAACAGAATCTATATTAGACCTCTGTTGAACAAAACAACTTATGAACTCTTTAAAGGAAGAAAACCCAACATATCTTATTTTCATCAGTTCGGATGTACATGTTATGTCCTGAACAACAAAGTCTACCTAAAGAAATTTGATGCCAAAGCTCAAAAGGGAATCTTTTTAGGTTACTCTGAACGCTCTAAGGCATACAGGCTGTATAATTCAGAAACACAATGTGTGGAAGAATCTATGCATGTAAGATTCGATGACAAAGAGCCTGGAAGTGAAACTCCAGTGCAAGATGAAAGTCATGAAAAATCTCAAGATTCTGATGATAACTCAGAATCTGATCAGATTCCAGAATCTGAAGATACTTCAGAAGCTGGAAAAACCCAGAAGTTCCTAATGAAGAAGCTTCTGATGAAGCTCAAGATGGTTCTCTGCAAGCTAGTCAATCCAAACAATCTTTCAAATACAAGTCTTCACATCCAGAAGATCAGATAATTGGCAATAAAGAAAGTCCTATGAGAACAAGATCGCATTTCAGACAAGAAGAGTCTGCTTTAGGATTATTATCTGTTATTGAACCAACTTCTGTTGAAGAAGCTCTTGGAGATGAAGGATGGATTCTAGCAATGCAAGAAGAACTGAATCAATTCAAAAGGAATGAAGTATGGGATCTAGTAGCTAAACCTAATCACAAGAACATCATTGGAACCAAGTGGGTGTTCAGAAATAAGCTTAGTGAACAAGGAGAAGTAATCAGAAACAAGGCCAGACTTGTTGCACAAGGCTTCAGTCAGCAAGAAGGCATTGATTACACAGAAACTTTTGCTCCAGTTGCAAGATTGGAAGCAATCAGGTTACTTCTTTCCTATGCAGTTAATCACAACATAACTTTGTATCAAATGGACGTTAAGAGTGCATTTCTTAATGGTGTCATTTCTGAAGAAGTATATGTCAAACAACCTCCTGGCTTTGAAGATTTAAAGCATCCAAAGCATGTTTATAAATTAAAGAAATCACTCTATGGCTTGAAACAAGCTCCCAGAGCTTGGTATGAAAGACTGAGTAATTTCTTGATTAAAAACAACTTTGAACGAGGACAAGTTGACACTACTCTATTCAGAAAGACTCTAAAGAAAGACATTCTTGTAGTTCAGATTTATGTTGATGATATTATCTTTGGTTCTACAAATAGTTCACTTTGCAAAGAGTTTTCAAAAGTAATGCAGGATGAATTTGAAATGAGCATGATGGGAGAATTGAAGTTCTTTCTTGGAATTCAAATCAACCAATGCAAAGATGGAGTCTACGTTCATCAGTCCAAGTATACGAAAGAGCTTCTGAAGAAGTTCAATCTTGAGGACTGCAAAGAAATGAATACTCCAGTGCATCCAACCTGTACTCTGAGCAAAGAAGATCAAGGTACCAAAGTTGACCAGAAGCTGTATAAAGGTATGATTGGTTCTTTGTTATACCTAACTGCATCCAGACCAGATATTTTGTACAGTGTATGTTTGTGTGCAAGGTTTCAATCATATCCTAGAGAGTCTCACTTAACTGCTGTTAAGAGAATCTTTAGATATCTGAAAGGAACTACTAATCTTGGACTTCTTTACAAGAAATCCTCTGACTACAAGCTAGTTGGATTCTGTGATGCTGATTATGCTGGAGACAGGATTGAAAGAAAATCTACCAGTGGCAATTGTCAATTCTTGGGAGAGAATCTGATATCCTGGGCTAGCAAGAGGCAAGCAACCATTGCTCTGTCTACAGCAGAAGCAGAATACATCTCAGCTGCTAGTTGTTGTACACAGCTACTCTGGATGAAACATCAGCTTGAGGACTATCAAATAACTGAAAACCATATCCCAATTTATTGTGATAATACAGCAGCTATATGTTTGTCTAAAAATCCAATTCTGCATTCAAGAGCAAAGCATATTGAGATTAAACATCATTTTATAAGAGACTATGTTCAAAAAGGAATTTTAGATATCCAATTCATTGATACTGATCATCAATGGGCTGATATATTTACTAAACCCTTATCTGTTGAAAGATTTGATTTCATAAAGAAAAATTTGAACATGTGCTATGTCTCTGGGTAATATGCGCCTCTGAAAACAGAATTCAGACTCTGAAAATATTCAGAAGCTATCTAGGAATCAGACTCTCTTTTGGAGATTCTGATGAAAGCTTCTGGTAAAATATTCAGACTCTGGTAAGGAATCTTTAGACTCTCAGAAGCTCGTATTAGTGGAAGCGTGACTGTTAAGTTCAGTAACACCTGCCCCACTATGGTGACAGTTACTTTACAGTTTCTCAGACGTGGCCTGTCTGTATTGGGTATGAACTCAAAGGGCAATGATTTCATTATGTTAAACAAGTTACCTTCGCTTTGTCCCAATACGTTTACGGCTGCATGCTATATGTATTTATTGTTTGTGTTTGTTTGTCCCCTACTCTTTCCAAACAGTTTTCAAACATTTTCTCTATAAATACATAACACACACAACTCACTTCTCTTTTCACTCATTGATTTTCTCTCTGAACAAATTTCTTGTTTTTCAATACTTTGCAAAACCTTTTCTTTTGTTCTCAAATCAAACTCTTAGAAAACCCTAATGGCAAGTGATCTCATCCAATCTGGTGTCATAATCAAGTCCGGAGGTTCCTATGTTATCAAACCCAGAACAATGAACATCATCAAGGAGACTCTGGAAATTCAAGTTGAATCTCCAGTAGATTTTGGTTCACTCAGTCGTCATGGAGTTGACGTTGCACCTCATTTCTTATCACAAGGAATGATGAGATACTTTGGTATGTTGAATGGACCAACATATCAGGAGCTTGTTAGAGATTTTTGGGTTAGGTCAGAAGTCTACGACAAAGCTGAAGCTACTTTGGAAGAAACAGTAGCAATCTCAAACAACTCCAGTCTTGCTGGCAAAAACAGAGACCAAATGGGTTTAAAACCGTACAATGGTCTTGAAATAAGGTCTGCTGTGATGGGAATTCCTATAGTTATCACTGAAGAGGTGGTAGTCAGGGCTTGTCAGATGGAGAGCGCTGGTAAATTTCAATGGAATGTCAACAAGAAAAGTGAATGGGCTGTTGTCTGCAACAAGTTGTTATTTGAAGGGAGACCCTCAAATAAATTGGTGGATATGCATCCTGAGCATAGGGTGCTTCTGAAGATTATACTGGACAGTATGCTTCAGAAAGGAGGAGGAACAGATACATTATCTGTGGATCACAAAGTTCTTCTTTATTTTCTTATCAACAAAATAAAAATCAACTTCCCCAGATATGTGATGCACCACATGTGTTGGGCCATCAAGAAGAGTCAATCGGAAACCAGGAGGCAAGTTCCTTTTGAAAGATTAATATCTGAGATTCTGTATCAAGGAGGTCTTTTGAAGGTCTTATCAGAATCTGGTGTGGTATCAGATATTCATCTAGGAACTGTGACCGGTAGAATCATCAATGGCAAGACTCTACAGTACATGAAGATTGTCAAGAGATTCAATCCCTCTAAGCATGATATGAGAGAATCCTATGTACAATCTGATTTTATGATGGACTTCCCTCCCATATCCAAAGAAGATAATCCTGAAGTTCTTGCTAGATTTGTGGTGGATTACTTCAAGGAGACTGGTAGAATAATCAACTATTCTGCTATTCCTGAGACTGCTGGAGGAGGCCCTCTTAAGGTCAAAGGAAAAAGGACCAAGGAAGTGGTTCTCAAGGAAGAGGAAGAGAAGCAGGAGCCTCTCAAGAAAAAGATCAAATCTTCTGCTCTTCCTGGAGTTTCAATTGGTTCTCCTTCTGCATCTTCTGCACTTCGTGAAATTAAGGATGGAAAGAAGGCTAAGAAAGATGAGAAGAAGGCTAAGAAAGCTGAGAAGAAAGCAATAGTAGGCAAAGCTGACAGAGACTATGACAAGTTAGCTCAAGATATTGCTGATTTCATTGATGCTGACTCTGGAGGTGAAGAGAGTCAGATCAAGAAGAGAAAGGTGGATGTGATTCCTGTGGCTAAGGATGTAGCACAGAAGATAGGTACTTCTGTATCTATGATTGAGGATGAACACACTGCTGACAAGGTTATGGCAGCAGATTTGATTGCTGAAGATTTGAAGGAAGAGACTGTCAAGGAAGCTGCTAAGTTGCTTGCTTCTGCTCTTAAACAGAAGAGTACTTCAGAATCATGAGTCAGAATCAGATTCAGAATCTGACAACAAACCCTTGAGCCAAATTCTTCCATCTCTCAAAAATTCATCTCCCTCACCAATCAAACCCATATCATCCCATAACCCACTTGACCAGGCAGTAGTTGATTATGTTGATTCAACTATGGACAGAGTAATTCAAGACACAATCACAGTGTCTATGAATCTTCTTGCTGACCATCCTGCTCAACCTTCATTTCTCAAACCACTTCAGGTAATTCAACCTTCTGAAAAACCTGAAGCAACCATTCAATCCAAACAACCATCCCCCCAAACTGAAACCATTTGTGTAGACTCTCCATACACTCTAGATTCTCTTGAAAAACATCTAGGGGGAGAACTACCAAAAACCCCTGCAAAATCCAAAACAACAAAAGCTACTTCATCCGTTTCCAAACCAGACCCTGTACCTGAACCTACAGAGAATCTGACCTTAGCTTCTGTTAAACCTTCAGAACCTGCTGTTGAACTAGCTTCAAAAAATCCAGAACAAGTCTCTGATATTGTATCAGAAACTGTAACAGCATGCAAAGCTAAGACCAGAAGAGTTTCTCAACCACTTTGTGATCCTATAACCTTTTTCTCTTTTGAAACTTTTCTAGCTTTGAGAGCTTCTCTACCCTCAACCTCTGAACCTCAAACTGACTTATTTGATTCAAATGAGATTGATGAGTTTTATGCCTCTTCATGCAATAAGCTCAAAGAAGTCATTGAGCAAAGGCATATACCAATACTCAATGTGAGCTATGAGGACAAGTTCTCTACAGTGAAGACTGAGTTTTTGGATTTTATCACCAAAATTCAAAAAGCTGCTGCCAGGGAACAAGCTCTTATCACTGCCAAGCATGTTGAAGAAGTAAATCGGGCTGAGAAAGTTGTAGCTCTGGAAAATGCTTCTATTCTGAGGATAAGAGATACACCCTTCTTTGATGAGGATCAGTATATTCCTAGAGAATCAGTGGCTTACAATTCTTTGAAGAGGAAGTTGTATAGAATTCAAGAAGAAGCTAGACTGGAAAGAGAAGCACATTTGCAAAGAACTGAGGCTCTGGAAGAGATGGTAAAGAAACAGCAAGAGGATCTCCAGAAACTGATGGATCATCTTGCCAAACAAAACCAACCTTAGTTTAATTTCGTTTTGTTTATTTTTTTTGTAATTTTTTTTCTGAACTTGTTTTTACTTACAATTTATTCAAGTTTTTTTTGATTCTACTTTGCATTCTATTTCTTTTATGCTCCGAATCTTCTATGTTTTCCCTCTGAATCTCTTTCTTCTTTAAAACATGTTTACACCCTTACCTTAAGGCATTTAAAAAGGGGGAGGAACCATGTTCTGAACTTTTTTTTGTTGATGACAAACGGGGGAGAAGGGAAAGTATTTATGTTAGGGAGGAGAGAAAGCCTTCTTTAATTACATTGCATGTATATGTTAAAGGGAAATCTGCGAAAGGTGCTTAGTTAGACTCTGAGCCCTGTTTTAGAATCAATTTACTAAATATTCTGAGTATGAATTTGATTGCTTTTGAAAAACAATTTAATTAACCTGGATAGAACTCAAGATGAGCTTACAAACCTCAACTTAAGAACTATCAGACTCAGGGGGAGTCAGAGCTTACAAACCTCAGAACCCTTTAAGTCAACTTGTTAATTAGATTAACAACAATTGACCTTTTAAATACTAATGTTTGTCATCATCAAAAAGGGGGAGATTGTTGGAACAAAGGTGTTCAGCAATACCACGTTTTGAGTTTTGATGATAACAAGGTATTAAAAAGTTGTCAATTAGATATTGCTAATATTTGTTTAAGTATGCAGGATATCAATTAAGATTTGTATCTTAGAAAGCATTCTGTTTGAACAATGTTAAAGAGCAATAAATCCATATAAGCTTGTTGCTTGTGATTCTGTTTCGAAGAGAGTCTGAAGACTGTATCGAAGAGAGTCTGAAGACTGTACCAAAGAGAGTCTGAAGACTGTATCATAGTCTGAAGACCATCAGAATCTGAGGACCAAGAGAGTCTGAAGATTATCAGAAGCTTAGTACTACAGTGAGTCTGAAGCCACATATTTGATGATCTGCTAACAGTGATCTCTACTGCATTGCTATGCACAAAGAAACTCTAATGGAGTAACGGCTAGCTTCTAAGTCAACTTGAGCGTGGGAAGCACAAAGACAAAGATTGCAGGCCAGTACAGAGTACGTTGTACGAACTCTATTTCCACTACTCCACTACCACGTACAGTTTGGCAACTGTGTCTACCGGTATTAATCCTCAAAGGGAATGGAATTCAAATGATGCTATGGAAGGACTATTACCAAATCAAGCAACAGATCAACAGTCATTGATCAAGCTTCAGAAATCATCCTGATGCGCTGGATGACTCAACGTCTCTTTCCTACGCCTATATAAAGGATAGAAGACTTGAAGAAGTGTTGGACTCTACAACTTAGAAAAACTGCATTGCGCTGCTTTCGTATTCAACTGAGTCTTAACAAAAGCACATCATTAACTTAGATTCTTACAAACTGAGTATTCTAGAATCTCTAAGTTTCACAGAAAAACAGAGTCTGTCTTTTGTGTAAAACAGAGTCTGTCTTTGTTGTAATTGAAACACATTTTGATTGTTATCAATTGTTTCAACTGTATTCAATTTTCTGTAATTGTGTAAAAGTCTCTTGCTTTTGTGCTTGAGCAAAGGAAGTCTCTTGGCTGCGTCCTTGAGCAAAGGAAGTCTCTTGGCTGCGTCCTTGAGCATAGGAAGTCTCTTAGTTGTGTCTTTGAGCAAGGAAGTCTCTCACCTGTGTGCTTGAGCAAGGAAGTCTCATACTGTGTGTTTGAGCAACTTGTAATTTGATATTACATTTTAGTGAACTCTCCTTGGAAGTACAAGGGGGACAGGACTACTTCCGGTTTGTGGAAGGAACCTGTATAATTGCTTGTGTTCTCTGTTCTCTCTTTATCTCTTGATTATTCCGCTACAATCAGAACCTAATCTCCTATCAGACTCTGATCTCATTCAGACTCTGAGTTTAAAGGAATTAGATTCTCACTCTTCAAGAGTTGCGAAAAGAAAACACAATTCAACCCCCCCTTCTTGTGTTTTTCTCACCTTCAGGCAATGGTGGCTAGCTTTGTTGAATGGGTTACTGCCTATGCTTCAGGTTCAGTTTGCTGTTTGTTTGGTTCGGTGTCTGTCTCATTTTTGTTTTGTTGTTTGGATATTGGCCGTTTGGTGGTGTTAGTGAGTTGTTGGCCGTGTTGTTGTGTTTGTGGATCTCCGGATCTATTTGGTATGCGTTTTGTTTGTTTTTTATGCTTACGTTCATGATCAGAGATTGGATTGGGTGGTTGAAGATTGGCCTAGTTTCCTGGGGTTCTTTAGTTGTGATTGACTTCGTGTACCCGTAAGGGCTATTGGTTCGATTAACCCGAAAGAGTCTGGTTACTAACGTATTGAACTCAACCCTCGATCTGAGTTCTTATGCGTCTGTCGGAAATTGTTGTGCTTGGTTGTCTATCCTTCAATTTCACTAATGTTTTCAGAACTGTTGAGTTATGCAGGTTTCGAGTAGTCATGGTTGCCTATACTTTGGTACATGCTCGAAAGAGCTTTTATGATTGCTGCTTGTTCAGGGAGCCGTTGACACTTGGATTTTGATACCGTGTTGGCGGTAGATCCATTCGTTAATCTTAAATCCTAAATGTTTTTGTAGAAGTTCACTCTTCATATTTTTTTTTGTAGCCTGGTTTCGTGTCTCTACGCGGGTTCGCTGGGATGCGCACGCGACTAGTAAATTTTTGTTAGAATAGATTAGGATTGGTCGACTTGGTATGGTTTATCACGATGTATTTTCCTATAGATTGTACCTAGGTCAGGTCTCATGCCCCAGTCTTTGTATCTTTCTTTTTATTTTATTTTAATTTTCATTTTGCCTAAAAAAAATTAAAGATGTTTTTGGTGGATTACCTACAATATTGCTCCATTTTAGACATTTTGGGTTAACCTATTGACGAAAATGACCAAGTTATATAACAGAGATGAAATTAAGGGACTTAAATGAATGAAAACTTAATTAAGTATTAAAGTGATATAAAAAAACAGTTAAGAGACTAAAAGAGCAATTAACCCAAAAATTAAAAGATAGATATAGTACATAAGAACAAATTATGTTAAAATTGATTTAGACATTAATTTTTACTATGAAAAAAAAAATTAGAAATTAATAAAAAAAACAAAGGGGCGAATAAAAATTTGGGAGACAGATGATGAAGAATAAAATTTAATTTCAAATTTTTGATGTTTTTGGTTTTGGTCCCTCCATTCTAGCCACTTGTCATCTCTCAGTACACGTAAGCATGTTTTTGCCAACTCACACTTCATCACGTGTGATTCCGTTTACCATCAAAGGGTTTTTGTAACGGAAGTTATTGGGAGGGACTAAAAGCAAATGGTCAACAAGTTACAAGGATGGTTTTTAAAGAAAAAAAAGAGATACATGGACGGAAAGAAAAAACACGCGAATTTACAAGGACCTTTTACATTTTTACATATTTAAGTCTATATATTCATTAGATCTTAATCTTATTAAGATACAACTTTATTGCCATACATCTTTTACCTCTACTATGCACTCACTTCAACTTTAATATACATTCATTTAGTCACTACATAAAATCTTTAGACACAAAAGGCAAAGAGTGAAGTTCCACCTGTACGCCTTGGATATCCTAGCGACACATTATATCCATGACCAACATAAATACATCCATTACTAATTGACATACCTCCATAAACATTAGCTCCAGTTTCATATGACCATACGATTTTTCCATTTTTAGCATTAAGTGCATAAATGTGTCCTAATCTATCCATAGATCCAACAAAAACAACTTCATTTGCAACACTAACAGGTCCATTAGCACTATTATTGCTAGGGTTAGCTGTAGACCATAGAATTGTTCCATTGCTAGCATCCATTCCCACCCATCCTCCAGCTGTTGTATTCATATTTGTTGGTAACAGCTTGAAATTTTTGGCATCTGAATTTGCAATGTTGGTATAAACTCTTTTTTCATCGGTTGATGCACCAAATATTCCACCTCCAGCTGCTCCACTAGGTCCTGCTTCCTGCAATGTTTTAAGCTCACAATTAAGTTAGCTATGGCATTCAAGACCATGTTTAATTGATTATCAGTTAGAGCAAGTTTTCTATATTTTTTGTGATTTTTATAAACATAGTAATAATAGTTATACTAATAGCAATAGTCGTAGTAACAAAAAAAAGAAAGTAATCCTAATATATTTTTGGGCAAAATATTATGAGTTAATCCAAATTAAAATACTCTAAGATTGTAAAATGATCAAAATAAATAATTAAACTAATACTCTTATATATATACATATATATATATATATTTTTTTTTTTTGAGGGAAATATATATATATATATATATATATATATATATATATATATATATATCAAGGGTATCATAAGATTTTATTCTTATATGTTAACACTTCTTGTCAAGCAAACCTTACTAAGTTGTTACAAATATACCCTTTAAAGTTGAAAAATATAAAACATGGCATACTAAGACCTAGAAAATATTTGCGAAAAAAAAGACCTAGAAAATATATAAGAGGTTAGGAACATGATTATTTTCTCTTTAGAATCTTCGGAAGTATAAGAGATTGTAGATGAGGTTAAATCTACCTCTTGGAGATGGTTTCTTGCTAGAAAAAAAAGGGTGGTCTTGCTCGAATTATGTATGGTTCTTGAACCCTCTTCCAACCAAGAAGATTGATTTGTGGGGTAGAGTACCCCTTGTATTTTTTTTCCGGCTTGTAGGTTAAGTACTCTATGTACTTTCCATTATCGAATAAAATCTCGTTGTTCAAAATAAAATAAAATAAAAGAACTAAAAAAAGATCAAGTGGAAAATAATTTGAACCTCTATAAGTGTCTGGAAGTTTGATCCCTAGAAACTTCGTACAAGAATAGCACTTGTAGCGAAGCTCAAACTAGAAAAAGCCACAACTTGAAGGTATATATTTATAACGAATTGAAATGATAGTTGATTGGCAATAACTGCAATTGAAATCCTTAAAAAAAACTAATACTTAAGGCGGTGTCATGAACATATCAACATCATCGTTAACGTTGCATTGAACTTTTAAAAATGACAAATAAATAGAAACAAAAAATCAGTTAAAACGGATTATAAAACATATATTACCGTAAACCATTGAAGGGTTCCATTGTCGCGATCCAATGCCCATGCAAATCCACTTTTC
The DNA here is from genome assembly GCA_946800305.1 of Medicago arabica. Classification (NCBI taxonomy): domain Eukaryota; kingdom Viridiplantae; phylum Streptophyta; class Magnoliopsida; order Fabales; family Fabaceae; genus Medicago; species Medicago arabica. The sequence goes on from OX326969.1 coordinate 2,547,377, forward strand.
TGAACAGCAACAACAATATCTTTCTTAGTTCCATTTACACATGTAGTTAACATCATTGGTGCCTCTCCAAAATCTGCATCTGGTATAGGACCTTGAGGTGGACAATTAGGAAGTGAAGCATTTTTACATGCAACAAACCATACATCTAAACCTCCTAATTGTTGGTACCATTTAAAATTACCATTGTCCAAATCAAGGGCCAAGATTGAATTTGAGTGATTTTCAGGTTCAACACACTTGTCTTGTTCTATAGGAGCAGTTTCATTATTTTGTCTTTCTTGACATTCAAGTATGTTTTTAGGAGCAGAGTAGAGATTTCCAGTGGCAATATAGACATGTTTTCTATAAACATCAATGGAAGGACTACTTCCCCAAATGGCAGCTCCAGCATATTCTCCTATCTTTCCATTATTATCTGGTAACATATAGGTTTTCCATAAGATGGCACCAGTTTGAGCATCAAGTTTTACAAGACTTCCACGAAATATGCAACAATCTTCAATGGCTACACCTTCTTCTAGTGAAGATGTTCCAACGTAGTAACTCCTATATATTGAGGTTTTAGAATAAGTTACTAGATATACAAGGGCCATGAAAGAAAAAAGGAATGAATGATAGTCCCCAACTTGAATGGTGAGGTTAGATAAATTCTTCTTCAAATGTTTACTATTTTATATAATAATCTAAAAAGAATATATTAATCATAAGTATTTTCTTCTTGGGTGTCTGGTTTCTTTTTTTTTTTGGTAGTGAGGTGTTTGGTTTCTACAAACAAGGTAAAAGATATGCAGTTTTTATGGAAGACAACAATTTTTTTTTATTTGTATCAACCCTTCGATTTCTAAGAAAAAGAGGGTTTGGTAATTCAGAGTTCAGTCGTGAGGTAAGTAAATTTTGATCAATAAATATTTCTTTCAGAAATCAAAATCGGTGCTTTTGACCAATCTGTTATTTAGTGGAGACCCGAAGACAATGAATGAAACTTCCATTTAACTATTATTTTCTTTTCAAAATTCATGCAAAAGACAATTACGAAAATCATGAAGAAGCAACATCATTAAAATTAGACTAAAGATCAAATAAGCGAGACATCTGAATTATAACTCAATGAGTTTAACCACGTAGCTGCAATTGAACTGGAGCACAAAGAATAAGTTAAAAAACATGGTTAAATATGTTTTTGCTCTCCATAAATATTTTAACTTTTTATTTCAGTCTCTCTAAAAATTTCTTCGATTTTTAGTTCATCAAAATTTTTCTATTGCCATTTTTAGTCTCTGCTTTTAGGTCAACTCATATGTATCATTTGAAATTTAAATGTGATTTTATAGAAATGTTTATAACAGTATAAAAATCTCTCTAAAAAAATCTAGTTTTTAAATAACAAAACATAAATTACATATGAACTTTTAAGCGCAAAAAATATATAATTCATATTTAATATATCCCTTGTTAAAAAAAACAAGAGATAATTCTATAATTTACTAAACATGACTATTAAAAAAATTCAAAATTTTCAACGATACATATGAGTAGACTTAAAAAAAGATATTAAAGAGTGATGAAATTTTTTTGGAGGACTAAAAATCAAAGAAATTTCTAGAGGAATTGAAATAAAACATTAGAATATTTATAGGGATCAAAATATATTTAACCCTGAAATATATTTAAAAAGTCACAATTAATATAAAAAAAAAACTAGTTGAACCAACTTTGGTTCAACCAATTGAACTCAACTACGGGTCAATTAAATTACGATATAATGAAGATCAAACCAATCGATAAACTAGCCGGTTCAACCAATTCAACTAAGGTTCAATTAAATTACGATATAATCAAGATCAACCCAATCGATAAACTAGCCGGTTCAACCAGTTCAACTAGGGTTCAATTAAATTACGATACAATCAAGATCAAACCAATCGATAAACTAGCCGATCTTAGTTCAACCAGTTGAACCAGCTAAATCTGATTTTTAAAACTTTAGAAAGAAGATCAAGAAAGCAAGAGCAGTTGTGCTAACCCATTATAATAAGTTCCAGACATGGTAATAACTCCTGCAGGATGATTATCCAAATGGGTCAGCCAAACAAGCTCACCAGTTTTCCTTTCAAGACCAATAACAACAGCAGGTCCATAAATTCCAACAATCAATAAATCTTCAGCCACAGTTGGAGTTGCTCTAGCCAATGTCCAATTTGCATTAATTATAAATCCAGTTGTATTTAAACCTGTCAATTTCTCCAAATTTTGCTTCCAAACAATTGACCCATCAATTTGTTTAATTGCATATATGTTACCATTCCAGCTTGGAAAATAAATTGTACCATTGTATATTGTTGGTGTTGCTGTAATATCTTTGCCTGCATCGAATTTCCACTTCAAACTTAGGTTAGAAACCGTTTCTGGATTGATCTTGTGTTCATTGTATGCATACCTTCTATTGAATAAATCTCCACCATGGTTTATCCACTAATTAACAAGAAATTAATCAGTAGCAAACTTATTAGATTATTACAAAATCTAGAGTCACTTAACTTAAAAAAAGAAAAAAAAACTCAAGAAATATTAAATTTTGGGAAGTAACTATATCTTACATCTGATTGTAAGCTTGAAGCAAAAACTAGTACCACATGAACACAAAACAAAAGCAAACAAAGGATAGTGTTTATCATCCTGAATTTTTGTGGTAACTTGGAATTTAGCATAAAGATGGTGTGACAATTAGCAAGATGTTTGCTTAGGAAATTGATTACAAATAATGACTATATATATAGATGTATATACACAAAAAAATTTCGGTGATAAATAACTCATATGAATAGAGAAATGATATTTGTATTGTGACCATTTGAAAACAACTCTCTCATACTCTTATTATTTTTTACTCAATCTCTATTACTTTAATTTTCGTGTCAATACCTACATTTCTTTGTATGTATATATTTAGTTATCATATAAGTTGTTTGAAAAATGATTATTCAAATAACATACATATACAAATAAAGGCAATCAGATATGGATATTTGACTTCAAATTCACATTTCTAATATTATAAAATACTGACGTAACATTCTCTTCGCATTTTTATCTTGATATAAATATTGTTTTTTACCAAACATAAATATAATTTGTATTCATTTACTTTTTTTTTTGTTGAAAACTCGATATTCGTATTCATTACATTAACATTTTGTCAACACAAAAAGGCAGACATTAACGGGTTCGTTTTTCTGCTAGTCTATTGAGTTTGTTAGTATGCTTTTTTTTATTGTGTTTGGTTATAGATTTTTTGAATTATATTGTTTTTGTTATAGTAAAATTGTTCATATTATAAAGATTTAAGAGATTTTTAATTAAAGATTTAAATATTATCATACAAAAGATAATATTGAAATTAAAATAATTTTAACGAAGAATATAATTGAAAGATAAAATAGCAACATGAAATCAAGTATTTCATTGCTAGATAGGTATATATAAAAAGAATAATGCTACATGCAGCGACAATTATTAAAATTGTTTTGATATATTTACTTATATTTAAGGCTTCTTGCGAATTTCGAGAAAAAGTCTTTCGCTGCATATAGCAGCGCTGATATAAACATGAATAAGTCATTTGTTAGCTATCATTTTTTCTTTTTCATATATTAATCCTCCGTTTCTCAAGGGAAATAGATCATAGTAATCTAAAGTTCGGCCGAAAATTGTTTTTACGAAAAATCGAATCAAAGGTTCTTTTAAACGATTCATCTTAAGAGGAGTTTATTAACCGCTTAAGTTGAATCATTAGTTTAATTGTTAACTAAGAACTATCCTATCCAAACAAGTTTTGTTGAACAATATATCATATTTTAATTATAATGTTTTATGGTGATGTATGACATCGGAATTTGAATTTCTCTAATGTTATGTATCTTGCGTAATAGAAAAACTGTTATGGACTAAATAATTACACGTATTGATGAATCAATATAGTGTTAGGTTGATCTATATGTAGATAGAATAAAGGTTGGGACTATTAGTAACTAGCATAACTAACCTAACGGTCACTAGCATAGAAGTAGGAAATTGTATAATTGATTTATAACTAACTTAGACTTTTTCTAAAGAAAAAAAAAACTAACTTAGACTTTTGTGTTTAACTAACTTAGACTTTTGTGTTTAACTAACTTAACTTTTAGGTGAATATTTTATTAATTAGACTTCAAATTTTATTAATTAGTTTGTTAGATGAATATTTTACCCATTCGTTTCAGTTTAAACTCAAGACATCCAATTTATTTTCGCTAACTTAAATCAGTTGAGCTATTCAATCTTTATAACTAACTTAGACTAATTTAAATCCCTATGTATGATTCTCTTGTACAAGAAATTATGAGGTGAGTTCTCACCTAACATGTCATTCATAAACATAATCACCCAAATGAGATATATTTTATAACAATATAAAATAAATAAATAATATTTAGTAAATATACCTTGAATTTTAAATGGGATGTCAAGTAGGTTCGCGAGTAGAGGTTGAATAGGAGAGACAAACTTCGCACAAGGAGAGAATTATCAAAATAACTAGGTGACTAATAACTCATATAAATAAAGGTAATCAAATCTAAATATTTGACAGTTTATTTTAAAAGACTGCTATGTGAAGCTTGATTGAATCTAAGTTTGTGCTGAAATTCATTCAACTTTTTATTCAGAAGAATATAATTAGTTTAAAGAACAAGGAATTGATATCTAATAGGAATTGGACCTCACATTTGAATCATAGGATATGATCATCGCAATCGCTGGTTTGCGTGGCCATTAACATGCTCTGTCCTTACTTTACTTTCTCTTTGCATATAACTTGTTCTTTTGTTTCTAGGGAGCACACTACAAATTACATTATTGTTGATTGATTCATAAGACAAAAATATATGGATTCAAACAATCACTTCAAGATTCAAGGTGTGCATAGTATCTAAGACTAACAATGTTGTGTTGTGTATACTATCTATGCCATCTCAACTATTTTTCGTTTTCTCAAATTATTGATGGTGTGGATGTGTTAAATTGGTTATGTATGGAATTGATTATGATTGCAGATATTTATAATTACATTGAAATGTACATGTTATGTTGGATAAAATTTCTGAGCAAAATACTTTGTCAAATAATAGACAAATGGACATAAAATAGAAAGCAGAAGCTCTGAATGGACAAAAAAATTAAGTTTGTGGAAGACATAATTGATAATGAAGAAAGCCTCAGTACATGATTAAACATCAAATATAACTTGTGTATCGGATTGGCCACATAATTTGATTATAGTGGAAACAATTTAATTATCAAGATCGAGATATTATATGAAATTAGAACACACTTATTTGAAAACTATGATTATTGGATTCGTCGAGATTTGAGACAAGAGTCTTTCTTTGCCTTTCACATGCTCCGGACTTAAGGTTTTCAATGGGGCAAACCGCTAATGAGCAGAATAGTCAGAGTGATGGCAAAGGGGACCTAACCTCTCTATTTATAACCGTGCAACCCTATGCACCACCCATCATGGACCTAGCATTTGGGTCTACACTATATATTTCTACACAAATCAGATTAAGTGTCCAAAAGCCCATTATTTATTGATCACTTTTATTAGGGCTTAAGCATCACCAAATGGATCACAACATCAATCTGTTTTTATTAAAAACCAAAACCAACAATTGATTGCATCCCAAAAAAATTAGAAGAAATTCTAACATATAGATCATATCATATTATGTTACAATTCAGGCATTGCTTTCTTAATGTCTTTCTTCTATTATTTAAATGATTGGGGGCAAAGCTTAGGAAGATTGCCATATTTTGTCAAAAGTCAAATAGAGAACTATGCTATAGTTTCTTACTTGATTGCATCACATTGCCTAGGCTTTAGAACCAGAGAACTTTGAGCATTTATTTTCCCTCATTAATACGAAATCCTTTTAATTCCAGAGAATTCAAAAAATACATAGAATGAGAATTTTGTAGTGTTTAAATATCAATCTCTAAAACAAAATGTTAGATTTCTATTTAGTTTATTCTCTCCAAACTATCTAAAAAACCCCCACTTCAGATGATACAGTAGATGTCGTGGTGATAGTTCATGGTGATACTAGAACTTCATCACCTATGCAGTCTGTCTGTCCTCAAAATAACGGTTTTGCTTTGGCTGCTCCTACAGAACAACATCAGGGAAGAGAAATAACAAGGACTACTGTTGTGAATTCGGGTCTTCCAATCGAAAACTTCACATCAATGAAATTTAGATTCGTGGAGCAAGTATCAATGGAAACCAATAACCAAATGTAAATTACCATAAACAACAACAACATTCTAGATCTAATCTAGAAACTAAGTGCATAGCAAAACCCACAATCAACCAAAGAATAAACAAGCTAAAGAGAGAAGAAGAAGAAGACAACAACAAACACACGAGATTGTTGACCCAGTTCGATCTAAAATGATCTATTCTGGGAGAGAGATTTAACTCTCCAATCCACTATCAATGAGTTCTTACAAAGAGATACAAAATGAGTTACAAGAAATTAGCTTAAATAAGTTTACAAATGAACAACCCTAATTTCTACCCATTTTCCCAATCTCATCAATATGGTTTGCATCTCTCTCCTGTGGGATATGCCTTTCCTCTCCTATGTTTTTTATCTAAAGGGTATCAAGAGAGTCTCAAAGTAAAGGGCTTCAGCCAATTGGGAAGGAATAGGAACAAATAAATAATTGTCACCTTTACAGTTATGGTGTTTAAACTCAGGTTTGACCGGAAGGTAAGTAAGATCTGGAAAAGGTTTGTTGCAGCCAGGGTTCGAAATTAGTTATCCTAATCGATTCAACCTTGTCTCCCGATGAATTTGTGTTCGTTTTTTTACCACTTGAACTCAACCACTTAGTTTCTCTAATAACTGTCATAAACTATCAAATCACTACCATCACATAATTCTGTCATAATTTAAGATTTATTAATTGATCAAATCATTTACAAAGAAGGAAACTATGCTAGGTGGAATAACTTGCATCCAACTAGCCAGGGCATGGAATAACTTCTAGTTTTATCGTGGATGCCTTTGACTATATTCCCAATATAAGTTCTAGTTCCCAAATCCTTGCGATTCAACATTCTGGTGAGCGCTTCATTGTGGCTTTCAAATTCAACTTGGCAAAAACAACAATCTTCAAACCCTCGCATTCTCCAAGTAGCAGATGCCAACACCTCTCTATTTCTGTCGCTGTAGATTGCGCCCAAGCCCCAGGTGCCACTGTGAGCTAGAGTAGAATATGTGTACATTAATATGCTGTCTTATGTCATTACTCTAGTTGACTTGTTGCTCAAGAAATGATAGTTTTTATTTTCAAATGATGATTCTTGCTTTTTAGTGGACTTAAGGTTATAATTTGGAATGAAAAATCTCTTATAAAGGGCGGATAAGTGATAACTTTGATTCCTGTATTAGAGTAGAGTTATTTGGAGATGTCACTGTTTAAGACCCTTTTAAAGGGCTGATACTTTTTTTTTTATTAGATTGGTCATTTACACCATCACCTTTTAAAAAAAAAATGCCATCCAATCCTTGAAACATGTATTTGACACTGCTCTGCCAATTTTTGCTTCCCATTCTAGTTATTTAAAAAAGGCTTATTAGATTCAATGGTCCTTTAAATAATTTCAAATTTTTATTTTGGTCCCACAATTAATAAAACGTACGTTTAGGTCCCTTAGGTTTTCCTCCGTTTGCCAAATAAATCCGGGCTGTTAATTTTAACTCTAAATGTCTATAGTGGACCAAACTTAAGAGTGGTCCACCATAAATTCTATTAATTTTTTTAATTTAAACCGTTAGATTTTTTCCCTTAAAGGAGGACCATTAGATTACGCAGGTCTATTTTATTTTACGGTTTGTCAACAACATCTAATTAATTTTCTCTTTCTTCATCTTCTTCCCTATACTTCTTCATCAACACCATCAGGAGAGAAAAAAAACAGAAAATTCCAAAAATCTAAATTTCTTGTAAAAAAATCATCTCAATTTCTTGTAAAAAAATCAATAGAATTTCTTTAAAAAATTCTTCATCCTTCTCTTCTCTCTTTGATCCCTTCTCTTCCCTCTTTTCTCTGTATTCTTTCCTATAAACATAACAACACATTGAACACTAAATGTTTTTTCCAAACCCATAAATTCAAATCAAATCCGGAAATCTTCAACATCAAAATCCGATGGCAACAATAACAACAAAATTCAAATCGAAATCCAAATCCAACTATAGTAACGCCACCGCTCCTCCGCATCACTCCGGAAACACCTTCTGCACCGCTCTCTCTCCCGACAAATAAACCCAGATCTACAAAAGAATTGAACATCGAAGGAGTTTTGAGTGAAGCAAGTTGAATGGTGAGTGAAGATTGAAAAAAAATCAACAAAGTTGTTAATCTTCATCGTTTGTAATCTTTCCACTACCAACCACATAAACAAAGTTGTTAACACAGCCGAGTATAGACATGTAAAATGAAAGAAATTCTCCAAACACCAACACCTGAATCCAAAATGGTGGACCACTCTTAAGTTTGGTTCACCATAGACATTTAGAGTTAAAGTTAACAATCCGGGATTTATTTGGTAAACCGAGGAAAATATAAGGGACCTAAACGTACGTTTTATTAATTGAGGGACCAAAATGAAAACTTGAAATTATTTGAGGGACCATTGGATCACATAAGCCATTAAAAAATGACTTTAACGCATTTGGACTCAAAATATTATGAGAGAAAGTCTAAGGTTGAGTTGTATATATGATTTAGATTTTGTTAAAAAAAACACGCAAAACATTATTTAAATGCGATTTCAAGCCACAAAAGGGAAGCTAGATATATTTGATTTTATTCTTAGAGAGGTTTTTTAAAAACAAAAATTAAAAGAATGTTTTCAGTTTTTTCTAACAAAAACTGAACTGAAACAAATGTTTAAATGTGTTTTTTTTAACATATTCACACACACTAAGTTGTTCCGATCATGCTTAATTTTTTGAATTACTTGCAGTAATTTTGTATCTGTCAAATTTGATTGTACTTTTACGTATACATTTACTAATAAAATGCTGAATATATGACAAGAGAAAAACCAAGTTGCTGTGTCGTATACCGGATAAAATTGCATAAAAACCGTCCAAATTGAAAATCAACTTGGTCAAGTTATTAAATTGGTTTTCTGCATTCAAATATGATACATTTGAGGGTAACCAAGGTTTGTGTGGGGATCAGCTGTTGAAGAAGTGTATAGATCATGCAGGGATTTCTACCTTTGACGATGATAACGACAACTCAGAATCTCTCTTTGAATTATACTGGACAATAGTTCTGACTGGATATGGCGGTGGACTTGTTGCATTGGGAAACACTTACTTTCCACAGGTATATGGACGACTTAAAAGGATGTTCTTCCGAGTTAAAAGCAAAAAACATATAGTACAATGGTTACTCAACACTCATTACATCAAATCAAATACATTCACTACAACATATATGAGTTTTAGTAACATTTGATGATTTTTAAAAAATCAAAATAGTTACATTTTTCTTGAATTAGTTGCATCGAGTAAGTGTTAGGTAAAGGCCATGTCACTAAATGGTTTTAGTATCACTTCAGAATATGGATATTTGGTAAGATTCAAAAAATATTACCTATTTAGTAGTTAATTCGTAGCCAATTACAAGCAAACGTTCAAGGTTAACCTTAAACGTTTCGCAGCTAATCTCTAGCTAATTCATAGCAAACATTTGTTCAAAATTTGTTCCCCCAAGGTACATAGCAATAGCACATCATCATATAGATAGATTTGAGAACAATTACATTATACTATATAATTACCACCATGTCTACAAGACTATAACAGAAAAAAATCTATTACCAAAACTAAATAAAACTTCTTGTCAGAAAAACAAACAACGAATAAAACTTATAAACAACCAACCACAAATAAAACTTGCAAGAGCATAATGAAACTTGTAACAAAAGTACTATACAGGCAGAAAAATAGCCATCTACATACATAATGAAACCTTCCATAAAGAAACTGCAAGTTTTAAGTTTAGGAAATAATCACTTCTTTGGAAATTCACAATTAGAACATGGTTATCTAAAAAGCATTAGTTCAATTCAACTATTGGATACTTTATTGATTAAGCTATCTCAATTGATTCCCAAATGGTTCAATTTTTTTTAAATAACTAAAAAGACTTCCTTAATAGATACACCAAGTTCAAAACTGAAACGAGTTTTTCAAAATTCATTTTTAAATTATTGACACCATTATAGCTTTAATCTCTCTTGCAGCCTAGAATTCAAAGTTGTATCAACTAGATGCGATATCAACATTTAAATGGGAGAATTGAAAAAAGAATATGTGGAGCAACATGAAGGCATTGAAATTAAAGGCCAATTAAAAAAAGTTTATAGATTGGAAGTACAACCTGAGCTTCTGACGGATTCAAACCATATTGCGTGTTACAATATTTGAACCTTAGCGGCAATATCTTTAAAGGCGATAACATCCCAAATTTCTCTGGTTCTCTTAGCAACTTTAGATACCTTGATTTGTCAAATTCTATGTTTGGTGGAAAAATTCCAAATCAAATTGGGTCTCTTTCACATTTGAAACACTTTGATCTTAGTTTCAATCACTTGGAGGTTTCACCTCCTTATCAACTAGGAAACTCTCTAACTTGCAGTTTCTTAATCTCAAACGCAATTTATTAAAAGGAAATTAACCATCTCAATTCGGAAAACTTACTAAATTGAAAGTGCTTTATCTTGGAGGGAATGATGATGCTCTCAAAATTGATGGTGGAAATTACAGTGAAGGTAAGTGGTTGTCTAATTTCACTGCTTTAACTTATCTTAACTTGCATGAGATGTCTAATATTAGAAATTCTAATGGTTGGTTACAAATTATTGGTAAGTTACCAAAATTGAGAGAACTAAGTTTATCTTATTGTGGCCTTTTTGATCATTTTATCCTTTCATCAAGCAGTTTCAAATTCAAATTTTCTACTTCTCTTTCCTTCCTTGATCTGTCTTCATACAGCTTCACATCATCAATCATATTTCAATGGTGTCCAACTTCAGTTCCGACCTCGTTGAGCTTGACGTTAGTGGTAACCTCATGGAAGCTTCCCTACCAAATCATTTTGCCACTGAGATGATCGGTAAACTACCAAAACTGAGAAAACTAGGGTTATCTTCTTGTAATCTTTCAGATTATTTTCTTGTTTTACAACCTTCTTTCAATTAAAATTTTTCCACTTCCCTTTTCGTCCTGGATCTCTCTTTAAATAGTTTCATATCTCCCATGGTATTCAAATGGGTGTCAAACATAAGTTCCAATCTTGTTGAGCTTGACCTTAGCTTTAACCTCTTGAAGTCTCCTACAAATGACTCTGGTATAATAGGCTTGTTGTGATTCGATGAAAAATCACACCAATAAAATACTTGATGTGTGGAGCAAAGTAATCAAGCAACCAAAGTTTGTTTACCCAGTTCGGTCAAATACATACCTAGTCTGAGAGAGAGAGAGAGCATCCCTCCGTTCCATTATAATGATGAGTAAGTCTTCAAACCTAATTCTACCCAAATTCCCAATCTCTTCCCGTGACCAGGAGACTCAATCCTAATAGTGTTTCCCAAGGTGAATCAATCCCAACCCTAGTGTCTCCCGCATAGAAAAATCTCTCTAAACCCTAGTTTGTTGTTTGTTTCTAAACCTTTTTTTTTCCAGCCCCCCTATCTCTCAAGGTTTAATACAAGGTTTATATTTATAGTAAAATAATTCCTAAAAAATTGGAACAAATCTCACACATCAAAATACATTTTATTTTTATTCATCAGCGCAAAATCGAGGCTCGATTTTTGCAAACCGTGGCTCGATTTTTCTAGAAGCAAAACTCCCAAAACTGCATCCAAAATCGTGGCTCGATTTTGATTGATTCTGAAACATCAATTCTGAGTCAATTCTCAACAATTCTCCACCTTGACTCTAAATTAGTGATGATGCCAATTTAACCATCAACCACCTTTGCTGCTCTTTCCCTTGCTTCCCACTACACCATGTAGCTCTACAAATTTCCACCAACCTCTTCAAACATCGGAATGCCTTCCGCCTTCTTGAAGATCCTTGCATCCAACTACACCAGGAATTTTAGGTAGTTCCACAAGTATACACTATGCCTCTTCAACTACGAAACATCTCTTTGCATCCACTCACCCTTGGTTTTTTAGGGTAATCCCACAAGTCATGTTATACATTCTTCAAACTCCGGAATATCTTCCGTCTTCATGAAGAATTCCCTTGCTCACAACAATAGCATAACACCCAAGGTCTTCCATAGTCGTATCATTCCCGGTGTGTTTAACTCCACCTCAAGCTGAGCTTTCTCTACCTCAACTAGCAAATGCATACATCCCACTATTTCTTTCACCTTGAAACTCTACCTCAAAGGTAGATCACAAATATTCTTACCTCCGCCTCTTCAGACTGACCATGTGTATTCTTGCCACCGCCTCTTCAGGCTGATGTTGAGTGTTTAACGTCTCTCTAGACGAACACCGGTCTACAAGGCATCATTCCCAAGGTGAGAAACATCACCTTCTTCATCCCCCCAAAAACACACCACCAAAGCACTCGCATCCTCATAACCTTCAAGGACAATTTGTGCGGAGTTATCATTATTCGTCGGACAATCCTTCTTGAAGTGACCCATCTTGTTACAGTTAAAGCACTTAAACTTTGACTTGTTACCACTCTTTCCCCGATTACCTCTACTTCCACCATTACCTCTTGAAACATTTAGGCCTTCATTGTTTTCATCAACTCTCAAGTCCTTGGACTTGGTCAACTCCTTGGTTCTCAAAATCCGCTTGAATTTCTTCCAAAGTAACAATGTCTTTTTTTGTCATAGATCGTGGTATCTTTGAAAGATTCAAAAGATATCGGTAGGGCACATAACAAGAGTATAGATTTATCTTCATCCTCAAGATGCACCTCAATATTCTCCAAGTCAACAAGGATTTTGTTGAACTCTGAAAGTTGCTCCATGATGGCCTTTGACTCTACCATCTTGAATGAGTATAGTTGTTGCTTTAGGAATTGCCAATGAGCCAAAGACTTTGTCATATACAAAGGATTCAACTTTGAGCACATCGATGCCGCAGTTGGTTCCTTCACTACATCTCTCAAAACTTTATTCCCGAGGCACAAGACAATGGCACTCCTGGCCTTGTCCACCATTTCGGTCTTCTCCGCTTGTGACATGGTGACCGATAATGCACCTTCACCCTTCAAAGCTTCTCACACTTTTGTTGTATTTATTAACACCACTTCCATCTTTACCTTACATAACCTAAAATCATTATCTCCGGTAAATTTCTCAATATCCCACTTCGAACCGATGATACTTGATTATCAATTTGATCCTTGCCTCACGGTGGGCGCCAATTGTTGTGAATTCGATGAAAAATCACACCAATAAATTACTTGATGTGTGGAGAAAAGTATTCAAGCAACCAATATCAACTTGGGAACAATTATAAACACAAGAAAAAGTAGAAAAACAACGAGAGAAAGAAAGAGAGAACACACATAATTTGTTTACCCAGTTCGGTTCAATACTAACCTAGTATGGGGGAGAGAGCAGCCCTCCGTTCCACTATAATGATTAGTAACTTTACAAAGAGATATTAAAGGGTTACAAGAATAAGTCTTCAAACCTAATTCTACCCAAATTCCCAATCTCTTCTCGTGACCAAGAGACTTAATCCTAACAGTGTTTCCCAAGGTGAATCAATCCCAACCCTCGTGTCTCCCGCTTAGGATCTCTCTATACCTTAGTTTGTTGTTTGTTTTTAAACCCTTGCTTTCAGACCCCTCTATCTCTGAATATTTACATCTGATACATGGTTTATATTTATATTAAAAGAATTCCTCAAAAATTGGAGCAAATCTCACGCATTACAATACGTTTTATTTTTATGCATCAGCGCAAAATCGAGACTTAATTTTTGCAAATTGTGGCTGGATCTTCCAGAAGCAAAACTCCCAAAACTGCACCCAAAATCGTGGCTCGATTTTGACATATTCTGAAACATCAATTTTGAGTCAATTTTCAACAAGGCTTAGGGGTGGAGTTTTTAAATCCTTCCTGAATATATACACCTTACGTGAATTAATGATATTTAATAACAATTTGACTGAAGACCTCCCCTAAATTATTCATGGTTTATCATTTGGGTGTGTTAGAAACCCACTACAAGATCTCCGTGAGCTTAGCTCAGTTGGTAGGGATATTGCATTTACTCCACTTCTCCACAATTAAATTGTGTGAGCTCTAGCCACTAGGCTACTTGACAAAAAAAAAAACCCACTACAAGAGTTCCATATAGGTTATAATAAAATCACTGGATCTTTACCTGACCTTTCCATGTTCACATCCTTGAAGATTGGATATTTCTGAAAATCTATTAAGTTGAAAAATAGTTGAAGGTATTATATTGCCACCTAGGCTAGAATATTTAATTCTTTGATCAAACTCTTTTGAAGGTGAAATTCCAAAATCATTTGGGAATGCACACTTTGATCTTATTGTACTTGTCTGAAAATAATACGAGAGAATGCATAACAACAATATTGAATCACTTATCTTGGTGTGTTACTTACTCTTTGGAATATTTATTCCTTTCGAGTATTCAATTACTTGGACGGATACCTGAAGGCATAAAATTGCCATCTCAGTTGACATCTTTTTCAGTAGGATCAAACTCTTTAGAAGGAGGAATTCCAAAATCATTCGAGAATGCATGTGCACAAGGTTTTAAGAAACGGGACGATACTGCAAAAACGGCCGTTACATAACGGTATCGGCATCGACCGTTAACGTTTTTGCCCCTTTTAACGCTGAGAAAGAAATTCACAGAAATAACGTCGTTACGGCTACGAAACATCGTTACAACCACAGAAAAACAGAAATTTAAAGTTGCTTGTAGTTGTTTCATCTTTCAATATTCCAAATCTTCTTAAGGCAATTTAAAATTGACACTTGGGTAGCAAAAAATTTGATGTAATTTTAGAGAAAAAGAAATTGGGGTTTTGATTGTGTTGTAACTATATTGATGATGATGGGAAAGAAAAACAGAGAATACATGAATAGTGATAGATATAGTTTGAGAGTGAGTGAGTGACCCGTTTTGTTATGTTGTGTCCTGCTTTTTTGCTGTTTCTCTGTGACTATGTTGTTTTGTTTTTTGCGTGTGTTTTGTGTTGTTGTACGTGTGTGGTGTAGGAAAAATTAGATTGTATGTATATAGGGAGGTCATGGTTGTTTTAATCTTGATGTAGCCTATTTTTATATATATTTACTTAAACATGTTATAACAATGAGAAATGAGAAAAAAGGATTAATTTAAGTTATTATACATATATGCTAATATAAATGATTTTAATAAGATTTGTGCAACATTGTGATTATTTCACATCGTGAAGACCGTTATTTATATCGCAACGTCCATTATAGCCGAAATCACAAAAACCTTAACGCGACCGCTACTGCAACCGCGACCGTTATTTAAAACCTTGCATGTGCATTAAGCTCTTTGGAAATATCCAATAACACTTTAAGCGAAGAACTTCCGGTGATAATCCATCACTTGTCTGGGTGTGCTAGATACTCTTTG
Organism: Medicago arabica; assembly: GCA_946800305.1. Classification (NCBI taxonomy): domain Eukaryota; kingdom Viridiplantae; phylum Streptophyta; class Magnoliopsida; order Fabales; family Fabaceae; genus Medicago; species Medicago arabica. Next base: position 2,563,132 of record OX326969.1, read on the forward strand.
AAATGGTTATATCTAAGCATGAATCAAATCAATGGCACACTTCTTGACCTCTCAATGTTTCACTACAAGAAAAAACTAGATTTGCTACGGAAACTTGCTATAGAATGTATTGGTGGTTAATATGAAATCAATTGGCTACCATTTTTGGATACCCAGCCACTAACTATTTAATTTTATTTATTTTTGATAAATCACATTTAAAATTTAATATTTTCTTTTTTCTTTCCTTTAAAACAAAAAACGCATATAACAACTTTCTAGCCAAAGAACGCTTTCTCTCTCTCGTGCGATACAAACATTTCTCTTCGCAGCCACCGTCACCACCACGACCTTCACTCTCCACCACCGTGACAATCACTCTCCACCACCGTGACCTTCACACATCATTCTTCCTTCACTCTCTGAAGTCGCATACCATTCCTTCTTCACATGTTTGGTTTCAAAATCGATTGTGATTCCAAATCTGAAGTCGCGCTTTCCCTCTAAATTTCACAAATCTGCGGTATGTAGTTCCTCCATATCTATATTTCTTAATTTCAAGTCAATTTTTCTGGTTTAACACAAATTAGGGTTTTGATTTTTTGATTTGTTATTGTGCTTGTTTAGATTTGATATTTCTGATTTAATTACAAGTTGATTCTTAACTTTGCTCACTGATTCTGAACTTCGATATTTCGAGCATGTATTGTATTCAGTGATTGAGCATGTATTGGACTTTTTCAGCATGTTTAGGCTTCATTGATCGAGCATGTAGATTCAACATTCAAATGGATAATCTAGGTTATTTGATTTAAGCTTGATTTCAGTTTATTATACCATTTGATAGTGATATTTCAATGTGTATGTTTATTAAATTGTTGATTTTATAGAATTTTCTGTTTTAATTTTTCAGGACAATGTTGATTCTTCTTGTTGTAAGATTTTAAGCGAAGAGAGTAGAGTTTCTCAAGCAGCTTCTTTCTGTAAGATTTTAGAGGAAAATAGTGTTGATTTCATTTTTGAATCGCAGTCGCATTTTGCCGCATTTTCTGATATAATCTAATGTATTGATATGTATCTGAAACTATCTGTCCATGATTTAATTGCATAATATGATTTTACAATTGCTATGTTTGATGTGATTTTACAATTTAACATGTGTGTGAATACGGATTTAGGCATTCAAAATGATAATAAGTTATATCAAACTGCTGTCAAAATGTTTGTAGATAAGCTATAAGTTATTTTCAAAAGCTACCTCAGAGAGCTTCTGTAAATAAGCTATAAAACAACACATGAAGACCTCATAAGTTGATTCTTTAAGTGTTACAAACGGTCTCATAAGTGCTTATATCTGTAAATAAGTTCACGTAAGTCAATCTAAACAGGCTATTAATTTGTGAAATAAGCTTGAAATAAGTGCTTATTTCCACATTAATTAGTTTTATGCTTAATAGATGAAATAATTATGTAATCCTAGTTTTGCTTTATGTTTTTGTCTCTGATTTGTGATCTTAAATTTTGAATCCATTCACTTCACATGGATTTGAAGTTCTGATGGTTTGTGTCTCTGATCTGTGATCTTAAGTTTTGCTTTATGTATTATTTAATAAGAAATGCAACAGAAATGAGGTACTTTAGTTCATAAAGTCATAAACAAATAGTAATCTGTATCAGAAAAATCATCTTAATCTGACAAACCGTAAACTGTTCCATCTTATTGATGCACTGAATTCAACAGTACTGTAACAGTACATGATTGTCTAACCTTTTACACAGAAAGAAAAATAATAGTATAGGAAATAGTCAAAAGTTCAAGATGTACTAGAAGAAATTGGATTTTGAACATGAACATGAACAGAAGAAATTGTTCCCATAAACCAACTAATCCTAGAAGAATCCTCATGTTTCTTTACCAAATAGATTGCATCTGAGTCACCTTTTTCTTAGATCCAAGATGTAACTCTCACATATCCCCCAACTCCATGAAAATTCATAAAAAGTGTAAGGTAACAAGTCAGCCATGATTACGTTACGCTGCAAACTTTTATATTGCGGAAAAATACATGAAAATGCAACCGGAGTTGCATCTTCCCTCAATTGCGGTTGCGGACCACAATTTAATATTGTATGGCTGTGAATGATGTTCTAAAATGTCTTTTTCATCTAGGGCTGTATGAAATTCAGATAACGAAATTCTAATATTTGACTGTGACCACTTCATGTAGGTAGGGAATTAGGTCTATTTAAGTTCAGAAAATTGACCAGGAAACCTTGAGAGAACAAGAAGATTGGAATCTCATTAAAAATTTAAATATTTTTGGAGTCGTAGATAACTTTCGCCCAGGCCGCATATAATGTGAGTTTGATAGTTATTCACCAAAATACCTAAAATACAAGAATTCATCTTCACCAAAGTACCTAAATCATCAGCATCGAATAGGTGGCTTCAACTGTTCATATTTAATCTCTGTTGATCTTAGTTTCCTCAACAACATTTTCATTTGTGCAGACTTTGTCTGATGATCTTACTCTGTTATTGATCTTTTTTTATAAGGGAAATACTGCACATATATTTAATCCCAGTGAGGCAAATGAGTGCAACTGTAATTAAATGAAGGAAATTCTCAAGGGTGCATTTACATTATCGTTGCCTATAATATTATTCAAGAAATTGACATTCTGATAAATTTTATATGTTCAATGATTTATAGATTGTATTGCCTCCAAAGCTACATATCATTTGTGGTTCAGATGAAAGTTTTAAGTTTCTTATAATCTTGAAGTTTACTTATTTTCCTTATTCGAAACTAAATACATTGCCAATTTATCAGTGTGTTTCACTAACCAATTTGTTGTGTGATTATAGTGTTTGTTTGTCATTGCTCATTTATTGAATAATACAATGTTTTTTTTACGTAATCTACTAGATGTGGGTGTGTGTATTCATATATAAATAATCACCTTCTGACTCTTGTTCTTGTAGATCAAGATTCTGTTCGTCTTCTTGCTGTGGAGGGTTGTGCAGCTCTTGGAAAATTGTTGGAGCCTCAAGATTGTGTGGCACATATTCTTCCTGTTATAGTTAACTTTTCTCAGGTATATTAAGCAATAATAATATTATGTAGGAAGATATGTATTTTGTACTGTATGACTTGCTGATTAGCTAACATTTAATCTACCAAAATCGAATAATAGAACATTTTTGTTCCAAAAATTATAAGAGGTCCACAGTTGAGCTACATCTCTTTCAAGCTTTCATGCCGGTGACTCTACTAGTATAGATTTAGACAAGAGGGAGAACATGCCTGTATAACTATATAATATTGGTGCTACTCAGGGCCGGCCCATAGCCCGTCGGGGCTGGGCTATGGCACCGGGCCTCAATTTTTTTGGGGCCAAAAATATTATTTTTTTATATGCAAGACACTAAAATAATGGATATATATCTATTAAGTAATTTGTACAATAAATCAAACGCGTGGTCGTTTAAGAGTTTGATTAGGTGTGTGTACCTATGGCTTCCATCTTCGTCTTATTATTATAGTTTATTTTGTTGATCAAAAGTCTTATTCCTATTAGTTATATATGCAAATATATGTACAAGAACCTAATCTTTTCTTTGGGTCAATGGTTTACTATTTGTTTTAGTTGCAGGAAATTGCTTAGCTCAATCCCGTCATTTAATATTCACTAAAATAGGAAAATATCATTCTTGAAAAGGAACACTTTTAATATGATATTGAAGATGCAGGAGACAATCACCAAGCAGTTGTTACAAATAATGTGAAAAAATGCAAAGGAGTCAGTTTTGGAATTTCAAACAATTTGAGGCAATCAAGCGGAGGAATTAGAAATGGTCAAGGGAGAGGTTGTAGTGATCTACCTAAGTCTTCTCAACCGTGTACTGGTTCCGCACTACCACCACCACCACATACGTCATTTTCCGCATCTGATGCAAATAATGTTAAAAAAGGTAAAGGAGTCAGCTTTGGATTTTCCAACAATTTGAGGCAATCAAGTGGAGGAATGAGAAATGGTCAAGGGAGAGGTTTTAGTGATCCACCGGAGCCTTCTCAATCATGTACTAGTCCAGCATCACCACCACCACATATGTCATTTTCCACAGGTAGTGTTCTTAATTTTGGATTTCCTAATTCTGCTTAGAATAATTCTGATTTCTGTATGCTTGATCTACAGAACCATCTAAGTACGGTGGTTGGCGAAGTGTTCATTCCACTCTCTATGGGAGGGTTGATAAAAGACAAAATCATGGACTGACTAGGGCCGATGAATATAATGCAAGAAAAGGTACTGAATTGATTATATCTCTTTTTTCTGCAATTCTTATCATTTCATAAAAAGTCTCGAGTTTGAAAGCCTTTCACATATATATTTTGTGCGAGTGAGATAATTATAGGTTATGTTAATTATGTTTGAATTGAAAACCAGGGAAAAGATGATGTTTTGCAATTTATATTACCAAAAGAGAGTGTAACAGTATGCAGAAATTAAAGACTCGTAAACATCTCAATTCTTCATATATTCATGAAATGATGTAGATAGATAAACATATTCACAAACTGAGAGAAATTAATGAAATACAATCAGAAGTATGCTTAGTCCTTTCATAAGTCCTTTCTTAATTATTTGATTTCATTCAATTCACGCCGTTATCTTGATATAATCATTGCAAGGTGCCACAACTAATTATGGTGGTTGGGAAAGTGCTCACACCACTTTTTATGGCAAGAATGATTGGAAAAAAAGGCAAGATCAAGATGTGGCTGTGAATGATGAATACTATGCTTATGATGATGGTGCCTACAATGATGGTGAAGATGAAGAGATACAACTCATTCGAGAGAAAACAAATCAACAAAAATCAGTTAGACAACAAGCAGCATTTACAAATAATTCATCCAAAGGTATTGGAGGATTTTCTGGAGTTTCCAACAATGAGAAGGTTAGTAGTGCTAATGGTCCATCCGCTAAAGAACCAACTTCCATGCCTTCAAGTGAAGGATCACATGCAGAAACTGATAGGAGAAAAATTATAACTGTTGAGGCGATCTCTAACCCGTAAGCTACTTTTTTTGCTAACTATTGTTTAGTTCATTGTATTGTGCCTTGTTGTTAGCTGAATTGTTTTTAATGTTCTTACCACTGTATCACTAATATGTTACTGTTTTATTTGGATTCGAACTTCTCACTTCCATTAAATCCCATATGTAGGAGAAGGTTTGTTCCTCAAAGTGTAACCCGAGATATTATAGCTGGGGTGATGACGAGGATGCCTACTCCAGCTGAGAAGTGGAAAGATTACGCTGCTGAGATGAAGGAGGAGTTATTTAAGGAATTTTTGGTAACTATATATGTTCCTCTAGTCTTATATTTTAATTTATAGATAATTTTATATTTATATTATACTTATATGATATATACTATAACAACATAGGGTAAATATAAGTTTCCATCAGACTATGATCGTTATATGGCAAGAACTGTATGGGAAAGAACATGTTTGGACCGATATCCTGATCATTTAAAAAATGCAAGAAACTCTGCCTTACGAAAAGTGAACTCAACAAATTTGGTCGACACTAAGGGCCATGGGCCCAAAGGAATGAAGACTGAAGTATGGGATGGCTTGGTCGACATTTGGTTGAAACCAGAATGGAGGAAGAAGTCAGATGCTAATAGATGTAACAGAGCTGCCTTACCTGATGCAGTATTGCACACTGGAGGCTCTATAAGCTTCATTGAACATAAACAGAGGATGGTTAGTTATTAGCTTGATATTATAATACATTTTACTTTCCTGTTTGGGGTGTTTTTAAAATTACATTTTTTCAAGTTAGTATATTCTAATAAATGTCAATTATAGGAGAATGAGTTGAAGAATGAAGTTTCTTATAGAGATGTGTATGATCATATTCACAAGAACAAAGATGGAGAGTATATCTCTCGCCGCTCAAAAAATTGTATGGTAAGTTACTTTGAATTTGGATTTTTGTATAATATCATTTCAATTATCTTGTAACCAGCACTTAATCAATTCTTTTGTAGGCGGCATATGACACTGCAATGTTGGAAAAATATGGAGATGATTCTTCAACTCATCCGAAGGTTGATTCAGAAGTGTGGGAAGAGGCGTCAGGTCCCAATAAGAAGAGACGGACTTTAGGGGGCCGCAGCTTGGACATCAGAGGATCTACTTCATTTGCAGATGGCATTGGTCTTTTCAGCATTCCGGATACGACAGAAGAAGCTATTCAGAAAGCGGTAGATAAAGCAATGACTTCTTTTGTCCAAACACAATTGGTGCCAATGTTGGAGCCAATCCTGCCTATGCTTAGCTCCATGCAGCAGGCACAAATGCAAGGTGGAGTACCAGATGGTATTTGAGGTAGGAAAATTATATATTATTCTATGTTATTCAAAAGTAGGTCCCTAGAGTTGTGAACTCTGGTTAATGACATATTGACATGCAAGTGATACTATTAGCCATATGAGTTTTTGTTGTGTGACTGAATTATGATATGTCATTCAGAGATAGGTTATGTCCAGTTGTATATTTCATGTTTTCATATATAGGTTCTGTTAGAATAAAATATTTTTATTGCATAAATAGAAAGATAATAACGCGGACAATTTATTGCAGTGCTTGGAATTGTTGATTCTTGAGAATGGACAAACACGTAGTGGTAGACGTGCCTCTGATGTATCAATTTCTGGACTAGCAGCTACTACTGTGGCACGAAATTAAATCATTGCATCAACTAGCAATGATTTTGTGGTGAAGATATAGTCGCAGTTTTAGTTACTGGACTAGCAGCCTATCTCAATTTTTTTGCTAGCCTATTTTCATCATTGCATCAATTGAATATCTTGTATCAATTACTGGACTAGCAGCCTATATCAATTTTTTTGCAGTTTTAGTTAATGTCTTTGTGTATAGCTGAGGATATCAATGTTGTCAAGACCACATCTTTCTTTATTATGTCTTGAGGATATTGGATCATTTGTGATCTATGTATTGCTACCTGTTTGGTACCTTCAACTGTAATTTCTCTCTTAATAATTGATATTGAGTGAGTTACATGTAATTGAAAAAGGCTTTATAAGTCTAGAGTATAGTATCACAAACTGGATTATGGTTCTATTTTGAAGAATATACAGGATAAGCTCAATTATTGTTCTAATATTAAGAATATCTTTTAGATCTTATGACATAATTATTTAGTAATAAGTTTGTTCAATTAATATAATAATAAATTTTACCATTAGTATTTCTTAAAAAATAACTGCAAAAAAAAAAAAAAATTGGCCGAAAACTTCCAAATGGCTAGGATCTAGTCGCAGATTAGTTAAATTATAGCTATAGATTTGTTGAGGAGTTGCTACGATAAGTTTTAGTCATGTTGCTGTGGATTTGATGCTAGTTTACTATGACAATTTTTAGTTATGTTGCTATGGATTTGTTGCGAAATTACTACGATATGACATAGTTATGTTGCTATGGAAAATTCATTTTCAATACTTATTTGCTATAGATTAACTAAATACTTGCTAGGAATTTGTTTCTTTTAACTATGGATTTACTAAGAAATATTTCCCTAGCAAATTTGTCTCTCAATCCATGCTACGGCCGAATCAATAGGTATTCCGTAGCATATCTCTAGCTAAACTCGTTTGCTAGGAATTAGCTGCGAAAATGGGCGCAGCAAATCACATATTTTCTTGTAGTGTTTCCATCTTTAAAAACACTCGACCTTTCTGAAAATAAGCTAAATGGTAAGCTAACAGAAGATATTCAATTTCCACCTCAATTGGAGGAAATGGATATGAAAGGAAACTTTTTGAATGGAGTTATCTCCGACTCTCATTTTGCTAATATGTCAAAGTTTCAATTATTAGATTTATCTGACAACTCACTGGCTTTGACATTTAGCCTATATTGGGTCCTACCTTTTCAGATGCTCAAGCTTAGATTGAGATCCTGCAAACTTGGTCCTGAATTTCCCAAATGGTTGAAGACACAAGATAGCTTCAAAATCATTGACATTTCTAATGCTGGAATATCTGATAATGATATTGTTCCTGACTGGTTTTGGGCTACATTAGAAGACTATCAACTTTTCATATAACAATCTCAAAGGTGTAATTCCAAATTATCCAATGAAAGTTACTTATTCATATCTATATCTCGCATCAAATATATTTGAAGGTAGTATTCCATCGTTTCTACGAGGTGCTCTCATTCTTGATCTATCTAAAAATCAATTTTCAGATTCTGTTTCTTTTTTATGTACGATAGGTGCGGTTAAAATATTATACCAATTAGACCTTTCAAATAACTTGTTATATGGAAAAATTCCAAATTGTTGGATCCGTTTCAAGGCATTGGCTTATCTAGATTTCAGTCACAATAAGTTTTCAGGAAACATTCCCACTTCAATGGGATCACTTGTAAACGTTCAAGCATTGCTTTTAAGAAGCAACAACTTAACAGATGATATCCCTTTCTCCTTTATGAATTGCACAAAGTTAGTAATGTTAGATGCGGAAGAAAATAGATTATCAGGACTCGTCCCGGCATGGATTGGAAGCAAATTTCAAAAATTGCAAGTTTTAAGTTTAGGAAAGAATCACTTCTTTGGCAATTTACCATTAGAACTTTGTTATCTAAACAAGATTCAACTCTTGGATCTATCATTGAATAAACTATCTGAAAGGATTCCCAAATACTTCAAAAACTTTACTTCAATGACTCAAAAGACTTCCTTATAGGGTTATGAGTATGTTGTCAACACCAGTCGGATATATTCAAACCAATCATATGACTTGAATGCATTCTTGATGTGGAAAGGTGTTGAACAAAGGTTCAAGAGTAATGATTGTTGCTCTTAAAAAGCATTGATCTCTCAAGCAATCAGTTTTCAGATGAAATATCAACAGATATAACTGATAATTTACTAGAATTAGTTTCATTGAATTTATCAAGAAACAATTTGAAAGGAAAAATTCCTTCAAATATTGGAAAGCTGGCATCACTTGAATTTCTTGATTTGTCAAGAAATCAATTGATTGGTTCAATTCCTTCTAGTCTTGTTCAAATTGATCGGCTTGATTGGATTTTTCATAGGCTTTTGGGGGATCTTTGGCTCAATCCTACTTAACCGTTCCCGGCGACATGCTTATTTTAATTAAGTTCTTGAAAAATTTAACAGACAATATTTATGTCATGACAGTTGTTAAATACAAGAGGTGGTTCAAAGACTAACAGGTAACAATAATACCTTATCTATACACCCTCAGAATGGACATAAAACCTGCATAAACTTGGTTTGTGGTGTCTTGGACTTGATAGATTTATGTAGAATATTTATGTTGATGCATTTACTGGACCTTATTTTAATAATAAGAAGCTGTTTTACTTTCATCTCACAAGCAAGTCAATTCATTTTCTTGGCAACAAAATGTGATAGCAAGTATCATCAAGCATGCACTAATGTCTCATTTGGAAAGGAAGATAGTTTCTATGTTTTCTATAATAACTAGAAAAGCAAAGAAAAAGATTACCTAGTTGAATTAATGTCACTATTATTTTCTATATAGGTAGTTAAAAGGATTCATACTTCAATCACAACAATGAAAAAGAAAAGAAAAGATGAAAAGAGTAGCAAATTTACCCAATGCAGTTACAGATAGAAAAGGAGAGAAAATATAACTATTACACACCTCTAACAAAATTATTGCCATACATCATTTACCTCTAGACCCTACTCCACTCACCTCAATTTTATTTATATACATTCATATAGTCACCACATAAAATCTTTAAACACAAAAGGCAAAGAGTGAGGTTCCACCAGTATAATTAGAATAGAATCCTAAAGAGACATTATATCCATGACCAACATAAACACATCCATTACTAATTGACATACCCCCGTAAACACTAGCTCCAGTTTCATAGGACCATAATATATGTCCATTTCTTCCATTAATTGCATAAATGTGTCCCAATCTATCTGTTGATCCAACAAAAACAACTTCATTTGCTACACTAACAGGACCACTAGCAGTACTATTAATGCTAGGGTTAGCTGTAGACCATAGAATTGTTCCATTGCTAGCATCCATTGCCACCCATCCTCCAGATGTTGTGTTCATATTTGATGGTAAAAGTTTGAAAATTTTGGCATCTGAATTTGCAATATTGGTATAAATTCTTTTTTCATCAGTTGCTGCACCAAATGTTCCACCTCCAGCTAGTCCACCAGGTCCTGCTTCCTGTAATGTTTCGAGCTCATAGTTAAATTAGTTATTGCGTTCATGATCATGTTTAATTGATTTATATTTATCAATTAGAGCCAATTTATTATAGTTTTTTTTCCCAACAAAATAACAATAAGAAGAACTAATCTAATACATTTTTGAGCAAAATATTTAGAGTTAATTCAATATACTCTAAGATTGTAAAATGATCATAAGAAATAATTAAACTAAATACTCTTATACAATATCAACGATATTATTAGACTTTTTTCTTATATATAAATGCTCCACCTCAAACTAACAACTATTAAGTTGTTACAAGTATACATATACTTTTAAGGTTGAAAAAAAAAAAAATACATTCTAAGACCTAGAAAAGACATCTTGCATATTAACAATGAACTAGTTCAAGTAGTAAAGAATTTTAACCCATATAAGTGAGCAGAAGTTCAATCTCTAAAAACTTCATATTAGGCTAGCATTTGTAGCGGCTGAAGTTCAAACTAAAAAATGTCAAAACTTCAAACTAAACAAAAAAACGTTATTGGGTCAATGCTAATCGTCGTGAGACCCTAACTACAAGGTGTGCCATCTTTATGTCAAAGTGAAATGATAATTGATCAGCACTATAACCACAAGGGCTGGACCACGGTTGGTTCGGACCGGAAATCGGGCCCAAAAGTCGGAACCGACTCAACCGACGGTTGCAATATCATAGTCTGTTTCCGCCCATATGTGTAGTTCGGTTTAAGCGGTTTCGGTTTAACGGTTTACACGGTTGATTCGGATGGATAACATCGGTTTAGCTTTAAACAAAATTTAATTAAAAAAAAAAAGCTTCACACGTCCAGAAATCACACATCCAGAATTTTGGATTTGGGTTGAGAATGAAAAGAAAAGAATAAAAATCAGAAAAGATAAAAGCAATTCAGCAGCAATACTCATACAAAATTACAAATTTGATGTAGATCCACATATGATAGAATTTTTGAATCAAATGTTGAATCTTGTGTAGAACCACAAAGTTTAATTGAGCAGATTTGATGTAAAAGCTGCATTTATTAATTTGGGTTGAAGAAAAAGAGAATGGATGCTCACATATGATAGAGTTTGGAAAAGAATTGTGGTGAAGAAGGAAGAGGAAGGAGTTTGGAACAGAGAAAAAAGAGAAGGGTAGTCTGGAAGAGAGAAGAGCGAAAGGTAGTTGTTAAGAGCTCACATGCTTAAAACACTTTTTGGCTTTTTCTCATGACTTCTAATTCTCAAAACTAGTCAACTAATAAGTTTGCTTGTTGTGCAAGCAACAACTTTTGTATGATTTTCTCTGTTATGGTGGTTAGAGTTGTTATGATTACAAGTGAATAAATAAAGTAGTTAAGTGTATGATTTCCATTCATAAACTCTCTCTCTCTCTCTCTATATATATATATATGTATATTCTTTCTCTCCTATTACTCTAATCTTCTTATTCAACCTAAGTGAAATTGTGATTGAGTGCAATACAAGAAAATTCCAGTGAGTTTCATCTTGCTCTAACAAAACATCATTGAAAAGAGGATCAAATTGAGTGTATATTACCGTAAACCATAGAAGGGTTCCATTGTCGCGATCCAATGCCCAAGCAAATCCACTTTTCTGAACAGCAACAACAATATCTTTCTCGGTTCCATTTACATGTGTAGTTAACATCATCGGTGCCTCTCCAAAATCTGCATCTGGTATAGAACCTTGAGGTGGACAATTAGAAGTCGAGGCATTGTTACATGAAACAAACCATACATCATATCCTCCTAATTGTTTGTACCATTTGATATTACCATTGTCCAAATCAAGGGCCAAGATTGAATTGGAGTGATTTTCTGGTTCAACACACTTGTCTTGTTCAACAGGAGTAGTTTGATTATTTTGTCTTTCTTGACATTCAAGTACGTTTTTCGGAGCAGAATAGAGATTTCCAGTGGCAATATAGACATGTTTTCTATAAACATCAATGGAAGGACTACTTCCCCAAATGGCAGCTCCTGCATATGCTCCTATCTTTCCATTGTTATCTGGTAACATATAGGTTTTCCATAAGATAGCACCAGTTTGAGCATCAAGTTTTACAAGGCTTCCACGAAATATGCAACAATCTTTAATGGTTGCACCTTCTTCTAGTGAAGATGTTCCAACATAGTAACTCCTATATATTGAGAGTTTAGCATAATTATACTTTGATATAATAAAAGGGTCAAAAAGAAAAAAGGAATGAATGATAATCCCAAACTTAATTTTTTTTAAGGGAGTCCTCATACTTGATTGAAGAGGAGAGGTTAGATAAATTCTTGCAATGTTTTATGATACTCCAAAAGAATATATATTCATCATAGGTATTTTCTTCTTGGTTTCCGATTTCTACAAATAAGGCGAAATCACAAATAAATTTCATTAATCAAGAGCCGTTTGATGGTATAAAATCTACACAGGGACCAAACTAGATTTACAGTTTTTCTCGAAAACGGTGAATGCGACTTCTCTTTAAATATCATTTGTGTAAACAACAATAAAAAAATCCTAAAAAAGTAGTAGTATTTTCAAAATCTTACTGAAGATCAAATCGACGAGACCTTTAAGTCATAGTTCAATCAGTTCAACCACAAACACTATTGAACTAGTGGAGAAAACTATAAGCTAAAATGTAACAAAAGTTAAATAAAAATTAAAACCAGTTGAACCAACTACGGTTCAACCAATTCAACTGCGGTTCAATTGGATTATGATATAATCAAGAACAAACCAACCGACAAACTAGAATCAATTGAACCAACTGACATGATCCAATTTTTGAAACATTGGAAAGAAGATTAAGAAGCATGAGCAAGAGAATGTAATTATACTAACCCATTATAATAAGTTCCAGACATGGTAACAACTGCTGCAGGATGATTATCCAAATGAGTCAACCAAACAAGCTCACCAGTTTTCCTTTCAAGACCAATAACAACAGCAGGTCCATAAATTCCAACAATCAATAAATCTTCAGCCACAGTTGGAGTTGCTCTAGCCAATGTCCAATTTGCATTAATTATAAATCCAGTTGTATTTAAACCTGTCAATTTCTCCAAATTTTGCTTCCAAACAATTGACCCATCAATTTGTTTAATTGCATATATGTTACCATTCCAGCTTGGAAAATAAATTGTACCATTGTATATTGTTGGTGTTGCTGTAATATCTTTGTTTGCATAGAATTTCCACTTCAAACTTAGTTTAGGTACCGTTTCTATATTGATCTTTTGTTCCTTGTATGCATACCTTCTATTGAACAAATCTCCACCATGGTTTATCCACTAATTAACAAGAAATTAACCAATAGCAAATTAATTAACCTCAAATTAAAAACTCAAGGAATATTAAAGTTTGGGAAGTAATTGTATCTTACATTTGATTCTGAGCTTGCAGCAAAAATTAATAGGACATGAACACAAAACAAAACTAAACAAAGCACAATGTTTATCATCCTCAATTTTTGTGGTGACATGGAATATAGCATGAAGAATGACAATTACCAAGATGTTTGTTTAGCAAATTGATTTCAAATAATGACTCATATATAAAAAAAATTAGTGACATTTTTTTTGGCTGACTAAAAACTCATAAAAAAAGGCAATCAAATCTAAATATTAGACTTCTAGCAACTCATATAAATAAAGGCAATCAAATCTATATATTTGACTTCTTATAACTCAAATAAATAAAGGAAAATCAAATCTAAATATTTGACTTGAAATTTCACATTTCAAATATTGTAAAATACACTAACGTAACATTATCTTCGTATTGATATGCTAAGAATATTCTAAAATTGTTTATATAATTTTTAGGTTAAAGTGCATTTTTTTCTCCTAACTTTCAAAAACTTGCGATTTTGGTCATATATGTACAAAAACTACAATTTTGGCCCCCCAAGAATTAGCCCCTTTGCAATAGTAGTCCTTTAGGTCAATTTTGACTCGGTCAACGCCTATATGGCAGGCCACGTGTGCAATTATTAAATTAAAAAAATTAAAAATGCCACATAATCATTTATAAATTAAAAAGAAATTAAAACAATTAAAAAAATCAGAAGAAAAAAAATTGAAAATTAAAAGAAAAGGAAAATGGAAGAAGCGTGACATTTCCTTCATCTCTTCTATTCCAAAACCTTCATTCAACAAATGGTTATGGACCTAACAGTATCAAAACCTTCATATCATCAACATATACATTGTTTTGTTATATAAATTATAGGCATGGACTTAAACAGCATCGCAATTGTTGGTGCAGATCATCGAACCCATATCATTCATCAAACCTTCATCATTCCTTCAAAACCCCAAAACCCATAACTCATCCAACCCAATCAAACTCAGTAATCCCATCACCGCCGTTCCAACCCAACGCCACCACCGACGACTGTTATAGATCGACTCCATCTCTTTCGTTTCTCTTGAATTTCTCGCGGCAGCTTTTCCACCATTGGACCCACCAGCGACATCGACGGAGACCGTGCAATCTGTTTCGAATTTGGGGATTCTTTTGTGGTTGGGTTGGATTTTAAGATGTGTTGATATGAATTATGTCTGGGTTGTGGTTGAAGATGATTTTTTGAGGTTTGTCCATAAAGCTTGTTGTTGTTATAGTACTGAAAATGGAAAAAGGTGTGGCTGCCATATGATTTGGTTGCTGCAAACTTGAGGGCGAAGGTGTGCAAATGAGTGGATTTGAGAATGAGGTGAAAAGAAAAATATCAGAGAGGAGGTTAAAGTTTGAGAAACAAATGAGATTGATTGGATTTGAGAAGATGAAATTTGATGATGTGTGAATAATGATAAACAAACCCAGTAAATGCCATGCCTCTTCCTATTTTCGTTTCTTTTAATTTTTTATTTTTTTTTCTTCTAATTTTTTAATTTCTTTTTTATTTATTTAATTTATAAATGATTATGTGACATTTTTAATTTTTTTTAATTTAATAATTACACACGTGGCCTGCCATATAGGCGTTGACCGAGTCAAAATTGACCTAAAGGACTACTATTGCAAAGGGGCTAATTCTTAGGGGATCAAAATTGTAGTTTTTGTACATAAGGGGCTAAAATTGCAAGTTTTTGAAAGTTAGGGGGAAAAAGTGCACTTTAGCCTAATTTTTATTTTGATATACATATTGTTTTTATGTTTTTATAAACATGAATCAGTCAATTTCAACTATCTTATGCAAACAACTTGAAGGATACGGAAACAACTTTTGTTGACCGATGTATCATCTGACCACAATATAATAAAAAAGAGATTTATTTTTTATAATGTTTTATGGTGATGTGGTGTCCTTTCAACACAAAACTTGCTAGCTATTTTTGTATTGATTATAGTTTTAAATTTCCTTAATATTATGTTATGTGTGTTCTCAAAGCCAAGAGTTATCTTAACTTGGCTTCCAAGTTTTAAGCATTATAATAAAATAGAACATTAAAGTTAAGCAAACAATAAGTTGCACCACTATATCTTTTTGGATAGCCAAGCCAGTGAACATCGTTTTAATTTTTTTCTTCTTATTATCGTTTAGCTAGATAATAATTTATGAAAAATGCTAACAAGTGGCTTTATCATAATTTATATATACATGATGATCATGATGCGATAAGAATTTTGCTACTGAAGCTTGAGGACCTATGGATCGTTGATTGAAACGAAAGCCACACCACACAACACAAATCTGATTTGCTACTGAAGAATTTTGCAGGAAATGCCACACCAAAGAACCTTGACAAAATCAATCACAAACTCCCACCGTAGATAAAAGATCAACCTGATTCCAGAAATCCGAACTGAGACTAAAACTGCAGCCCCGCAAATGAGAAAACATGCAAGAAGCCAAGAACGAACGCCTCTTCCGTGAGTTTTAGAAAAATGTAGAGCAAAGCTCCTTAAAGAAAAATAAGAACAGCTCTTAAACATAATTTGAACATAAACATTAAAATTGAAAAGAAGAGAATTTGGAAACGATCACACGGAGTTCAATGCACATAAATTGTATGAAAAGGAAAAAAGTGAAAGAGAGAAGTTGTTGTGAGGAAACTTTGACCAAAAAGCAAATTTCCTTTCTAGTATCTAGGATTAACATAATTTCCTTTGCATTGATGATTCAGTTTTTATAATTAAGAATTTCAAAGATACGAACTATAAGAATAAAAAAAAAAAAACTGACAGATTATTGAAGAATAATATATAATGTAACACAAATGAAGGAAAGAAATCAACAGTGTAGATAACGTGCTAAACAAGTAAAATCAACATTCTCCAAGTTAACTAACTGACAACTCAGCAAAGTTTGTTATACACCTCAACATTGTTAGTTAGAGAAAAGAAACTACCAATCCCACTCATTTCCAGTTAGAGAGTGTTACCATAGCTTCCATTTTTCCTTTGTATATATTTCAAACTGTTACACATATAGTTGAATCAACAAGTTCATTTTCACTTCTATCTTTGCTTGTTCATAAGCCTCTTGATTCCAAGTTTCTTCATATGGTATCATAAGCCTCTTGATTTGAGAGTGATTTTTCCGTTTCCATGGCTCCATGCAACAATGTACGCTGCATCTTCTTCTGGTTCTCTTGATCAAATTTTGGATCAATCATCTCCGTTCTTTGTTCATCCTAGCTATGATCCTTTATCGAATTCTGGTACACCAGTCTTGAACGGTTCTAACTTCCGTTCTTGGGCGTGTTCAATGCATCGTGCTCCTTGTTGGAAGTTGAAGTTTGTGTTCGTTGATGGTACCATTCCGGTTGTTTTTCATTCTTTATATCCATCCTTCCGTGCATGGAATCGGTGCAACATGCTTGTAATTTATGGATAATGTTCTTAGTTTTCGAATCTATTTCGCAATCAGTCATATTCATGGAAAAAATTCACATAGGGTGATTTGGTATGTATTTCTATGCTTATGCAAGAAATCTATGCATTAAAACAAGATTCACTTTCTTTAACTGAATTTTATTCCGAGTTGAAGATTCTATGGGAAGAGTTGGAAATATACAAGCCAATCCCTTCATGTAGTTGCAGGTGAAATGTTTATGTGATGCTATGCACAATGCTCGCCAAAATCACACTTTTGTATGCCAGTGTCAAATATGTGGCTCAAGGTTCTTGGATCATATATTCAAGAGCCAATGATCATATACGTGGCTCTCTAAATCACAGACTTTTTGTACCAGAGCTTTCAATAAATTTGATTTCAGTTTCAAAATTATATACTGCATTATATTGCACAATCTTATTTGATGGTTCAACATGTTTCATTTAGGAAAATCAGTCCAAGAAGATGATTGGTTCTCTTGTAATAGATAAAGGCCTGCATTACTTAGCTGTCAAGAATAATGATGTGCATACTTAAAATGATACTAGTGTGAACCTACCAAATAGTGCTCTATGGTACTTTAGATTAGGACCCCTTTCTTTTTTCTAGAATGTTTTCAATGCATTCAGAATTTTCTTTTATTGTTGTTGATGATTAGGCAACTTGTGATGAATGCCTCTTTGCAAAACATAAGAAATTACCATACTAAAGAAGCATTAGATGAGCTTTCGAGACTTACGAGCTATTCAATTAATACATTTTGATATTTGGGTCCTCTTGCTATTCAATTAATACATGGCCACTCTTATTTTTTTAACTCACTTAGATGATTATAGTAGATATACATGGTTAATTCTTATGAAATCTAAAAGTGAAACCAAACAAAATGTCATTAATCTTGTAAATATAATAGAGACACAATATGATTCCTACGTTAAATGCATCAGTACAAATAATGGTCTCAAATTTCATTCCAAGCTCATCCTTTTTTTATTTCCAGAATTTAATAAGAACCCTTGCATTTTTCAAGTGCAACATTTGATTGTTTATTTCTTAAATTGTACCCTTGTGGCATGTTTGGCTTAAAACACTTCTTCAATCCGAACTACATAGGCTAGATGAATAATACAAATGAACAATTAGATATAAAATTGATGGAGGAAAAATCATTTCTAGTTCACATAGATTTTATGCAAATTTAGCATCCAAACATCCAAACTCTTAAACTTTGACAACTTTAGAGCATAAAACCTTGAAGAATGAGGTTAACTTGATTAGAACTCTTGGAACTTCTTTTGGCAAAGCACTTCGTGCTTCTACTTTGAGAGAATCTTTCATCAATATATGGTACGTAGTCATGACTCTTAAGACCATGAATTTTATGTTGTTCAAGTTGAACTCATCTAGAAAACACCACCAAAAATATCTTTTTCTTTTGATGAAATTGTAAATTGTGATGGTGGAAATAATATCTTATTTGGACCTATGTGTATAGGATAAATGTCTTTCCTTATTGCCATCTTCACCAAATCAAGGTGAGATTTGAGATGGTCCATCGGTTTTCCCTCTATATTCAACTGTGTTTTAACTACATTTTCACATATACTATTTTCTATATGCATCACATCAAGATTGTGATGCTGCACAGTTGTCTCCCAATATGGCAACTCGAAGAAAATACTCTTTTGTCTACGAATCCTCATCTTTTATCACCTAATTTTTTTTGCAATATGACAGAACCTGTTAATGACATCGATGAAATTCTAATTTCCTTTTTACCATCAAAACAATTGTTTTTTTTTATCTTTTCACCACTTATGTTTGGGGTCAAAAAATCTCGGATGACTCATATAACATATCTTTCTACTATATTTTAAGTACATGTAGCTTATGTCATAACTGCATACAGGGATGCCAACATTCCCCTTGTATGCCAACCTAACAACATATATAGTTTACACATGCAAGTCAGTTATAGTCCAAAGTAATAAAGGGTGTGCTTGAAACAATTGTTTGCTAGAAGCATCATAGCCTATGGATTTATAAGGATTAAACCCATCACTCGCTACTCAAAATGTTACATTTCAAAGATCATATGTAAAATTTGGATGTCCAGAGACAAATGTTTTGAAGGAAAGAGAGAATCTACTGAATGCCATATTATTCTGGTTTAGGTAATTATGGGTGGGTTACTAACCCGGGAAATTAATTACTAGTATACATTTGTCAAGTCAGTTCTCTCATCAGATCAGCATAGGTTACTTAACTATTTCATCAGATTAGCAATTTTTGAAGACCTAAACAAATAACTAAAAACTTTAGCTGCAATGGGAGGTGAAGTTAGTTCGCAAGGTATTTTTCTCATAGATTTTGGAACCTCTCCCTTTTTTATCTAGAAACACCAAACTTGTGACATGTATTTTCATTCTCATAATACTTCTAATATAGGATAAAATCATTAGGAGAAACATGAATATTTTCTCATGACCAAAACACAAGTCTTTAATTATGAATTTGAAATCTTTAAAAGTAGATGGCAGACAAGAGTTTTTCAGGAAACAATTCTATTAGTTGTTGTAGCAACATGCACGCTGCTCCAACTATAAAGATTATTAATATGCCACAAACAGACAATGATCGATAACATATAAATGGTTACGACCATGATATACTTATAGTTGTGTGCTCATTAAGATCTCAACCATCATGTATATCAACCCATATACCCCATTCGAAAACTATCTAACTAGTTTTATTATAAGTATTTTACATGCCGCTAGTTTCATTTAGAGCTTCCAAAAAAGTCCTGTATTGACAAGGCCTTAGTCGTGCCCCTATTAAGACCCATTTTATTCAACCCCTCTTAATTGAACCTTATTTAGGCCACAACCCCACTTTGTCTTGTTTTCCTGTTGGGCCTTGGTGAAGGCCAACTTTCGACCCAACGTGATGACTCTGGCCAACTTTTGGTCATAATTTTTTTATTTCCGTCATACAGATATGCGATTACCAGAAGTGATTATCAAACCAACATCTTCTTCACAATTCGAAAACGCTCGTACAAGAAATCCACTTCTTCTCCATCTAAAATGTGATTAATAAAACCCACTTCTTCTCAGTTCTTCGTCATTCTTCTTCTTCTTCCTTTTGGTTAGTGTTTAGCATATTTTTCTTGTTAATTTTTTCATTAAGTTGATTTAGAATATAATTTTACTATTGATGGAAAAGTTATGGTTTAAGGATGAGTTTAAGTATATAATTTTGTATTAGCCTCATTTGTGCCTTAGGGTTAAATAAATCCTTTTACCTTGAAATAGTGAGATTATAAAATAAAGTTTATTTTCATAGTTTATCTTGAAGCTCTTAGGAGAAAAAGAGTGTAATATATAGCTTATTTTTACAAGTTCTTTAATATAGCTTATATCATATCCAAAAATAACTTAACTTTATTTTATTTTTTACTATAGAAATAACTTTTGTATGTCTATATATAAGCGTTTATTATGGTAAGTGTTTGTGTCATAAGGTGTAAATAAGTTGTTTATCCAAAAAGAATTAAATGTTTTAGAAAATTGAAGTGAATGGGATTTTTTTTTTAAATTCCGAAAAAAATTGATGGCTTAAAGACAATTAAGGATTTTTTTTTTAAAAAAAGTCAGCAAATATTTGTTGAAAATAATTCATAAAAAAAATTATAAAAGAAAAAAGTTAATGGGATTATAAGTGGGGCTTTTAATTTTGAGACTCATAAAAAAGAAGGCTCATTACCTTGGAGTATTTAAGCCCCTTGACATTGAAGTTGGGGCTCAAATTTAGAATAAAATTTGTTGTTAACGTATCTAGATGTTATCGTATTGTATTGCACCATGCAGGGACGGACCCACGTTGGTGGGTTGTGGGCCTAAGCCCTCACTTGACTTAGATTTTTTTTCCATGTAGTGTTGTACTAGGGCATATTAAAGCATAAGGTAGGATGAAATTTGTCTATAGCTTATACTATAAAAAAAAAAACAATACACTAATATTTAATACATCAGAAGTCTACCTTTTGCTAGTGTGTCTTGGTTATATGAATATTATCAAAAATTAATTGTGAAATTGAATGAGAGATGAATATTTAAATGATTGTTTGGTTACTTATATTGAAATAGAAACTTTTATTATAGTTTTTATTTTTAATCAAGTAGTTTAATGACTAAATATTCACCCTTAAGGTGAATAAGTGAGAAATTCGGGGTTCAACCTCCGATCCTTGTATATCGCAATGTTCCTACCAATTACGAACGAGATACTTTTAAAGTTTTATTAACATTGAAAATGAGAAAATTATTCAATATTAATGACATGAAATTCTTAAAAATACAAGTATACATATATGCTTTAAAAACTAAAATATTATATGTGACCCACACCACGGAAAATTTCTGGATCCGTCGCTGGCACCATGTATCCGTTTTCAGTGTTCTTTATGGATATGAACATGGGAGATAAATACCTTAGTAGACAACAACACCAATAGAAATTCCCCCAAAAAGAATTGAGTGCATCTTAAAAGCTGCAAATTTTAAGAAGCGTGTGAATAATGTCACTGACAAATTGTGTCAAGAACAAATTACCAAAAATAATGAAGAGAATGGAGAATGTCAATATTGTCACGAGGGAGAACAAGCTTCCATTGCAATTACAAAGTGCTAGCTTCAAGTTTAAAATCAAGTTATTCCTCAAGACATTCTCCCTTCTTTTTACTTATTTTTTCCAGCTTTTTACACACTTTGCCTTTGACATCATTCACAAGAATGCACTCAAATTTTCCATGTGGATTTCAACAGGTGCTGTTGTTCAGTGATGTTATTCCCGTGTACATATCTAAAATGAAAGAAGCATAATAGCTATAGCTAAAAAAACGGTAGCAAGGAAAAAAGATGTGTATTTGTTTTTAGAAGAAGGGGTTCTAATAATTGGGTGTTTGAACGGGAGATAAGTAAAGTCCGATTAAAAATATATATGACTCATAAGAATAATTAACACCACCTTCCTAAATTAAAAAAAGAAATAGAGTTCCATTGAATTAAAAAGTTTTTAAAACCACCACCCCACTTCTTGTCACCATGTATGTATGTAAATTATCCAACTAAATCAATAATAATATAAAGAAAAATATAGGTTTCAAATTAAAGCATAAAATTTGAAAACCAAGTTAAGATATATGTATACTCTAAAGTGGTTAATACATGATATTCAAGTGAAACATTCACCTAATACATACAGATTTCATTCTCTCCATTGATCACATGTAACTTACCTTGTACCTATACACTTTCCCATTCATTCAATAAGCTATGGTTCTGGTTCTTTTGGGACAACAAGAAAGTGTGTTCCGATTTTTATTTCATACTAGATTTTCGATCCGGATCTTTAAACAGCAACCTATGTTCTTCGCATGTATACCTCAATGCATTAATAGTTGGATTTAGGGATGACAATGGGTATCCAATGAGTAGGGTACTACAGTGCCCTTCCATATATTCTAATTTGTATAAAATATTCGTACCCGTGTCCGGATCCTCGTGGGCAACAACTTTAATCCCATTCCCCATACCTTGTGGGCACCTAAGTGCTCGTACCCGCACTTTAACTACAAAAAAAAATATAAAAACATCACAAATAAAATAATTTTTTAAAACTAACTCCTAAAATAGTACGAATCGTATTATTTAGTTAAATATGAAACATCCAAAATATCCCTAAAAAATAGTACACCGGCATGATGAAGTTGTTATTGTATTAAGCAGTTTTTTGGTTTAAGTTTAGGTTTAGGCTTAAATAGCTAAATAAATTAATTAATTATACACCAAAAATAAATAAATTATTTATGATATTATATAAATATGTATATGCGGGGTTGTGAGTCTGGGCAATATAATACCCTTACCCGTGCTCATACCCATTTAAATTTATGGGTATTACCCGGACCCGTGCCCATATCCATAAAAGCGGGGTTTTACCCTACCCATTGTGGGTATTTTTTGCGGGTATCCATTGGACCTGGATCCAATTTTCATCCCTAGTTGGATTGAACTATTTACATTTACTCGACCCTTGAATTTAGGAGTGTTCGTGGTACAGGTTGATTTAGTTTTGAGCATAAAAGTCACCTTAATCATGGGATAAAAAAACATACGGTTCGGGTTGGTTAGGTTATATTTTAAAAAGTTATCCGATCAAACCAAACCGAACCAATGCAACTTGGATTGATTCGGTTGGGGCATTTTTTTAAACAATACAATTTTTTGTTTCAAGCATTAAAATCAAATTAAAAAGCTAAAACACAACATATTTCTAGCAGCAATGTTTTCAACAATGTTTAATATTTCATCCAACATTACAATTGCATTATCACCCAACAACATAGACCAAATTAAAAATGTGGACAAAAATATTTCAAATTCGGTAAGAAATGTAAAAGATTAATATTTTATTAGTCTTTAAAAGTTTAAGTAGCATATAAATACATTTTTGAAATAAAAAACACATAAGAAACTTAACAAGAGAAAAATATGTTATTTTATAAAAGTTTCCATTGAGTTTCTATGAGTATTGATCTAGGTGATATATATATATAATTAATATTTTTCTTATGTTGTGAATTTGTTTAGTTTTGTTCAGTTGATAAAATAAAAAACGCAAACCGAACAAAAGCATACGGTTGAGTAAAAAAATGATCCGAATACATACAAACCAAATGCGATTTTTTACGATTTCGGTTTAGATTGCTTCGGTTTGCGGTTTTTCTATTAGAATGGTTCAGTTTTGAACACCCCTATTTGGATCGCTTTGCAAATTAAAAAAGAAGAAGTTGTATACATATCATTTTAATAAGTTATTTTACAAAGCCCGTAAATTTAACTAAGTTGGTATGAATTGCATAATATATGTATGAGTCTCGGTTCGAACCCCAAACACATTTTATTTATTCTCTTGTTTTATAAATATATCAACTTTCATTATTAATCTCTAGAAAAAAAAATTGTCGTCTCACATGTATTTTCCATTATCAATTTTAGTCTCCATTGTTAACTGTATTTTTTATTTTTTTTAAATAACTGTAGTAATTATGTCTAACAAAGCAAAGTTCATGTGTCGTTGCTTAGACTTTCAAATATCATTAACTTGATAATTTATCTGCTCATTTATTTATAACCCAAAATTAAACACTCTCTCTTGTTCTGTTTTTATAGGAGTAATTTATACAAAAAAAAAAAAAAACTCCTTAAATATAAGATCATATTCAAAATTTTAGAAGTATTTACTAATATTTTTTCAAATATAACCCTTTTTAATACTATCAATTTGTCTTGGTATATGAAAATTTAACATTAAATATATATTTAATTAAAGGTAACCTAGTAATAGTCACACACATTTGAGACAATTTTATTCCTCCAACAACTTTTCTTAATACCCTTGTTTTTTTGTAAACTACTCATATAAAAAGGAATGGAGGGAGTATGAAATAGTTAAATTATTAAGTTGATGCATGGTTTGTACTTTAAGAACTCAGTACTACCGATTTGCACACGGTAGTGTCTTGTTCTTCTTTTTCCGTGTCAAATTATAAGTAGAAAAATCTCATTCTTTTGTCCCAAAATATAAGTAAAAAATATTAACATTTATGTTATTTTAAAAAAAAAAAATCATTTTTTCCAAACTAAAATTAAATGCAAACTGCATTAAATTTATTCTTCTTTTCTATTTACTCGATAATCATTAACCAATAAGAATTATTTTTACATATTTCCTAGAAATTTATTTCAAGAAGAACACAAAAAAGAAGGTGAAAACATGGCTGGCACTTCACATGCATATAGGTGAAAACAAGAAAGAATGAGCCAAAAGCATCTGCGTTTTCATGGTTTATAGGTTTTTCTGCAAGTCTTTCCCTAGCTTCATTATTGTGGTGAGTTTCTTCAAGTTTTCAAGCAAGGAAAATATAAGGTTATCATTTGAACAATCCCAACAATATTACGCTCGCACTTGTTCAACTGAAGCGATGAGGCACACCCAACATAATGAAAGAAACAGTCTTTACAGTTTTATGTACTGATGGGTAAAACAATGTTCTTTACAGTTTTGCTTATTGTTGCACTCTTTTTTTCTTCTTCATATTGTTTATTTATCCTAATGAGTTTTCTAAGTTAGGTTCTTAATGAGGTAGTTGTTTAACTTTTTTTTTACGTTAGGTTTTGGTCTAGTCCCTCAAGTTGTAGTTTCTTTATTCTACTTCTTTTAATAAAATTAGTTTTCTTTTATCTTTCTGATATAAGTTACAAGTGACGGTTAGGAAAAAATAATTAGATTGTTTTTTATTGTTAATTTTGTTGAATGTTACTCCCTCCGTTTCAAAATACATGTCCAATTTTTGCAATGTGTACTATTCACTTGACTTACTTTGACCATATTTTTTAACTAATGTATAAATACAAATATTAGCATGTAAGATGTTGTTTGATTCGTCTCAACAAATATTTTCAAAATATTAAATTTTTATAATTCTTTACTTTTGATAATTAAAGATATTAACGGTCAAAATTGTGCATTGGCATACACTACAAGAAACTTTACAATTTGCCAGGGAAAATACCAAGGACAACCACTGGCACATTACACAAGGGTTATCCCTCACTTATTCCGTCGCATCTTGCAAGGCGGCAATTTGAAATTTGAAAACGCGCATGCTGCAGGCTTGCAGGTCAAAAGTTGTTTCATGTTAGGAAAAAAGCAACGGAATTTGCCAGGGACTGCCCGTCGGATCTGCAAAAAGAACAGGAATATCTGCTATGTTGACCGTTGATGAGACAATACCCTGCTGAAGGAGACACGGCCCCACATGCGAGGGGCACAACCCCTCGGTAATTGCAGGAATCCCTGGCTTTTTTTGGAACGTTCTGAGGCTATTCTGCACCTAGCTAAGCTAGGATTTGACTAACTCTGCAAGGGGCATGGCCGTGGCAAAACCCCTGGGTTATTTTCTTTCCTATATAAGAATGCATGCACCGGTTTTGATTGTTTGCTCAACACTTAGAAAATTTCTTCACTTAAAACACAATTTCTTCACATAAAACACAACACATTCATCAAACTTCTTCTTTTTATCTGGTAAAAATACTTCACTTGTTATATTTTTATCATGATATTAATTTTTACGACTTACTAATGTTATTTATTTTGTATGTTATTTGCAGTTGTGTTACTTATATGCCTCCTCTTGTGGTTAGCTAGTGCTCCAACTCTGGATTGCATTGTAGATCTGCTATTGTCAAGCTTCAACAAGTTAGTGATTTTTTCTTCGTTTTTTCTTATTATGCATGAATTTTGGTTTATTTTTTTCGAATATTTAAATGTTAATTTACCAGAAATTGATGCTGAATATATGCATGTTTGTTTTGTGATATATGCATGTTTTTTTTTTGTGATAAAATGAAATATATGCATGTTGTTGTTTTTTTTGTGATAAAATAAAATATGCATGTTTTTTTGTGATAAAATGAAATATATGCATGTTGTTAAATATATAGTTATTAGGTTGGTTTTTTATATATTATAGAATATGGTTTATTTAGTAAAATTAGAACATGATCTGTTTTTTCTAATTTAGGGCAACTCTTTTACTGATATTTAAAAAAAAAAAAAAGTTTGTCAAACACAATCTATTTTTAAAAAATTATTATTTATTCAATTTTAAAAACTGGTTTATATAAAGAATGTACTAAAAAGGTTTATTGTTGGAAAATTGTTTTATAATAAAAAAATAAAACAATTTAGCAATGTTATATAATAAAAATTAAAATTTGTTTTAAGAATATAATAAAATCAAAGCTGTTTTTTTAACAAGTTAAAATCTGTACATATTTTAAAAAAATAATTTAATATATATAGTAATGCCTATTGTTTAAAAATAGTAGAAACAATGTAATATAAAGCTGTTTTTTTAGGCAAGAGCAAGGCTGGCCTGCGGATGAGCAGAGTGTTGGGCAGCAGGGTGGAAGCCAGCAAAATGTGAGAATTGATCCAGTGTCTGATGATGATGTGGACGACCCCTATGAAGTGTATGGTGAAGGCGATGGCGACGACGATGATGATCTTGGGCTCGATGAGGATGATTGATGCATGATGGTTGTTATTGCGTGTTTCTATAATTATTGTTTTACTATGGTTTGTATGACTATGGGAGGTTTTCTATGCTTCCCGGCACAATTTTTATTTTCCTGCACGGTTTGTATAATTATTAAGTACATTTTATTTTTCATGACTGTTAATTAATGACTTAATATTATTATGTGTGATAAAATTAATTTTAAATTTTGTTTAAAATATATTTTATTAATTAAAATGATTTTTGAAACATTTAATTGTATTTCAATAAAAAAATCGAATATTTATTAATTAAAAATATATTTATAATATTTAATTAATTATATAAATATTCGGTTTATTAAATAAAACATTTTTAAAAAAAAAATAATATGCAATTTGCCAGGGGTAAAACCCCTCACTTGTCCCTGGTTTTTTTGGATCAGAATTACCATCAATCATTCATTGCGTCAGTCAATGCGTCAGTCATTGCAGAAAAAAGTGATGGAATTTGCCAGGGGTTATGCCATGGAATTATGCCAGGACATATCCCAAGGGTTGCGTCCCTCGCATTCCTCCCAGGGGTGAAACCCCTGGCAAAATGTTTGCGACGAACGCTTTTGCCACTGCTTCCGCCCCTGGGAAAATCCCTCACAAACGTCCGTTTTGCCAGGGATTTTGTCCTTTTGACAAGTGTTTTACCCCTGGCAAAAGGCAATGTTTCTTGTAGTGATATGTGAAGTGGTTGACTTGGACATGTATTTTGAAACGGAGGGAGTAAAAGATATTAAATGAAAATTATCAGTACTAATGTAATGTTTTTATTAAATATTTTTCTCTTATATATACAAAAATCTGTTAAATAATTGCATCACTGCAATATTTTTCCATCTATTTATTATATGTGTTATTTAATTGAAAGTTAAGGGTAATATAAGTATTATTCTTCATATTGTAGTGCGGTTGTTCCTATCTTAATGAAATCTAACTATTTTTTAATTAGTAATTTAAGTAATATTACATTTTTTGCTGAAAAAGTAGTATAAAAAGAATAAAATAGTAAATAAAATACTTTTAATGAAGGGTAAAATTGAAAAATGACAAACCGGCCCAAATTGTCATATTTTGTTTATAATGAAAATAGAATGGAGAATGTCGATATTGTCACGAGGGAGAACAAGCTTCCATTTCAATTACAAAGTGCTTCAAGTTTAAAAACAAGTTATTCCTCAAGACAATAACACATTCTCCCTTGTCACCATGTATGTAAATGATCCAACTAAATCAACAATAATATAAAGAAAAATATAGGTTTCAATTAAGCATCAAATTTGAAAATCAAGTTAAGATATATTTATACTAAAGTACTTAGTACACGACATTCGAGTGAAACTCCCACTTTGTACATACAACTTTCATTCTCTCCTTTGATCACATATAATTTACCTTGTACCTACACACTTTCTCATTCATTCAATAAGTTTTGGTTCTTTTGGCATCTTTAACAACAACCTATGTTTTCTTCCATGTAAACCGCAATGCATTAACCGTTGGATTGACCTATTTAAATTTACTCAACCCTTGGATTGCTTTGTAAACTAAAAAAAGGAAGTTGTATACATATTATTTTAATAATTTATTTCACAAAGCGTCGGTGAACTTAACTCAGTCGGTAAGGATGCATAATATATAAAGGGGCCTATGTTAGGTTTTTTTCGTGTGTGTGTGGGAATGTTAGATAAATATTCACTAGACTACTTGATGTTATTTTACAAAACATTGTTAACTTGTGAATTTCCATTATCAATTTTACAAATCATCGTCTCACACATATTTTCCATTATCAATATTAGTCCTCATGGTTAACTATAGTAATTATGTCTAACAAAAGTTCATGTGACATATGGTTTTTTTTTTTTTTTTGTAATGTGTCGTTACTTAGACTTTCAAATATCATTAACTTGATAATTTAATTGCTCATTTATTTATAACCCAAAATTAAATATGAAATAATTATTAAGTTGATGCATGGTTTGTATCTGAGAACTCAGTAATGCCGATTTGGACACAACAATGTCTTGCTGTATCTATCATCATATTCCTGACCGCATATTCCAAGAAATGTTGTAAGATCCATGTCTGTATTAAACATACATTAATCATTAAACAACATAGTTCTCTCAAAAATATTAAACAACATAGTTAATAAATGTGATGAAGTTAATGACTCCTCACTTGTTTCTTAAAGCTTCAAAAGCTGCAAAATGTGATGGATTGAAGGTGGTTTTGATCAACATACAAAAAATTTAGCAAGGTTTGGGGAGGTTTTGTTTTCGGTATTTTTAAAATAAAAAAATACGAGTTTAAAAAAACATATGAGTATAGGAAGAAGATGGGGGTCATATCCTCTATATTATGTGTTTGGATTCTAAAATCTACCTATTTTGGAATTCGGAGCTATTTTGGAACTGCGAGAAGCGTGGGAGCACAAAGGATGGGAGAAATTCACAATATTTAGGACCAATAACAATAGTAGGCCTATAAATTCTGATTATCAGTCAATTTTCATTCACAATAGGAGTTGCACTAGCCACAAATCTATATTTGAATTAATAATAAATTCAGTTGCATTTAAACAATCACTTTCCCCAAGTTTTTCTACCAAATTCATGTCCCATCAATTTCTTTAATTGTATAAATGTTACCACTGTAGGTTGAAAAATAAATTGTACCATTATAAATGGTTGGTTACAAGTGAATGGTTAGCATACCTCAGGCGGGTTTGGACACCGTTGGGTTTAACTTTTGAAATCCGAACCCTCTCGTAAGAACCCAATCAAACTCGTTTTTCCATATTTTTTGCACCCGACAACCGTATGTAGCCGCCCGTCAGACCCACGGTTGGTTCGGATTTTACGAGTTGCGGGCGGGTCATTAATCTTTGCTCACCCCTAATGTAAGATTATGATAGGAATAAATTCACTCTGATATTATATGTAGCGAAAGAAAAAAGAATAGCAAGGAAAAATGTGTGTTCGGTGTTGTATGAGGCTTTCCCGTGTATGCCTTTTGTGTCATATATAAAAGTAATCAATAAATTAAGAAATATAAACAATATTCGGTGCATATGGTTCTAAAGTAGTTGGTGCATATATTTGAGTGAAGATCACACGTAACACACCATTCATTTGTAGTTAGTGGTCATTTGTAGTTAGTGGCCGTTGGTTATAATTATTGTGTGTGATTAAATAAAAGATACAACCAAAAAGTAAGATCAAAAATATTATTATTTTTTTAAAGGATAAAAAAGATTATTTTTGGATACTACCATCCTGATTTTTCCATTGAGAAAGAAGTGACAAGAAACAATTATCAAAATGCATATTGAGAAAGGACCAATTTTCCTAATATATGACAAAAAAATTCCCCAAGCTTACAAATTACAATCCACCATAACTTAATTGATTTCCTAATATATATGTACTCTCTACTTTTACTTTATTCCTATAAAATCAACACAATCCACATTTTGGGATACCTTCTTAGGGTCACGAGCAATCTCCATTGTTGGAAGTATTGAGAATTTTTTTTGTCTAACCCACTTATGAAAATATATATCCACTCTACTGTATATTCAAATAATTGTCCAATATTTAATTTTCTAGTTTGTGTTTTTCCATTACATAGCGTCGTATGAGATGGCACAACCTTCCTTCAAGATGACTTCAACTCAGATGGTGCCATCTTACTGCCTTTTTTTTTTTTGGTTGAAAATGTTTGAATCCTATACAAAGAGAAATCACAATTCTCACTTTCTTCTACTTAGCATTTCTCTCATCTTTTCTCTAATTTTCATAATGTCTGCTCTTGTACACAACATGAATAAATTCAATTATATATAATTTTAAGAAGTTGTTTGGAATGTATTTAGAGCCAACAAAAATGTTATCAAAGTTAAAGGAACAACTAAACCACTTTTTTTTACTTAGTTTATGATAATACTCGAAAAGTCATTGTTATCAAATATGTTGATCCTTACATCTGGTTGACAAATGACCACGATGATAAGAAAATAAGTTCTAATATTAAGGTTCTTGATAATGTCCTTGACATAGAAGTCATGGTTGAGTGGAAAACAAGAGAAAATGAACCGGTAATATTGTATATTAAGAGTCAGAAGATTATGACCAGTTATATTTCATTATGTTATATAAATTTTTATTTTTTATCTAAGTTTATGTAATTCTAATTATTTGTTGTCTTAATGTTGTATTATGTTATTTTCAATTAAATATAGTGTTTGTATGTTTTTTATGTTGCATATTAATAATTTTAATTAATTAAGTAATAAATAATAATAATAATAATAATAATAATAATGAAAGATGTTGTTTTATGTTCGGAGAAAAGATCACGAGGAATCCACTTTTCCCGATGACCATCAATTTAATGTTAGGCGTGCCTACAAGGATGTTTTTTTTTTTTTCTTTTTAAGAAAAGACTAATTTATGGTGAACCGTATTGAAGAACTAAACCACCCATTCACACCACAACTAACAATTCACCGAATCACCATTCCAACCTACACACCACCACCACCATCAGCGTATCAATACCCCAAAACAACCCAAACTATCCAACCCCTTGACAACCATCATTCCAATACAACATTATTACCTCATTACTCTATCATCCTAACTTTAACACTCCATCGCCACCCATCGTCAAACAACCTATGCCCAAGAATTTTGATGCAACCCAACCCGCCACCAAGACCCTAATCCAACGATCTCTCAATACAACACCTAATATAACCAAAGAACCAATCTCATGTCTCCTAAGAGTTCGAAAACTTCCTACTAGCACATCTCCAAAACTACCAATCACCGAATAATTCTGCTTTAAACAAGTTCAATTCAAAATAAATGTTTGGTAGTTATGTTTACTTAGAACTTATAGTTTCATTATTCTATATATGAGAGAAACATTAGCCGTCTCTTCTCTATTCATTTGGTATGTGTAAAGCATGTCGTTGTCTCATTTTTGTCTTTACTTGGTGTGAGTAAATCTGATTGAACAATATCTACTTGATTGTGCTGTTAAAAATAGATCCCAACCGTTAAACTCCATAAAATGGTCAAACTTAAAAATAGCAGACATGATTTAACAATAATTAATGTTGCAAATGGATATAATGGAACGTTTCAAACAAATATTAAAATATCAATCTAAAAACATATGAAGTCAAACTTAAAAATGCAGTGTATATAACTTAAAATACATAATTTTGTGAAGACCAAAAAAGAAAAATACATAATTTTGCCTAGAAAAAAAATAATGAAAACCTTTTTTATTTGTTGAGAGAAATAGGTTGCTACCTATATTCCATAGTTCCCTAGTTATAACATCTTTTTTTGTTTTTTTCCCTTAGTATAAGATCATTTTTAAAATTTCATATGCATTAATGGTTTCTTTGCAAAAAAATCTTCTATTTAATTTACTATTTTAAATTATAAATATTCTTTCCTTTCTCTTAAGCTATCAATAATAATAGGGATATATATGTAAAAGTAGTATAACTTTTTGTCAAACTTATTACTACAACTATTTTTCTAAATACTCGTAAACTTTATTGGAAGTTTTCATAATAAGAAACAAGTGGAATATATCATATAGTGAACATCTAGTTCTACCCAATATTTTGGTGAAGTTGACTTTCCAGAAGGAGTATTTCCAATTCTACTCAAGGTTTCTAGAAATACAAGTCCTTGTCTCATTATAATTTCCAAAAGGACGACTTTTGTATGTGACGTTTACATTTTTTTTCTCTCTCTTCTATATACTAATTCTATCATTCTTTTGTTACTTTTTTTTTTTGAAAGAATCATTCTTTTATTACTTGATGGCATTTTATTAATAAGTTATTTTCTTAAAGACTATATTCACTTTCAACAACAAAATAAATGAAAGAATAATAAAGTAAATTCAGTATATTATTTAGTTTAATTTCATTCTCAATATATGGATAATCAACCACTTTTTTCAAAATAGGGATGCCCAAAACATGGATATTTGACTACCGATTAGCCGCCATAATGAATTGTTTTTCCTTCAATTACCTGTATGTTAGGAAATCCACATACAGGTAAGAAACATTGTTAATCTTTGTCATAATCCTCTGCCTAAATAAAGAACAAATAAATATAGTACTCTTTTTGTCCTATTATGAATATCATATCAGTAAAAAGTGTCAATGCGATTATAACATCATTAATAATTATCAATTTCGACTATATTATTTAATTAAGAAAAATGCTAAAAGTGTATTTGGGGTAATGAAATCTCTAAATTGAAGTTCTTTTAAATTTTTTCCAATTGTTGTATCCTAATCATTAATTCAATCCATCATTTTTTAATAATTTTATTTTTCTTTCGCTCTCATGTTTGATGGTTAAGATGTAACATTGTAGAAAACTTGTGATGCTTCCAATTGAGAAGACATTCCCCTTTTTGGAAATTTTTAAAATGGTGAACATTATGATACTCCTAGAGTTTGGTTAGGCATATATATATATATATATATATCATCTTTCAATTAATCAATGTCATGTCAAATCTTTATAATAATTTATTTTAAAATAAATTTAAATCTTGATTTTTTTTTTCTACGGTGTATAATGTCCAACAACTCCAAAATATATCTAAGAATTTACCTTATAAAACAGTTTTTTTCCACATAAAACATTTATTTTGTTTCTTTACAAATTCTCTGTATGCACTTGTTAACATGACTTTCTAATTTTTTTTTTAATACTTGTGGGTCAAGCTCAAATCACAATTCTAATTTTTTAAAACTCTAATTGGGTGTTTAAGATAATCGCAAATATATTAATTTTTTGAAAAAAGTCAATTTGCTAAATTTTTTATTTTTGAGAAGTAGTCTTAGTACAACATTTCTGCTAAGACGTAGGGAATATTATATAACAAAATAATTATTTATTTCATCATCATATATATATATATATATATATAGACACACTTTCACAGTTACACATGTAGAATAACATTCTGATTAACACCATGGCAACAGTCGAGCAAATAACCTGCTTTATTGTTTCTCTATTCCTATTATGCTCACTAACATGTTCAGAACGCCCTGATGTAAGCTTATACTTCTATTTCTCCTTCTGTTCATCATCACTCTTTCTATTTCTATGTGAAAATTGTGCCTTGCTTGCATAAACAATATCATTAAGAGCTTCTAGATAAACACAAATCACATAAGTGCTTATGTATAAGTTATGAGCTATTTTCATAAACTATCCTTAGGGAGTTATTTGCAAAAACACTCTCACACACAATATTAGAAGTGCTTACGTTAGTAGAAAATCTCAAATAAGTTGATCCAAAAAGGCTCTATATTCAGAATATATAAGATTCAATTCAAGTTGATGTGAAATTCAACATATATAGAAGATCCAATTCAAGTTTTGTACTCAACTTCTTAGCAAGTAGTATGGTTCCTCCCTAAATTTCAAGCATGTCTAAATTTTTCTTCTAGAATGAAACTTGTATTAGAAGTGACTTTGAGTTTAGTTGATTTCAAGTATTTCTTATACTCTTGTCAGATATCATATATAATATACTCCGAGTTAGTGCCTTTTTCCAATCATCTTCATCTGAAGAGAGAAAATATAATAATGAAAAAAATTAAATTGTACGTTAATACAATGTTTAACGTCAAAATTTGTGTGAAGGAAACATTTCTACAAAAATAATGTAAATTTTCTATATGGGACGATTTATTTAATTAAACTTTTGCACTAAGTGAAGTAGTCTAGAATTAATTGTTGAGTGTGATTTCAGTACACAGAAAAACAAAATTGGTTGAACCATGGTGGAGACATATACAACAGAAGATATGCAAGCAAGGAGCACAAAATCAACCTTAAAACAATTAGCAACTTAACTTTGAAGTGGAAATTCAATGCAGGCAAAGACATAACTGCAACACCAGCAATTTTCAAAGGGACAATATATTTTCCTTCATGGAACGGTTTCATATTTGCAGTGAGAGAAATTGATGGAACTCTTGTGTGGAAAAAGAATTTGACAAAATTAACTGGTTTAGATTCAACAGGGTTTATCGCGAATGTTAATTGGACAGTGGCTAGGGCAACACCAACTATAGCAGTTGATGAGGATCTTGTGATTGTGGGAATATATGGACCAGCTGTTGTTATTGCTGTGAATAGATTAAATGGTAATTTAATTTGGCAAACTCGTTTGGATAGCAATGATGCCGGTGTTGTCACTATGTCTGGTACACATTACAAAGGGTTAGTATATTTTTCTTTTTCCACTAAATAATTTCATTTTAGATTAACGTGGTTAATAAGCTTCAGTTAAAGAAAAATCGTTTAAATAAAATCGAGTTTGAATCATAGGAAAAACGATTATTAATCACGTTTTACTTGTATTTCAACTAAACTTCAAATTATAAATTATCAAGATCACCTTTCAACGTGAGTCCAAGGGCTAAGAAAGAAAAAAGGCCAAATCGTCAAC
This sequence comes from Medicago arabica, assembly GCA_946800305.1. Classification (NCBI taxonomy): domain Eukaryota; kingdom Viridiplantae; phylum Streptophyta; class Magnoliopsida; order Fabales; family Fabaceae; genus Medicago; species Medicago arabica. Next base: position 2,598,974 of record OX326969.1, read on the forward strand.
AAAAGTCGGTAAACTAACTTATATTGAACCTAGGTTAAACAAGACTTATTTATAGCCTAAGGTGGTGTCAAGATTTTCGATAAAAAATCAATTTGACTACATCAAGACTTTATAAAATTTATGGCTAAAACAAACAAGTCGAATTACACATTTAAAAAGGCCAAACATACATGACCTAAAAAAGAATATCATAGGTATTATACAAGACTGTTTTTTTTTACAAACCATTCCTACTTTAGTTAAGAAGTTAAAGATTTAGAGTTCAAATTATGCGAAGGAAGAAAATATTATATTACAACTAAAATAAGTTGGTTCAAGTTAGACTTTGCAAATAAATCTCTATTCAAAAACTTCAAGACCCAAATATGTCCAATTACTTGCCATATGTTTACTTTATAGGTGTGAGCTTTTTAAAAGTGTGAAATAATCTATTAGCCTACTTAAGAAAACAGTTAAATAAGTTTCTAAGAAAATACTGGCATTGTCTTTTTTTATTTTTTATAAGGAATGTTATTTCAGCAAAAGATTTTCTCACGTATTATCATCAAAACCTAACGAGTGGGATAGATTGAAAAGTCAGCACCGTATAACCACAAAAAAGTCAATTAAAAATTAAAATGAAACACCTATCGTTTGTGGGTTTCAATTTGTTAGTCCATAGCAATATTTAACATTTTCCTTTCTATTTTTTATTTGAAGTCAACTAAATTGTCGGTCTCTATTTTAATTAAAAAAACATTATAGACTTGACTTTTTTTTTGTTGACTCATTCCCCCTAATTACATATATGATTGTGGTATATTAAATTAAATAATTTTTTAAAAAGATTAAAATGAGATATATATTAAACCATTATAATAAGTCTTTCCGATACAAGATGTACCAGAAACGACTTATTATAAAAGCAAAGTTACCGTACAAAAAGTCTGAAAGCAAAACAAAAGAAGAAAATAGGCTAAATTACAACAATTAAGCAAAGAATATGATTAAGCTTATTAATCTTAAGAATTAAATAATTAATCTTGATAACTAAATCTTAATTGTTCTCAATATTAACGTTGACAAATTATTTCTTATAAAAATATCAATTGCATAGGGCATATTATGTTGGTTCATCTTCACTAGAAGAACTCAAAAGTGCTGAAGAATGTTGTACCTTTAGGGGTAGTTTCTACAAGCTAGATATTAAATCTGGTGCCATTTTATGGCAAACCTATATGTTACCTGATAACAATGGCAAAAGAGGTGAATATTCTGGTGGAGCTATATGGGGAAGTAGTCCATCAATTGATGCATCAAGAAACCATATATACATTGCAACTGGAAACTTGTACTCAGCTCCTTTACACATACGTCAATGTCAAGAGGAAGAAAATAATAAAAATTTAACAAGACCAACTCAACCTGATCAATGTGTTGAACCAGAAAATCATTCTAATTCAATCTTAGCACTTGATTTGTACAATGGTGAAATTAAATGGTACCATCAATTAGGTGGATATGATGTTTGGTTCCTTGCTTGTAATGATTTATCAACTCCTAATTGTCCTCCTGGACCTAACCCTGATGCTGATTTTGGAGAAGCACCAATGATGCTCACAATTGATGTAAATGGTACTAAACAAGATATTGTTGTTGCTGTACAAAAGAGTGGTTTTGCTTGGGCTTTGCACCGTCACAATGGCGACATCATTTGGTCTACGGTAACATTTTTTGTATCAATTAATTCATATCACCATTATAGTAATGAATTATTTCAATCTCCTTGGTGATCAGATTCTACAATCGGTCGCTAAATGCTATCTAAAGCCTTCGATAAATGATTTTCTGATTGATTTAGAGGCCGATTTGCAAAATGTCGCAAAACCACTAGTTGCTATTCTTAGAGATCTAGCAACTAGTGACTATTTTTTTGCAACTAGTGGTTTTGCGACATTTTATAAATCGGCCTCTAAATCAATCAGAAAATCATTTGTTGTTTTCAGTCTCTAAATCGATCTCTAAATAAGTCACTATGTGACTTTTTTTTTGTGGTGAATTAAGTAGACATGTCAACGTCTTTTAAACCTAATTAGGTCCAACCCATTCCTACAACTAAAATAAGTATTGAGAAATTATTTTGTTACTTTTTAAAAGAATAAAAGTGTGTGTTAACAATTATTGATAAATAAAAAAAATTATTTTGCTAAAATCTTTCATTTGCATATTTTTTTAGGAAGCTGGACCTGGTGGAGTTGCAGGAGGTGGAACATGGGGAGCAGCCACAGACAAAGAAAGAGTTTATACAAACATAGCAAATTCAAATGTGAAGAATTTCACTCTTAAACCATCCAACAAGACAACAACAACTGGAGGTTGGGTAGCAATGGAAGCAAGTAGTGGCAAGATCTTATGGGCCATAGCTAACCCTAGTAATGCTACTGCTAATGGACCTGTTAGTGTAGCTAATGGCATTGTCTTTGCAGGATCCGCAAATAAGAAAGGACCTATCTATGCAATAAATGGTAAAACTGGTGAAATTTTGTGGTCTTATGAGACTGGAGCAACTGTGTATGGTGGTATTTCAATTAACAATGGTTGCATATATGTTGGAAATGGTTATACTGTGGGTTTGGCAACGGTTATTGGAGGCCTTAGTGGTGGTACTTCTCTTTATGCCTTTTGTGTCTAAGTAAACTATACTATTACTATCGTTGGTGATAGTATATGTATGACCATAAAATTACACATATTTTATGGTGTTGGGAAAATATATATGTTTACTTGAATTCTCTAGGCTTGATCATATTGGGAAATATGTAATAATATTGTCTCTTGTACATGTTTGTTTGGATTTGGATGATAAATAATGTATTGTTTCAGTATCTGTTTGATTAATTCAACTATGAGCCTCTCCTCGGCCTATTAACGTGAAATGTATGCGATCAATTTGACTATAAAAAATGTCGTCGTTACCTCCTTTCTTGCCATCTCAAACTTCAAAAGTTACATTGATCAATAAAGTCTTCGTGGGTTACGCTCACAAACTATTCAGTCATTCACACAATACAAATGGTTAACAAGACTTGTGGGTTTCGATATTTCAAAAAAAAAAAAAAAAAAAAGACTTGTGGGTTTCGACTATGAAATATTTTGCACATTGAGATGTTCCAACATTGATGCAGATGGCCTTTCTAAAATTGCTGAACTTGCAACAGCTACTTTTAGTTCCATCACCACATCTAAGTCCTTTATTTTGGACCAACTTCACAACTTTTACACTTTCGATCCTACATGACAAGCTCCGGTGTAAAAATTTCGCAATCTTCTACACAACGATGTCCTTTCTCACTTATTCAGGGTTTTCTTTATTATAAGTGTCACAGGGAATGAGATCAATTTTTGCCAAAAGACTCATCGAGTTTCATGCAAGACAAAAAACACTTTTTAAATGGGGTAAAAATTACTTTAAATCAGTTCATGATCCTACTTATAGGTGGCCGATTTAAAAAACTGTCTTTGATTTTAAGTCTCTCCCATTTACCCGATTTAAAATCTTTTAATTTAAATCGGTTCAACCCATTTAAAATCGGTTGAAACCATTTAAAAAAGGTTAACAAGTGTCAAAAACTTTTAATTTAAATCGGTTCAACCCACTTAAAATCTCTCTCTATTTTTTTTTAGCTTAAATAGGTCTTTCGTCCCCGCAAATATAGGCCATTTAAATTTTCGTCCCTGAAGTTACTAATCCTTCCAATCTGCCACTACAAAATTTAATCATTTGACTTTTGGTCCTAATTAGTTTTTTTTGCTGAGGTGGGTTGTCATTAGCGACGTGGTGCCCATGTGGCAAGTGATGATTGGGCGAGGTGGTTGACTTAAATAGGTCTTTCGTCCCTGCAAATACAGGTCATTTGAATTTTCGTCCCTGAAGTTACTAATCAGATGTAATTATGACCATTTTTCAAATGATTAATATTTTCAATGGCAAAATGGAAGGTTTAGTAACTTCAGGGACGAAAATTCAAGTGGCCTATATTTGTAGGGACGAAAGACCTATTTAAGCTTCTTCTTTTCAAACACGAATATGGTACAGAATTTAAGATAATAATCAAAAATTTCATGAACATAACCACTAATATGAAATATCATATGATCAAATTTTATATCAACCTTTCATTGTTACAATATCAAACAAATCCAAAGTTACAATATCATAAAACTAAACAAAAATTAAACATTGTTTCAAAGCATAATCGTTGACATAATTAAATTACATCAAAGTCTTTCCAAAATCAAACTTGCACAGCGTTCTTGAACATTTGTCATTTCATCATCAGTAAACGGATTTTCGTCTCCAAAAATCTGGGAAAAAAAATTTAAGATAACATTTTAGAATATCAAATTAACTTTAAAAAAACATAAGAAACACAAATGGTTGTAATATTTAGTTACACAACATTTCCCATGAGTTGGTAATACCAGCTGAAACAATGTTCAACATATGTATCATTATAAAGTAGCCACACTCATAATTGAAAGGTTGTCTTTGGCACTACAATTGTCATAAATATAAAATTATATTGAGTAAATATCATATACAAAACTTATAATACTGTATGAATTCTTTATGTATAATTTGGAATCTCCCATGTTTGCTTTCTCGACTTTACCCATCAATAGAACTACAGTAATAAAATACATTCATATAAATTGTTATCTAAAACATCTTTATTAAATTCCATCCAATTAGTTAAATACTTCTGAATTAACAATGTGCTCAATATTTTTATCTGGCTTCCAACACATCGAACATAGGAAAACAACATTTTGTTTTTTTGGTTCAATAATGAGCAATTCCCAATGACGACTACATTGGAAAAAAAATTAAATATGTTAATTAACGTTAGGTCTTTCTAATATATGTGATTAGCTGTAGAGAAATAATACTATGAAGATCAAATACACTTTGTTACCCTCGAACATCTTTGCGGTTATATGAGACTGAGAACTATCTTGGTCATTTTTCGCGTGTATGAAAAATGGATCATTGAAAGCATACATATCACTATTTCCTAATTGAGTACAGAGGCGTTTCATGTACCTAAAATATTCAAAAACAATTCAAAATTTGAACATGTACAAGGCAGCAAACAAACAAATAGCAGAGCAAAGTGCATTTGAATGAACAAAAACCTGCTATAAACAATTTAGAATGTGATTACACACTAACTTTTCATATATACAAAAGCACAAATAGAGACATTTTTTTAATGATCTATCTACTTTAAAGCACGGACAAGCATAAATAAGGGTGAAAATGTACTTACACCACCCATATTCGTAGAATCGTGAGGCATAATTCTTCTGTCTTTATACACAACTCCTTAATATCTCTCGTTGGGAGGTAAAAAAATTCATTCTCATTCAAATCGAACTTCACAGGAACTTTTCGTGACAATACCCTTAACATCAACTTTTCAAAGTAAGAGTTTTTAGGTTCTGACTTTTTTAGGTGGAAGATCGTCTTTTGCAGTTTCTTTAACATCATAAACAATTTAAGATAAAGTATTAGTCAACATAATTAAATGGGCCTAGGGCTGGAAATGAGTCGAGTCGAACCAAACATGTCTGAGCTCGACTCGACTCGATAAGAATTAGCTCGGCTCGAAACTCGACTCGAGTTCGATACGAACCTTTTTTTTAGCTCAAGTTCGGCTCGTTTAAAGTTCATGAACCACTCGGTTCAGCTCATTAGGTGAGTTGTTTAAAGTTCATGAACCACTCGGTTCAGCTCGTTAGATTCAACTCATTTGACAAAAGTTTTTTTTGTTAAAATGTATAGCTTGACCTTTTAATTAATTTAGAAAAAAAACCAAAAATTGAACTAAATAAAATAAAACTACAGACCATGCTGATCTTGAAAACTAGAACAATGGTAGTGTAGCAGAGTCCATGTAGTAGCTTACTCCATATAATGTGCAGCGCACTTCTCTTTTTATATCCACGTCTCCTGTTAGATGCTTTCAAACTCTCCGATGTGGGACTAGCTAGTATACATATGTGTTTAGTTAAAAGCCTCTACAAGTATGTTATTAGCTTTTTTTTCCTCTCTTTTATTATAATTATTGTTAATTAAATTAGTAATAATTCCTCTAAAAACGAGCAAATAAATATTTGACTAACACACACACTTATATATTATCGAGCCAGTTCATGAACCAATCGAATCGAACTATTTACTACTTAAGTTCAGCTCATTTATTTAACGAACTTAATTTTCAGCTCATTTGGTTCATGAACCAAGTTCAACGAGATAATTATCGAATCGAGTTTCAAACTATTGTCGAGTTGGTTCGGATCATTGTCAGCCCTAAATGGGCCCAAGTGCTAATATATAAAGACATACACAATGAATACCTTATTAGAAACTAGACGCAAAAGTCTTTTTGGCCATTGAATGAAAGTGTTGAGGGCCTCACCAACCTTTGTGGGCATGGGGACTTGAGCATTAGAATCTAGCACTTTAGTTACTGCCATCCTCACCATATCATTTTCTAACAGCTGATTATGTGTGGTTGATCCCAAGTTATATACATTTTCATATTCTATTATGTGATGTTTATCATCAACATGTAATTCACACTCTTCTAGGATATCCTCATCATCATCCTCTAGTATAGGCGGCAGTGCAGAACAAATACCTTTTGTGCTTGCAGGTATATTGGTACTAGGAGAACATGTTGGGAAATTTGGAAAATGTTGAGAGAAAGCCAGAATAGATGATAAATCTTGTATCACTTGATCCCTGATCTCATTAAGATCTGCTTTCATGCTCTCTATTTGTTTGCTATTGAAAACAAGTGAGGAAGAGGCACCATAATGAAAAAGTGGACCAAAATATTACCTATTTCTCACACCTCCACCAACAACACGAACACGTCCTGGGTGTCCAGGTCGTCTGATCGCTTCCGCCAAGATATATTTACGTCCTTGTGGAACAAAGAGTCTTTTCAACAATAGAATCCTACCAACATAATAAAAATATTCAAGCAGGATGTAATTAACTTCCAAGGTTTGTAATTGTAGCAACACAAACTAAAACGGCGGCAGTAAGTTGAAAGATATTGAGTTGTAAGTCCAAAGAACCATAATATAAAAAAAGTGGCTTTAATATGTCATGTACTATGTGTGAGACTGTGGGTATTGTCACAAAGTCGATATTATAAAGTACTAATATTAATTGCAATAAACTAATCAAAACGAATAATATTACCAGCATATATTTTACAAATGATAAATTTGTTAAAAAAGGTAGTACTGATTTTTTCAAGCTAAATTCCAAATTGTTGTATGTACCTAACTACCTATGTAATTTCATGATCATCAGATCATATAGGGATTGATGAAGCAGAATGCACCGTAACAAAACACAACACATGCACCTTAACAAAACTGGGGAAAAACATAATACCGGACAATTTAATAGTTATACATCTTAATATTTATCTAAAAAGTTGCATTTTACTTACAATTTTATCGGCCATACAACGTGTTTCTTCTGACATGTACTTTTCTGATGACTTTTGTCATGCCCTTATCCACTTCTCATGGCGTGTTGGTGGGGATGGAGGTGCAACTACTAAGACTTCAATTGATTCTTGTCTTTATTATATTTTCTCTTACTTCATCTTTTCTTCAAGCAACTCATATCCTCCACAAGACAAGTTGTGGGGGCATCTATTACGAGTCTGAATCAATTTCCCCCTATTTCTTTTCTCCTGTTATAAATAACACACAACAATTAACAGAAATACTATAAATAAATTTAATTGATAAAATAATTAATCTTAGAGTCCAACAAACCAGAAAGTAATGATCCTCTCGCGTCTTAATAAACTCCTGTTGAAGGTCACCGACCAAGGGAGGGAAATTAACTTTCTAATGAGAGAGAAACTAACGTTTCATAGGGATTGAAATCATGTTGATGCTCCTTAGAAATCAAGTTCAAAGTCGTCTTAGAGTCAGATTCCATAATAATAGTCTGATAACCAAGATCCCAAGCCAAATAAAAGCCTCTCCAAATAGCTGAGAGTTCAACTAGAAGATTAGAAGCTCTACCACATGATCCAGAAAAACTATGTAACCAAACTCCACTATTATTTTTTAAAAGGCCTCCGAAACCTGCAATACCCGAATTACCAAAAGAAGAACCATCCACATTCACCTTGATGCAGCCTTCAGGAGAAGGGTATCATCTCACTTGTCGAGACACGTGACGATTCCAGATTGACCAAGAGCACGTACCATGGAAGAGTGATAGGAGAAGATGCAATTGATCAAAGCGCATGAATCTTTTTTCACATTCTGAAATATCCCCTTAGTCTTGTTCATCCATATCTCCCAACATATCACAATAAAAGGAGACACTCTCTCTTTAGTAGCAAAAAGTTTGAAAGGAAATTAGCAATTATCCCTGGAAACATCATTCGGCCAAACATGGTTGAAAGACCTACATATGAACATTGACATAGGGCAGTCACAAAGTGTGTTCACGTCATTTTCAACACCAGCACCACACCTCTGACAAGCAGTATTAATGGTAAGATGTCTTGAGCTTCTGAAAGAATATATGGGAAAACTACCATGCATCACCAACTAACACTACTAGAAAAAGCAAAATTAGAGAAGGAAATTAGTGACGGAAAAAATAAAATTTCTCACAAATTTCTTGGTCGCAAAATTTAGTGACGGAATTAGAGAGGGATTCCACGTTTTCCCTCTCTAAAATTCCCTCACTAATTTTTGCTTTTTTAGTAGTGTAAGAAAAGTGTCGTAGGTTTTCAGAAATAAGCAACTGCCAATTCCAAGTCCAGGTAGAATTAGATTGAGGTAGAAAATAAGTAGTTGTGGGTCAAATGACAAAGTCACAATTTACCATTAACTAACTTGAAGAAAGAAAGAAATAATTTAAATGTGAGAAGAAGAGTCAGAAAGGTATTGGTTTATTATTTCTAACTCCTTGCCGACGGATGAATAAGTTGGATATCCTCACGTCCGACTTATTCATGTTAAGAGAACATCAAAGAAGAAAATGAAAGGGAAAACCGAAATAAAACTTTCAATTTTGTATATGTACGAATTATCATCATGCATAGTTGTATGGACTATGATGATTAAGTGATAAGAAATATAGATTACTAGAAACTAACTAAGATAAGTAGATCTCATCCCCATTTATTTTATTTATATGAACAGGTACTCAAAGGTAAGGATGCAAGTGAGAAATCTTCTATGACTTTCGTCTGGATTAAGCGTATACTTTTGTTTATGCTATATTGCATGAATAAATAACGACCGATCGTGTTCATTGTCTTTTATTTTCTTCTCAGAATCTTTTGTTACTAGTGCTAATTTAACAAATTGTGTTTTAAATCATCCTCAACGCAAGTATTATTCCTTTTTAAAGTGGTCATTCTCACTCCAAAGATAACTCAAGAGGATAATACTAGTGTGAGGATTAAAATTTTAACAGGGTCACAATTTAATGCGTTTTTCTTGAAATTCACTTTTACTTAATAGGTTTTATCATAAGAATATCATAAAGTGTATCTCAAAATTCACTCTGAAGAGTAAATCATAAATTTAATAATATTTATCCAATACAAATAAGAAGGAAATAACATTATTTAGAATCGACGCACAAATACTTTATCAATTCATAAAAAAAATTTATTACATCCTTAAGGAGAAAATTTAAGAAAAATGGATTTTCTCAGGACAAACTTTAGACGTAGCTACAATCATTTGCTCTTCAGAAATTCCAGCGTTGCACATGTTAGCAAAAGCTCTTGAGTATTTCAGTCCATATGTTGAAAAGATACCACATCGACGTTCATAAATATTTACCTACATAAAATTTAGTGCAAACAAAATGACCTAAAATGAAAATGTATATCACCAACCAACATTCATGCTAAAAAAATGCACATTTAAAAGTTAAATGATTTTTTTTTCTTACAAGCATTTTAAGACAATCCCAATCATCCACAAGAGGTTGACCATTCGAACGAACATTAACTATCATATTGGAGCTTTTCTTTTCTCCAAAAATAAGATTCCATATGAGATAGACATTATGGTCCACATTCTTTCTTGCAGCAATCTCAACATCTAACATTGTTTGAGCTTTCAACTTTTCTTTAGAACCATCTGGTGTCTTTTCCAACTATAATCATTCAGAAAGAATTGTGTTCTTAATATTGGAGCATTGACATATATTTTATTCTCAAATTTCCATGAAAGGAATAGGAAAAATGTAAAACCTATATATAGACACATTCGCAATAATATAGGGAGAGAATAACCTTAAGCTTCAGGTGAAGTAAATGAGCATCTTCTTGGCTAAACAATCTTGTTGTATTGAACTTTTCATGGCTAAAATGACTTGGAGTACTATTGAAATTGTAGTTGTCATTAACATTAACAAGACCCCCACCAAGATATGTAGCTAGAAAATCATTTCTCATATTTAAATCTCCATATTGCATGACATGATGCACATAAAAAGGATCTGATGAATATGTTCTATTGTAAACCTGTACATTATTGCGTGTTTTTAATGTTAATTCAACATTATGTATGTACATATGTATTTATTAAAAAAAGGATAATATTGAATAAATGTCTTACGGTAAAATATTGTTGATTCAAAGTTTCCTTTGTCCTATCATTTTGGTCACTGCTCCAAAAAAAAAAAAAAAAACTCAAATGTTAATACCTAGTTAATATAAATCATTAGATTAAGAGAGAACATGTTTTACTCTCGAAATTTAAGAAGCCAATAGAGTATTTATCTACTTATTCATACCTGTCTTCCAACCAAGAAATGCTGTACCTATCTCCCAAACAAGTTGTATAATAAGTTGATGAATTGGGACAGTAGAATGCATAACTATTCTCAGTTGCATTAGAGGACGTGGTTGCATAGATATTGATATCATTTGGAAGAAGTCCTTCAAGCATGCTCCCAGACAAGCATGATTCTATGTATATCACCTTTTTTTCATGAAATTAAATAAAACAATTATTGCATTGATAAACTTGAATCATTGGTTTTCTTTTTAAAATTATCATTAAAATAACATCATATAAATTAAAATGCATGTTCTTATATATCAATTAATTAGTAAAGTAAAATAATCTTCTACCACTCGAACATTTTTTTTTCTTAATTTTATAAGATATATATGTTAGTTGGTTTTTTTTTTTTTGACAAGATATATATGTTAGTTGGTGTTAATAAAAAATTAACCATAAAATTCTTATCTCAAAAAATAAATACATTTCTTTTGAGAAAAAGAATGTAATATTTTCCTAAAGGAGTAAGTAGGTGAATTTTCATTTTTCCTAGCTATACATAATATTCGAGGAAACTCACCATGTTTTTGTAGGATTTAGCATCATATTTTTTCTTCAATGCCTCTGCAAAATCTTTGCCCCATATAAAGTTATCTGGCATGGCTGATCAAATAAAAATATTTTCCCAGATAAGTATATGCCTTACAAAATAAAAATATAATAAAATAATCTAGAACAACTTGTCTTTATTTATGCTTGATGTGAATAAAAAATATATCATAAAAAAAATGTTTTAGTCCTTCAAGGTGTAGCCCAATTATTAAAGGATTGGGACGATGAAGGAATTTGAGAAGGAGATCCAATGTTTGATCCCTACTACTAACATTTCCCCCTCTTTTCTAACCATATATTAGCAACTAACATTTTTCTTAAAAAAAAAAAAAAGGAAAAAGTAAAGGCTGCAAACTTATTTTAAAAGAAAAACGTACACGGTACATGTTCTAAATATCTGTGATAAATAATCTTGTTAAAAAAATGTGTTACAAACTTACTTACTCACTTTAATTAATAAAGAATTTACTCTTCCCAGTTTTTTTTCTTCCATATAATATAAAATATATGCGTATAATGGATATTATTAAGTGGTGATCGTTATATATAGAACAAAATTAATAAATTTTTAATTTACATATAAATATTAGATAAAATAAATAATCATATGCTAAAGTTGCGAGCATGCTAAATTGGGCAACATGTTACTAACCAATAAAGCCTGCGTTACCATGCGCAGCGATGTAAATGAAAATGGTATCATTTGGTCCAGTCTGGAGCACCTTACCACTACCTCCGGTAAGAGCATTCTTGTTACCAGTAAGCACAGCAAAAAAATTATTTGCATTTGTATTGTTTCCTGTATAATCCTGAAGAAAAAAAGATCACTATAAATTTTGTGGAATATTAATTCAACAAACTCAACTACTAAATTAAAAAATAATTACGTCAAGTAGTGAAAATAAAATTTGTTTCTTTACCCAACAAAAGATGTGTAAAACACCAATTTAAAAAATAAAATAAAAAACATAGGTAACTTAATATGGAGAAATTGAAATATATATACATACTTTGGGAACACCAATATAAACATTTGGTCCATCTGGTTGATTGATTATAACGCCAGGCCTTGGGTTTTGTTCATTGTAGGCAATATCATCATACATCATAACAATGATATTTTCATCTTTAAGACCACCATTTTTTAATACTTGATAGGCATGACACACATCAGCTTGGTGCCTATAATTAGAATAACCTGTAGAACCAGCAACTAGGAAAGCCCATTTTGTGCCTCCTTCTTCAAATTGTGACATTTTCTTGTGCATAGGATGCAAACAATTAGACCTCCTTACCGTCACACTCATGAATACCATTAGCCCTACCCAATAGATGAACCTTGTATTCATTTTTGTTTGTAAATTTTACACAAATTTTTGAAGTTGACACACTTGAACTATGACTTACTTACCGTGGCATTTAGAAGGATATATATAGTCCCTCTGGAATAAAATAAACGCAAAAATATATAAAATTTAAATGTATTTGGTTTAAAATTTATATCTAATACATTTGACATTTCGTATTATTTTTTCTTAATTCCCTTCCAAACGAATATAACTAAAATTGATAGAAAATGTCAAATGCGTCTAATACAAATTTTAGACCAAATACACCTGATTTATAATTATTATTACTTATATTTCGATCGTGGATGCATATATTAATTGCAACCATATAATTAATATCAGTCAGTCAATCAATTAATTTCATTAAGTTTATTGGGTCATGATAACTTGTGTTCTAAAGGCACATGTTAAATATTTCATAAAGAGTACTACCTCCGTTCCTCAATAGACGACCTATTTGACAATATACATTATTGATTTAACATACTTTGATCATACTTTTCTACTAATTCACAAAGATAAATAATATCATGTAAGATGTTGTTGTATTTGTCTTGATGAATATTTTTAAAATATTAAAGTTTTATAATTTTTTTAGTAGAGAATTGAAGATATCAAAGATAAAACATATGCATTGATACGTGCGTCGAAGCCAACTAGGTCATCTAATATGGGACGGAGAGAGTAAATATTTAATGAAAAAAATTACTAGTAATTATAAACTTTTGGAATTAAATTGGCATAATTTCCAAAACAAAATTTTTACTTTAGATTCCTTAAGCATTTCTCATTCTTATTTATGTGATTTCATTTTTCAATTTATATTATACTTCCGCCGTTGCTTTTTAATTGTCACACTTTGACTTTTTACACAAACCAAGACAACAAATACTTTTACTATTTTTGAAACAATAATTTATCTTTCCTATAATAACTTTGATAATTTTTAATATCGCATTTTATATATTTCTCTCTGTAATAAATATCTAAGGGTAGTATAGATAAAACAACATTTAATGATGATATAAGAAAGTATTAATTAAGGAAAATGCTAACAGGTGTTCTAAGAACACTTGTTAAGAAGTCTAAAAAAGAAATTTTGTCTTGAAATAGTGCATTCAATGTAATAAAACTTTAAAAAGTAATATTTTCTACTTAAAATATACAAATTATTTCAATTTTTATCCTTAACAAATATCCTAAGGACAATTGTTAGCAAGACTAATTAATTAATTAATAATGAGAAAAACTGTTAATCTTATTTACTAAAGCTTATCTGATGAGCTATTGTTTAACCTAATTTTTCCCTCCCTAATCTTAGCATTAACGTGCAATTCCTAATCAACATTTCGATTTGTAATTTTATTCCATTCATCAGCATAACCCAATAGCCTTAACCAAGTTAGTATTAAATGCACCGCTAATCTGGTTATTTCCAATGTTGTGAAGGAGAATGGATCCTTGGAAACAAACTCTTACCTTCTTTTTCCTTGGAAACGTGTATTCTCCCCACTTTTCAAGAAAATAATTCAAATTAGTCATTCTCTCTATTCACATAGCCTATCCCTCTCTCTCAATATTGATTCTCCATCCATCCTTTGGATCTCTCTCCTATTGATTCTTATGTTTTGAAAAGAGTTGTTGCAAAACCACCAACAAATCATCGATGAAGGAGGTCAGTGGCGATGCTTCTGTTTGCTAGGGTTTTCAATATTTTCAATCTTTTTCAACTGATTATGATCTGCTGAAAGTTTTAATAGGGTAATCAATTCAGGTTTTCTCAACGCCACATCCAGAATGATGAAGAATGTAACTACCAAAGAGGTAGCAATTCAAATTTTCTCCCAAAAATTTCATACTGGGTTTCACCAACTCTATTATATAGTATTCTGTTTAGAGGTTCGACATATTGTTTCATAATGTGTTTCATTAATTTTGATTGATCACAGTTTCATTACACGATGGAAGCATTTTTTTCGTTTATGGTTTATACTGTTGTGTGTAGATCTGCTTTGCTTTCAATTGATTCTTTATCTCTTATTTTCTTACATGATTTAGGTGATTTTCGCTTTTGGTTGTTTTTCTTTAGATGAATTCTTATTCTTCTTTTTATCTTTAATTTTGCTAGACATTGTATTCCAAATGTGGCTGCTAAAGTGATTCCTGAAATTTGAAAAACAATGTTAGGTAAATTTGATTCCCTATGTGTGATTTAAATCTTAACAGAACAACACAATTCAAATATTTCTCAAACACATTTTATTTTTAAGGTGTTAATGTTCTTTCTTAGTTTGTTTCGATGAAAGACTCGGTTATGGTAACTTAATATCTGTAGACTAAGTATATCTTTCTTAGTCATTTCTTTTGTTACTTTTTAGAAGTTAGTTGCTCAAATTTTCAAGGCAAGCCTAATGAAATTTTTTGGTAGGGCACGAGTCTCTGTACCATTCTTTGATTATTTTTGCTGCTACGACAACAACAAAATGTGATATATTGAGAGGTTCAAGCGACATTTGCGGTAAAGGGGCCTTTTTACCAAGGCACTTTGCTAATACAATCAACTATCCCATGTATATCAATTTTGGATTTTCTGTTCGTGTTCTGTTTCACCATTGGGTCTGATATTTACTGGTGTGACTGTATTGGGTCTGATATTAAATCGTTTTATCTTATTAAATTACTCACTCCTTGAGACTCCTTTTGAGGTAAAATAACCATGTTCTCAATTTGATCTAATTGGATCACTCTATACTCGGTTTAATATGGGGTTTAGAAGTTGTTTAATGTTCCTTCTAATTTACATCAAAAAGTATAAAAAAAATTTGAGTTCTTTTTTTCTTCTCATTTTCAACATGATATATGCATAAAAAATTAGAAGAGGTTACTCAGTTCTTTTCCTCATCACTAATATTGGTGGATTCTTGACTAATGATGGTGGTTGTGTCATTTAGATAAGTTATAATGAAGCATATGGTTTAAACTAGATGGTACGATTAGTGGACAATGAGATATTGTAGGCCATCCACGTCATGGTTGAGAGCATACAATTTTAGAATGAGACATTGCAAACATAAGTCCATGGAATGGAGTAAAAACCAACAATCTGACCGCGATTCTTACGATGGAACGAAGTCGATAACAACAAACCCTAAACCCTGTATATCTGGGACACCCTATTCCAAGAAACATAAAACCACCAAACCCATAGACGTCATGTAGTCTGAACAAAGATGAGAATGGAAAACTTGTCTCTAAAATGGAATTTAGAGGTATGGTTGGATCTTTTCTATACTTGATTTTTCAAGTATACCAAACATTATCTTTGCAGTAGGGATTGATAAGTGCCAGAAATCAGTTAAATATCACATGTATTTGAGGCAATTTAGTTACTTGTTTTACAAGTTATCTAATGAAAAGCTCAAAAATAATGAACAATTATCATTTTATGCTTTTTATATCTTACTCCAATATTTTGTGTAGGAATTTGCTTCCTAGGACATTTAAAGAGCAAAGAAAGAAGAAAAGGTTGTAAGTTAGACTCGCCATGGCGAGCCTGAGGCGAGAGCAAAGCGAACATAGAAAGTAAGTCCCCAAATCCAGGATTCCATGGTATGGCCGAGCGAGCTCAAGGCTAGAAGGCTTGCCACAACGAGCTTGAGACGAAGGCAAGGTGTATTAAGACAGAGAGAAACCAAGTGGAGAAATTCAGGGTGTGGCCAAGCGAGGCTGTGGCGAGCCCACAACAAAGTTGAGGCGTACCAAGTCAGAGAGCATACTTTTCCATCAAAATAGGGTGTGGCCAAGCGAGTATATCCCTCGCCATGACGAGCAAAGGTGGTTTATGGCCACTTTGCTAATGTGGCCGAAACCTAATGGTGAAGAAGGCCTTGCTCGTCATGGTGAGCCTGCCGTCGCTCGGCGAGCAGCCACTTTTCAGAAAGAGTATAAAAGCCATCCATTCATTTCCAGTTAAGAATATCTTACATTTTTAGAGGGAGAGACAAAGGCGAATTTCAAGGAGAACAGCAAGGAAAGGTGTTTGGAAGGTGGATTCAACAAGAGTGTTTGAGAAATCTTCATCTTGATGTTCAATCCATTCTTTTCTTCGTATTATTGCAAAGCTATCATGACAATGAGTAGCTAAATCTCATTTGTTGGGATTAGATGTAGTTAATCAAACTTAGTATGTATTTTCTTTAATGTTAGAAATATATGATTCTAGTTGTTCTTTAATATTGATGTTATCCTTGTTCATTATGTTTAATTCTTAATTTGAATTGTCATTGAGAAATGCTTTTTGAATCTAGACATAGGATAATCATTTATTGAATCTTAAATATTTGAAATGGATTTAGGTTTTGATAATCATTTAAGTATCAAGTCTGAATGCTATTGTATTGTTTAATAGGCTGAGAAATCGTCAACTAAATAATTTGATTGAACTCGCAACATTATTTATACATAAACGATGTACCTCGAGTGATAAATGATAACATTGATTAATAGCTAGAGTCTATATACTGATCAAGAGAATATATGCGACGTTTGGTTAATGAAAGCTAATCCCATCTTTTTTATCTCTCTTTTTAACTCCATTTTATTTATCGCATTATAGTCTGATTAGTTTTATAAACAAACAATTTACAAACCTTTACTTAAAATGATAAACAATTGTTGAACGACTTACAAATATTGCACTAGTCCCTGTGGATACAATACAAAATTTTACTTACTTTTGATACTACATCAAGGATTTGTGCAAATTTCAATCATGTCCAAAATAATCTCATCACAATGTTATAAAGATAACTTTCAAATAATTTGGATGTACTATTAATATTGGCCTTTGGTATAGTTATTTTGATCTTGTCGGCTTCTTTGTTGTTGACTATTTTGGGGATAAGCTTGAAAGAAAGAGCCATAATGGGGTATACCAATTATTTGACGAATCCCTCGTAAGTTGGTCATGGAAAAAGAAGAACACCATTGCACTATCAAATACAAGAGAAAAAAAAAAGGTTAAATTGCATTTTTTATCCCTTAATTATTTAGGTAGTATCGTTTTGGTCCTTTAATTAAAATTTGATTTATTTTGGTCCCTTAACTTCTTTCTGTTACACATTTTGCTCCTTTCCGTTAGTTTTAATTCTAAAACGTTAGATTTTCTTCATCTTCTTCTCCTCTTTTTCATTTTCATATCATCTCCATCAACCTTCAACAACAAGAATCCCTGAAAAATTCCAGAAAAAATGAAGAAAATCTAACGTTTTTGAATTAAAACTAACGGAAATGACCAAAATGTGTAACGGAGAGAATTTAAGGGACCAAAATAAATCAAATTTTAATTAAGGGACCAAAGTGATACCACCTAAATAGTTAAGGGACCAAAAATGCAATTTAACCAAAAAAAATATGTATTTGGTACAAGATGTCGTTCTCAATTCCTTTTGATAAGAAAACAATTGAAAGATTACTCATTAAAGTACACAAGCATTCCAATCTTTTCAAATAATACAAGTGCCATTATAATTTCTAAGAATTCTATTTAGCGTTCTTGGTCAAAACATATTGATATTAAACATCAAATTATTAGAGATAGTGTTCAGAAGAAAGATGTGGAATTATGGTTTATTGAAACCAAACATAAATTAGTTGATGATTTGGGATGGACGAAATTGGAAAGTGCACCAAATTGTAACAAGTAATATAGTATTAATTTATCGTTCTCCACAAGGATTATTGTTCAACTTAGCAATTAGTAAAACTTAATTCAAAGAGTGAATGAAAAATAGAATTGAATAGAGTTGCATGGTTAAATTTTCCTTCCCAATGTGAGATTAGGTTTGTGATTCAAATTATTAACGGCGATTAGGGAATCCTTGAATCCCCCCTTCGTCTTTGTTGGAATTAAGTCATTAACTTAGGAAACAAACAATTATATGGTGCCTACTCATGATTTACTGAATTAACAGTTAAAAACTCATACAAAGCTTCTCACAACAACATACATTCCAAATTAACCTAAGTTATATTGCGACGTTGACTAAAGAAGAGAGTAGAAATGGTTAGGTTTCAAACTTGAATTTCATTAACATAATTATGAAATAAGTAATTAGAACAGCCATGAACGGATAATAATTTCAGGTTGTCAATCCTACTTTTAATTTATGGATCAATTTTCAAGATTACGATGCAAAGATCTCTTTTGAATAAGCATTAAGAAGAGGCAAGGACTATTTAAATTGGGCATAAGTAAAGCATAACTGAAAGAAAACTTTATTAATAGAATCAAACAAATAAGAAGGTGTTCATCTTGGAAACCTAATCAAGAGGTTTAATTGCTCATGACAACAAACATCATAACAAAACAATAGAAAAACATACTCTAGTGAGAACAGAGGAGGAAGAAATATTGCCTTGAAACTGTGATGGTTGACCCTTGCCTTGCACCTTCAACTCTCTGAATGAATCATAATGAGTGCAAGGGTCTCTATTTATAGACAATGATTACTTAGGCAGTGGCAACACTGCCTCATGCGAAAATGGTACATGGCCATGTGTAAATGGCGCTTGAGGCAGCCCATGAGGTGCAACATCTTGTGTTTTCATCCTATTTTTTATCGTTCTTCTGTCTGGAAACTCCTAGGAACTTGAAATGAATTTTCTTCACTTTGAATTGTCTTCAAAAACCTTCTACAAATCACTGGCTTCAATCTTCATATCCTTGATCCTTCATGTGATGTTTTGATTTGTCGATTTACATTATTTCTCACTACAAAACACTCAAAACACCTATAAAGTTGCATGATCTAGAATAAAAGTGAATTAGAACGACTTGAGTGAAAACAATACATTATGTTCCTTAAACCCATTGACAACTCATCTACCTCTCATCTTATTAGTGAAGACCATAAAATAGCATACCCTTTATAAATCGAATAATCTAAAGGACAACATCTTAATGTGTAGTACGTGGAAGAGTCGTGAATTAGCAAACAAGATGAATAATATATGAAATGTTTGTTCGAATAATTTGTGAGGTACATCAGACTGCCTACGAGCAGCCTATAAAGAGAATCATCATCAAGCATAGTATGATCTTGAAGAGTAAATCGAACATTAAGTTCAAGAGGAGTGTGCTTTATTTTACAATCCATGGACCTGCTCGAGAGATAAGATTATAAGCATACTTAGTCTGTAAGAGAAATAAAACATCACGAAAAAGATAATACTTGAAGCACATAAAAATTACATAATGGTCCAAGATCATTCATCTCAAAATGTTGACACAAGATTTTCTTGAGTTCTTCAATTCCAACAAAGTCGTCGATAGTCATAATCTTGTCATCGACATAAAGAAGCAAAACAACATTACCATAAAGAAGCAAGGCAATAAGTGCGTTTAATTATACATATGGAAATATGTAATTTTATCACTTATCAACTTTTTGATCATATTTTGAATTTCTTCCCTTTAATTGATATCGGAAGTTATGGATGGTGTAAGCATGTAAACATGAATATATGGAAAAGAGAAGATTGAAACGTATACTTAACAAACGGGAGTGATATAATTCCTTTCTCCAAGTTGCACTTCTTAAATCTCAACATCAAATAGAAACTAAATTTTATGTTAAGATTTTACAAGTGCAAGAGACCAAATGGAAAAACAAGAGTGGATGTTTTTGTGCGCAAAATAGGGATATATGGAAATTTAGAGAGAATTAGAAGTGGGTGCATGGAGGAAAAATGTAAAAAGAAAATGGGAACCAACCAAGAGATATAGGAGAGAGAGTGAATGCAGAAGAATAGTGCCTTCTATGATAGGAGGTATTGACTATCGTACTTTGGCAGATGGTTTCCCCATTGAAGTTAGGTGAAGGAAGTAAGTTAGGATTTGGTTTTCATTCTCTCTCTTGAGGTGGATTCTAGGGTGAGGGTTCTGTTAAGTCTCTCACCAGTGAACCACCTTGAACAACAAATAAGAGCCATTAGATTAATCAAGCTCAACGATTCCATTATACACCGTATATACCAGATTACATCTCTTCTAGTGTACTTGTATCACCATCTCCAATCAACTTTCATTTTGACCTTTTGAGAAGTATTTTATGGATATGGGAGTTATTTCAAACAAAATTATAGAAATGTCATGATTTGTTTATACATGAACAGGGTACTTTTATATGAATTTCTCTTTTGCATTACAGATTCAAGAACATGATAATAACGGTTAAAGAAATTATGAAGTCTGTACGGTTTCTTCCGTAAAAGGTCAAATGCTAATAAGAAATGAAATGAGAAAAAAAGAGAAGTGGCAGTTTCATAGAGAAAGAGAGTCGCAGAGTAGAAAATATATATGAAAGAGGAGAAATAAAGGTACCAACAATGGAGAAACCTTGACCAATATGCATGGAGAGTCGCGAGCACTTATAATGGTTGTGGTCTGTATTCGCAGTTGTGGGAGGCGCTCTGTGTGGGTCATAAGGAGTTGGTGATGGGATTTGCATATTTTTTCCTTTATTTTTAAATTTTCTTTCTTCTCCCTATATGTTTTCTTATCATCTCTAAAAAAAACTGTGTATTTTTTATACTGTGATGTGGAAGTAGAGGTATTTGAGACTTAAAATGGGGGGTCATTTGCTTTCTAAATATTTTCCTCTCCTCTTTTGCTCTGATTTATTGCTCATATTTATACTCTTAAATTAGGTTAAAGTATGAGGGAAGATGCTAAAACTTAGAGTGAGGAGCAATTAAAATTGTAGTCCTATGTTGTTGCTCCTTGAGTAGTCCTTGCGCATGACCGTTGGGAATGGTGCCAAAACTGTAAGTTGGGGTTGGAAGAAAATACAGAGATGCGACCCACTAAATGATGAGGCTATGTATATGGCAATGGAAGCCCTCTAATGAAACAATAGGAGCTCATTCATTAAACTAGAATTTTCTCTGGCGATGGATATATTGTTCACCAGCTCTTCACAAATCCAATCAAACACCACCGCCACCTAGTGATGATGAAAACCACTTTTAAAAAAACTTAATCCAAGAATAGCTCAGTGCTCATAAAAAAGGGATCTAAAAAATCCAACAAGAGGAAAACACACTGACTCTGATTGCAAGCTTGTTGATTTCTTGCTCTTCACTTGCGATAGCTGAAGTAGCAATATATGTCACAAGAAAGGGGGGGTTTGAATTGTGACCCTTTTAAAATTTAATTCTGAAACAAAATAGAAACTCAAGAGAAAAATTCTTGGTTAGTGTTAGATAAATAATATAAATATTTATATAATTAAGTATTTAAATATTTGGACCAGAGAACTATGGAAGTATATAGCTGAAATAAATAAAGCGGTAAAAGGACCAGAGAACTCTGGAAATATATAGCTGAAATAAATAAAGCAGTAAAGGGACCAGAGAACTCTGGAAATATATAACTGAAATAAATAAAGCAGTAAAGGGACCAGAGAACTCTGGAAATATATAACTGAAATAAATAAAGCAGTAAAGGGACCAGAGCACTCTGGATATATATAAAATAAAAAGGACCAGAAAGTTCTGGATAATTATTAAGTTTTTTAGGTTATTTTAATTTTTAGATTAAGGACCAGAGCACTCTGGAAAATTTATATAGTTAGTTATATGTTATAAGTGACGGCCAGAAATTAAGAGATGAGAAGAGAGAGAACACAAGAGATTTATCCTGGTTCGCCTAACCGGCTACGTCCAGTCCCCACACAACGTGTGAGATTATCCACTATAGTATCCTGCTATCAGAAACTTCTGAATAGCACTATAATATGTTGATCACACCAGATCAGTCTGTTACACTCTGTATTATCAACCTCAGCAGGCTTCTACGATTCTTGATCACACAAGAAAAGTTGGAATATTTTTATCTCAAACTATTTATCCTAATAGACTTGAGAAACTAAGTAACACTTTGTATGGTGGTTTATGTTGGTAGGATGGTGGTATATCAAAACAACAGAGATATTTTAAATTACAAACTTATAGAGATATCTTCAAATATGTGAGATGAAAGATATTGAAGTTTGTTTTGTTGAATTTGTTGAAGAGCTTTATGAATACTTCTTTGAATATTCACGTGAGAGAGAGATGGAATTTTTGTAGTGTAAGCTCTTGAGAATTGCCATTGATGGATGCTTGTATTTATAGAGGCTGGTTTGCTGAAGCTCACTTGAAATGTACATGAACATACAGCTGGTGCTTGTACGTAAAAAACAACCCATGTGCTCTTGCTTTTGTTGCTTGAGGCGCAAGTGTTGCAAAAAATGTGTTGTTTCAAGTGAAGAATGTTCTGAAGAACATTCTCTTCTTTCCAAGCCTTATGGAGACAACCCACGTGAGGTTGTAATACAGCTGTGTTTAGTTGTAAATGGATAGGATCTATTTGACGTCATCCTTATCCTTTTGGAGTTTCACCAGAATGTTCTCAAGAACATTCTTTCTTTGTAAGACAATATTTCTTCTTTTCTTTAAGGAACGTGCTTTTCCATTTCCTTTTTAAATACAAAGGCCTTTTTGTAATCATATGATATTCTTTCCATTTATGTCATAAGTCCAAAGTATCTTCTTTTGGAAAGACATAGAGAATATTTTGCTTCTTGAATTTATGCCAAAAAGTCCATTTATGTCCTTTTGCTTATTTGCTTTGATAATGACGTTTTTAACTTGTCTTGTGAGCAAAGAACCTTCTTCTTATGTTAAGAACATTCTCATGAAAACATTTCTCACAAAATTCATTAGTAGATAACAAGTTAAAAAACAAGTATAAAATGTTTGTAATCTTTAAAACATCAAATAAGGATTTTGTCCTCAACAATAGCTGCTACTAGGTAGTAACCAATCTCTCTTTTCTTTTTCTTCAACTTTTATGAAAAATTTGAATTTTCATTGTTACTATTCATGAAATTTCTCAATCAAACACCACATCCACCAGTAACCCTTCGCCATGTCCTCCGATCCTTTCGTGATTCCATGGAAATTTATCACCGATCATGAACCCACAAAGATCGTATCAAAAATCAATCCCCAAACCATACCCAAAGCTCAAACAACATTTGCCCTAGCCCTTAGCAACGCTTGTGATATCCCTCTCAGTCAATTAGCTCAACCTACCCTTAAAGGAAACAATTTCTCAATACCAATTCCAGAAGAAGAATATGTATTAGGCATGGATTCTTGCAAAAACTACCTTCATGCAAGAATCATATGGCCAAAAGGGGCCACCCCCTCTTACGGTTCTTGCCCTGAAAGAAAAGTTACGCCCAATCTGGAAAACCCTAGGCCCTTGGGGCATCCAATCTCTAGGAAAAAGGTTATTACGAGTTTGTTTTCTCCTCCATCGAAGACGCTTTTAGCGTTAGATCGGTTGGTTCATGGGTTTTAAATCCAGGTCTTTTGAAGTTGTTCACGTGGACGAAAGATTTTACCCCTACCCGTCAAAACAATAACTTTGCTCAGGTATGGATTCGTATATACGGGCTCTCCCAAGAATATTGGCGAAAGAAAATTCTCTGTGCAATTGCTAGTGGCATTGGAAGCCCTATTAGCATTGATTCTGCAGTACGCAAACCTATGCATAAACGAACTTTTGGTCAGTATGCAAGGGTGTTAGTAGATATGGACTTATCAAAGGAAATAAGATACAAATTTTTAGTTGAGAGAAAAGGTTTTGCGTTTTTCGTTGACATAGATTAAGAAAATCTTCCACATTTCTGTGACTTTTGCGAAAATATGGGACACCATGTGGATGATTGTATCAAAATAAAGGTGACAGAAGTTGATAAAGGCACTATAAAGAAGAATTCAAACAAACAAATGGCAAGAAACCCTTGCAGGAGTATGTACAGATCAAGGGATAATAGAGGAAGTTTTACTAAAGTGTCTTCTTATGTTAATTTAGGGGCAGGTGCATCTAAGGCTCAAAATGGAACTTTGGGAGTTGAATGTGATGTTACTGAACAATAAAAACTACTCCAAAAATTCCAGCAGCTAGTAACTTCCGAGGGAGTAAATGAAATGGAAAGGGAACCAATTTTGAGGAAAGGTATAAAGCAACAGTCGCTGCTCCAGGAAGTTAATCAAGCAACAATTCACAATGATCCTTCTCAATCTGACAAGGAAAGTACCACCTCTCACGCTTCACAATTTGTGGAGGCTACACAACAAAGTTTCGAGGTTGAAAGACAAGAAGCCAGTTCGGACCTACCAACACCAGTCAAAGTCCAGCACGATATGGATTTTCTTAAACAATCTTGGGCTAACCTTGTTGTTGATCAGGAATTGATACAACATGACATAAAATTTAGCAAGAGATATTGAGTTGGAAAAACAAATAGATGAGCATATAGCTTTGGAAGAGCAAGCTAACATAGAGAATGCAGGCTTTTCAACTTGTCACACATAGAAAGAAGTCTCAGAAAGCATCCTCTTCAACAGTTAAGCATATTCCACCAGATCAAAGGGTATCCCTATTAGACCCTTTAGATGAAGTGCCTTAATTGGAATTTAAGGGGAATTGTTAACTCCTCAACTATGTTAGCTTTGAAAAGAATTTTAATGCAACAGAAACCTGATATCTTGCTTACTGCTGAGCCTATGCTGAATTTTGATTTCTTTCCATCATCTTGGTTATATAGACTAGGTTTAAATATTTTTGCTCAAAATAATATAACCCCCAACCTCCCTGACATTTGTTGCATCTGCTCCTTATCCCTTAATCCAACCATTGTTGATACCTCTGATTAGTCAGTTTCCTTTACACTTACAGAAAATAACCTAACCTTTGGATTTTCTGATGTTTATGCTTCTAACAACTACCTAACCAGCAGAAACCTTTGGAACAAGCTTTCCCTTATTCACTCAAACCAGAAAATACCTTGGTGCTTTCTTGGTGATTATAACACCATCTTAGGGACTTATGAACATAGAGGTGTGCATGCCCCAGCTAGAGTACCAATAGATGATTTTGTCAACTGGTCTGAAACTAATCATCTCATTCACCTCCCAACCAGGGGGTCTCTCTATACCTGGTCAAACAGAAGAGGCGGCCATGCTTACACGGAAAGAAGACTAGATAGGTCAATATGTAACCAATAATGGATTGACATGTGCCACTCTCTATCTTGTTCAACTTTGTTGAGACATAGCTCCGATCACTCTCCACTCTTCTTAATTACAATCTTACAAGCTTAAGCTTTGGTTCTCATTTTAAGTTTCTTAAGATGTGGTCCATGCACGAAGACTGTATCAACTTGGTTAGAGACTCTTGGAACACCCTTTTTGGATGCCCTATGTTTATTCTCTCTTTAAAGCTGAAGCACCTCAAGAATAAATTGAAAGTATGGAACAAAAATGTATTTGGGAATATTCACAATCATGTCAAACTTGATGAGCAAGAGATTCACCTTATTCAAGCACAAATTGAGGATCATGGTCTTACAGATACACTCTTTAACCAGCAAAAAAATAGCACACATAAACCTTGACCAAGCCTTAGATAAACAAGAAGCCTTCTGGAGACATGAACACATCTTACTTTCATAGACCTGCCAAAATCAAAACCAAGACAAACCTCATTTCTTCCCATAGAAGCGGTGATCTAGTTCTTACTAATCTAGAGAAAATTAATGAACACATCTCAAATCACTTTAAACAATTGTTTTCTACTAATTTTTCTGTTTTGAAGGATAGCTCTCTAGTGGAAGATGTCATTCCATCCATGGTGGATGATCAAACAAATACTCTTTTAACTTTAATTCCATTTGAAGAAGAAATCAAGAATGCAATTTTCTCTCTTAATGGCGATGGAGCACCTGGACCTGACGGCTTTGGATGTTTTTTCTTTCAAACTTACTGGACCATAGGTAAATTGGAGGCTATCAATGCAGTTAAGGATTTCTTCATCAATAGTTAGCTTTCTTCTAATTTCAACTCAAATGATATAGTTTTGATTCCAAAATCCCCCAAGCA
The DNA here is from genome assembly GCA_946800305.1 of Medicago arabica. NCBI lineage: Eukaryota > Viridiplantae > Streptophyta > Magnoliopsida > Fabales > Fabaceae > Medicago > Medicago arabica. Next base: position 2,625,769 of record OX326969.1, read on the forward strand.
GATAGTGTTGATCAATACAAGCCAATAGCTCTTGAAAATTTCAAATTTAAGGTAATTTCCAAAGTTTTAGCTGAAAGGTTAGCTAGAGTTATGCCTAATTTAATCTCTGTTCCACAAAGAGGTTTCATTCAAGGAAGATGATAAGTGCTAAAAAGTAATAAATTCATATGTTAATTTAGGCATTCTAGTTACTTGTTTTGCAAGTTATCTAAGGAAAAGCTATCAATTGTTGTATTCTTACCATTTATGCTTACATGTCTGATTCTACCCAATTTATGCAGGAAATGACAAGCAAGGACTAAGAAATAAGCTTCTGAATCAAAGTCCACTCGCTTGAAGCGACCACAGCTTGCTTAAGTGAGCAACTTCCAGAAAGAAGCTCTTTCATACACTTATGTCACGCTTCCTGCTCGCTTGTTGAACATCAGCTACTAGCTTAAAGCGACCACGGCTAGCTTAAGCGAGTGCAACGTCGAGAGCAAAAGAAAACTCGGTCATTGCACGCTTGCAGCTCGCTTATGAAGAAAGGCTAACTCGCTTAAAGCAACTCAACCTCGCTTTAAGCGACCAAGTTCCAGAGAGCACCGGAATTGCTCGCTTCCAGTACACTTTAAGCGAGGTTCATCAACCTTAGTGGATAAGGCACATATGGCAGCTTCCCAATGGCCAACAGAAGATATCCTAGCCATTTGCTTGAAGTGGCCTCAGCTCGCTTAAGCGAATGAGCTCGAATTGTGCCCAAATAAATAGTTTTCTCTTTTCTTTCCACACGATCTTTTACTATTTTATTCACATTTTCTGGTTTTACAGAGAGAAATAGGGCATTTCTAGAGAGAGGAACACATATCAAGGGTGTTAGGAGTAGATTCTTCCCAAGATTTGTTGAGACATCATGAATCTTAGCATGGAATCTTCATCTTTCTTCCATCTTTTTCAAATCTTTCATAGACATATGTAGCTACATCTACCCTTGTGGGTTTTGAGGTATTCAAATAAGCTATTATGTAATCTTTGATAATTTAATATAAGGTTCTAGCTTATTTATTCAATATTGATTATTGTTCTTTTATTTAATGCTTTATTTATGATTTGAAATGTTATTGAAAAATACTTTTGAACGTAGGGTTAGAACAATAATCTATCAAACTGTTTATTCTAGACATAGAGTTTAGGTTTTGATAATCACTTTGTAATCAAGAACTTAATGCTTTTTGATCGTTTAATAGATTGGGAAATGGTCGATGAAACGATACGATTGAACTCATGAATTTATTTAGACATAAATACTGATTGAAGTCATGACATTATTTAGACATGAATAATGTTGTTGAGTGATGTGATAATACCTAGCTATAATCTGTTATTTGATCATGATATTGGAGTTGTTACACATGGTTGATTATCTCTAGCCCCAAGCAAAATGACCCTATCTCGTCTCTATTTATTTTTATGTTGAATAGAAAATAGTTTTACACAAACAAACATTTAAATCCAAACATTTAAGATGATAAACGTCGTTAAAATGCTTTTGATATATGTTAGTCCCTGTGGAAACGATCTTAATATACTCACGTGTAAATAGTTTAATGACATGTAAAAATCTTACATCAAAATGGCACCGCTGCCGGGGACCAGCAGATAATGGCATAAGTATCGCAATTTTATCATTTATTTTAAGCAATTTTGCACAAAATTCTTTCTTGTACATATATACATATATCATTTGTTATCCTTTTTGTTGCTAACCACTTGGTATAGTCTTTTAAAATTTGTTTATGCGGGGTACCATTACTAAAGAGCAACTTCTTTTTGATCTTGAAATTGAGAGAACAACAGTAGAACAAGGGAAGAAAAGAGATTAGGCAGGCTGACCCAACAAGAAGGAACTTCTAGTTCTATTCCTTCTTTATCTCAACAATCAGCTCCAACATCATCTGCACCATCACCTCCGAGAAGTGAAAAAGACATAGTCATGGAAATACCACCACCTGAGGGGAATGAAAATCAAAGTGCACTACCATGTTGGACTAGTCCAAAAAGACTTTTCATCTTGGAAAGTCAAATACCAAGCAATCAGAGCTGAAATCCGGAATTATCCAACTAGTGTGTGCTCATCCTTTTCCAGTCTAGATCATGAGGACCCATATAAACATCTTACAACTTTTTATGGTCTAGCTAATATGCTTGGTGAAGATGAGGAGGGGGAAGAGGCCGCGTTCATGAGATTGTTTCCTCATTCGTTGATTGGGAAAGATAAAGAATGGTACTTGGATCAATCAACTCAAGTGATGACCGATTGGAATACCTTGGAGAGCCACTTTCAAGAGAGGTTTTACCCAGAGGAAAGGCTCCTAGAAGCTAAAACCGCAGTTACAATGTTTAATCAAGGAGTTGGTGAATCACTTTGTGAAGCATGGGAGCGTTACAAGTCTTTGTTAAGGAATTGTCTAAAACATGGCTTTGATGATAAGATTCAAATTTATCTCTTCCGCCAAGGACTTCAACCTCACTCCAAAACTATGTTAGTTGCAACTTCAGGTGGAGCTTTAATGTTAAAGAGTCTAGTGAATGTCGTAGCAATTATTGACCGAATGACAATCAATGACCGCAAAACAACTCACACCAGAAATCTTTCACAAAGAAAAGCCGGTATTCTTGAATTGAGTCAAATGATACGATACTAACACAAAACAAGCTCCTTTCTCAACAATTGGAGACTATTTATAAAGAGATGAGAGCTTTACCCAATCAAATTAAAGAACAACTTCAAAAAGAAAGAGAGTATCAACCAATAAACTCTCGTGAGTTATATCTCGGCGATCATCCCACTGGGTATTGTCCACCACCTTATGAAGAAGAAGTAAACTATGTGGGCAATCAACAAAGGCCTCCAAATCAACACCAATGACAAAATTCGGACAACTCCAATCAACAACTGGGAAATTCTAATCAAGGGAGATACCCAAGTAACAACAACGTAACTATCCAAGAGAGAACCACCCAAATTACAATCAATAGGCCAACCATGGAGGCCCTGGACCTAACAATAAAATTTTGAGCTACTTTTTGCAGAGGAACATTTTATAATGTTCTAATTAAATATGTAAAAAATCTATTAAAAAATTAAATATTTAATTATACTTAAACTTTTATATTTTTGAATGATTTTTTACATGCATGTTAAGAACATTATGATAATCTCTTTTGTGAAAAATTAAAAAAATTTAACGTCTAATGAAATAATTATGAATATTTTAAAACACCAAAATTTTAAAATAAAACTAATGAAAATTTGGACCTAAAAATGAAATTTTGAGCTAACTTGTTGTGGTTGAAATTTTTATAACGTTTTAAACAAGTCTAAAAATCATTCAATAATTTAAAAACTATAGCATATTTGAACAAATTTTAATTTAACAGAGACTAAAACTATGTGTTGAAATATTTTGTAGGGACCAAAACTTGTCACTGTTATTTATGAGAACTAAAAATGAAATTTGTTATATTTATAGGAACTAAAACCATATTTAACCCTAAATTATATACGTGCACATATGTAATTTTGACGCTCATTAGCTTTTTGACAATTTTTTTTTTAATCTCTTCCTTTTAATTAATACGACAAGTTATCGATAGTGTAAGCGTGTAACTAGAGAAAAAAATACTATAACTGATAGTTAACAAAGGGGGAGTGACATAATTCCAAACATAATTCCTTCCAGCTGTACGTGTAAAATCTAAACATCATATGAAAACTAAATTTGATGTTGAGATTTTGCAAGCACATCAGAGAAACCGAATTATGATATATCCTTTGTTAATTGCCAATTTTAATATTTCTATTTCTCATGTATTCATATTTACACGGCCACAGCAACCATAACTTGCATCTTTGATAGAAATAATAACAATTGTATGAAAAAACAAGAGTAGATCGTTTTTGTGCGCAAACCAGGGATATATGGAAATTTAGAGAGGATTAAAAGTGGGTGCATGAAGGAAAAATGTATAAAGAAAATGGGAACCAACCAAGAGATATTAGGAGAGAGTAAATGCAGAAGAAGAAGGCAGAGGAAGTATATAGATAAAGAGTAGTTCGGATTAGACATGACAACTAAAACCGCCCCCGCGAGCCCCGGCCGCCCCCGCCCCGAATTTAACGGGGAAAAGCCGATTTAACTGGGTGCGGGTGCGGGTGTGGGGGAAATCTGAGTTTTTAGTACGGGGGTGGGGCCGGGGCCGGGGGATGCTTACCCCCGCCCCGCACCCGCTCTTTGAAATTTACTTTATTAAATTTTTTAATTTTATTTTCATAAACACCAAACTATTTTAATATATTATTACTATTTAGAAACATAATTATTATATTTATTTTAATTTTTTAAATAAAGTTTATTGGATATTTAATTATTAATATAATTATTGTATTTTATTGCTATGAAAAAATGAAAAAATATGCATTTTTAAAATATTTTATAAAAAATAGAGTTTTCGTGGGTGGGGGTGGGGGCGGGGCCGGGAGACCCGTCCCCATTGGGGGCGGGGTTGGGTGTTTAATTTTTACATCCGATATATTTGGGGACGGGGACGGGGGCGGGTGCATGCAAGCGGGGGCGGGGGCGGGGATGCTTAAACCCGCCCCCACCCCGCCCCGTTGCCATGTCTAGTTCGGATTTGGTTTTCATTCTCTCTCTCCTGATATGTTAAATTCTGAATCAGAAAAATTTATTCAAATTTTCCTGATTTCTCATTATTGATTTTTGAATTTCGTAAGTGTATGTTGATTTAGTTTTTCTTTTCTCTCATTTTCAATATAATTCTTCTATTTTATTTTCTTTCACATTGTTCTAATTTTTATGGATTTCGTGATAATTTCTTTTCACCTCTAAAAAAATCCCTAATTTCTTTTCTACCGTTCATGTCCGCTGGTTTAAAACTATTATTCAATAATAATGGATTCAATAAAATAGTTTTTTTCTTAACAAGATTCAATGAAATTGTCTCCCTTCTCTTTTTACATGCAATTATGTCAGTGTTGTTTCTATGAACCATTATTTATGACAGTTTAAATAGTTTCAATGGCTCTTTTTAAAAAAAATGTATATATTCACCGGTTGATTGTTCGTTTACATTTGCATTTCTCTTAGTGTTCAATTTTCTTCATTTGAATTTCTCTTAGTGTTCAATTTTCTTGAGTAGATATCTTTGTATGGATATTTTTTTTTTGCAAAAGCTAAAATGATATATAAACAATAACACCGGCAAAGTACACTTGCACACGACGTGCAAAAAGTGCTTCACCGTCCAATATTTACAATACAAGGAGCCACAAAACAAACTCCCCAAAACCAAAACAAGAAATTAATGGCGAACACCCATACAAAGGAGCGGGTGTATCGACCAATCGAAATAACTGTAATTAAAATTGATGCTCTTTACTTTCAGCCACACAAAGGAATAGAATTTGACGTTGTCTAACAGGACGGAATGATGTGGTACAGCACTTTGGAATATGCGAGCGTTCCGATCCTTCCAAATCACCCAAACACAAGCAAACCATATAACTAGCAAATAAGAATGAATGTTGCGAGGTAGTCCCGCCATCTGACAAAATTGATAGTGGTGTTCACGTAATTCAAGAGGGGACACCAAATGCAATCCCAACCAAGTAGACACCTGAGACCATAACATAGATGATATACTGCAGAACATAAATAAATGACGGGTAGTTTCCAAAACTTCACACCCAGCCCCGCACAGAGAACCCGAAGCTTGAATAATATTCCTTCGTAACAGATTACCCTTTGTCGGAAGACGATTGCGCAGAAGGCGCCAAACAAACAAACTTACTTTTTGTGGAATAAATTTATGCCATACATTGTCGACAAAACTTCTATCAGCTTGATCACCTTCATCGGTAAGAAAACGATATGCCTCTCGCACCGAATATCCATGCATAGAATCGAGAGACCAACTCCAAGTATCAGCGGAATTAACCTGTAAAACAACATTTTGTAATAATAAAGAACACTCCCTCACACTCTCCTCCTCCCAGGCTAGCAAACGCCGTCTCCAAACCCACCCTCCACCTCCTTCGTCCCAACCCTCTCTCGCCACCTCAGCCACCTTACTCTCCTTATTTACAGCCAAATCAAAAAGATGAGGAAATTTTAATCTCAGAGGAGACTCCCCCACCCAATGATCGAACCAAAAAAGAGTGTTAAGACCATCTCCAACAACCCGTCGGACATTACCCTCAAACCAGTTTCCCACTCCCTCACCTACACCCCCCCTAACGTTACATATCATCCTCCACCAAGGTGAACTCAACCTTCCCCCCTCCAAAAGACCACCCTCCTCACCGTATCGTGCTTTTAAAACACGGTACCACATCCCCTCTTTATCTACCAACATCCGCCAGCACCATTTCCCCAACAGAGACAAGTTAAACTCTTTCAACCTCCTCACCCCCAACCCTCCTTTCGCCTTTGGAACGCAAACAGAATCCCATCTTTGTATGGATATTATTATACCTTTTAATTTATTTTGTCATTTATCATTGTTTATGTTGAAATAAAATGTCGGTATGTAACATGTTGTTTGCTATAATGAATGAAGATTATTTTTTGGGACTGTACTACCTCCTGGAGTTGGACTCTCTCTCATTCAGATTGATCTGCACAGCACAAACAATTGTGGTCAATTTACAATGACTATTAAATGTGAATTTGCATTTTTCGAACTACGTTATCATTTTCTTCTCAATCATTGTATTAGTTTCCAATACCTGGAGAAAATCGTTTTTGTTTATTCTTTACACATTTATATAGGAACAATGTATTTTTAGATACAGATCAGTAGAACCTACACAAAAATTTCGTAAAAAACTTCTGAAAATGTAACAGCTGAAAGAGAATAATTAATTAGCCTCCTTGAGGGCCTTTGAAAGAGAAGAGTTAAATAATGAAAAATTATGTGACTAAGTTATTTCTATTTAAATTTTTTTTCATTTGTGTATATATGCACTTATATTTTTTTATTTGGGGTTATGACCAAATAAGATTTACTCCTTTATAGAAATGACATGTTAACAATTCATGAGAAAGCATACATATCAAAATTTAATTCCTTCAAGGGAAAATAGTTCAAAAATTATTTCTACAACAAGGTCATTTGTGTGCATTTGATATTCACCTTTTAAAAGGTTCATATGTGAACATTCACTTTTAAGAAGTCAAATTAGTCCATCAAAATTGACACAAGAAATAATTAAATTTAAGATTTTGAGATGAGCATAATAAAGATTGTAAGTCAAAATCATCAGATTAATTCAAGTAGGTTATTTCTTTTCTATTTTTATTATTAATTCTAATATTTTTACTAAAAATAATGAGACTTTTAAGCCTTTTGTAAGAGGTCCACGAATAGAATTTTGTTGAGAGGCTCATATTAGACAAACTCTGATCATTTCATAAAAATAAAGAGATTAATTTGTCTAGTGACTGTGACATAAATCAAAGAGTGCAACTAGCAATTTAAAGAAGTAATTCAATGCAAGTCCGAAGGTAATGCTAGCAACTATAGATGAAAATTGTACCTAGGATTGCTCACAAGCCCCTCAAAATTCTAAAAATACCACCAATAGTAATTAGAATACCGTTCTCCCCCAGCACAAAACACTCTCACCCTGCAGCCATGCCTATTTTACTCTTGCGCTAGTTAACTAACGCAGGTGTAAAACTGTGCGCTAGTTAACTTGCGCTGCGTGAGTTAACTAGCGCAAGTGTTAAACATTGCGCGAGTTAACTCACGCAGTACTGATATATCAGTACAACATTAATTGTTGTACTGGTATGCATTCAATGCAATGAATGTCATTAATGACCCGTAATTTTTACACGCTCATAATTGAACCGAATTACGTCAGTTTAACAAGATTATCGGATAATACGACATAATCGATCAAAATTACACAAAAACATCGTTTTTATCACAATCACATAATCACACACAACGGTCCAAATTTCACAAATTCGCCGGTAATGACCTGTAATCACTTAAACACACTTAATGACACGTAAACGATCCAAATTACACCAATTTGTCCATAAATCTTGAAAATCACATAATCTCACATAAACGGTTAAAATTATCGAAAATCATCGTTAAATTACATAAACATAAATTCATTAAAATTCAATAATACGGACACAAATTCGAACAAATTACGATATTACACGTTAATAAATATTACACTTCAACGGATCGGACATAAAGATGTAAAGTGTTATCTTCAGCCATTACGTTAAACATGTTAGCGACGTCGCTTGAATTTCAATAAATTACTTGCATATGATTCCTCCGTAGAAGATTCGACCAACTCTATCCAAGCGATCACGACTTTCTCAACAACTTCTCTATTCTTCACCTTGCTCTTCTTCAATTCTTTCTTGTCAACTTTTTCACCCTTAGGAGGCTTTGAGTGAACTCTACAATCCGTGATGCACTTAGCCCTTACATTATTTCCAATATAAAAATAACAAAGCATGGTGTATGTTTTAGGGAAAACTGTGCCAACGACATTCATCAAAGCACCATCTCTGTTGGTGACAATCACCTTAGGCATGTTGTCTTTTGAGGACAAAAGACCTTTCAACATCGTAAGTGCCCAAGCAAAGTTTTCCTCTAGTTCAAAGTGAAGGAAGCCGAAACCAACGGAATACGTCATTTTTGTAGAGGTGCAGCCAACTATCTCAAACAACGGCGTTCGGTAGTTGTTGGTTTTGTAAGTGGAGTCCATGACCAAAACGGTCGGAAAGGTGTTGAGCAATTTAATTGACTCTGGATGAGTAAAAAATTTGTCTTCAAGAGTGCCTTCCTCACTATTGCATCTTGAGTAATAGACATATTTATGCTCCACCAACTTCGAAATCAAGAATTGCAACTCCGTCATGTTACCTCTTTCCCCCTTTCGTCATCTTGTTCGCACATTGTACATTTGCTTGATAGTTGTGTCACTTTCTTTGTTATTTTGCTTCAAATTGGTGAGGATATTCCGAGGCACCGTCAAGCTCTTTGTCATGTCAATAACTTTTTTCTTCTCCTCCGCACTAAGCCTTCCCACAATAAGGTGCCCCTTTAACTTCCCATCCAAGTCTTTGTTGTGCATTCTACAAAGCATTGCAAGCCACCAATCATTTGTCTCTTTATCAAAGAAACCTTTCAACCTAAACGGACAATTACATTTCCTTAAGCCGATGCCTTTAAGGTTCGGTTTCTTCCTCGTCTTAGGTGGCTTGTATATCCACTCCTTTCACATCGCATCGTCAAGTACAACCTTTTTAAAACGGATTTATCTATAAAAACACTAAATCCGGCCCTTACCCCTTGTCGACGAACCCAAACAAGTAACTCTTCTCGCTCTCTCCATCTTCCATTTGTTGTAAAAAATGAGGCGGTTTCGCGAGCTTCGCAAACAACACCGATAGGTACCGGTTTAGGTTCTTCAAATTTACCAATGCGAGCTTGAAATGGAAGTTTGACTTTAAACAGTTTCACATTAATGGTCGGTTTGACATCGCCGGAACCTTTGCCGGAAGCATTGTCAGAAGCTTCATTTTTGGCCAATTTCGGTTCGACGTCATCACCGCGACATTGTCAACCATCTCCCTATAAATCTATTGAATAAAATAATTTACAAAGTGAGAATAAATAAATTACTTGTGGAACAAGCTGACCAAGAATAAAAGTGGCGTAAAAAATTCAAAAAACAGGACTGTACAGTGGCGTGACTTTAGTCACGCATCATCTAACGCCTGCGCAAGTTAACTTGCGCACCTATCCCTATTGCCTACGAAACCAGACGAACCAAGCACAAAAATCAGCAAAATGAGATGAGTTTTGATAATACAATACATAATATTTGGTGCTTGATGAGCGTAGAAACTTGCTTCCTGACGATTTGCAATGATTTGGGATGAGGATTTTGACCCCAAAAATCTCACTTTTTGGGTTTTTGAAGGTGGAGGGAAAGAAAATGGTGTTGGAGTATGAACTGTTGGGTTTTGTACGAAAACAGTAACTCTGCGCAACTTAATTCACGCTGCGTGAGTTAAGTTGCGCAGCGTTACTTAACTTGCGCAGCGCTACTTAACATGCGCAGGGGTAAAACTAGAAAGCATGCAGGGTGCAAGTGTTTTGTGCAGGGGGGAGAGCAGCATTCTAGTAATTAACTATAGTTCGTTGTTGAGCAAGAGTTACAACCCATTCCACAGTTATTATATATTTGACAAACCTCAATTTTGTTACCCTTATCTATCCTAACCCTACTACCCTATAATTACACCCATTCATCCAAAATTGCAAAACTTTTTTCCAAAATGTGTATCAAAGCAACACATAAGGACGACTAAAGGGTTTTTACACCCATTTAACCTCAAAAAACAGGTATTGCATCTTTTATCCTATTTACATTGCTTTTGTTTCTTTATTTTCTTGGAACTTGATGTGACAAACAGAACGAGAGTTAGTAATCATTCATGGGAATGAGTTATAACTCCCATTCCAATTAGTCCATCTTTATAATTTAATTTTTTTATGTTTTGTTATTTATTCGTAGTTATGGTTGAACATGCGTTGAGTCAAAACTAAATATTGTTGAGTCTTTCGATGAATTCAAACCATATATTGTTGAAGCTTCCATCGAATTGAAATCAAACATTGTCAAAGCTTTCGTTGAATTGAAATCAAACATTGTTAAAGCTTCAATCGATTTGAAACCAAATGTTGATTCTATTGATAACATTGTTACTCCCAATGTTTCAAAAATTTGTGATAATGAAGTAAATACGAAACCTGACTTCTTTCACTAAAGAGAAATAGAAATTTAGAGATGATATGATTGATTGAGTTTGCCATTATGCAACAAACGTCTGATTTACGTTAATTATAGAGAAATCTCATGATGGTGGTGAAAGAAGGTCGTTAATGTTAGTGTTGGGTTTTGAAAGGGGTGATGTATACAAAGGAACCAATAAGAAATTGAATTGAATAGACACATGGTCAAAGAAATGTACATTTAGGTTGTGGGTTATTTGTCAAAAGGTGCGATCATAGATACAACACCTGTTTAAATGCTCAAAAGTGTTGGTAGGAAATCACAATATGTTACGGTTGCAATTCACTAAGATACAAGCATCGTTTGGGAGTTGTACTATTTTGGAACATAGATATCAAAAACATTTATCCTACTCTAATTTATAGTATAATTTTTATAGAGCTGCCTTGAATTTTATCTATTACAAAGCATCTCGGTCAAAGGAAAGGGGTATTGATTGTAAGAGGCATATTTATGTGATCAGAACATCATATGGGTTGTCTTGTGCTTGTATTATTTCTATGAAGAATCATCATAAGAGGCATATTCGATTGGATGAGGTAAACACATTGGTAGATGTTATGTTTTGACATTGATGATGGTGTGAAAGGTGAAGGAGATTTTTCTATTTTGACAAAGGAGAATGATATTAATAAACATCTCAAGAAAGTAGATTAGAAAATGAAACTACGTATCAAGAAGCAAATGTGTCAAGTAGCAGTTTCACAAACGACAACATTGTCCCCTCCTCTTAAAAAGGTATAAACAAACAATAATTCAAAAACCTTTTATGCAATTAGAGGTCATCCACCACATAACCCAAATTCCCAAACTATATAACTTGGATCAATCCTCGATTGTTTTGTTCATGTATTTGTTACGGACAATTGTCCACTACCTCCGTTGTGTGCGGAATAGAAACCATAAAAGAAAGACGAAGATGGGTCATGGGAAGATAAATTTATTGAGATGCAATTTTGTTACAAGGACTCATGGATATTGAAAGAAGATGAAGCAATTTCACAAGTTAGGATGTGGCATGTATAAAATATAATAACATAGTGCATCAAAACTTTTTTTTTGTTCATACCATTTGTTTGTCGATAATGCACCTACATGTTTTTTTGGGGTCGATAAGGAACCTAATTTTTTTTTTCTGTTTGGCCAATATAACATCATACAAATATATATGTATTTCATCTATTATAGGGTTCATAATGCACTGAAAATCTATGAGGATAATATTATGTATCCAGAGAATCTACATTTCATTTTATCCTTTTTTTCATTTCATCGTTTTCTGATATCTTCTCTTGTATCTACCTATCTTAAGTGAATCATATTTCATATGGATAAAGTAGAAGATCATGTCAAATTCTAAGCTTTGTAGAAGATGATTTTTAACCTCCATCGATTACTTTGATGAGTTGAAGACGCAACTTAGTATATTATTTCATCATGTTGGTGAATATTTTACCACATCTCGTGTTGATCTCAAATGAACTATTGTTTACCAACCTAAGATTCTTATGGATGAAAGTGATGTAAAATTCATGTTTTTACGATGTCTTATCCTGATGGCATGCCATATCTTTTGGTTTGTTCGAACTACAAGTGTACAAATGTCGGTAAATATTTGATGTAATTTTAAATTGTGCCCGTCAATTTTCATAATGTTTAATTGTTGTTGATTTTTAATCTTTGGTGTATTGTTGTTAAATTTTAAGTTAGGGTGTATTAGTGTTGAGTTATGAATGATGATCTATTGTTGAATTATGACAAAATAATTGTTGTTAGAATACTTATTGGTTGTTGAATTGCTTGTGTGTTGATTGTATCTAGATAGGCCGTTTTGTGTCTTCGTTTATTTTTTTTATAAGTATATCCCACAATTTTTTTTTTGAAGGAAGTATATCCTACAATTTTATTTTATTTTCAAATTAACATTAGCATTCATTATCCCATTTTCATCGATTACCTACCTCACACTTTCATTTCTTCACCTGAATATACATAGTTTACGATTTACATATTTTTAATAAAAAATTTAAACTACACTTTATGGTTAACATTGGTTGTCACTTTGTTTAATGTATATATTTAAAAACAGGGTTAAATATATTTCTAGTCACCACAAAATTAATTTTTTTTTAAGTTTAATGCCAATTAAATTTTAAAGGTAATTAGTCCTTGTAAATATTGCAATTTTCAAGAATAATCTATATTTTAAAAACTTGTTTCAAAAAAAGGATAATTTTAGTCCTTAAATAGTTCTTATAGAATGCAAGTAGAAACTAAAAATTATTACTTTTACGAGGGCTTAAACTTGAAACTTCGTGATTTTATAGGTATTTTTTAAGCAGAAATATATTAGTATAATATATTTGTTATTTGGTGTAACAAAGTATATTTGTTATTTGGTATAATATATTTATTAGTATAATATATTTGTTATTTGGTGTAAAAGTATATTTGTTATTTGTTATAGAAATATATGTTATTTGGTGTAAAAAATATACTTGTTATTTGCTATAGAAATATATTTGTTATTTTGTGTAGAGATATATTTGTTATTTTATGTGGAAATATATATTATCTAGTATAGAAATATATTGGTTATTTTGTGTGGAAATATATATGTTATCTAGTATAGAAATATATTTGTTATTTTGTGTAGAGATATATTCGTTATTTTGTGTGGGAATATATGTTATCTATTATAGAAATATATTTTATGTAGAGATATATTTGTTATTTGGTGTATTATTATTATTAAGTGGGGGAGAGATATATTTAATTTAGAAATAAATAAGATTACGAGGAAAAAAGTAGTTTTGGGATGTAAGAGAAATTATGGTTATTATAAAAAGGAGAGTTAGAGTTAGAAAATAATATGACGTGCAAACTGTTTTGCAAACTGTTTTGGAGAAAGAGGAGAAACCTAGAGAAAGAGAAGAGTCAGAGAATAGAAGTTTGTAGATTTGTTGCAATCAATGAATCTAAGGTAAGGGTGGGACTAACCTTCTTTAATCATAAGCATATAATTCTAAAAAAAGGTTTAATCTTGTTGTTGTTAATTTTGTTATTGTTGTAGAAGTTAGATTTTGAATTGAATTAGGTTGTTAAGAGTATAGATAATCTCATAAATTTATATGAAAGTTGTTTTTATGTTATTTATATGATATTTATATGAATTTATATGAATTTATATGAAAGTTGTTTATATGTTATTTATTTATATGATATTTATTTGATGTTATGGTCCAAACTATTGGAGTTCATTTGAGATGTCTAAGAGTTAAGAAGTTGAGTCCATGCATATGCATCCAGAGACGATGGCTCATGCCCTAGGAGCTTTTGCTCAATAGCGACGAGAGCTTATGCTCTAGGAGTATTTTTATACTCAATAGCGACGAGGGCTTATGCCCTAGGAGTATATTTATACTCAATATGGTACCACATGCATGAGTAAGATTATTAAGTTGCATAATCAAGTTAAAGTTGCATTGTCGAGTCAAGTGGTTAAGTAAATTTTTGAAGTTATGAAGTTGATTAAGATGATGATGATGTTAACCACTTGACTCGACAATGCAACTTTAACTTGACTATGCAACTTAATAATCTTACTCATGCATGTGGTACCATATTGAGTATAAATATACTCCTAGGGCATAAGCTCTCGTCGCTATTGAGTATAAAAATACTCCTAGAGCATAAGCTCTCGTCGCTATTGAGCAAAAGCTCCTAGGGCATGAGCCCTCGTCTCTGGATGCATATGCATGGACTCAACTTCTTAACTCTTAGACATCTCAAATGAACTCCAATAGTTTGGACCATAACATCAAATAAATATCATATAAATAAATAACATATAAACAACTTTCATATAAATTCATATAAATATCATATAAATAACATAAAAACAACTTTCATATAAATTTATGAGATTATCTATACTCTTAACAACCTAATTCAATTCAAAATCTAACTTCTACAACAATAACAAAATTAACAACAACAAGATTAAACCTTTTTTTAGAATTACATGTTTATGATTAAAGAAGGTTAGTCCCACCCTTACCTTAGATTCATTGATTGCAACAATTCTACAAACTTCTATTCTCTGACTCTTCTCTTTCTCTAGGTTTCTCCTCTTTCTCCAAAACAGTTTGCAAAACAGTTTGCACGTCATATTATTTTCTAACTCTAACTCTCCTTTTTATAATAACCATAATTTCTCTTACACCCCAAAACTACTTTTTTCCTCGTAATCTTATTTATTTCTAAATTAAATATATCTCTCCCCCACTTAATAATAATAATACACCAAATAACAAATATATCTCTACATAAAATATATTTCTATACTAGATAACATATATTCTCACACAAAATAACGAATATATCTCTACACAAAATAACAAATATATTTCTATACTAGATAACATATATATTTCCACACAAAATAACCAATATATTTCTATACTAGATAATATATATTTCCACATAAAATAACAAATATATCTCTACACAAAATAACAAATATATTTCTATAGCAAATAACAAGTATATTTTTTACACCAAATAACATATATTTCTATAACAAATAACAAATATACTTTTACACCAAATAACAAATATATTATACTAATAAATACCAACATATAACATAACAAAATATCACTCATCAAAATAAATCAACTAAATTATAAAAAGATATCTAATCTTAATAAATTAATAAATAATAAAAGTAGGGCGTTACATTATCTAGTATAGAAATATATTTGTTATTTTGTGTAGAGATATATTTGTTATTTTATGTGGAAATATATATTATCTAGTATAGAAATATATTGGTTATTTTGTGTGGAAATATATATGTTATCTAGTATAGAAATATATAATTGTTATATTGTGTAGAGATATATTCGTTATTTTGTGTGGGAATATATGTTATCTAGTATAGAAATATATTTTGTGTAGAGATATATTTGTTATTTGGTGTATTATTATTATTAAGTGGAGGAGAGATATATTTAATTTAGAAATAAATAAGATTACGAGGAAAAAAGTAGTTTTGGGGTGTAAGATAAATTATGGTTATTATAAAAAGGAGAGTTAGAGTCAGAATATAATATAACGTGCAAACTGTTTTGGAGAAAGAGGAGAAACCTATAGTAAGAGAAGAGAGAAGAGTCATAGAGAAGAGAAGTGTAGAATCTTTGCAATCAATCTATCTAAGGTAAGGGTGAGACTAACCTTCTTTAATCATAAGCATATAATTCTAAAAAAGGGTTTAATCTTGTTGTTGTTAATTTTGTTATTGTTGTAGAAGTTAGATTTTGAATTGAATTAAGTTGTTAAGAGTATAGATAATTCATGAATATGTTATTATATGATATTTATATGAAGGTTGAATATATGATATTTATATGATATTTATATGAAAGTTGCTTATATGATATTTATTTGATGTTTATATGAAAGTTATTTATATGATGTTTATATGGAAGTTATTTATATGATATTTATATGAAAGTTATATATATGATGATTTTAATTGTTGGTGTTGACCTATGATTATATGTTTATTAAGTGAATTTATATGAATGATGTTTAATTGGTATTGCGACGATGATTTTGTGCTGTAAATATGGGTAAATGTGCTAAGTTGCTGCCATGTATTGATATAATTGCATGTGTCGGTCAAAGAGTCGTAAATGATGTTTAAGATGTTGTATTAACTTGTTTAAGTATAAAGAGTCGAGTTCATGCATTTGCATAATTTGAGACGGTGGAGCTTATGCTCAAAGCGACGGTGGAGCATTTGCTCAAAGCGACGGTGAAGCTTATTTAAGCCCTAAAATGGTACCACATGCATGATGTTTAAGATGTTAGAGTTGCATAGTCGAGTTGCATTTGTCGAGTCAAGTGGTTAAGTTTGAAGTTATGAAGTCGATTAAGATGATGATGATGTTACCTGATGCTTGAAATTAATTGATTCTCTTATATGATTTGTTGTTGTTTTATGTTGATTGATTCTCTTATATGATTTGTTGCTCTTTTATGTGGATTGATTCTCTTATATGATTTGGTGTTGTTTTATGTTGATTGTGAATTGATTCTCTTATATGATTTGTTGTTGTTTTATGTTGATTGATTCTCTTATATGATTTGTTGCTTTTTATGTTGATTGATTTTTATGTTGATTGATTCTCTTGTATGAATTGTTGCTATTTTATGTTGATTAATTCTTTTACATGAATTGTTGCTTATTATTATGGAATGTGAAATCTCACCCCTTCTGTTGGAATTGCCGCCTTGTGGGCAAGTGCAGGTAATTAAGCTTTAGTTGTTGTTGCTGTTGTGAGTGGCTACCCTCACTGTGTCCTTAGGTGCTCTGATACGTAACGTGATGGGAACCTTTATAACCATTTTCTATTCCTTACGTATTGATTATGATTTAATATTATTAAGTTTTCAGTTGAATTTATGTTGAGAAGTTTTTATGAGGCCTGCGTGCCAAAACTATTTTGTTAACTTGAATTTTATCTGCTGCAAAGTTTAAATAATTTTGACTAGAATAAATTATCATTTATTCTGTTTTTTTGAGATTTTAAGAAATGTAGCATTCTGTTTATGTGATACTCTGATTTGATCAAGAAATTTTTACTTTGGGAAAACGGGGTGTTACAGACTATGCTCGAACAACATAGAACATCCACCCATTACTTAGAAGCTAGTACTCACACCACCACGAAACCCGAAAGTCGTCAGATTTGAAAATGCAACTGATAAATCAGACTTGAAAACCGGGCTTTGAAGACACCTTGGTGGCGAACACAGAGAACGTTGTTTGAACCGTTGATGGTGACCATAAATCTTTTCGAAACATCAACTCAATATTTTACCTGAATTAACCCAAATCCATCCGAAACAAATCTTTCAATAACGGCGCACAAAGTGACGACGAAGAGGAATTGATCTAGAGGAAACCCAGAAATCAAGGTACAACAAACAACGCCAAGCAAAAATAGATCTTCAAGAACCAAGTTACAACGACAAAATTTGAGCAAACCCAAACTGTCGTCGATGCCGCGACTAAAACCAGATGCCTTAGAAACTTATCTCATAACAAACCACCGCCAAAAGGATAGGGATAAGAGGCAGTGTGAATGTTCGATCAATTGTTGAACCACCAAACACCGCTATCTACATCTTGTAATGAGGTTTGGATAGAAAGGGACGACGCGTTTGGGAAGTATTTTTTTAAAGAGATACAAAAAAACATATTTAACCTTAAAATATAAAGACCATAAATAGTGGTTCACGAAAGATATAATAATGAAGACACATAGCACACTTGGTAAGTAAAATAGTAGGGTAGAGTTGTTAGGGTAGACTACACCTAAAAATATTCTTCCTTCAACCAACATTTTTTAGATGTGTCTTGATATCAAAATTTTAATGTGTGTCCTTTAATTATATAATGTAATTTTGAAATATGTATAAGTTGTAAAAGCAAAAGACAAAATAGAGATAATATATATGGAATGACATAGGAATGTCTGAATTTTTGGAGGGTTTGAATATCGCAACTGATTGAAGTTAAAATCATAAGAATTTGGAGGTTCTAAATTCAAACTCATAAGAATGAAAAAAATACTAATTTAATAACTAACTACTAATAAGAAAAAGTTCATGTGGATTTGAGATTCACCGGAATCAGTACAAGTTTACCAACAAATACTAATAAATCATTCAACAAAAAGATGATTACATTGACAAGTTAAATTCAGAATTTAAAGGTGAATAGACTCTTTATCTATTGAATCCCAATATTATATTACTCAACTTTTGCAAACTTATATAATTCAATACCCGTGCAGGAACCACGTGACGATGATAATGTAAATGAACATAGATGTTAGATATCTATAAATATCATATGTTAGTCAAAATTTTATTAGAAAATTAAACTCATGAAAATGGGAATTCATTGGTTTGGGAGTAAGGCCATGAGGGGGACCACATAAAGACAATTAAGAAGCACCACCTAATATGCCGAGTCCGTTTTTGGCCAGCTAAGTACCTAGTCACAATATCATATAAACATTGACAATAAGCTCAAAATAGAAGTTATATCATACATTTTTTCCCATTGTTTCTCTCATATTTCCTTTTATATGATCAAAAATATATTATATACTATAACCCCTTCTTTATTTGATTCCAAATTACTACTACACACAAGAAAAAAAATGACCAAGATCTTTGTGCTTCTTCTATGTCTACTCATAGTAGCTTTTGGATTTGTCAATGGCTCTCTTGAGAAAGAAAAGATAGGAATATTTGAGCTGAAGAAAGGAGGTATTTCTTTGAAAGTCACCAATTGGGGTGCATCAATTGTGTCTCTTGTTCTTCCTGATAAAAATGGTATGACCAATTTTTTCTCTCTTCAAATTAATCTTCCTTAAATGTTGCTTCATTTATGCTATGTTTCTAAATTTGTTTGGTTTTTATGTTATTTGTGTTTAGGAAAATTGGCTGATATTGTTCTTGGATATGATTCAATTAAGGAATACACCGTAAGTGATCTACTCTAAGAGTGTCTTCCAAACCATTTTCTTGCATAGATGAATTGTGTTTTCAAACCTTACTACTTTCTTTTCTTGTGCAAAAAGATTAACTTATTTGGAAATCTCCTAATAGTTCAATTAGTATTACTTAGATTAAACAAACATGTCATAACTTTTGTATTTAGGTTTTTTTTATTTATAAACAAAACCTCAAGACTCATAGAATACCAATAAATATATTTAAGTTAATAACCAACTATTAATATTAACTATTTATATATTTACTCATAAGCAAAGTTTTTACACTGACAACGAAAATTAAACTCACACTCTTAAAAGTATGAGTAAGCTCTTTGCCAACTCTATTGGCTAAAGCCAAAATCTAGGAGTATAGTTTGTTGCTTGTGGACAAATTTCCTTCACATGTACTAACTCCTCCAAAAGTCCAGTCCTCCTAGACCCCACAGTTATGAAATATCCACCCAATATTAGGCAAATGTAAACAAATTTCCTTAGGATATTTATTAGAATCAAATACAAAATACTATATAAAAATTAGTATATTTAATTTTTTTAAAGTTCAAAAAGGGTTTATGTTGACTCAAAAAAAAAATATAATTAATTTTTTTTTGAAAGAATATAATTATTTTTTTATTTTTTTTACTTTGATAGTTACATTTTGTATATTTGATAAGGATAGGTTTTATGTTTATCTTATCAATCCATTGAAAAAAGGGTCCACGTTAGGATCTGGTTTGAAAATAAATTAGTATTTTAGCGTATTCTAATTTTCATTTACCACTAATTCTTTCCACTTTGACTTCCTATTCGGCATGCTTGGTTGGCTACATAGAAAATTTAATACTTTCCATTATTCTTTCTTTGTAACCAAAAACTAAATGAAAGGATTGAAAAAGAAACTCCAACCAATTACATCAATATAATGTAATTTTGCCAAATTCCCTACTCTAAAAGTAAAACCAACGATTGGACAATATCCCAACTTAAGCATTCACTATATTATAATATGTCACACTTATTTATAGACAGATTTTATATCCAAACAAATACTTAATATTTGTTATGATTTAAATGTTAATAGATATTTAAAATTATTAATTGGATTTCTATATTTTAAACAAGTATTACTCTATCCAACTTTTTTATTAAGAAGAAAAGAGAAAAGCTCCATTGTCTAGAAATAGCCTTGTAAATACTTAAGCATAGTCTTGACCAAAAAAATAAAAAATAATACTTAAGTATAGTATATCCCAATTTTTTATTTCACTTATAAAAATATAATTAGAGTCTTGCTAAGCATTAGGACCACTAATTAAGGAATTCACTAATAGAAATTTTGTTTTACAAATACTATAAGCTTTTTTACTTCTATCTTAGCAATAATTACATCACTTTTTTATGTAAAAATTTACTAATTTTAACCCCTTAACCAATGCTAAGGAGTGCCCTTTGATGACACTCGTTAGCATTCTCCTTTAATGAAGGGGACAACTAATTATAGCTAATAGCTAATTATATATATAACATGAGGGTAGGTTTCCTAAAAGAACATGAGTGTAGGTTGTAACCGGATGACATACTATCCTGCAGAAAGAAAAAGGACTTGTGCGATCCCCGGGAATATTGGGGTTGCAATGATGTCCATAGTATAACAATTAGTTGCATCATTCATTATATGCATGTTTCATATTTATTTAGTATTTTCTTGGTTTGAGGCCATGTTTCACATAATTATGAGAGTGAAGAATAGAAAAGAAACTTTTGCTTTTAGCTAGCTCCCATGTAAAAGACTTGTAGACATATTGGGTGTTTGATGACATGGCATATGATTTTAGCATGCTTTTTTATATATATATATATATATATATATATATATATATATATATATAGAGAGAGAGAAAATACTAGCAAATGCTTGTGACATTAGTTAAAAAGATTAACATAGTAAAAAAATTTGAAACTTATATATTCAAACTCTTAAAAGTGTAATGTAAAGAATACTCTTAAAGTTAAAAACTCAACATGTGTAAATGTTTACATTCATATCTAAATTAAGTTACTTCAACAAAATTTATGCATCCATTTTGTCACATCAAATTTCTTTTTAAGGTAGAACAAAAAAAAAAGTTCATTTGTTAACAAAACCCGAGATTTATTTTAGGAAGTACTCTAATCAGAGATTTTCCAAGGACATATAAAATATAGCAAAATGATAACATGACCCAAAAATATATTAGAGAAATGCTCTTCTTCCATTTGTGTTTTTTTATTATTTATGTACAACGCGAGTTAATTCACATTGAAAAATGCACCTACGTGAGTTAATTCACATTGAAAATACACATACGTGAGTTAACTCACGTTCGACTTTTTTTACATAAATGAACAATTATAAATGGGAGAAAAGCAATTCTCAATATCCTATAAGCAAACATGCACTCAATCATTTTTATTTTGATGATACCACTTTTAATTTCATAATATTAATTCATTTCTTTCAAAATTAATTTTGCAAATATAAATGAAACAATTCTTTCATTTTATATGCAGAATGATTCAACATACTTTGGAGCTACTGTTGGACGGGTTGCTAACAGAATAGGAGGAGCTCAATTTAATCTTAATGGAAAGCATTACAAATTAGTTGCTAATGAAGGAAACAATACACTTCATGGTATGCTTAATAATTAATATTTACCTTGTGGATGTAGAACTAATTTGTTTATACCATAATTATAATGTCCATTAAAAAAATCCTCATTTGCTAATTAGGTGGATCAAGAGGATTCAGTGATGTTATCTGGAAAGTTAAAAGGTATAAAAAAGAAGGTCCTAGTCCCAGTGTTACTTTCACTTACCATAGTTTTGACGGTGAAGAAGGTAAATGTTATGCTTATATCTTTTTTTGGGTTTAAATGTATGCTATTAACTTTTTTCACTCACTCACACTTACATTGAGAAAGTGGAAAAATGTGGATTCGAACCCACACCTTAATATGTATCAATGTCTCTCAACTTCTACGAAACAAAGATACAGACACAGACATCGGACACGATACGAACACTGACACGTCGACACCGTTGATAATTTGAGTAAATCATATAATTCAGTCATATGTGTCTGTTTCGTGTAGACACCAGACACGTGTTCAACAACATGACATGCCTAATCCGAGGAGTTGTTATTAAATGGACATTTGCATGTGTGTCTGCACACCTTAATGCATGAAAATGTTTATGCACATCTATGAAACATGAACACTTCTTGAATTAGACATGTCTCGGTGTTGACATGCATCCGTGTCCAACACCGACATATGTAATTGCATTGAATCATGTGATTTTTCAAATAATTATCGGCGTCGACGTATCAGTGTCTGTGTCGTATCTAGTATTCGTGTCCGTGCTTCATAGATGCAGACCTATTTTTACATCTATTAATTCTTGACAAAGATATAAAACTTTTATATGTATGAAATTTGTATATATATATGATCCATTTGAATTTCAGGATTCCCTGGTGATCTCTTAGCAACAGTGAGCTACATTCTAACCGGTAAAAATCAATTGGTCATAATTATGAAAGCAAAAGCACTAAACAAGCCTACACCAGTGAATTTAGCAAACCATGCTTATTGGAACATTGGAGGCCAAAACAGTGGCAACATTCTACATGAAGTGATACAAATCTTTGGTTCTAAAACCACAATTGTTGATGACAAATTAATTCCCACAGGAAAATTTGCTTCTGTCAAAGGAACTGCTTATGATTTTCTCAAACCACAAATTATAGGAAGCAGAATAAGCGAATTAGCTCAACATAAGGGTTATGACATTAATTATGTGTTAGATGGTGAGAAAGGAAAAAAGGTTAAACTAGCAGCAAAAGTTCATGATAAGAAATCTGGTAGAATTTTGGAGCTTTACACAAATGCCCCTGGTTTGCAATTCTATACTGGTAATTATATTAAGGATGTGAAGGGTAAAAGTGGATATGTTTATAAAGCTCATGCTGGATTGTGTTTGGAGAGTCAAGCTTTTCCTGATTCAGTTAATCATCCTAATTTTCCTTCAACAATTGTGACTCCAGAAAAACCTTACAAGCATTATATGCTTTTTAAGTTTTCAACAAAATCTCATTAGCTATCGGTTATCTAATACCAACACTTTAGAATAAAGACGTGCTAATATCTCACAAGTGTTGATGTATTATGATATCGACCACATATATAGCTACATTTAATACTAATGTTTTCTTCAACTTATTATTGTTTCTACGTCTCCGTATTAGTAGCGTGTTGGGTACCGGTGTGGAACGAGCCTATAGGAAAATGTTCATTGTAAACCTAAATCATATTTGACACATTGAGAAAAGATAAAGAAAATAATGCGATAGATGAGATAAATTGTTGATGTGATTAAAAATATAAATAAAAAGAAAATTAGGTGTTGAATAGATGTTGAGAGGTTACAAATATAATTATTGTTTCTCTGAAATAATTATCACTGTTTTTTTGTTTCCAGCATTCCCAAGCATAATTTCTTTTTGGTTCATAGGTGATGGTTGAATCATCATTTTATTTTTTGAAAAAATTCATGTGCTAGGTAAAATGTTTGTTTTTGGTTGACAAATGGCAGGAAAAATGTTTTGTTTTTTTTTTGGTCTAATAGTTTGTGACCGAAACTCACACAATTAAATGTGAAGAAATGAGGAGTGCACGGTTCAAAACTCACTCTCTACATGAATTATACAATGTCACTCTAAACTCGCGGGAGATAAAAAATGTTTCTTTAGCGGGTAAAATGTTGGTGTATTTTTGGACTAGTTTTGGGTTAGATTTTTAAATTTACTTTTCTAACACAAGTAGCATTTAATTTAATAAAAAATTAAAAATTAAAATAAAGAATCATTTATTATGGTGGACGAAGGCACATGGATGCATATACTCTAGACAGCACCATGTGCATGATGGGACTTAGTCAAACAAGAGAGCAAGTAAATGGACATATTTAGTCAAATATAACAGCAAATTTGTCTTTGATTAGTTTAACTCTTGATGTTAGTTATTTTTTTTTATCCAACGACAATATAAACTCACACACAGTTGACGTGAAAAATTTAATTATAGTTTTGATAAAAATATAAATGAACAATCAACCGTATCTAAGGTGCATGAAAATGTTTATGTACTTAGTACATAGATAAAAAGTAACAAACCTTACGCAACAACTAGTTATTAACTATAAAAATGGTTAGAAGCACGGGTACAGACACGGACACCGGACACGACATGAATACTGACAAGTCGACACAGTTAATAATTTTAAAAATCACATATTTCAGCGTAATTATAAGTAGGGGCGGATCTGGGATGAAATTATCAGTGTGGCTAATTATTTTAGCAAAATAAATTACGCTAAAAAAATATATTGTTCATATTTTAGTGACAAAAACAATAGCCAAGACTTGAACCTATGATTATTAGTTAGGAAAACATGCACTTAACAACTAAACCAATGCACCATATGTAAATATATCTCTAAATTAAAGATATAATATAAAATTTAAGCTTGAATATGAAAAAAACAAAAGGGTTTGGGTTGGGCTGGTGTGGCAATAGCCACACCCAGCCTTGAATAAGTACGTCCCTGATTATAAGTGTCAGTATCGAATACATGGGACACATCTAATCTGAAGAATGTTCGTGCTTCATAAGTTACCATCGATCCAACTGACATGTCGTAACAAAATTAGTCCTACATACCTATACAATATCAAAATTAGGACCAAATAACATTTACTTTGGAAAGCCATTGCTACCTCATTGTATTGAGAGGACACGCCCCTGAATTCCCTTAAACGGCTCAAATGTTTAGTCAATCCAAAGTACATTCTTGAGAGTTCATTCTGATTTTTGTTTTTGTTAATGCATTAGTAGTATAGTATCTTACTCCAGCATTTTGTTTTGACTGGAATATCTTACTCCAGCTATGAAACGTGGTCATCAATCAATTATTATAATATAAAAGTCATGTTGACTGTCAAGTTGGGGCTTATAACATTTCATTAACAAACCTTTTCTTAGATATACTCTCACATTTCCTATATACTTACTGTTTAAGGAAAAGTTTCTTGTTATTTTTAAATTTAATACACTATTTATTAGTATTTTGTAAATTATACCCTTAAATATTTATGGTAAAGAGAATATTTAAAAAATTGTTATTGCAAAGAGAGAAATATTATTATGTATGTGTTGTGATAGTTAACTTAAAATCAGGTTCTGGAGAAAATGTGCCGTGTTTGGAAACAACTTGTCACGTTTGTTGAAGAAATTCCTAAAGCAAGTCACTAGAAAAAATGTGTCACGATGGAATCGTAACGTGGCACGATGATGCACTGAAGGTGAATAACATAAACAACTTGTCACGTTTGTTGAAGAAATTCCTAAAGCAAGTCACTAGAAAAAATGTGTCACGATGGAATCGTAACGTGGCACGATGATGCACTGAAGGTGAATAACATAAACATATTTTTCAGTACAGATTTGTTCCAAATTTTAATACTTTTACTATAAATATAGACCTTATATGAGAGTAAAACTTGAGAGAGGGAGCTATGTTCTAGTTGTGAGCAAGTGAATTCTTCATGAAGACGGAAGGCATTCCGGAGTTTGAACAATGTATAGCATGGTTTGTGGGATTAACCTAAAAAAACAAGGGTGATTGGATGCAAGGAGATCTTAAAGGAAGTGGGAGATGTTCCGTGGTTGAAGAAGTTATGGTGTAGACTTGTGGAACTACCTAAAATTCCTACTGTAGTTGGATGCAAGGATCTTCGAGAAAGTGGAAGACATTCCGATGGCTGAAGAGGTTAAAGTGTATACTTGTGGAACTACCTAAAATTTCTAGTGTAGTTGGATGCAAGGATCTTCAAGAAGGCGGAAGGCTTTCCGATGGTTGAAGAGGTTGGGTGGAAACTTGTGGAGCTACATGGTGTAGTGGGAAGGAAGGGAAAAAGCAGCAATGATGGTTGATGGTTAAATTGGCATCATCACTTATTTGAAGTCAAGGTGGAGAATTGTGAGAGTTAACTTAAAATCAGGTTCTGGACAAAACGTGCCACGTTTGGTGAAAATTCCTGAAGCAAGTCACTTGAAAAAAACGTGCCACGATGGGATCGTAACGTGGCACGATTATGCGCTCAAAGCGAATAACAGAAACGTATTTTTCAGTGCAGATTTGTTCTAAATTTTAAGGGATACTTTTACTATAAATATAGGCCATGTATCAGAGTAAACCTTGAGAGACATGGAGGGGGCTGAAAACAAGGGTTTAGAAACAAACAACAAACTAGGGTTTTTGAGAGATTTCTCTAAGCATGAGACACTAAGGTTGTGAGTGATTCACCTTGGAAAACACTATTAGGATTGAGTCTCTTGCTAACGGGAAGAGATTGAGACTTTGGGTAGAATTAAGTTTGAAGACATATTCTTGTAACCCTTTGATAGCTCTTTTATAAAGTTACTCATCATTATAGTGGAACAGATGACTGCTCTCTCCACCAGATTAGGTCAGTATTGGACCGAACTTTGTAAACAAATTTCGTGTGTTCTCTTTTTCTTTTCTCTCGCTGTTTTCTACTTTTGCCTTATGTTTATAATTGTTCCCACATTGATATTGATTGCTTGATTACTTTGCTCCACACATCAAGTATTTTTTTGGTGTGATTTTTTAACGAATTCACAACATGGGTCAAAGTTCAAACTCTAAACTCTTAACTTCTCAACATTTATGAGTGTCGGACAACGACGTGTGTCAAATACCGTGACACGCTTAATTTTAGAAGTGTTCGTGCTTCATAGATCAGTCATCAAAGATGTATCTAGTGGAAGATGTCAAACACCAACAGCATGGCAAACTAAAGTTCACTAAAGTTTAAATTCTAGTTAAAAGAAATACTCATATTTAGTATCCGACATGTCTTAACAACTCACACGTCTTAAATACGATTAACTCAATGAACCAAACCTTTGAGGGGATAAAAAGGAAGTTAAAGATCAACCTTAAATATGTGACATTGTCTACACAAATAAAATCTTATATGGTTCTGTATATCATGGCTTTGGTGATAGGATCTTGGATTTATTTCTTCATTGCAATTATGTCAATTGCAGCATCAAAATCATCACCACTACAACTAGAGAAAAAAGCACAAGCTCTTGTTAACAGTGGTTGGTGGAATGACATCACCAACCATGCTCCAACTCGTTGTCAATGGCCAGGTATAACATGCAACAATGAAGGAAGCATTACAAAAATTTCATCGCCACCTGAAATTCAATTAGGAGACAAGTTTGGTAAATTCCATTTCTCATCTTTCACAAACCTTGTTCACCTTAATTTAGCTTCACATGGAATCACGGGTAACGTTCCATTTGAACTAGCTACTCTTTCCAAACTCATTTTTCTTGACCTTTCTTCTAATAATATTGAGGGTCATATACCATCAAATATTTGGAGTCTAAAATTTTTGATAACCCTTAACCTTTCTAGAAACAAGTTTAATGGATCAATTCCATCTTCTATAGGTCAGTTGACTAAGTTGACTTTTTTACATCTTGATACTAATATGTTTAGTGGGTCAATTCCTTTAGAGATAGGAAGGTTGCAAAATTTGATCCATTTGGATTTGAGTCATAATAGTTTTTTTGGTCTAATACCTATTGAGATTGGTTTATTGAAAAGTTTGAACTATTTGTCTCTTAGTATGAACAATTTGAACGGCTCTATACCTTTAGTAATAGGGAATTTGAACAACCTTCTATAGCTTGATCTTAGTGGTAACAATCTTGGTGGTGAATCACTTTCCTTTTTGTATAGTTTGATTAATTTGATTGAACTAAACTTGTCCAGCAATAATATTTCTTCTATCATCTCATATGAGCTTGTAAAATGGACACAATTGGAGCATATCAAAATTTCAGACAACAACTTTTTTGGTAGAATACCTTTTGAGATTGGAAAATTGTCCAAACTATTGGTTATAGACTTTTCTAGAAACATGTTTTATGGAGAAATTCCAACTAGTCTTTCAACTTGCTCTAACTTGAAAGTGTTGAATTTGAACCATAACAATATAACAGGAAGCATTCCCTCTCATATTGGTGAGCTTGTTAACCTTGATTTAATTGATCTAAGTCATAACTTATTAAGTGGTGAAATACCTTATCAACTTGGAAATGTGAAATACACAAGAGTATTGGATCTTAGTTATAATCAACTCATTGGAACCATTCCAAGTTCATTAGTATTATTGAGGAACATTAACTTGTTTTGTAATTGTCTTGATGGTAAAATTCCTTCTAGTCTCCATGATATTGTTGCGCCGAACGCGTTTATTGGAAATGAGTTTTTGTGCAACCAATATAGAAATTCAAGTACTTGTTACTCCTCTCCTACCAAAACAAAAACTAGACTCAAGACTCATATGAAGATTTTCATTCCACTCATATCTATTCTTGCTCTTCTATGCTCTTTGTATCTGTTTTTACGTTGGTGTAAGGCATGTAGTTTCATTTTCTAGAACAAAAACTACGAAGAACGGTGACTTTTTTTCAATATGGAACTATGATGGTAAAATTGCATATGAAGATATAATTGAAGCAACAAATAATTTTGACATCAAATATTGCATAGGAGTTGGTGGTTATGGTAGTGTTTATAAAGCAATTCTACCTAGTGGTAAAGTAGTGGCATTGAAGAACTCCACAATTTAGAAGCTAATGAACCATTGATCAGAAGGATTTTCAAGAATGAGGTTAGAGTGTTGACAAAGATAAAGTATAGAAATATTTTGAAGCTTTATGGTTTTTGCTTGCACAATAGATGCATGTTTTTGGTTTTGGAATACATGGAAAAGGGAAGCTTGTATTGTGTTTTACACAATGATGTTGAAGCAGTGGAGTTGGATTGGAATAAGAGGGTTGAGATTGTGAAAGGAATTGCACATAGCTTATCTTACCTTCATTATGATTGCAAGTCAGCAATTATTCACAGAGATGTGACTACCAAAAATGTTCTCTTGAACTCAGAAATGGAAGCCTGTCTTTCTGACTTTGGCATAGCTAGACTTCAAAATTCTAGTTCGTCGAATCGAACAATACTTGCAGGCACATATGGATATATTGCATCAGGTGATCTTTTTTAAATGTTAATTGTTGGAAATTTGGGCTGCCTTAGTTGCAGCCTCCGGAACATTTAACAAGTTGGAGTTGAACTGGGAGTGGCGTTAACAAAACCATAAACCGGATTGTTAAATTAAATCGAACTAAAAACAGTAAATTGTGACTGACAGTTCACGAACTGAACTAAACTAAACTAGTTCAATTCAGTTCAATTTGTTAAAATATTCGTCAGAGTTCGATTCTTTTTAGTGAAGTTCATTCCAGTTTTTGGTTTTCTTAAATAGTCCTAATGTTCTGTTTGGTTCGTCTTAGAAAGTCGTGATTGAGCCAAATACAAACCCACAAGTGAGATGAGGATTGACCCCACTTATAAACACTTGTCTGATTTTGTGGGGTTGTATTAAGGCCCATCCACTATTTCTAAGATGGTATCAGAGTCTCCTCCAAGATCCGTTGGGCCACCTTCTATCAGGTTTCCGCTATTGGGCCACCCATCATTTATGTTCACGCTCCAGACAATGTGTTTGTAAGTGGGGGCAATCCTCACCAGAAGCCGGTTTTGTGGGTTGTGTTAGGCCCAGGAAGCGGGGATCTTTAGGGAGAAGGGTTTGAGCGGCTATGTATAATTACAATGACTTTAGAGTAACCCGGAAATTTAAAGCGCAAATAGCGCCGATTCTAGTCTCCCCATGTTAGATATCCGCTAAGAACTTCCCAATCATCACGATTTGTAAGAGTTTGGTTTTCATAGATCATCATTTGGTTGTCCTAATCACAAACTGAACTAAAGTATAAGCACTTTTAGTTTATCAAATGGTGTCGTCTAAATAATGTTTACAAGGGATTAGTCTTTGCAGTTGTGTCTACAGGATACCATTCACACAAAAAAAGACTTCATCGGTTGTGATTATGTAATTTAGTTTTGTGGTGTTCATTTATGGCCCATCTAAATTCTAAGACCAGTTGAATAAAGTTCAACTTCAATAATTCTTAATTAAAATGGTGTTTATTTTTCTAACATTATTCATTTTTTGATGCAGAACTTGCTTATACTGATAGTGTGACTGAGAAAATGTGATGTATATAGCTTTGGAGTGGTTGCTCTTGAAATTATAATGGGAAAGCATCCTGGAGAACTTGTTTCATCATTAAGATTTTCATCCACAAGGAATATTTTCCTTAAAGATTTAATAGACAAGAAATTAATAGCAACTATCAATCAACAATATGTTCAGAGTTGAAGTCTTATAGCAACACTAGCCTTTCAGTGTGTTCATTCTCAGCCAAGGTGTAGACCAACAATGCAAATAGTTTGTGACAAACTTGTCACAGGAAAGTTCTTACTAACCAAACCTTTTGAAGAAATTTCAATAAGGATGATGATAAATTAGGAGTTATAACTTATGTAGCACCAATACATGATATTGAAAGTGTGTTTGTTGTTCGACTTCTATTAAATAATGGACGCAGTCGAGGTCGGGTTAAGGATTTTTCAGTTTTGGTTGTTAGATTTTGATGTCATCTCGATGTGAATGAATCATAACATTGCACAAATCTTGTTAAAATCATTTATACTATATTATGATGTATTATGTAACTAAATATATTATAATATGAACTAAATTCAAAATTTTGTAATAAATTTGTTACCTTAAAAAACCAAATTATCACTAATAAATTCAGGTTTTAATGTTTTTAAAAGAAACAAGAGCATTAAAAAAAATGATACAAGAAAGTTGTTCCCTACGTTTACCGCAACTATAATGGCATTTCATCACAGGGTAACGGTGTTTTGTCACATCCGTTTGCGTGATTTTTGTTTACTAATGTTAAAACTGAGAAAAATGGTAACAACCTGTAATGAATGATCAGAATGAGTCCAATAGTATAATTATTAGGTCCAAGCCCATTTTAGGGTAAAAGTCATAGTTTTTTTAGAAGGATCAAGAGTGATGAGTCATGGGGTTAAGTTGTTAGGATTTGAAGCTATAAATAAGTGTGATTGGTCATTGTAATGATTATCAAATGAATGAATGAAGAATTAGCTTGTTACAATAGTTTTAGTCATAGCTTTTAGTCTCTTTTTAGAGTAATTTTTCTCCATTAATGACCAATCACAGAACTTATTCATAAAACGACCACCGGCCAGCTATATCTTTGTTTTGTCACATCCGTTTCCGTGATTTTTGTTCACTAATGTTAAAACTGAGAAAAATGGTAACGACCACTAGCTATATCTTTGTTTTGTCACATCCATTTTCGTGATTTTTGTTTACTATGCTAAAACTGAGAAAAATGGTAACGATCACTAGTTATATCTTTAAGCTGTGGCCATTTTCTCGCAAAGGGACCCGTTTTTAAAACCTTACAACACAAAAACGTGTGGTTTTATTTGATCACTTCCATAGATATGTGTGGCTGTATTTGATCACTTCCATAATTTCCATTTATTTAAATTATCACCGATGTCTATGTATAATTGTCTTGTCTAGTGTTCGGGTGGATGTTGGATTAGTGCTTCATTCATAGATTATAACTAGTCTATAATATATGGTCCAACAGAAATGCACTGGTTTGCAATTTTATACTAGTAACTATATCATGGATGTATAGGGAAAAAGTGATTAGCTATATAAGGATCATGTAGGACTGTGTTTGCAGAGTCAAGTTTTTTCGTTATTCCACTAATCATCATTTATTATCAACATTTATTAAACATTTCTTTTCTTCTCTATGTGGTCGTAAAATAGTTCTCATTTGTTTCTTGTGATATTTATGCTTACATTTTAGGCCTGATTGCATCTTTCCACATCTTGACTTGTTCTCAAGAGCAAGTTTGTCTCTCTGATTTTTTTATATAGCAAAGGAATAAGTGTTTTTCTTTACAAGATAAAGTGTTGGGCTGTTTATTGATTAGTTTTTCTTAAATTTAGTTTATTATTTTAACCATAGATTTGTTTGAAAAATTTGCACAACAAATATTTTTTTTTAAAAGAAAAAACAATTTACTAAGTTGGACGAAGGCACACGTATGTGCTCTAGCCTATCTATAGGCCAAGCACAATATTAGAAAGATAGCACCATGTGCAATGATCATGGATTCGTGGGAATTAAGTCAAACAGGAGAGAAATTATTGGCATTAGGTCTAATACGACAGCAATTTTCTTTGAATAACTTCTACTCTTTTAAAATAGGATAGGATTTAGCGTTCACCAATTTTGTTTGAAATACTTAAACTTTATGTGAGTTGACTGTGAGAGTTAACTTAAAATCAGGAATTTGAAGAAACGTGTCATGATGGAGAAGCAACGTGCCACGATTGTTGAAGATTTTGAAGCAAGTCACTGGAAAAATCGTGCCATGATGGAATTGTAACGTGGCACGATGGATCGCTGATTGCGAAAAACAGAAACGTATTTTCAGTGGAGATTTGTTCCATATTTTAAAGGTTACTTTTACTATAAATATAAACTTTGTATCAGATGAAAATGTGTGTAGAAACCAAACACTGTGTAGAAAAACAGGGTTTAGAAGCCAACATACAAACTAGGGTTTATAGAGAATTCTCTTGACAACAAACACTAGGGTTGAGATTGTATTGATTCACCTTGAACAAAACACTGTTAAGATTGAGTCTCTTGGTCATGGGAAGAGATTGGGTCTTTGGGTAGAATTAGGTTAGAAGACTGATTCTTGTAACCCTCGATATCTCTTTGTAAAGAAACTCATATCATTATAGTGGAACGGAGAGTTGCTCTTTCCCCCAGAGTAGATCATTATTAGACCGAACTGGATAAACAATTTCTTGTATTCTCCTTCTTTCTTTTATCTCTTGCTGTTTAGTTTTGTTTGAATTATTTTGTCACCCACTTGATTTGATTACTTGGTATTAATTTGCTCCACACATCAAAAGTATTATTGGTGTGGTTTTCACAACGAATTCACAACAACTTCCATGGGCTCACTAGGATCAATATACATGTTAAAGACTTATCGAGTTCTAATAAAGGTACTTACAAATCTTTTTTGATCCCAATTATTAAAATCAACATTTGGATGAACATGTATTTCAAGAGATGTAAACTATAAACTGCGCCCTTAGGAGCGTTACGGTGGATTGACTGGTTTGACAAATTCTGGGTGGAATACTCATTGCTAATGAAGTGGTAAGGAGATATTCTTTATCCATTATTGCCTTTGATTGGAGCGGAGAGGCTAAATGCTATGTTGAATGCTTCAATTATGGTCCTTATGCGGATGCTTATATTTCATATTTATTATTTGTTGACGATACTTTGATTTTGGAAAAAAGAAAGTTGGATGATCATTACATATCTAAAAACTAATCGTAGTTTCTTTTTTAGATTTTTTTTAGGATAAAGGTGAATAAGTTACCGAAATACAAACTTAATTCCTACAAATATTATGTAATGTTTCTATCAATTGAGTTAAATTCGAAATGGCTTTTCGACACTTCTTTAATCCTCTATGAATCTTATGATGGATTGTATTTAATTGTATATACAAATATAATATAACATTGTTCTACTAATTAATTAATTAATATAAGTAGTTGTTGCTTTCATAGATGAAAACGCTAGCAACTCGGTTTATATCTTAAAATAATCGAGCCATATATGTTACAAGATTCATAAGTCTCACGTCAACTCCTGTCAAAAAGTAAGTCTCACGTCAACTCTATTTATTTATTGTTTCCACATCAACTTATTTCCACCATATCATGAATTGTATGAGATATGTCTTTGTGATAAACTTTCGGCGAAGTAGACATGTTATTGCCTTATTGGTATGGATAATGCTAGGTGTCACGAAGCAAATGATCCCGAATTATTCACGACAGTGTAAATTATTTGATTGCCACAACAACTCTTGTATTTCCATTAGCCCATGTGTATTCCATCAAGTCCCGAATCTAACGGTTACCAATACTTCGGGATAATTTCGTTGTATATTCTCTCGTTATAAATAGCAGTACTGGGTTGGTTAATTGATTTTCGCAAACCTTTCGGGACAATTTTCATCGGGATAAATAGTACTGTTGTTTTGTTTTTAATGGCAATTAAACTATAAAATGATAAAATAAAAAATAAGTAAGTAAATGTGTCTATACAACCTAACCGAAAACTTGTTACTCATAATAACTAAACATAAATATTTGTGTTTGATAAAAACCTACATGAATAAAGGATAATTGTGTTATGAGTTCTTGCCTTCGGGATGTTATTGTTCGCTCCTAACCTTCCAAATCATGATTTCACTATGTAGAGAGATAGAGAGAGGGAAAGGGAGGGAGGGAGGGAGGGAGAGAGACTGTGTGTGTGCGTGTTTTACATTTTTCCATTAATAGGTACGCACTTCCAATATTTGTGGAACATATTGTGAGTGACACACACAGCCTTGTGGGCATCGCTAATGAGATAGTGACTGAACTCCTTCCAATTTTTTCCAAGTCACTCAATGCGCAGCTCAATGCACACATTGTGCATGTATCAATAGATGAACATTTATGAATTCTCCTCAACTGGGCGACACGTAACTTATAGAGCGCCTCACATATGTACCAGTAGTTGAACCTCCACGTTTATTCATCACTTGTCCCATTTCTCCTCATCGAAACATTCATAGTTACTATACCTCAAGAAATAATTTGATAATTCTTGTAAAAAGTATAGAACGACCACATAGTTTGCTGGTTTGTATGATTTGACATGGTTCAAGGCCTTGTACGCATAATTCCTATTTAAAAATTTGTTTGTATTTTATGAGATAATTGTTTGTAATTTTACCATTCTTTGCTAGTCAAACTTGTTAACTATCATGTTAATTATATTGTTAGCATGTTAACTGTATTAGTTGGCAGATTGCTCTATCTCAACAATACCAGACCTGATATTACCTTCATCACACAACAGTTGAGCCAATTTCTCTCTAAGCCTACTCAAATACCCCACAATGCAGCATTAAGGGTGCTTAGATACCTTAAGGCATGTCCTAGTAAAGGCTTGTTCTTTCCCAAAAACTCTTCTTTGGCTTTACAAGGGTTTTCAAATGCTAATTGGGATGGATGTGTTGATACTAGACGTTCTATAACTGGAAAATGTTTCTTCTTGGGGAGTTCCTTAATATCATAGAGAAACAAGAAACAAATTACAGTTTCCATATCATCTTCTGAGGCTGAATATCGTGCATTGACATCTGCTATATGTGAGATGCAATGGATTCTCAATATACTAAAGGACCTTCATATCCACTGCACCAAGCTTCCAGTCTTGTTTTGTGACACCCAAACTACACTTCACATTGCTGCTAATCCAATTTTTCATGAATGGACCAAGTATTTGGACATTGATTGTCATCTGGTTAGAGAAAAGTTACAGGTTGGCATCTTAAAGTTTCTTCATGTTCTTTCCAAAGAACAAATTTCAGACTTCTTTATTAAGCCTCTACTTCCTCAGCCATTCAACTTGCTTCTATCCAAGTTGGGATTGCTAGACCTCTACCAATCACCACCTTGTGGGAGGCTATTACCAGTTAATATAATCATGTTAACAATACAGTTAACATGATAGTTTAGCTTGCAAGTATTATCTAAGGCTTAGCATTAGTTTACCTTTCATCTGGTGTTTGCTAGCTCATGTTACTTAGTATGCAGCACCAACTAGCTATATAATCTCATTGTAACTACATTTTACTCAATTCAATAATACGGATTTTATAGTTCATAATACTAACCTTGTTAGCTAGTTCTTTTTTCAGATTCACTAAAATAGACATAACCCATGACTGACCATGGTTATAGAAACACTTATTATGCTTTACAATATGAGCAAGATATATGGCAATATTATAAGCAGCCTCCATATCAACAATACAATCAACATCATCTTAAACTTGATAAAATTTCAAAATTAGAAGACACTTTGAACCAGTTTATGCATACGTATCAAAGAAACCTTGAGTTTCTGTTGTTTTCGTAATTCAAAAATTCAGTTTTTACTACCAAAGGGATTACAGGGTTGAGTTACAACCAGGTCGCTCTCTTTAAGACGTTTCGCAGCACTACCCAAACTTGTGCAAGGTAGACTAACAACCGCGCCGCCTCCAGGATAAAATAGTCTAGATCACTGTTCAATTACGCACTGCACAACGTGTAATTGTTCGAGAGTATACACCTCAAATTATGGGTTAATCGTTCGATTAACACCACTCGTTACGGTTCGTAGCCGTTCTTATCGAAACCAAAGAAAGGAGTAGAGGAGGAAGAATGACTCGTTAACACAAGTCGAAGGGAGAAGAGAGGAAATGCACAGGAATCATCTATTGTGGATTTCGGTGTGAATAATGAGTGGGGCGAGCTCTCATTTTATAGGGAGAGATCGTAACCTAAACCATGTTTACTTAGGGATTAAGTCAACTTCATCCGCAAGTTTAGGTTTCTCAGTTGAACATATCCGGATACGCGTTTTGGATCCGGTCGGATCGTAACAAATTAATTTGTTACGCGTAGCACTTTTCGGATAATGATGAATTAATTAATTAATTAATTCTTCATTTTCAAGTGATAAAAGATAAATATCTTTTTGACCCAGGCCCAAGCCTGGTCCGACCCGGTCGGTCGGACGGCGACATCGTCGTCGCGCGCATGTGATATATTATTTATTTTCTAAGCGCTCACCCGATCTCTATATAAACACTTGCTAGTTGGGGTGACCCTCCAATGTGGGACATTTTTAAGTCACACTCCCACACACTAGTTTTTTTACATTGTGTTTTTTCTATTTACTTCTCACTAGAATTTAACTAGTGTTCCAACAGTTTCAGGCTTGACAAATAGTTTTGCACTTGGCTAAAATACCAAAAAGCATAAGCATTCAGACCAATAATGAAACCAGTCTTTAGAAGAATGACAATTATATAATTAGGAAGTGGTTATAGGATTCAAATGACTTGGAACGTTGAAAAACCCCTACGCCATTTTTAAAATCTGACAGTTTAAACCTAATTTTACAAGATAAAATTGAAAATACCTTTTTAGGTCAGAACTTTACTTGGGATGAGGACAATCCAATTTCAGTATTGAATTTTAGTATTTTAGTTATTTATCAGTTATTCATGCCTTGATTGACTAAAAGTTTGATTGATTGAAGAAAATGTTCAAATTTTTGTGACTACATTGATGAACATGCATTGAAAATGTTAAGGTTTGTAAAAAATCAAGCTCACTTGCATGATTAAAGCCAACTAGGGCAAATATTTCTTTCAAGATCAAACTTTATATAGATATTCTTGAATGATAGCATGAATATGAACCAAATTTTTTATGAAAGTGAGGTTTTATGAAAACTGATAATGAATATTCAATTATTCAAAGTGAGGTTTTATGAAAACTGTAACGATAATGAATATTCATAATGAATATGAAAACTGTAAATCAACTAAGTCCAAGGTATCATCTTGATAATTGAATAATCATTATCGTTACACTAAGACTACTTGCTTTGATGCCTTAAACAAGATATTCATTGTATCATCTATTATAAAGAGTTGTCATATTGTTGTAAATCATCTAAGTGCAGGATGATCTGTCCGGTGAGGATGGATGAGAAGCAAAGTAGGCAGAAAGTGCTCTGGTACGATGGCGATGAATTTTCGCGGTGGATTGAAAGTTGCCTCCAAACACGTTAGTACTCCAACGTTCAAGTCAGTAATGGAATTGAGAAAGAGTGTGTAAGAAGTATGGTGAAAAGTGAATCGTACCTTGGGTCAGGCTAAGTCACCCTTATATAGGCGCGCGTGAGGATAACTGTCTCCGGGTTTTTCGGCGTGTGATTAGGGAGCGGTTAGAAGATACGTGTAGGGTGATCCTCGCGCTGAAGCATGCTCGTGTGCGATGCGGTGCACTGATGTTGGTGTGTTCTTTCAGACGTTGAGCCTTAAGACGGTGTATGTTAGTCCACTTGTTGTCGTGGGATTGGTTTTTTGGCCAGGTCCAGAACATAATATATCCTCTCACAGAGGGGTAAAAAATTTGATTGATAATCGTAATTATTTGTAAATATTCTCATGATAAGAGTTATCATTTGTTTGTTTCCTAAAAAAAAATCATTAATTTGTTCGTAATAGGAACAAAATGTAAAATGTCCGGTAATGGCATGCAAGGGACGGATCTAGAACTAATGTTTTGGTGTAGCTAAAATAGGAGTGTCAAAAAAATTTGCCAAATGAAATTTAAAACTATGTATTTATTTCATTCGATAAACAATTTTAATGGTTTTATTAACGTAAGTTTTATTAGCTCATATTCATTTGTAACCCGTACAATTGTTAATTAAAACAAAATGAGCCCTCAACCTTCTCAACATTATATTTTTCCTATTGTGTTGAAAAAAAATTATTTTTCAATTGCTCTAATAGACATCAGTCATATATATAAAAAAATGATCTTTTTATTTACGTGTGGCTATAACCACACTTAGACTTATATTGGATCAGTCCATGATGGCATGTCTGAATTCTGATGATTCGTAGAGAAAAAAAAAATACATAAAGTCTTCACCTTACAAATCTGAAAAACTTATCCTTTTCGAAATATACATATAGAATAATGTTTCGAAAAAATGTTAAAAAACTTCTCTATTTTTTTATATATTTCTTAAAGATTGTTGTTGGACCTAACAATATGTTTATAAGTGAGAAAAATTCTTACCTCACAAGCTGGTTTTATGTGGTTGCGTTATGTTTAACCACGATTTTTAAGATGACATTAAAGTCATCCATTGATCCATCTGCTATCAGGTTTCCACTATCAGACCACCCACAATTATGTTCACGAACCAAGTTCAATAGTACTGATTGTGAGGGGGTTTGTTAAAGAGTTTCACATCAGACAAAAGATAGTCTAAACATATGTTTATATAAATGGGGGCAATTCTCACTTCATAAGCTGGTTTGTAGAGTTGATGTTTATAGTGAAAATTCACTATATGCTGAAATTTTTACAACCTTGCAAATGCAACATCTTTTATTTTTGGTAATTACATATACACAATTCAATCCGCTGAAATCTTTACGACCTTAAAATTGCAACATCTTTTATTTTTGGTAACTAACATATACATGGTTGTTTTTTTTTTATTTTTTACAAAAGCATTGTTATGATCGTGAAACATTCGCGAGATTTCTCTCGTGATATATAGCATTTTCCATTTTTTGATCTTCCAAAAAACTAACAAATAAAAACTTAACCTAAATCCTAACTCATCGAACAAAAATGTCGAAATTATTAGGTTGGACGTCATAATCGATGTCCGAGGTACCCTCATTTTATATGTGTGAGTTTATGATCCCTTTGTCATCTCATCTGTTAAAAAAACCTATAAAAAATACTTAATTTAAGTATAAGCTAGGCACGACTAGGAAGGAGCCTTATCCATAATTTTCAACATCAAGAATTCTTTTTCCTTCAAAAAACACATGTACATTTTTTTCTTCTTATTATTGGGGATTAGCATCGTCTAAAAAGCTGACTCTATCATCGATCTTTAATGATTATAGTATGAAATCGTTTTTTAAATCTGAAAAGGGAAAAACGACCAATGAAATCGTTGAAATTATATAAGTGCAAAATGTGTCGTTTTTATATGATGTCTGCAAGGTACAAACAAAAATCATGTAACATCTACGTATTTAATTTTCGGTATTGTATAGTTAGCCAGCAATATATCTTCGGTGGAGATAGTTGAACCAATCATTAAAGTTGTTTAGACCGTAGCATGTTTCAATATGAATTGAAGCACTTTTTGAAATATTCATCTTTACATATGAAATGACTAAGTTTATACTTCTATACAAAATGTGTGAAAAGCAATTGTTTGTTTTGACTTTTTTTATTTTAAAAAATAAGTATTTTTCTAAAACTTAAAATGTTTTATTTTAAATTATTGTTAATTAAAATGAGACTAATGGATGTAAGCTATGAAACTGAAGTTAGCAGTAAACATTTTTCTAAGATTAATTTCTAATTTCTAATGTTCGTATCGATTTTGTGACAATTCTAAAACGGTCACTATATACTACATTTTTGTCACTAAATTATATACTTTTTAATATGATGGTTGTCATATGAAACACAACGTTTAAACTTTTGGCTTTGCAAATATTATTAATTATTTGGATGCACATAAAATTATTTTTTACTAAAAAAATGAAAAAGTCACATCCAACTAATTTGTTTGCATGCTCAAAATTATTTGACGGCCACCTAATAATTAATAATTTCTTGGCTAATTTCTTTTTCGTGATTCCTGTATAGTTGATCTGCCACTTTTGCTCGTTCTTATCGAAGTAAAACTAGCTTATAGGTATTAAATATTTAAGGTAATTAAATTACAGCATAGTTGTTGCAATTTATTGCTAACACAGTATTTGGTTTTTTGGTCTCTTGCTAATGTATCTATCATGATCATTTGTGTTTTCGTCCACACTATCGTTTTTCCAAATTGTCTACATTTGATTTACCTATATATACTTCAAATTCAATAATTCAATTTCATTCTCCCACCAACTATCATATCCTAAAGTTTGATTGATATTTTTCTTTGCATAATGGAACATGAGAAAGAGGAGCAGTTACAAGAACCAGTTAGTCCTATTGGACAATACTTCAATAGCTCATCCCTATGTTTATATATTATTGCAGTTTTAGAATTTGAAGTTTCCATTGATGATTTACAAGCTTTTGCTCTTCTTAGAGATGTTTTCCTTCCTATTAGTCCTCGTTTCTCCTCCATCATGGTTAGTTTCTCTCTCTAATTTCCATTTGATATTATATAAAGGCCATTTATCATTTTTTATTGAAATATGGGAGTATTATATAGCATATGTTTTGCATTGATATGTATTTTCTTTTGTTTTCAATAAGCCTAATAGTAAAACTAACACATAATGTCGCGTAATTACAACTCGGTGTTAAAAGATTGTAGAAATATTTGATGTAGTGAGGCATGATTTCAAACTTGTAATTCCCACTTCGATATACCATGGCATGGTTTCGAACTTATAATTCCCACTTCTTGGCTTAAAGGGGAGTTTCAACGAAAAAACTAGCACGCACGTGCACACTAAGTACTTATATGAGTTATGCTTACAAGAACCCTGTAATTTATCGAGAAATTATAAAAATTTCAAACGAAAGTTATTAATGAAAAAAATGTATAATTTGCTCATTTCAAAGATTTATTTATGAAATTAGATACATTTTAAATATTTTTTGTCACTTTCAATTTTTTTATTAGTTTTTTTAGGAATTTTTTTTGTAGTTGATTTTTTTTTGCATCCATTATTCTAATACTGAACCTGACGCCCAAATCGTCGAGCTCTTTGGGTCATTGTTCAATTGCTATAAACCACTTGAATTAGAAGAAACTAAAATCTAATTGCTCACCAAACCACAAA
Source organism: Medicago arabica (assembly GCA_946800305.1). Lineage (NCBI taxonomy): Eukaryota > Viridiplantae > Streptophyta > Magnoliopsida > Fabales > Fabaceae > Medicago > Medicago arabica. The sequence goes on from OX326969.1 coordinate 2,667,907, forward strand.
CCGTTTTTGTTCACAGTTGAAATGTCCGATTTTATTCAGTTTTTAAATATCGATTGCATCTTATTTCATTCGTTAAAATATATTAAATTCCATAAATTATATGTTTTTTCTTTCTTGACTAGCATTGTTCAAATATATGTTAACAGGTACACGATAAAAATGAAGATAAAAGATGGAAGCATGTTGATGTGAACTTGAAAGACCATGTGAAAAAACCAATATTTCCAAAAGGAAAAGAAGTGGAATTCTATGACAAATCTTTTCATGATTATTTGTCAACCATAGCAATTGAGCCATTACCTCAAGGGAAACCATTATGGGAAGTTCACATAGTAAACTACCCTACAAAAAATTCATTAGGCACAATAATATTCAAACTTCACCATGCACTTGGAGATGGTTATTCTCTAATGGGTGCACTTCTTTCTTGTTTACAACGTGCTGATGATCCATCTCTTCCTTTGTCTTTTCCAACTCTTAAACCATCAAAATTAGAACCTTCAAATAAAAGTTTTTGGAGAAAATTTTCTTGGACTATGTCCTCAGTTTTTAATACTGCCTCTGATTTTGGATGGAGTGTATTGAAGAGTAGCATTATTGTTGATGATAAAACTCCTATAAGATCTGGAGATGAAGGAGCTGATTTTCAACCAATTTCTATATCAAACATTGCATTCTCCATTGATCATATCAAAGACATCAAATCCAAGCTTGGAGTGGTATGATATCCCCCCTCTTTTCCTTTTGATTTGCCACTTTTTATATTTTTTTTCTTCCTTATTTATTTGTTTTAAAATTTAGTGCAATATTTGTTATTATAATCTCAAGTATTTATTACAGCGATAATAAATAAATTGAATAATTAAAATATTAAATAGTTAACAATATTATATGAATAAACAAATATTTCTATTAAAAAAATCAATTAATTTTTTATTTGTATATATAACCCTTAAAACGAATAATATTTGTTTTTGGTTATTCATCTTTTCAATCAACCATAAGAATGTCTTATCTTTTTGTCACGATACATGTGTGGACATAGGTGAGAAACAATGAGACTATTTTTTTTGGGGTTGTGGGGTAAGGTAAACTACACCTCTTAGGATATATCTAAACTACGACACATGCATACTTTTTGGGTGTCTAGGATTTTAAGGTTAATATTTTAAAGTTAACTTGTGTTCTAAGGACACATGTAAAGCAAGTCAAAAAAGTAAATTTGCATTGGAAAATATAATATTTTAACTTTTAAGAAATTGAATGCACGACTTTTGATACATATATTTCTATAATAGATTCCTTAACTTGTGTCCTCAAGGACATAATTTAAAAAAAAAAATTGTGTTGAAATCTACGCCATTCAATCTTGTGGTTAGTAAGGTCCAATCGATACCTTACATGAAAAACCTAACAGGTGTTCTCAAGTATTCAGCGACATAGTATATATTAGGGTTTTACCAACAAGTGCCCTAAAAACATTGTTAAGGAACCTATAAAAAGAAATATTGTTTCAAAAATACAAGTCAAACATATATAAAAGTCATAACTACACAATTTCCAATATAAAATTGTAATATTATTTTTAAATTCTTAAACGATGTCTTAAGGATACTCGTTAGCATTTTCCTATGAGCTTGTTTTCCTTGCATGAAATTCTTCTATGTAATTAATTGCAGACTATGAACGATGTTGTGACTGGAATTGTGTTCTATGGAACAAGGCTATACATGCAAGAAATGGATTCAAAATCAAAGACATCAAATTCCACAGCATTGGTATTACTTAATACAAGAAATGTTGAAGGTTACCAATCAATTGATGACATGCTCAATACTAAAAAATCAAAGGGTCCTTGGGGGAATAAACTTTCCTTCTTGCATGTACCAATACCAAAATTGAATGAGAACAGAATTTCAAACCCTCTAGAATTTATTTATGATACACATGACATAATCAATAGGAAAAAACAATCTTTAGCTGTGGCTCTTACAGGGACACTTTTGGACATTGAAGGCAAGCTCAGAGGACAAGAGGTTAGACACATGCATTTTCCAAATTGCATTTGATAATCACATATTTCTTTTTTAATTAAGTGTGTAGATTCAGTTATGAAAAACAGAAGTAAAAGATTGAAGGGACATAAACCTAACCAAATTCATTTGATGATCACATATATTGTTACGTTTTTTACGAGCAACTGTGGTCCCCTCTTTAAAATCATATGTTTTGGTACTTCACCCCAAATTTTAGATAAGTAGTGATGTGACAAGTTTTTTATTTTATTGATGTGGCATTAAACTTTCATACACAGTTTTAAGCCACATCAATAAAAGCTTATTATGTCATCACTTTTTGATTCTTGATTGAGAAACCTGAGTGAACGGCCAAAAATATGGATTTGAAAAATAAGGAAAAATTTCATGAGCTAGTAAAACAACGGATAAAAACTGTAATTAAATATGTTTTTATTAGAATGTTACAATCCAATTACAAAGATTGTTGAAGTTAGTTATTGTTGTTGTATGCAGGCAGTAGCTCAACATATTAGGAGGACAATAACAATGTCAAGTACAGTAGTTACCAATTTGGTTGGACCAGTTCAACAAATGTCTTTGGCTAATCATCCTGTGAAAGGCTTGTACTTCACATTGGCTGGTGGTCCTGAGGTATCATTAATTGTTACTCTTCCAATTTAATTTAATCATCATATATGAGTTTTTCTCTCTTGTATACAAACTTTATATCGCTGCACATAACTGCATTGACTAATCTTTGAGTCCTGTATTACTATATGAAAGATAAAACTTTCCTTTAAAGTTGAATTGTAGGAATATATAATACTATTTTATGTTAAGTTTGAACTTACTTGTTATCTCTCCAACCTTGATATTCTTACATTGATTAATTTTATGTTTTGTAGAGTCTTGTCATTTCAATAATGAGCTACATGGGAGTGCTAAGAGTTACCTTCAAAACAGAAAAAGATTTCATAGATGAACAAAGATTGAAGTCATGTATGCAAAGTGCATTTGAGATGATATACCAATCAGCCATGGAAGTTCCTCATGAAACCAACTAATATTCTCACCAAACCAAAATGTTTAAAGTGTTGTATATCATTTGGATAATTGGAATTGCTTTTTTACTTTTTATTTTTTAAAATTATCTCTATCATTATAGTAAAGATTTATAAAAGCTTGATTGTTTGATTAATTTGTTTTGTGTATTATGTATGCTTTGAAATTTACTAGTCAACTATTATAATTTGTCCATTATGTTGTGTATATCATTTACGAAAGACAGTTTGGTTGATGAGCTAAAAGACAACATGTGAGTATTAACTTTTAAGTGGAAGATAGAGGTGGCGAAATGGATCGATTGAATGAATATGATTTGAATTATATGGACGAATCAAAACAATCTATATTGGTTCATTATAATCCACTAAATTTTAAAAAACAAATCCATCCAAATACATCAATGAAGTATAAAATCCATTCAATTCATCAATTACTAGATTATTAATGGACGTATATACATCTGATTAATTTATTAAAGTGTATTATTTATGTTTTTTTAAACATATTTTGTTATATTATTATTTTGTAAATGAATTGGTGTATAAAAGATTCAGCCCAATATAGTTTCTTTTGTCAAGGCCCACCCAAAACATATTTTTTACTAAGCCCAATAGATATTTAACCCAAATCATTATTTAAGTATTTAATGGTGGTGGTCTCTGGTGGAACACGACGGAGCTCCATTGAATGGTGAAATGGATGAATTAGCCAATAAATTAATTTGATGGATATGAACTTGGTGGATATATTGTTACTCCTAGTAGTGTTCATTATATGCATATAACCGCTAATTTAACAATATATGCCTATAAAATTGTTGTTGGCATCAAAGTGTTCAACATATTCAGTAGTGTCAGTTTTATCAATTTTTTCAAGAACCTAGCCAACACCAACAATAATAATGATAAAAGGAGAAAAATGTATAAATAAGGACACTACAAATTTTAACGTGGAAAAACTCTTTTTAATGTAAGAGTGAAAATAAACACATGATCTAGTCTAACAAAAAACTTCTATTATCAAAATAATGTGTACAACCAAGTCTTCCTACTATCTCTAAGAATTGACGAATCATTAAAATAATCATCAACAACAGTGAAACTAACGCGAAGAAAACAAAGCTTCATTAAAAAGTAAATGTTCCAAAACATAGAGAAGACACAACTACTTGGAAAATTCATCTAGTTAACTAATTTGATGATAGAAACAACATACTCAAATTTCAACAAAAAATGAGAACATTTTCCAATACTCTTTTATCACAAGAACCTAAATCTTCTTATCTTTGGTCACTCTCTGTGCACACAACACTTCACTTTCTTTTTCAATGCTATTTTACTGTAGCTCTCCCTCAATTTTCTTTCCATGTGCTGGCGTCTAAAATATGTTTTCACACCCAGCACTTTCAGAATTTGAGAGGGTGTGTGAGAAAATAGTAAAGTGAAAAAAGAAACAGTGTTTATATATTATCATACACATATGACACACAAATTAAAACCCATCACACACATGAGTCGAAGGAAAACGACATATGGGCCCAATTTAGGATGGGAGAAACCATGCAACAATTTGACTGTTACTTTTCTCACCTTAGTAGTTTCTCGCGCGTTCTATTTGGATTTTAAAGATCTGAAATGTTTCACCGTGTTTTTGTAGGTTTTTATGGGTGTTTATGCCTTTCGAATTCTCGAAAGGGGATAAGGGAACCTTGACCCCAAGTTGACGAAGGACTTACTCAAACATTATGAAGGAACACCGACGAGGGATATCTGGGGTACGGGAGGAAGACACATAACCCAACCATCAGACACCCTGAAGGAAGATGGATACTCCAAGGCATCCACGCTAACAAGTGAAAAACAATCCAGGTATCCATCAGGAATGACCAACTAATCACGCGTATAACTTCCCCTCATAGCTATATACGCGGACCTGTCCAAAATATGGATGCAAATTAGACACATAGGTAAGACGAGCACACCACATATGGGAGCGAGACCAGGGTTATCCCTAGAGAAATCAGCATCGACGAGGGGACCCTTGCCTCTTACCACGGGCCATCAGAACGCCTACTCACTTCCTCCCCATGAGAGCGGGATAACCCCCCCCCCCCTAAAGGAAATTATGACAGGAAAAAGGGAGGAAATAACTGTTCCTGAGAAATTGGAAGAAGATACACAAATGGAAGAAACGAGCGGAGAATGGTAAATTGTAAATGAGAAATGTCATAAGCCTCTTGTATTGTCTCTAAAAAGGAAGTTGAAATAACAACGATTTGACAGTATAACACGCGAGCAACTAGAAAGGCTCAGATCCAACGACTATAAAGTCCATAAGAAGAAGCACCTAAAACTTGCGCCACCAACCTGCCTGACACCTGTCAAAAAGGTACCTCGATAGTCTGAAATCGCCTAGACAAACCCAACTACATTTCTGACAGGTGGGAGAGAAAAAATGTGACCAACCGCCAAGGGACTGACACTTAAACAACGCCCCTCTCTGCTTCTATGGTTTGCCAGCAGGTATCACAAACTCAAATGTCCCTCTGGAACAGAAAAGAGGAAATAATCGTACATGAATAGGGGTTGGGGAGACACAAACTTTTGCCACTCCTTGCACAACACGATAACATTATATTCTCTCTCCTTAGCGGATTGTGACCGACAAATCAAAAAACGGACTCCATCCAAAGTTGACGACCTAAGAAGCGAACCAATCTTGAGGACACCAGATTGGATAGCATAAAGCCATGGTCCTGGTAACTTGAAGACTCTGGAGAACACCAGATTAAACGAGACGAAGCCTCAGACTCGGTAGCTCGAAGAACTCGATGAAAACCGGGTCAGAAGGCACAAAGCTATAGTCCCGGTGACATAAGAAGCTTTAGAAATCTCAAAACTAACGGCACCAAGCAACAACGAAGGCCTCATGCTCAAGAGCTGCGACACCGGCCCAAGTCCCCGGCCTTTAAGGATGACTTCTAAAGAGAGAGCTTTTATCAAGCTACAGTTTGACTCCCTCATCCTATAACTTAGGGGGCTAATGTTCTGGATTGGGCTAAAGCCCAATCCGGCTCTACTCGGGTCCGCCCCGAGTCCAATAAAGCAGGGGATACCATACAATGGACAAACCTTAAAACCCAATGCATTACGGTGCAAGTCGAGGGTTACATAGGAGGGTTGGGGGTTGGCCACGCCTATGCAAGCTTAAGGCATCTCAAATGATCGAGGGCTACCCTTGTCCATACCAATAGGTACGATTGTTAGGATAAGGTTTTCCAGCTAAGCTCTGCCTAAATTCTATATATACCTAGACCTTAGCCTTGAGACATGTATGGCATTTCTTACCCTAAACTTGTGACCTCTCCTCTTGAACCCATTACTTACTAAGGCGTCGAAGCGTGTGCATGTACACAACCCCTCTTTGTCTCACCGGGGGTTGACGATTAACATAGCTCAACAAAATCATCACCATACCACAACTTGACAAAACTAGGAAATCGACGAACAGATCGACAAATCAACCTCGACATGCGGCATATCTAAGTAGGTCAACCATCCTCTTAGGTTCAACCAGATCAGAATTAGATACAACTTTATAAAAAATATATTTTTTGTTTATGAAGTTATCTCAATCTTTTGACCCTTATTTTATTTCTCCTATAAATGGGATTTTTTATTAAAAAAATAACATAAAATGATAAAAATATGCTGAGGCACATAATTAGAGGGTAAATAGTAGATGCATGTTTTTATTTTACTCAGCAAAAAAACGCATATTTTTTCGTTAGGGCTAGTACTACAAAGTGAACCGAGAATTGTCATATCACCTCCATAAATTAACGATCCTGTAAATATTTACATGTTCACAGAAGACACATGCGTAGCACAATCAAAGTGGAAAATCATTAAATCATGTTGAATATTGGTCGGTGAGAGTGAGAGTGGGCCGGAGAACATACCCCACTCATAACATTATAAATGTTTTTTTTATGTATCTTAGAACAACGCATGCAATTCATTAGATCTCAACAAATAAACTCGACAAATTTTAGTTTCCAATTTCTATAGTCCAAAAATGTGGATGGTTTTTCTTCTTATTTCGTGTTTCATTGTGGGTAATCAATCTGCCAAAGTGACATCACAACTTCAAATCGAAGCAAATGCTATACTGAACAGTGGGTGGTGGAACATGTCTAACGCAAATTTTAATATCTCCAATCTTTGTAAATGGGATGAGATAGTTTGCAACAAGGATGGAAGCATAACAGGAATCAACAAATACTCTGCAACAACTTCTAAGATTCACTTCGCAACGCTTAACTTGTCTATTTTCCACAATTTAGAAAGCCTTGTTATCAAATCAATTGGTCTACAAGGGACAATTCCAAAAGAAATTGGTTTTCTCTCGAATCTCATTCATCTTGACCTGTTTCACAATTCTCTTGAAGGTGAGATACCTCATTTAATAGGAAATCTTAGACAGTTGAAGTACTTGGACATCTCCAGCAACAACCGTCAAGGTTCCATTCCTCATGAGTTGGGATTCCTAAAAAATCTCACTACATTGAACCTATCCAACAATATAATCAAAGGTGAGATACCTCCTTCACTAGGAAATCTCAAACAATTAGAATACCTAGACATCTCTCAAAATAACATTCAAGGTTTCATTCCTCTTGAGTTGAGATTCCTTAATAATCTTTCTACATTAGATCTTTCTAACAACAGACTCAATGGAAACTTTCCTATTTCGTTGAATATTTTCTCTCAATTAGAATTTCTTGACATTTCATACAATGTCATAAGTGGTGGAATTCCATATAAGCTTGGGAATTTTCAAAAACTTTATTTAAGCGATATTAACTTCACTGGAATGGTTCCCAAATCTCTCTGTAATATCGATGATGTGGAAGTTTCCTATAATTTTTTGATGGGGCCCATTCCAAATTGTCTTAATCCTTCTTTGATAAAAGGAAACAATGATGTATGTACCAACATTTTATATAATCAAATCCATTTCCACCTTCAAGCTTGCAAAAGAAAAATAACAAATAAGGTAATTCACATTCTTGCTATTGTTCTTCCTATCTCTTTTATTCTAGTTTTAGTCTTCTCAGTTCACATGTGCTTGATATTTCGTCGTAATTCTATGAATAACAAGAATGCAAGCACACTGACCAAAAAGAATGGTGATTTTTTTTGTATATGGAATTATAATGGTAAAATAGCATATGATGACATCATTAGAGCAACAAAAGACTTTGACATTAGATATTGTAATGGGAGAGGAGCATACAAAAGTGTTTATAAGGCTCAATTACCAAGTGGCAAAGTTGTTGCCTTAAAGAAACTTCACGGCTATGAAGCAGAAGTTCCATCTTTTGATGAGAGTTTTAGAAATGAAGCAAGAATATTATCAGAAATAAAGCACCGAAATATTGTGAAGCTTTATGGATTCTGCTTGCACAACAAAATCATGTTTTTGATCTATCAGTACATGGAGAAAGGAAGCTTGTTCTCGGTTTTATATAATGATATAGAAGTCGTGGAATTAAATTGGAGAAAAAGGTTAAATATTGTTAAAGGAATTGCATTTGCTCTTTCATATCTTCATCATGAATGCACTGCTCCAATAGTGCATAGAGATGTATCTACTAGCAATATCTTACTAAACTCTGAGTGGCAGTCTAGTGTTTCTGACTTTGGAACTGCTAGACTCCTTCAATATGATTCATCCAATCAAACAATAGTAGCTGGAACTATTGGATATATAGCTCCTGGTAAATTATTTATTGCTCTATTCTCTGTATATCATTATTTTCTCCAATCTTTTGTATGATGCAAATCATGCATATTCAGTATCCGGTCAACGAACATACATGTCCATTATATTAGTTTTTAATAAACACTTCAGGAAATTGTACTTTTTAAAATCAGTTACTAGCACTGTCTCTAAATATAATCCTTTTGTTCAAAATATTATCTCTTAATAAAATCTATATTTTCAATTACTAGATAGGCTTATTATTTCTTTTAAAATATATTCCAAATTAAATTAAACCTACTATTTCGTAGTTTTGAAATTTTAGACTTGACTATACATCTTAAATCTTTAAGAGATAAATGTTATAGTTGAACACATCCTGACATCCATATATAATAGAGTATTTTAGAAACATTAATACACAAAATTGATACATTTTTGTTTTTGGTACACAAAATTGATACATTAAATACATTACTTACTTTTTTTTAATTAATATATGTGACGAGATAAAAGAACATGTACTAAATTTTCTAGATTCTTTTTTTAATCCTATAACCTGGTCATTGTAATTTGATCAATGCAGAGCTTGCCTATACTATGGTTATGAGTGAAAAGTGTGATGTATATAGCTTCGGAGTAGTGGCACTTGAAACTTTAGTGGGAAGGCATCCTGGAGATATATTGTCATCATTTCAATTAGCATCAATTCAAGACCTAAAATTATGTGAAATATTTGACAAACGTCTCCCGCTTCCGAATAATATGATGGTTATACTTGGCATGATTCGTGTTGCCGTAGTAGTATTTGCATGCTTAAATCTCAATCCTTCCTTTCGACCAACAATGAAATGTGTGTCACAGTGTTTTTCGACTGAACTTACACCACTAAACATAATTTTGAGTGAAATGTCCGTGCAGCAACTCATGAGTCAAGAACTAAAAGCATTATTTCATATTGGGAACCCTTAAGAGAAACACTTCGGAATGAATTACAAATTAGAATCCAATAAAGACATTGTAAAAGTTTATTTTCATAAGTTGTTAGGAAATGTAATAAAATTTTGTTGTTAAAGTATTTCAAATGTGTATGTAATTTAAAATTGAATTACTTCTAATTCCAAAACTTACCGATTTAATTGAATTAAAAGAATAAATATATATAGGGTCTATTTGGCAAGACCATCAAACGAGTTTATAGCTTATAGCGGATAACTTATAAGTTCGTTTGACCAAAAAACCTCTATTTGGTAATGTCTTTTTAACACGAGCTTATAGCTTATTTCACGAGCTTATAAGCTATTTTTCAAATGCTATTCCAAATAGCGTTTGAGCTTAAAACTTATAGCTTATCATCTTTTGTTTCAACCATCAGCTATAAATTATAAACTATCAGCTAACTTATCAGTTATCCGCTATTTTCACTAAAGAGAGACATAGTACAATTATTTGAACTAAAACATCAAGCTAGGTTTTTTTAATGATAAATATTAGTAAGTTAATTTTTATGTTAGTATTCCCTTCCCGGCTATGATTCAAACTCTGGATTTTTAACTTCTTAACTCTTAATCTCTTAACTCAACTAAGTTAGTTACCTAACCCCCAAACCATCAAGTTTTAATTTGAAAATCTAGCGTTGTGAAGCAGTATATTGTCCATATTCAAATCCTGTGTATACTGTCCAAAAATAACCAGTGTAATATTCTCTCTTAGATGAAAAAATCAAATCAAATCCAATGTAGGATCTACTTTTTGGAGTCTCCTGCTAGAATCTACTCTTTTCTGGCCATTGAATGTACAGGAAGGGCACAAAGACATAAACAGAGATGTTAAGAGTAAATAATTCTCTTAGCTAGTAGTTAAGAGTTATGTTAGTTACTTACTTAGTAACTAAGGGTTATAAACTTAAACAAAGGGGTAAAGTTTTTACATGTGATATGTGGGTCAACATTCTTTTTACTATGTGTGTCATATTTGGTAAGAATTCATACAAAATAAGGATAAGTCGGAAATGAAAGAAAATGAAAAACAAGTTTACTTTTAGAATTTGTGGTTGGACCTAAACCAATCCTCTAAAATATGATATATTTTGTATATAATATATATTAAATATATAAATTATTCAATAAATATAAAATATATTGTTTTGTTTATAACAGTGACTAGATGAAATAATATTTAAGATGAACTAATGTGTTCTATTGTCAAAAAATGAAGTTGTGTCCTAAGTTTACTTAGTAGAATAATAAATTCTATAACATGAATTATATATTCACAAAAGCAAAACTATGTTATGTTTTGCTAAATAAGTTACGCGTGTGCACACCAAAAAAAAAAAAATAAGTGAAGCGTGTGGAGAAAATGCTTTCTTCCCTAAGGTCAGCAATACTACAAAGTGAAAAAAATATTTTTGTCATGTCGGCTTAAAGAATGATGCAAAGGAAGAAAACATGTGATGCATTTAATTTTTCTATGTCGTGATGTGTAGCACAATCTATGAGTGTCAAATCATTAAATCGTATTGAATATTGGTCTGTTCAATAATTTAGAAAGCCTTGTAAAAGAAATCGGTCTTCTCTCTAAGGTCACTCATCTCGATTTGTCCTTTAATGCTCTTCTAGGTGAGATACCTTCTTCATTAGGCAAGCTTGGAAGATTAAAGCAATTAGACATATCTTACATCGACCTTCAAGATCCCATTCCTCATGAATTGGGGATTAATTAAAAATCTCACTTTTTTATATCTATCTTACAATAGACTTAATAAAAACATGTCTATTTCCCTTGCAAATCTCACACAATTAAAATACCTTAACATCTCTAACAACTTTCTCGATGGTTCCTTCACTGGGACTTTTCCTATATCGTTGAACAATCTCACTGAATTAGAAACCCTTGACATTTCTCACAATGTACTTCATGGTTCTCTTCCTTCCAATTTTTTTTTTCCATTCATACAAACACAAATATGTTCATTGACCTCAATCACAACTTCATTAGTGGTAAACTCCCTTCTCAACTTGGACATTTTCAACAAATATTTTTAAACAATAATAATGTCACATGAATAGTTCCAGAATCTCTCTGTGATATCTCTTATGTGGACATTTCTTATAATCATTTGAAGGGTCCTATTCCATATGTTCATCCTGATAGCGCAGCTCACAATGCTTGTTCTACAAGCTAGGGTTTTCTAAGGTTTTGATTATTGGAAATATGAGAGAATAAAAAGAAAAAAAAGAATGTGGAGATTAGAGTTATGTAAATTGTGATTTCATTAAGGTCCCGTTTGGATAAACAGCTTATATAGATGCTTATAGAATCAGAGCTTATAACATTAGAGCTTACATCATAAGCTCTTATACTTGATAAGTTATTTATGTTTGGATATATACACTAAAAAGTACTTACATAAATTGAAGTGTTTGGATGTGACATTACATAAGCAATTATAGAATTTTTAAATATTTTTAATTTAACTTAAAAAAATTACAGAATCAAATATAAGTTTGGAATTAGATGTTAAGATAACAATCAAATATAAGTGCTTGAATGAGTTTACTATATTTATAGAGATTAGCATACAGTTTATTTTCGAAAAAAAAGACAAATACGTTTGTTATTTTCATTGTTAATAATGTTTGTTACATGTGTTACTCTAAAAAAAAAAAAGTTACGTGTGTTATTCTAAAAAGATTAGTATATGGCTATCTTTCTCTACTCATGGGCATGGCACATGAAAAGATAACTAATATAATAATTAAAATATAAGTTTGGAAAAAAAGTGGATCCACGAATCGAAGTAGGTCACATTTATGCATAAGCTCCTTAATAAGCAGACTCTTAAGCTCAAAATTTGGGCTTATTAAAATAGGGCATAAGCTGCTTATGAAATTATGATAAGCTATTTTTATTGATTTATCCAAACGCTTTTAAAGGCTTATGGGAGTAGATAAGCCTACATAAGCTCAAAATAAGCCAATCCAAACAGGGCCTAAGTTGTGAATCACACATACAAGTGCTTATATACAAAGTGTTGTTGAGTTGCTTGAGAAACAAGTCATCTCTCAACCCCTAATAACTTAATGCTAAAAACTAGCAAAAATGTAACTAACTTTCAACAAACAAAACTAACTTGATTACTATGTGATTTAATCAAACAAACTTGAATTAAATCACTAATCAATTATGCTAACTTGAATTAACAACTAACAATCTCCCTTAATTCAAGTTTCCACTTTCACCATACCAATCATGCTTCTTAAGTTGGTGAACATGTCAACCTTCAGGGGTTTGGTGAACATATCTGCAAGTCGCAACTCAGTAGAACAATGATCAATCTTCAATGCTTCCTTGTTTACTTGTTCTCTAAGAAAATGGAATTTGGGCTCAATGTGCTTGCTCCTTCCACGTAAATCTGGATTTTTAGCTAAGTTTATAGCTGATTTGTTGTCTATAAACAAAGCTATAGGTTTGTCAACTTCAATTTCCATTTCCAAGTATAGCTTCAAGCCAAACTGCTTGACAAGCTGCCAGGCAACCTTTAATGTACTCAGATTCACAGGTTACCAATACTACCACTTGTTGCTTCTTAGCACACCAAGAGATTGGAGCATTCAAAAACTTGAATATGTAGCCTGAGGTACTCATTCTATCTTGCTTATCCTCACACCAATCTGCATCAGAATAAGCTATCAACTCCATAGAATCTTCAGTCAGATATTTAGGTAACAATATGCCATATTCAAGTGTTCATTTAATGTATTTCATCACTCTTTCAGCGGCTAGCAAGTTAGAAGCTCTTGGTTCACTCATAAACCTACTGATTATACCAAGTGCATAAGCAATATCAGGCCTACTATTGTAGAAATACCTCACTGATCCTACAATTTGCTTGAACAATGTATGATCTACCAATTCTTCTTCATTCATCACTAGTTTCAAATTAACCTCAATAGGTGATGATGCAGGATTGCAGCTTACCATATTGAACCTCTTGAATATATCAGATGTATACTTCATCTAATGCATAACCAAACCTTCAGAAATCTCAATGAATTCCATGCAAAGAAAGTATGTCAGCTTGCCTAAATCCGTCATCTCAAACTCTTTCATCATTTGACATTTGAATGCTTCTATCTCATTCACATTGCTACCAGTCACAATTAGATCATCAATATATAAGCAAATGAGTATCTGATTACCTTTTATTCCTTTCTTCACATATACACCATACTCAGACTTGCATTTCACAAATTCTTGCTGCACAAGAAAACTGTCAATCCTCTTATTCCATGCTCTTGGTGCTTGTTTCAAGCCATAGAGATCCTTGTGTAATCTATACACCATATCTTACGTCCCTTTGATTATAAAACCTGGAGGTTGTGTTACATATACAACTCATCTAGTGGACCGTTTAAGAAAGTAGATTTTACATCTAAATGGTACATATGCCAGTTTCTTCCATAAGCTATAACCACTATCAATCTCACAATTTCTAGTCTATCTACTGGTGCATATACTTCAAAATTGTCAAGGCCAACTCTTTGCATAAAGCCCCTAGCTACTAACTTTGTTTGTGTTTTGCTACATAGCCATTTGGCTTCAATTTCAACTTAAAAATCCATTTCACATCAATGACCTTCTTGCTAGCTGGTAACTTGGTGAGCTCTCAAGTATTGTTTCTATTGATTGCATTCAGTTCTTCAATCATAGCATTCTTCTATACCTCCTCAGTCATTGCTGATACATTTTTAGCAAGTGTACTAAAACTATTAAAGTTATAAAATTAAGTTCGTATCCATAAGGACTGTGTTAATCTCAATTTAGAAAACTGTGTTTGTATCCTCTTATGTGGATCCTAAAAACAACGTGTTCGAAGTGTTGGTAGAGAGGAACCACCTAGGAATTTACTTGACGAAAGGATTGGGTGTGCTCCTGATTTCTATAACATTGCTCTTGGTAGTTGGGTAACTATTGTATTTGTTAGTGGTGGAAGGTTCAACATCAGGCTTCGAGATAGGTTTGGTAAAAAGCTCCGCCATGTGCTGTCCTCAAGGTCTCAAGTTTGAGTTGGCTAATTTTGCTTCTTCTTAAAAAAAAATGTTTGAAATAATTTAATTTGATGCTTATACAAAGATGAAAAGGATCATTAATGTGTGATTGACAAAATTTTATACATGGTTTTGAAGTAAATATAATTTGAATTCAATGGACTTGAACATTTATTTAATTTTTAGAAATAAAGAGACATAGAATGAATAGACATGTTGACCCTGGTGACAGTGGTGAGGTTGAATTTTATTTTTTTTGGCTTAATTAATGATTTGATCCCTTAAGTTATTTGTTGGTTACATTTTGGTCCCATAAGTCATTAACATTACAATTTGGTCCCTTAAGTTAGTATATGTTAGTCAAATAAATCCTCATTGTTAGTCTTTTGACAAAACGTTAAATATGCACATGTGAACGGTGACGTGACAACTTGCAATATGTATTCACCTTAGACATTGGGTTAACGGTTTTGACGATGAGAATTTATTTGGTTGACGGAATATAATTTAAAGAGACCAAATTGTAACGTTAATAACTTATGGGACTAAAATGTAACCAACAAATAACTTAAGGGATCAAATCATTAATTAAGCCTATTTTTTTTTAAGGAAGAAGTGGTATATATGGTTGAATTTTGAAAAACTAAATTTGATAACGGAAAAATTTCTCCATAATAACTTACCCATGTGGAAAAATTGCTTTCTTCCTTAGGGCCAGGACATTCCCCGTAGTACTATAAAGGGAGAAAATTGTTGTCATTTCCCCTTTAAAGAATGATGCAAAGGAGAAAAACATGCATCCTTCATAATGATGCTATTACATTTTTTCCATTTTCACACATGACTTTTATTTCTAATGTCGTGACACATGTGTAGAGCAACCAATGAGTGAAATCATTAAATCCTACAGAATATTGGTCTGTTAAAATGAAAGTGGTCGATAAACATGCTAGACACACAACATTATAAATGTTTGTTTTTTTTATGTATCAGAGAACAATGTATGTAATTCATTAGATCTAAAAAAATGAACTTGACAAAATATTTAGTTTCTAATTCCTTTGGTCGAAAAATGTGGATGGTCTTTTTTCTTATTTGGTGTTTAATTGTGTCGACTCAATCTACCACAATGACAACTCAACTTCAAATGGAAGCAAATGCTATATAGAAAGATGTTACCATTGGTCTTATTATCATTTTGATTTTCATCTTACTCTACTCACTTATCATATACTTTAAACTTTATCGTGATTCTATCAAGAACAATCAAGCAAACAAAACAACAAAAAAGAATGGGGATTTTTTTTGTATATGGAATTATGATGGGAAAATAGCATATGATGACATCATTAGAGCAACAGATGATTTTGATAATAGATATTGCATTGGGACTGGAACATATGGAAGTGTTTACAAAGCACGATTACCAAGTGGCAAAGTTGTTGCCTTAAAGAAACTTCACGGTTATGAAGCAGAGGTTCCAGCTTTTGATGAGAGTTTCAGAAATGAAGTCAAAATATTATCAGAGATAAAGCACCTTATAACTTTTATTCAAGCGGGTGATAAAATAATTCAAACAAAAATAAACAGCAAGAGATAAAAGGAAGAAGGAGAACACAAGAAATTGTTTACCCAGTTCAGTCTAATGATGACCTACTATTGGGGAGAGAGCAGCTCTCCGTTCCACTATAATGATATGAGTTTATTTACAAAGAGATATGGAGTTACAAGAATCAGTCTTCAAACCTAATTCTACCCAAGTCTCAATCTCTTCTCGTGACCAAGAGACTCAATCCTAATAGTGTGGGTCGTTCTCTGGAGTTTTCACCACCAAGTCATCGATGTACACCTCGAGATTCCTTCCTATCTGTTTGGAGAACATATTGTCCATCGACCTTTGAAAAGTTTCTCCTGCATTGCGTAAACTAAAAGGCATAACTTCATAATGATAATTCTTGTTGTTTGTCATAAAGGCTGTTTTCGGGGCATCAAGTGGATCCATTTTTATCTGATTGTATACTGAATAAGCATCCATAAAACTGAGCGACTTATATCCCGAGGCGTTGTCTATGAGGCGATCTATGTTAGGGAGTGAATACGGATCTTTGGGGCACGCCATGTTTAAATCTGTGTAATCCACGCACATTCTCCATTTTCCAGAAGCTTTTTTAACCAGGACAGTATTAGCGAGCCAGGTGGGATATTTGATTTCACTTATGAATCGGGCTTCCACCAATCTGCTGACTTCTTCATCTATTGCCTTCATTCTCTCTTCGCCTAGCTTTCGCTTCTTCTGAACTACTGGCTTTACAGACGGATTGATGGCGAGGTGATGACATGCTACGGCGGGGTCTATTCCAGACATATCTAATGGGTTCCAGGCAAAGAGATCTAGAATCTTTTTTAAGAGTTGGATTAGAATTTCTTCTTCGGCGGATTCTAAAGAAGTTCCAATCTTAGTCGTCTGGTGAGGATGAGGGCCAATCAGGATGTCTTTCAACTCTTCAGTAGGCTCCAGACGTTCTTGTTGATACTCCTCTCGTGAATCTAAGTCAATCATATTTATGTTGAATTCTTTGTCTTCTTTCTTGAGCTTCCCTTTGTTTTGCAGCTTTAGGCTGGCATGATAGCATTCTCTGGCGGTTTTCTGATCACCTCTAATCGTCCCAACCCTCCCGTTATCTAAAGGATACTTCATAACGAGGAATTTGGTGGATAAAAGTGCGCCCAAAAGATTAAAAGAGGGGCGGCCGATCATGATATTATAAGAGTTCGGCGTGCTGACCACTAGATACCTGACTTTGATTGTTCCCACGTCAATGAGTACTCTTTTAATGTTCCAGTTGCATATTTGAAGAGAGATTACCATGGGATCATCATCGTGAGGAATTACTCCCTTAAAATCTTTAGTAGAAAAAGTAATGTTTGGGCTTCTTTCTGAGAATGTATAGGCGTTGTCATCTAAAAGAATTACTTGGCGGACATATCTTTTCCGAGAAGTACTGGATTCTCCTCCTCCAGCGAAACCGCCTGATATGGTGTTGAGAGTGTGTTTCCCTCCATCTCCTGATTTCGGATCCTGAGTTTCCTCTGGGCGTCTTCTGTCATTGCTCTGACGTTCTCTGGCGTATCCTCGTAGCCTTCCGTTTTGGATTAACTTCTCTATTTCCTTTTTGAGGTGTAAACAGTCGTTAGTGTCATGTCCCTTTACTTGGTGATATTTGCACCAAGCATCTTTGTTGTTTCCCATCACTGGTGTTTGAGGTGGTTGGGCTTCTAGGATCAGCTTAGATTTATAGACTTCTCTTAATATCTTCTCCGGGCGTACTTTTAATGGAGTGAAATGTTCCGGCTTGTATCGTTGAGGTTCTCGTTCTTTCTTGTAATGCTTTTTGAAAGTTCCTCTGTATCGGTTTGGAGGCACATAGTGGTTCTTCTGCTCTGTATTCTCTTTCACGTATCTAGCTTTCTTCTTCGCATTACTTTCCTCTCCTTTTATGTATCATTCCGCCCGAGCTATTATTTCTTCCATAGAGTAGGCAGGTTTCTGAGCTAGTGATTCATTGAATTGTCCTGCTCTTAGCCCATTATGGAAGGCGCCCACAAACACTTCTTGGTTGGGATTAGACACATTGATTGTTGAATCGTTGAATCTGGTTTGATATTCTCTCAACGATTCATTCTCTCCCTGACGTACATTAAAAAGGATGGTGGATGTTACTTTTCGATGACGACTAGCGGAGAACTGCTGGGTAAGTGTCTTGATCATATCCTGGTAACTCACGATAGAGAATCGTGGGAGGCTCATATACCAACGTAACGCCGCGTCGGTGAGAGTTCTTGCTAGCAACTTGCACTTGAGAGAATCGGCGGCGCCAACCACATCCATCCGTGTGTTGAATGCATTCATGTGTTCAATGGGATCGCCTTTCCCATCAAAAGAAGCCAAGTGCGGCGGTTTGAAGTTTTCTGGAACGGGTGCGTTCCAAATCTCCACCGACAAGGGCTGAGGCACAGGTTCCTCGAAATCTCCATGATGAGAATCCGCTTTCTCCTAGGTCTGCTGTTGTTGGATGGTTTCGATTGAGGCTTGTAAAGCTTCGTTTCTTTTCATCAATTGAGCGATTTGAGTTCTCATAGTTTCAACTTCTCCTGCAATAGTCATGGTGATCACGATTTGTTTTGATTATTAATTTGTATGAATCACAGAGAAGACTCCGTGACCTAGAAAAGGACTGGTTCAAGGTTTCCAAATCGCAAGGTGCGACTCAGAAAACGTGGTTGAGGCTAGTTTTACCTCTTCCCACAAACGGCGCCAACTGTACTTGCAGAAAAGTACGAGTAGTGAATACTAGGGTTTCTGTCGTCTATTAGGGTTTAGACTGAATATTGGATGCCTTGAGAATGCTCTCTAGGATGGTATTTATAGCCTGCCGTGGGCTTGTATTTCTGTTACTTAGCTCCTAAGCAACAGGGGTATTTATGACTTTAGGCGCGTTCTAGAGGTTTTTGGAAGCGCCTAAAGGCGGCATCCCAAGAGGTGAACACCTTTGGGCCTTAAGGTCCTTCTGGAGGACGCCGAGGTCTTAAAGAGGGTCTAAAAAGCCCTTTTGGAGGTCTTTTAGGCTCTTAGGAATATTATGACGGTCCAAATTTGGATCCATGGAATCCTCTAATTACTATTCAGAGACAATATGATGGTGAGCAGATGGTCTCGAGCCACTGGCGCTACAGAAGCAACCATATTATGCTTGAAGTTCGGCAGCAGAATTGCAGCTGAAGCGAGAGAGGAGCAGCGGCCCTATCTCCTACATATTTTAAATTGTATTTTTTCTTAAAAATCGATAGTAAATTTGCGATAATTTGCTAAAATTATTATTCTCTGGAAGAATCTGCGAACAAACTCACTGACACTAAAGGGAATCGAACCATAGACTTTAAGGAGGAGCACACTCTCAAATCCCAAGCCAATACGACTAGGCCAACCCAAGTGGATTGCTCACAGCATCCAAGTTAATAGCATATAACAGCGTAATGCCTACAAAAATATATGATAAAATTAAAGTGACCGGAATATCCATAGCCCCCGGATCTGCAACGTTGACGCCCAAATCTTTGATTGAATAATTGATCTTTCAATATGAATCAAATGAACACCGCAAGAAAACAGGAAATCATACAACGCCGCGCAAGACGACCTATAATCTATTTTTAATATGTTTGAAATAATTTAAGGGTGCTGGTTAAGGAACAATAAAATTAATACGTCTTATTTTATTTACCAAAATTAAAGTGAAAAGTTAGTCACCTTAATTAAAATAGGAAAACATTGCATTTAATACTCTTTATAAAGAGTTTCAAAAAAAAAAACTCTTCAAAAAAATAGCAACACAAACACAACACGCGCTTCCTTTCATTTGTTTTTCTTGTGAACTGTTTTGAATTTTTTTTTGAATCCACTTGCTTCCTTCCATATCAACAATTTTTTTCCTGTAAATTTTACTCTAACCGATTTATTTTTTCCGTGAATTTTCTTTAATCATTTTTTTCTTTCAAACTAATTCAAGGGAAAGCCTATACTCAAACCAGTTCTTTTCCATGAATTTTTTTCTTCCGGTGGAAAATTCTATTGTTTTTTTTATTAAAGTTGTAGAAATAATTAATCTAAGACAAGAAATTATAAAGTCCAAAATAAATTTGCAATTCAAAAGATAAAACATATCCTATTAAAAGAACAAATATTATGATCAAATAAATTAAGTTGATATTCCACTCCATGCTTGTAATGACGCGCGTATATTGATGCTGATTTTTAAAGAGTATTGAATACAAACCTTTCCTATTTTAATTAAGTTGATTAACTTTTCATTTAATTGAGGTTAATTAAATGAGACACATTAATTATATTGTTACTTAACCAGTGCCCCGAGGGCATTGGATAACATTGCCCATAATTTAATGTGATGCTTATACAAAAAGATGAAAAGGACCATTAATGTGTGATTGAAAATTTTTTATACATGGAAGTTTTGAAGTAAATATAATTTGAAATGAATGGATTTAAATATTTATCAATGGCTTTAACTCGTGTGGGAAAAATGCTTTCTTCCTTAGGGCCAGCAGGTATCCATTAGTACTCCAAATGGAACGGAAAAATTGTTGTCACTTCGCGAAGAATGATGCAAATGAGAAAAACATGTATCTTTCATAAATGATGTTTTTACTTTTTTTCAATGTTCACACAAGACTTTTATATCTAATGTCGTGACACATGTGTAGCACAATCAATGAGTCTAATCATTAAATCGTAGTAATAAAACATTATAAATAATTTTATGTATCATAGAACAATGTAGGCAATTCATTAGATCTCAAAAAATGAACTTCACAAAATACTTAGTTTCCAATTTCTATGGTCGAAAAATGTGGATGGTCTTTCTTCTTATTTGGCCTTTCATTGTGGGTACTCAATCTGCCTTAGTGACATCTCAACTTCAAATGGAAGCAGATGTGATATTAAACAGTGGGTGGTGGAACACGTCTGATGCATATTTCAACATCTCCAATCGTTGTAAATGGGATGATATAGTATGCAACAAGGATGGAAGCATAATAGGAATCATCAAGTTTGATACGACGCATGTGATTCACTTTGCAACGCTCAACTTGTCTGTTTTCCGCAATTTAGAAATTCTTTATCTCATTAGATTTGGACTAGAAGGGACTATCCCAAAAGAAATTGGTCTTCTCTCCAAGCTCACTCAACTTGGTCTGTCCTACAATTCTCTTGTAGGTCATGTACCTCCATCATTAGGAAATCTTAGACAGTTGAAGTACTTAGACATCTCTTACAACAACCTTCAAGGTTCCATTCCTCGTGAGTTGGGATTCATGAAACAATTAGAGTACCTATACATCTCTTACAACAACCTTCAAGGTTCCATTCCTCGTGAGTTGGGATTCATGAAACAATTAGAGTACCTAGACATCTCTTACAACAACCTTCAAGGTTCCATTCCTCGTGAGTTGGGATTCATGAAACAATTAGAGTACCTAGACATCTCTTACAACAACCTTCAAGGTTCCATTCCCCGTGAGTTGGGATTCATGAAACAATTAGAGTACCTAAACATCTCTTACAACAACCTTCAAGGTTCCATTCCCCGTGAGTTGGGATTCATGAAGCAATTAGAGTACCTAGACATCTCTTATAATATCATTCAAGGTTCCATTCCTCGTGAGTTGGGATTCATGAAGCAATTAGAGTACCTAGACATCTCTTACAACAGCCTTCAAGGTTCCATTCCCCGTGAGTTGGGATTCATGAAACAATTAGAGTACCTAGACATCTCTTATAATAACATTCAAGGTTCCATTCCTCGTGAGTTGGGATTCATGAAGCAATTAGAGTACCTAAACATCTCTTACAACAGCCTTCAAGGTTCCATTCCCCGTGAGTTGGGATTCATGAAACAATTAGAGTACCTAGACATCTCTTATAATAACATTCAAGGTGCCATTCCTCATGAGTTGGGGTTCCTGAAAAATCTCACTACATTAGATCTATCTCACAATAGAATCAAAGGTATGATACCTTCTTCACTAGGAAATCTCTCTCAATTAGAAACCCTTGACATTTCCCACAATTTACTCCATGGCACCCTTCCTTCCAAAATGTTTCTGTTGACATCTTATGAAACTTCCATTGACCTCAGTCACAACATCATTAGTGGTGAAATCCCTTCTGATCTTGGATATTTTTATAAACTGAATTTAAGCAATAATAGTCTCACTGGAATGGTTCCCCAATCTCTCTGTAGATTCAATTCTTTGGACATTTCCTACAATTGTTTTATCGGTCCCATTCCAAACTGTTTTTTGTATACGATAACACCGTCCAAGGAGGGATGCTGTCTTGGGTCCCAAATTTCATGCAAGAAAAGTAATAATAATAAAGTAAAGAAAGAAGTTGTCATTGGTCTTACTATCTTTATGATTTTCATCTTACTCTTCTCACTTATCATGTGCTTTAAACGTTATCGTGATTCTATCAAGAACAATCAAGCAAACAAAACAACAAAAAAGAATGGGGATTTTTTTTGTATATGGAATTATGATGGGAAAATAGCATATGATGACATCATTATAGCAACGGATGATTTTGATAATAGATATTGCATTGGGACAGGAACATATGGAAGTGTTTACAAAGCACGATTACCAAGTGGCAAAGTTGTTGCCTTAAAGAAACTTCACGGTTATGAAGCAGAGGTTCCAGCTTTTGATGAGAGTTTCAGAAATGAAGTCAAAATATTATCAGAGATAAAGCACCACACATCATAAAGCTTTATGGATTTTGCCTGCACAAAAGAATAATGTTTTTGATCTATCAATACATGGAGAAAGGAAGTTTGTTCTCAGTCCTGTATGATGATGTAGAAGCTGTGGAATTCAATTGGAGAAAAAGGCTAAATGTTGTTAAAGGGGTTGCATTTGGTTTATCATATCTTCATCATGATTGCAGCCCTCCAATAGTGCATAGAGATGTATCTACTAGCAATATACTGTTAAATTCCGAGTGGCAGCCTAGTGTTTCTGACTTTGGAACTGCTCGACTCTTTCAATATGATTCATCCAATCAAACTATTGTTGCTGGAACAATTGGTTATATAGCCCCAGGTAATTCCTTTTTTTATTACAAGCCCCAAGTAAATTATTCATTTCTTTTACACTGTTCGTCTGTTTTTTCGATATATATTTGATACATAACACACCTGTTGATTAGTTTTTAATACTATAAGTACATAAGGTTCTAATTTTTCACATCAATTATTACCTCTGTTTCTTTATTAAAAAAACTTAATTTCAAATTATTGATACATTAATAATATTTCTTTTTGTTTCTTAATATATGACTTATACACTACTTATTTTTTCTAATATATGTGGAAAATAAAGAGAGCTTCTAACATAGAAGAGTCTTGTGATTCTTTGTAATATAAAGGAAAGAGTAGTTACGTGAAACTATTTCTTGGGATCCTTTAACATGCTCATGGCGATTTTATAAATGCAGAGCTTGCCTATACTATGGTTGTGAGTGAAAAGTGTGATGTATATAGCTTTGGAGTTGTGGCACTTGAAACTTTAATGGGAAGACACCCTGGGGATATATTGACATCACTTCAATTAGCATCAACTCAACGCATGACATTATGTGAAGTATTAGACAAACGTCGCCCATTTCCAAATAATACGATGGTTTTACTTGACATAATTCGTGTTGCCATAGTAGCATTTGCATGCTTAAATCTCAATCCTTCCTCTCGGCCAACAATGAAATGTGTGTCACAGAGTTTTGCCATTGAACTTACACCGTCAAGCATTCTTTCGGGTGAAATTTCAGTGCAGCAACTCATGAGTCAAGAGCTAAAAACATTATTTCATATTGGGAACCCTTGAAAGAAAACCTTGACAATGAAGTTGAATGTCTTAGAAATTTGAACTCAATAAAAACATTGTAAAAGTTTATTTTCATAAGTTGTTAGAAAATGTAATAAAATTATGTTGTTATTGTATTTCAAATGTGTAGACTTACTATTTTAATTAAATTAAAAGAATAAAAATAGTTATAATGCCTCTCTGCAAGTACAGTGCTTAAATTAATGGCAGAAACATGCTCACAGTTGGTAGTATAGTATTGCTAAGCATTGGAATGTTCTGTTTTGGCTAAATGTCTACTTGAGGTATTATTATTTGTAATGAAATAACAAGTTTAAAATGAATACAATTCTTCAAGTAAAATGGAAATGATTTTTTCAAGCAATTTCTTTTAAATTTACCAAATAAATCTATATGTTATGTATTAGACACACTTCTATGGGTATTAATAGCTAGAAAAATGTGTTAAATCTTTCTGTTAATGTATTCCATGATTATACTTTTTATTGGTATATTAGAGGCTATAATCTATTTAGTTTATATCTTCATGAGTTGAGATATTAATTCAACTTTTTATTCCAAATTTTTTTTACTATCTGATTTATTTGTATATTAATCTTCTTGAATTTGGAGGAAAATAAATTTTCAAAACTAAACTATAGAAATTGTTTCTTCATTCCTTGCTTTGTCTATTATTTCTGTTTTGCATTTCTTACTGTTAGTTTGATTTTATCTTTTCTCCCTAGTTTATTTTCTAAACTAATGGGGTTTCAGGTTTTGAATTTTTTGAATAGCTTGAATCTTGTTCTGAAATGATATTTTGATGTCGTAAAAGAACTCAAGTCTTTGAGAACTCTGTCCAGATAGGAAATTCAAGTTTAAAATCTGCAGAAACAAGAAAAATAATGCATTTGAAAATTGATTTTATACATGGAAGTTTCGAAGTAAAATAATTTGAAAGCAATGGATTTGAAATATTTATCTAGTTTTTGGACATATATTAAGAGACATACCCTAAATTGATATATAGACTCTGGTGAGATGCAATTTTGAAAAACTAAAAGGAGAATAAATTTTTTGGAAATAAAAGTTTTTCTTTTCATGAAATAAATTTGGTTTCAGAGACAAAAAAGAATCTTTTCTCTAAAATCTAATCCTTCATTAAATATAAAGGGATTAAACCTAATGATCATCTTTATTTGCAGAACAAGCCTTTAATAATCATGAAAAGGCTGGTACGGATGAAAGGGAGCAAAGCGCATTTTGCATGAGGAGTGCTGAGTCAACAACTTATGATTCTATATATACCTCAACTTAACCATGGATTTTTTTTTTTTAGGGAGTAAACTTGTTACTCTGAATAGCAATGAAAGTGTCTTTACATCATACTTATATATAAATTTATTCACATTACTTGTGTTGTGAAAGTGACTCAAAATTGGAGTTTGGAGGCAAAAAAATGATGTTTGCTGGAAGGTTAAAATCGGCGCCCGAACTGGGGAGTCCGGGGCCCGATTTTTCGCTGCCTGATGGGGCTTTTGAATCGGCATTTTTCGGCGCCGAATGGAAGGGCTCGGCGCCCGATGTGTCGTATCAGCATATTTCAGAAACGTATTTTTAAGCCAGATTTGTTACGATTTGTTACAATTTTATGGGAGTTACTTTTACTATAAATATAGGCTTTGTATCAGAGCAAACCTTGAGATAGAGGGGGCTGAAACAAGGGTTAGAAAGGCAACAACAAAACTAGGGTTTGTATAGAGTTTGTCTCTTTGGAACAAACGCTAGGGTTTGAGGGTTGATTCACCTTGGGAAACACTATTAGGATTGAGTCTCTTGGTTACGGGAAGAGATTGGGTCTTTGGGTAGAATTAGGCGGGAGACTTATTCTTGTAACTCATTGACATCTTTTTTGTAACATTACTCATCATATAGTGAAACGGAGGGCTGCTCTCTCCCCCAGATTAGGTCAATTTGGACTGAACTGGGTAAACAAATTCTTTTGTGTTCTCTCTTCTTTTCTCTCGCTGTTTTCTACTTTTGCTTGTGATTATAACTGTTACCCACTTGTATTGGTTGCTTGATTATTCCTTGCTCCACACATCAAGTATTTATTGGTGTGATTTTTTCATCGAATTTGCGACAACTTGTTTATCAAGTAATTAAACAAAACTAACAAACTTTAGTTATTAACAAGCTATGTATCTTTTTTCTATCTTAACTAATTTGAGTTTACCTAAACTAACTTGAATTAAAACTAACATCGTCCCTTAATTCAAGTTTTCTAGCTTCACCATTGTAATCATGCTTCTTAATTTAACGAATTTGTCAATCTTCACAGCTTTAGTAAACAAATAAGCAAGCTATTCTTTAGTTGGACAATGTATGAACTTAGGTAGTTCTTTGTTCACTTGCTCTCTGAGAAAGTGAAATCTTGTCTCAATGTGTTTGCTTCTTCCATGCATCAATGGATTTTTAGCTAAATTTATTGCATATTTGTTATCACTGAAAAGTGCAACAAGCTTGCAAACCTCTATCTTTGGTTCCTTTAACACATAATCTAGCCATATTGCCTAACATGCTTCCAAGCCACATGCTATACACACATATTCTCAAAATGTGAGAACTACCACATGTTGTTTCTTTGCAGACCCAGATATTGGAGAATTCTAAGACTTAAACAAGTACTCTGAGGTGCTTTTTTTGTCTTGCTTATCTCCACACCAATCTGCATCTAAATAAGCAATTGGTTCCATAGTAGCTTCATTGACATTTGTAGGAAACAATATACCATAATCTAAAGTCCCCTAGATGTATGTCATAAACTTTTTTGTTGCAAGTAGACGAGAGCTTCTAGGTTCACTCATAAATCTACTGATTATACCAACAACATAAGCTATATTTGGCCTGCTATTACCCATATATCTCAATGATCCTAAATTTGTTTGAACAATGTAGGATCAATCAGCTCCTCATCTTCATTCTTAACAAGCTTTAGATTCACTTCAGCTGGTGTAGATGCATGATTGCAACTCATCATATTAAATCTCTTCAGAATAACAGTAGCATATTTCTTCTTATGCACCACCAACTTGGTGACAAGCCTTGTGAAGTTTTGGAAAATTCCATTTGTAGAAAATATGTTAACTTTCCCAAATCATATGGAACAAGGATGCATGTATCCACAACAAAAAGATGCATGTTGTTGTCATTGTTCTTCCTATCCTTATGATTCTGATCCTAGCCTTCTCACTTCTTATATGCTTCAAACTTCGTCATAATTCTATTAAGAACAAGCATGCAAACACAACAACATCAACAAAAAATGGGGATTTGTTTTCTGTATGGAATTATGATGGAAAAATAGAACACGGTGACATTATTAAATCAAGAGAAGACTTGACATTAGATAATGCATTAGCACAGGAGCATATGGAAGTGTTTACAAGACACAATTACCATGAGGAAAAGATGTTGCAATAAATAAACTTCATATGGAAGTGAATATTATCATAAATAAAGCATCAATATTGCAGGCTTTATGGATTCTGCTTGCACAAAAGAATCATGTTCTTTATCTCTTAGTACATAGAGAAAACAAGCTTGTTCTCTGTCTTGTATGATGATGTAGAAATCGTGGAATTCAATTGGAGAAAAAGGCTTAATGTTGTTAAAGAACTTGCATTTGGTCTACCATGTCTTCATCATGATAGTACTCCTCCAATAACATGAATAGTATTCATCCACATAAATAAAATTGTACCACTAGCATTGTCTCTAAATAAAAGTTCTCTTGAAGAAAAAACTTATTTCTAAGTATGGACTCGGATGGTTTGGTGGTAGTTTGTAGTGTTGTTGTTTGGAATGGGTGGCCGTGGATAATATGGACTCGGATCTGGCGTCAAAAAGTTCGATGGATGGGAGTTGATTAAGAGGGGGTGGTAGACTTTGTTTAGGTAGGGAGCTATGGGTGTTGTTTAGGTTATGAGGTGGGTGTTTTTGTGGTGTTTGTGGCGGGTGTTTTCTTTTCTATTCCGCCTTTGTTATTCGGATCCATATATGTCGTCTCTATCTCTTGTTTGCATTTTTGGTGGTTATTGTGTTTTGGGTGCTTTGAGTGTGGGTGTCCTTTTAGCCGAGCCTTTTCCTTTCTGATTTGATTGATGTTTGCACCACCGAAAATCATGTTGATTGGCTTACAAATTGTGTGCAGGATTCTGGTGGGCCGGTTACTTTTGCTTTGAGATCGGGAGTTGGTGTCTAGTTGAAATCTTGTTTTTGCTGGTTAAGGTGTTCCTCTGATAGATCGGGGGTGAGGGGTGCCTTTCTAATTTGGCTCTGAAGTCTATTGAGCCGATCACTTTTGATTCGAAATCAGGAGTCAGTTCGTTGCTTCAAGTTTTGCATTAGGTTTTTTTGGTGTTCTTCTAATGGACCGGAGGCTGAGAGGTGGTGCAGGTTGATTGATCTTTGGAATAGGACTTTTCGGATGTGGCTTAGCTATGGTGATGAGGAATGTGTGTTTTATTTAAAGGGGTGTTCTTTTGGGGTGAGTAGTGGCGATGAGTTGTCATGGATATCGTTTTCAGCGGTTGTGTCGTGAAGGAGTTTGTTTAGGCGGTGAAGTTTATTTTGGTGGGAGTTGTCTAGGGATTGGCTAAGTGTTTTAAATTTTGTATTCTCTAAATCACCGGTCTCTGTTTGTCTTGAGCAGGATCTGGTTTTTAAATAAAATTTGGTGTTAAAAAAAAAACTTAAGGCATGAAGAATGGATACATGTCGTGTGTATATTGTACTAAAGAAACAAGATGTAATGGGTTCACATTCAGCATGGAAAATGCACCAACACGATTAAAACTCTTTGGATAGAATTTTGTCATCCAATATTCTCTAACTCAATTTAAAAAATTAGTCTTTACATTGTGTACATAAGATAACAGAAGAAAAAAATGTGATTTTTTTAAGCAAAAGAAAGGGTGCAGAGGGATCTCCAATTGCAGCAGCTTTAAATATATAAACAGAAAGAAAAAGAACAAAAAAGAGGGGGGACATAAACAAAAACCCTCAAGGATAATAAAAACAAACCAAAAGAGATAAACCAGCCAGAAGCTAGAGGAGCAACATTATAACAAATTACTAGCAAGACGAACTATTGGAAGCCCTAACCATAAGCCCTTTGCTAGTCTCAAAATGTTGTTTTAACTTGTTCTTCTTTTTCTTTGGAACCACCAACTAACATTATTTATTTGTGTTTAAATCAACAATATCTTTTTTTATATTCATGTTAGCCCATGAATCGCTGAAAAATATCCATAGTTTATTAGGCCACAGTATGAACAAGCCCTGAAACTTGCATGTAATAAATTACATTTTCACTAAAGATTGAAAAGTTAGAGTATGTCTCCACTATATATATGGACCTACCAATATCTTCATGAGCATGATCTCTCGCTACCCCTTTCTCGTTTAACCCTTCATAAAAGAAAATGTTGACTGAGTTTGCATCAGAAAATCTTTGTTAAGGAAATATAATTGCATTCTATAGAAAGTAGTTTTCAATTTTTCATGTCCACAAATACTATAGACTTATCTTATGTAGTGTATATATGCAAGAAAATCTCAAATTGTAGTGAATTGGCCCGTGATAACGAGAGTTTCCAACGAGCATACTTTGTTTTTATGAGCAAAGAAAGGCATCAAGGGATAACTAGGTATCCCAATCAAGTTGACACCCCATAGTATACCCATCCTATACCACCTGCTCAAAATTTATTAATAAAGGAAAAATTGTATAATAGGGGGATCAAACTAAAACCCTCAAAAAATACAAAAATAGAAAGAATAAAGAGCAATAGATCTTAGGAAATAAAGAGGTTGGTAATCCAAGACTATCTCTAAAAGAAACATCTCTAAGGCTATGTTTAGATGGTGAGAGGAAAGAAAGTAAAAGGAAATAATAATTAACGAATGAAAGTGAATAGATAATGAAAGGAAAGTAAGACGATTTTAAGGTTGTTTGGAACGGAAAGAAAAGAAAGATGTATATTTACTAAATGTCATAAATACCCTTATATAAAGATTGTAATTTACATGCATATCAACATGTAGAAATATATGTTTACAAGATTGTTGACTCGTGCATCGCACGAGTTTATTAATAAGGGATTGACATATGAATAATAAAATGCAATATATAATTGGTAACGGTGAAAAAAGAACAGGTGATAATCCATAGTAGACAAAATAAAACACTTCATAAAATGTATAAAATCTGAAAATATTATAAAAGGAAATTCGGTAATCGTATGAATAATTCGGTAAAAGAATCATATATTTTGGTATGAGAGGAAGGTTGTAAGGTCACGTCCTTTCATTTGCAAAAAAATTAAAATATCAAAATATTAGATTAAGTTGCTGCAGACCTAATAAACTTAATAAATAAGGATTAAGGTATTATGTCTGTATACGTATTAAAAAAAGTGTACAACTACTTGTCAAAAAAAGTCTAGAGAAACAATAAATACATACAAACGATAGGAATGAAAAGCTCATCGGTGTGGAGAAATATTAGGGTTTGCTGCATTTTAGAGGGAATTTGTTAGGTTAAATTGGTGCACTGCATTGTTAGCTTAAATTGCTGCTAACCTAATACAACACAACATTTTAGAGAGGAAATTATTAAGTTAAGTTGCTGCAGACCTAAAAAAAAATTAACAAATAAGGATGATGCAAATTTAGAGCCAAAATTTTAGGATTGAGTTGTGATGAGTCATTATTTAGTGATTTTTTATATAATATTTAAGTCTATTTTATTTAGATTTGATTTCGTTTTATTTAATATTATTCCTTTTAGATTTATTTTACTTCAATTGCAAGATATTTAATTTCAGGAACAAATGTTCTGAAGATTCAGTCTTGGAGCAAAGAAAGAGGATTCATAGCTGATTCGGTCATGAAAATACGATGATTCGGCACAAAAATATAAATCCACCAAGTCAGAAGCTTGGCACGGCCCGTGCCACCAGCCACACAGTCGTGCCAACCCTCATGATGCTCTTTTGCTGCTTTTGCTTCATGGACAAGCTACCTATTAGTTTATTTCTGACCTAAAAGCCCGTGGTTTCTTGTGGAACATTCTAGTGATATATTTTCTTAGGGCTTAAGTCATAAACTATAAATAGAGTAGCTAGCTATCACAACAATTCATCTTTTGTTCTTGAAATTCAATAGTGACAATTGTTTTTCTTAATAAAAGTTCCTTCTTTTATTTTCTTATTATTTTTATGTTCTTCCTTCTTTTATTTTACTCATCAAGTTGTTGCAAACCTAATAAGAGATTAGTGGAGGGAAAAAATTAGGTTAAGTTGTTGCAGACTTAACAAAATTAATAAATAAGGATTTAATAAAATCTGACGCAGGAGGGTTTTATTAGTATTTTTTTATTAGTATTTTTATTTTAGCCTAATTTTCTAGAACTTTCAATTTTGTTTTCAGTTTGTTATTTTTAGGCCCATCAGGGTTTTTGTTATTTCCCTATTTAAGCTTAACAGTTGTAACCTAAGAAGCAACTTATAACTTTTATTCAACCAATAATATTTTAGGGATGGAAATATCTAAGAAAGGAAATATAAATCACTATAATCAAGGCAAATCACAAAAGCAAGAAATGAAGGTTACATATATGGGAATATAGAATCAATATCATATCCTGAGAAGAAACTTGTATTTTGTTTTGGTTCTTATATTGCATCCCAAATGTTACTTTCTTTTGGGGAAGAAAACTTATTGTCTTCATATGAGATGCAGGTCCAAGAGTTGGTATATTTTTCAAACCCGACCTCTTTGCATTTCACTCAATGGACTCCAGGAGGTTCGTCTCTTGTTCATTGGAGGAGTCAACATGCATGAGAAACTCTTTATCAAAATGAGAACTAGGGGCCGAGTTCTTCAGAGGTGGAGGAGACTGATGCAGGAGGGTTTTATTAGTAATTTTATTAGTATTTTTATTTTAGCCTAATTTTCTAGAACTTTCTATTTTGTTTTCAGTTTGTGATTTTTAGGCCCATTAGGGTTTTTTATTTCCCTATTTAAGCTTAACAGTTGTAACTAAGAGGCAACTTATAACTTTTATTCAATCAATAATATTTCCGAGAGTTTTCTCTATTTTCTGGTGGATTTCGGAACCCTATTTTCACAAGTTCGTCGCTTGCGAACTTGTTCTTTTCTATCTAGGTTTAGCGCTTGCTAGCCTACGCTTCCGTACTGCGTCATCAAATATAAAATTAGGTACCTTAAGAAGTTTTATGACGACACTATAATTGCACAACGCACATTTGCCATTTTCTGAAAAATAATGATGTATATATTAGAAAAAAAATAACATGGGACTATAGATGATAAAATAATGGTGTATATATTTCTGTGGGGCCCATATATCAATTTCTTTCCTTTGTCATGTTCCTTTGTTCCAAACGAGGGAAACTCTTTCTTTCCCTCAACTTTCCCACCCCCTTCACAATCTTTCCTTAAAACAAACACCCTTTAAGAAAGAAGGGTAAATAATCCCACCAAATATTAAGAAAATTGCTCTTCTCCTATAAAAAATTGCTCACTCCCAACCAAACTTCTTAAAATGCCCTCACGTAACTTAAGTACTTTTTTTTCCTAGTGTTGGCCAGTAGTGGTACTGCTTTACAAACTATCAGCAAAACTTTTCTCATTTTCAGCCAGTAATCGAGATGCATGACTCATTTCACACTTTATTTCTCATCATACCCTCTCAATCTGTACGTTTTGCCAATGATTTTGTATGAAATTGACCCTTGCCATGATAATTACGCATGTGGAAAATATGCTTTCTTCCATAGGGCCAGCAGAAACCCAGTAGTACTACAAAGGGAACCCAAAAGTTGTCATTTCGCCTTCAAAGAATGATGCAAAGAAGAAAAACATGTATTCTCCATAAATGATGCGTTTAATTTTTTTCCAATGTTCAGACAAGAGTTTGGTTAAATTACAACATAAGTTTTGTAAGTTTGAGGTTTGTAATAAATAAATCTTTTAAATTATTTTGCTTAGGCATAAGTCCTTTAACTATTTAAATGTTTTTCTCGGAAACTTTCGTAGGAAATGTCAAGATTGCTATAGCGTGTGGAAATAATGATTTCTTCCTTAGGTCCAATCAAAGAATGATGCAAAGGAGAAAAACATGTAACTTTCATAAATGATGCTTTTACATTTTTTCCATGTTCACACAAGACTTTTTATATCTAATGTCGTGACACATGTGTAGCACAACCAATGATTCAAATTATTCAATCATACTGAATATTGGTCTGTGAGAATATGAGTGGCCGGCAACATACTATATTATAAATGATTTTTTATCTATCAGAGAACAATGTATGCAATTCATTAGATCTCAAAAATGAACTTGACAAAATATTTAGTTTCCAATTTATATGGTCCAAATATGTGGATGGTCTTTCTTCTTATTTGGCTTTTCATTGTGGGTACTCAATCTGCCACAGTGACATCTCAACTTCAAATGGAAACAAATGCTATATTGAATAGTGGATGGTGGAACACCTCTGATGAATCTTTCAACATCTCAAATCTTTGTAACTGGGATGAGATACATTGCAACAAGGCTGGAAGCATAAAAGGAATCTACAAATATTCTGCAACAATGTCTGAGTTTCACTTTTGCAACGCTTAACTTGTCTGTTTTCCACAATTTGGAAAGCCTTTTTGTCTATGGAATTGGTCTACAAGGGACTATCCCCGAAGAAATTGGTCTTCTCACCAAGCTCACTAACATTGATCTATCTGATAATTCTATTGAAGGTGAGATACCTTCTTCGATTGGAAACCTTACACAATTAAAGAAACTATACATCTTTGAAAATAGCATAAAAGGTGAGATACCTCCTTCACTGGGAAATCTCAAACAGTTAGAGGAGCTAGATATCTCTAACAACTACGTTCAAGGTTCCATTCCTTTTGAGTTAGGGTTCTTGAAAAGTCTCACAAAATTAAATCTACCTAACAATAGAATCAAAGGTGAGATACCTTCTTCACTAGGAAATCTCGAACAATTAGAAAACCTAGCCATCTCTAACAACTACATTCAAGGTTCCATTCCACTTGAGTTAGGGTTCCTGAAAAGTCTCACTATATTAGATCTATCTTACAATAGACTCAATAAAAACTTGCCTATTTCCCTTACAAACCTTACACAACTAAAATACCTTGACATCTCAGAAAATAATCTCACTGGTACCCTTCTATCTAACTTTGATCAATTAACCAACTTGCAAGTGTTAAATTTAAGAAACAACTCTATCAGTGGGAACATTCCTATTTCATTGAATGATCTCTTTCATTTAGCAATGCTTGACATTTCCCACAACTTACTTATTGGTAACCTTCCTTCAAATCTGTTTCTATTTTCAAATAAGGAAATATAAATTGACCTCAGTCACAACCTCATTAGTGGTCAAATCCCCTCTGACCTTGGTAATATTATACAACTTTTTTTAAACAATAATAACCTCATTGGAATGGTACCCAAATCTCTTTGTAATGTCCAATATTTGGATATTTCGTATAATTATTTTAAGGGTCCTATTCCAAAATGTATTGGTCATTTTTCAATAATAGGGAACAAGGATGTATGTACCGACATATCATATAACCAAATCTACTTCCAATTCAACCCTTGCAAGAAAAGCAATAAAGTGCACATGGTTGTCATTGGGCTTCCTATCTTTATTATTCTAATCCTAGC
Source organism: Medicago arabica (assembly GCA_946800305.1). Lineage (NCBI taxonomy): Eukaryota > Viridiplantae > Streptophyta > Magnoliopsida > Fabales > Fabaceae > Medicago > Medicago arabica. The sequence goes on from OX326969.1 coordinate 2,703,036, forward strand.
GTTATCACTTCTCATGTGCTTCAAACTTCGTCATTACATTGTTAAGAACAAGCATGCAAATAGAACGATAACAAAGGATGGGGATTTTTTTTGTATATGGAATTATGATGGCCAAATAGCGTACGATGAGATCATTAAAGCAACAGAAGACTTTGACATGAGATATTGCATTGGGACAGGAGCATATGGAAGTGTTTACAAGGCACAAATACCAAGTGGCAAAATTGTTGCCTTAAAGAAACTTCACAGCTATGAAGCAGAGGTGCCAGCTTTTGATGAGAGTTTTAAAAATGAAGTAAGAATATTATCAGAAATAAGGCACAGAAATATTGTGAAGCTTTATGGATTTTGCCTCCACAAAAGAATCATGTTTTTGATCTACGAGTACATGGAGAAAGGTAGCTTGTTCTCTGTCTTGTATGATGAAGTTGAAGCCGTTGAATTCAATTGGAGAAAAAGGCTTAATGTTGTCAAAGGGGTAGCATTTGGTCTGTCATATCTTCATCATGATTGCACCCCTCCAATAGTGCATAGAGATGTATCTGCTAGCAATATCTTGCTAAACTCTGAGTGGCAGCCTAGTGTTTCTAACTTTGGAACAGCTCGTATACTTCAGTATGATTCGTCCAATCGAACAATAGTTGCTGGAACTGTTGGATATGTAGCTCCTGGTAAATTATTCATTACTCTCTTTGTTCTCTTTATTGCATTTTTCCATTTAGGTATGATACAGAACATGAATGTCCATCATCCACCCAAATAATATACATGTTCATAAGTTTTTTCTTTTTATGGTATAGTACATGTTCATTAGTTTTTGTTACAAAGTTTAATAAACAATATACTACTAAATTTTTCCCAACATATATAAGTCTCATTTTAAATTATTAATTACATTTATTAACTCTTTCTAAAGTTAAAATATACGTGTCTCTTTCAAAATGTATAGAGTGATACGAGAAAGAGTTGGACAACTTAATAAACAAGGGTATATCTAAAATATTTATTACAAAATACACAAATTAAATACACTGCCTGTTTTTCATTATATATGTGAAAATATGAAGTTTTCAGTAGTAATTTTCAATTATTCTCTGTGGATCCTTTAATCTACTCATGGTGATACGATAAATGTGCAGAACTTGCCTATACCATGGTTGTGACTGAAAAGTGTGATGTATATAGCTTTGGAGTTGTGGCACTTGAAACTTTAATGGGAAGGCATCCGGGAGATCTTTTGTCATCTCTTCAATTAGCATCAACTCAAAGCACAAAATTATGTGAAGTATTAGACCAACGTCTCCCACTTCCAAATAATGTGATGGTTTTGCTTGACATAATCCGTGTTGCCGTAGTAGCATTTGGCTCTCGACCAACAATGAAGTGTGTGTCACAAAGTATTGCCACTGATCTTACACCATCAAGCATTCCTTTGAGTGAAATGTCAGTGCAGCAACTCATGAGTCAAGAACTAAAAGCATTATTTCATATCGAGAACCCTTGAAAGAAAAACTTCCTAATGAAGTTGAGTGTCTTAGAATTTAGAATTCAAGAAAGACGCTGTAAAAGTTTGTTTTCAAAGAAAGATTGTGTGTCTTAGAAAATATTATAAAAGTTTGTTGCCAAGGTATCTCAAATGTTCATGTAATGTAACTTTTCCATGTGTTGAATAAAAATGAATTCCTTCTTGTTCTAATACTTGGTATTTTAAGTGAATTAAAAAATAAAGATCATCAATTATTTAAATCAAAACATCAAGGTTTACAAACAATTTTCATACGTATAGCAAGATGGGTTAGTAATGTCTTATCCTCTGCAGTTACAATGCCCAAAATAGTAGAAGCCAAGGAAATCATGTATCCACTTAGAGATGTTAAAACATGCTCTTTCACACTCCGGTGGGTTTGTTCTTGTTTTTATTACCATGGTCCTATCTACAATGAAGGCAACAAAATTTGATGCAATTTTGTTTGAAATGTGATGCAAAAATTAGAGCAGAAGTCTTACTATGTTGAAGTCCGAAAGACAAGCTTTATTGTTTGTCACATCTCTGAATGTTTTGTCCACACCTGTGCAATTAAGAACTAATTCTAGAGAGGTAACAATGATCATATCCAGAAACCATTAACTGTTTCTGTCAATTTTCCACGCTGATACTATTGCTTCTGTTTACAATTAGGGATTTAAACTGTCACATCTCTATCTTCGTACGAACTGTGAATGCGGATACATAAGAAAAACTCTTCATATCTTCCTTTGTCTTCTCCACTTGTAGGCCATTGTTCTGAACTCAATTTGAAATGACTAGCAAGTTGAGTACTCACCATTTTACCCATTTCGGACAAATTTATGTTATATCTAATTGAGAGAGCAACTTTCTAATCCACTATGAAAATGAGTGATACAAAAAGGTTACAAAAAATTAAATCTGACTCGTAGAGAACAAATCATAATTTCAATCAATTTTTTGAATCACTCAAAACCACAATGAATCCTAAGAGAAAACAATAACGAAATATTTTTGATCCTTTCTTTAATGACATTTCACTGCCAAGATGTTTGTGAAGTGTTTGCCAACTCAAGAATCTCACACAAAGACACTTAACCCTTATTCATTAACCCTAGAAGCTCCCTCCTTTGATTTTAGAAGATTCTCTCTAACTCGTTCAAAAAAATTAGGGTTAATAGTACTTTACCCCTGTAATATAGGTTATTTCCAGGTTTACCCTTGTAAAAAATAAATTTTGGTTTACCCCCGTAATTTTTTTTCTCTTCAGAATACCCCTAATAGGCCATACAAAAACGAAATTTTTTATTTTTTTCTCCAAAAAATTTTGGTTTTTGTATGGCCTATTAGGGGGGTATTATGGAAAAATAATAATTTTAAAGGGGGTAATACAAAAAATAAATTTTACAGGAGGTAAATCTGAAAATGACCTATATTACGAGAGGGTAAAGCACCATTAACCTAAAAAAAATATGAATGCTGGATAAAATAACACCTAAACCCAAGCAAAATCGTGCCACAAATTTCCTGCATCATGTCGTGATTTTAAGATTCTTATGTTTTTCTAACAATGCCTACAAAATAAATTGAGGCACAATTAGAATACTACGGAACTTTTCAAATCCTCTAAATGTACTTCTATAAATGTGTCTGCTAAAAATTAACTCTAAATTCGATTTCTAAATTGAGATTTCCGTTCTTGTTTTTAAAACTTTTGTGTTTTAAAAATTCACAATTTATCCATTTCTTGTCAGAAAATTATAATTTTATGTATAAAAGGAAATTTAAACATACTAAACATGCCTACAAAGAATCATAATTTTTTTTTTGACATATAGGTCATCTTTTTGGATTTTATGTCTATAGAGAAAAATAATGGTAAAAAATAGCAAGATTCTCAAATCAAAGAGGTGGAATATATTTGTCTTTCTATGTTACAGAGTCATTTTTTAAACTTTGATATTACACTGTCAATTTGAACAATTAATCCGATAGAAAATGAATGGTTAATTCATATTGGAAGTTAATTGATAATCCCAAATTGTTTTAATTTTAAGTTTAATTTATTTATTGACATGTTTTCATTGAATCAACCTTTCGTTCAATCATTTGTTTCAAAAATAAAACCTGTTCAATCATTCAGTACTATCCTAACTAAATAGTTAAAATCAAGATTTTAACCAAAATCATATGATTTCACTATTCAAATCACGATTATCACTACCTTGATCCCCAACCCCAGTCACTTTCATTGCTCCATTCAAAAACCCAACCCTAGTCTCCATTGTTCCAACATTCACATTCAATCGTATCCCACCATGGTCTTGCACATTGCTCCTTTTGTAACTTGTTTGCGATGATAATTGCTCCTTCTCTCTTCGCTTTTCCTTTCTTCTACCTCAGTTTGATGCCTCAACTATCTCTTAGATGATTTCACAGTTTGTTGAAGAATCAATCCATAGATTGAAGAGCTCAAGTTACTTGAAAATTCCATTTTGTGAAGATTACATTTTTCTTCTTCTTGAAGAATAATAGTGTTTTCTTTTTTCTGATCTATTAGTTATATTTCATCGAACAAATGGTCCTTGAAAATAGGGAAATGATTTTTAGTCCATGTAAAATAAATTCTTTTAATTTGACCATGTAAATTTAAATCATTTATAATCTCAGTTAATTTTTTTGCTGAAGTGACTCATTCGTCGTTGATATCATTGCTGATTGGGATTTACATATGCTAACTCATCAAATTTCATAATGTAATGACACAAATATCACAATTACTTAAATAACTCAATACTTTTTTATTAAAAAAAACAATTAGGAAAACTTGACCAAAAAAAAAAAAACAATTAGGAAAAACAAGCATTTGAATGATGCTTTTGAATATTCCATGTTCACACTAGACTTATCTAACGTTATGCCATATGTAGCACACTCACTGAGTCAAAATATTACAACGTGTTGAATTGGTCTGTGAGAGTGAGAATGGCTGACGAGCATGATTGTCACACAATATTTATTATCGAAGTTTATGATGCACCTTGGAACATTGTATGTAATTCAATAGAACTTTAAAAAAATAAATGAACTTGAAAACAATATTTAGTTTCTAATTTCTTCGGTCCTAAAATGTGGACGCTCTTTCTTCTTATTTCAGGTTTGATTGTAGGGGCTCAATCTGCTACAATGACATCTCAACTTGAAATGGAAGCAAATGCTATATTGAATAATGGATGGTGGAATATGTCTGATGCACGCTTCAATATCTCTTATCGTTGTAATTGGACTGCTATAACTTGCAACGAGGCTGGAAGTATAAAAGCAATCAACATCAACTTTCGCAATAAAGTAGTGGTGTGGGGGAATGAATCTACAACGCTCAACTTGTCTACTTTCAACTTGTCTGCTTTCCACAATTTAGAAAGTCTTGCATTCACGGACTATGTATTACAAGGGACTATCCCAAAAGAAATTGGTCTTCTCTCCAAGCTCACTCATCTTGATTTGTCATATAATTTCCTTGAAGGTGAGATACCTGCTTCACTAGGAAATCTCAAACAATTAGAGTACCTAGGCATATCTAATAACAACATTCAAGGATCCATTCCTCATGAGCTGTGGTTCCTGAAAAATCTCACAAGATTAGATCTATCTAAGAACAGAATCAAAGGTGGGATACCTCATTCACTAGGAAATCTAAAACAATTAGATTACCTAGACATCTCTTCTAATAACATTCAAGGATCCATTCCTCATGAGCTGTGGTTCCTGAAAAATCTCACAAGATTAGATCTATCTAAGAATAGATTCAAAGGTAGGATACCTCATTCACTAGGAAATCTCAAACAATTACAATGGCTAGACATCTCTAACAACTATATTAATGGTTCAATTCCTTTTGAGTTGGGGTTCCTGAGAAATCTCTTGAAGTTAGATCTATCTCATAATAGACTCAATCAAAACTTTCCAATTTTCATTACAAATCTCACCCAATTAGTATACCTTGACTTCTCTGACAATTTTCTTTATGGTTCTCTCCCATCTAATTTCCTTCTATCAACCAATCTCTCTCAATTAAACTTCCTTAACATTTCCCACAATTTACTCCATGGTACCCTTCCTTCCAAAATGTTTCCATTATCATATTACGAAATTTCCATGGACCTCAGTCACAACCTCATTAGTGGTGAAATCCCTTATGAGTTTGGATATTTTCAACAACTTATTTTAAGCAATAATAATCTCACTGGTATTCTACCAAAAGCACTCTGTTATGTCTCTTATGTGGACATTTCCTATAATTGTTTTACGGGTCCCATTCCAACTTGTATTGATTTTGTGTATACGATAATAGGGAACAAGGATGGATGTACCAATTCATATAACCAATTCCTTCCTTGGTCACCTCACAAGAAAAGTACCAATAATAACCTAAAGCATCATGTTTCCATTGTTGCTCTTATTCTTATAATTTTAATCTTAGCACTCTCATCTGTTATCTGCTTAAAACTTTTTCACAATTCCATTAAAAACAAGCATGCAAACACCTTGGCAACAAAAAATGGGGATTTGTTTTGTATTTGGAATTATGATGGGAAAATAGCACACGATGACATCATTAGAGCAACAGAAGACTTTGACATGAGATATTGCATTGGAACCGGAGCTTATGGAAGTGTTTACAAGGCACAACTGCCATGTGGCAGAGTTGTTGCATTAAAGAAACTTCACGGCTATGAAGCAGAGGTGGCAGCTTTTGATGAGAGTTTCAGAAATGAAGTGAGAATATTATCAGAAATAATGCATCGAAATATTGTGAAGCTTTATGGATTTTGCTTGCACAAAAGAATCATGTTTTTGATCTATCAATACATGGAGAAAGGAAGCTTGTTCTCTGTCTTATATGATGAAGTTGAAGCCGTGGAATTCAATTGGAGAAAAAGGCTAAATGTTGTTAAAGGGGTTGCATTTGGTTTATCATATCTTCATCATGATTGCAGCCCTCCAATAGTGCATAGAGATGTATCTACTAGCAATATCTTGTTAAACTTTGAGTGGCAGCCTAGTGTTTCTGACTTTGGAACTGCTCGACTCCTTCAATATGATTCATCCAATCGAACTATTGTTGCTGGAACAATTGGTTATATAGCCCCAGGTAATTTCTTTTTTATTACAAGCCCCATGTAAATTATTCATTTCTTTTATTCTGTTGGTCTGTTTTTTGGATTTATATATGATACAAACATGTATGTCCATAATCTTTTTTTTTTTTTTTTATCAAATAATGAAAATTAAAAGCCAGGAAGGACCTGAACCCGTATACAAATTACAAGTTTGAAATTCTAATATAAGGTAAATTTACCTATCTCATCTCTATGCAATAAAGGTAAGATAAAGAGAGGTGGCTCTTCCCATTCTTAGCTAGTGCATCAGCTATAGAATTCCCTACCCTATGAATACGAGAAAAATTACAATTCAAATTTCCAGCTAAACCTAAACAGTTCTTCCATCTGACACGCAAAGGCCAAGGAACCAATGTTGTTGAGAGAAAGCTTTCACCACCAATAAAAATTCTGTTTCGATCCAGAAAACATTCCGGCCAAGCTCCACCGCTTTTTCCATATTTTGGACACATCGCAGCACACAATTCTGCCACAAACACAGACGCATGCCCGATATTTTGGACAAAACCGCCCAGGAATGTCGCGGAACACCATGCCAATAGCACCACAGGAGGGCTCTCCAATAACTGAACCGTCAATGTTTATCTTCCTGCAGCCTCTACCAGGAGGAAGCCAACTGACTAACGAGGACAGAACCTGCCTGCCAGGCTTGGGCAGAATACAGAAAAACTCACATAATTCCTTGTCAAAAGAAGAAGAAGAGCTAGCTCCATTCAACAATGTTACACTAAGCTTCACTTCTGCCTTGACAGTATCTATCAAAAGAATATCGATGAACATTCACTTATAAAATGAGCTTATTAAATACACTACATATTTTTGTTAATATATGTGGAAACAAAAATCTATAGCTTCTAACAGCGAAAAGACTTAGTTTCTCTGTAATATAAAGGAAATAGTAGTTACTTGAAACTATTTTGTGGGATCCTTTAACCTGATCATTGTGATTTTAAAAATGCAGAGCTTGCCTATACTATGGTTGTGAGTGAGAAGTGTGATGTATATAGTTTTGGAGTAGTGGCACTTGAAACTTTAATGGGAAAACATCCTGGAGATATTTTGTCATCGCTTCAATTAGCATCAACTCAAAGCATGAAATTCTGTGAAGTAATAGACCAACGTCTCCCAATTCCAAATAATATAATGGTTTTACTTGACATGATTCGCGTTGCTGTAGTAGCATTTGCATGCTTAAATCCCAACCCTCGCTCTCGACCAACAATGAAATGTGTGTCGCAAAGTTTTGCTACTGATCTTATGCCACTGAGCATTCCTTTGAGTGAAACGTCAGTGCAGCAACTCATGAGTCAAGAACTAAAAGCATTATTTCATATCGGGAACCCTTGAAAGAAAAACTGCATAATGAAGTTGAGTGTCTTAGAATTTTGAATTCAAAGAAGACATTGTAAAATTTTGTTTTCAAAGAAAGCTTGTGTGTCTTAGAAAATGTTATGAATGTTTGTTGTCAGGGTATCTAAAATGTGCATGTAATGTAACTTTTCCATGTGTTGAATAAAAATAAATTCCTTCTAGTTCCAATACTTAGTAATTGCTGATTTGTTATTGCTGAATATTTGTCTCTTTAATAGGGAATGTTTTGTCAACACCAGTGAAATTAAATAAACAAACAATTAGAACTAATTCTAGAGAGGTAACAATGACGGAATATAAATATCATATAAACATAATTTTTAACATCAAACACTTTCTTCAATGTGTGAAAATAAAAATCTAGTTCAGATAAACCTTCCACACTATCAATAATAATAGATACATAATAGTTTTCTTATATGCTTGATGTAATATTCCTACAATATGCAACCATAAAATATTTAGCCCATGAAATGACCATAAACACCAATAATAATAGTCGCTGCATGGTAAGTGGCAGTAGGCGTTGGGCATTTCTCTTGTAGTGCACGTGTACAACCTTTAACGGAGATGACTAAATTTGTTGACCGAAAACATTTGGGTGACCATTATTTGAAGAAAAAAATAGAGGGACTAAAATTGAAAAATGTTATATTTTGTAGGAGCAAAAACTTATTTAACCCATGAATTAATACGATAATGAATGCAGGAAATATCAAGAAAGAACCAGGGCCTCTTAGCATGACATTTTCTATATTTTTGAACAATTCTTGAAGGTTTTAGGTAAAATGCAAATGAATTTTTTGAAGCATTTTCTTTTAGATAAATTAAATTTTTCAAATAAAGCTATAAGGTCTGTATTAGACACACTTCTGTGTTTGTGAATTGCAGAATGTGCTGGATCATTCTGATGATTATGCCGTGTTTGAAGCTTGTGTTACTAGAGACATAAATTTATTTACTTTATCCCTTAACGAGCTGAGATATATATTCGAATTTTTTTTGTTCCAAATTGTTATTACTTTGGGATTTATTTGTATACTCACCTTGAATTTGGCAGGTTAGGGGCGAGTGTTCTGCGCTAAGATATGGTACTTACTACTTATATTTTATTTTTAAGATCAAGTTAGGACTCATTGTTGATATATTTCCCTAATGAATGATAAAAATTATACAATCAAGGTTATGTCATATCTATCAATAGCTGCAACAATTTCTGTTACAAGTGTCACAGATCTTCTGAATCACGTCGGTGCTTGGTAGATCATTCTTTTTTTTTTTAGCAATGTTATCTTGCCATTGTTGATCAATGTACATAAATGAAAAGTCTATATATGATAGTCATTTTCTCTCGGGCATATATATTTGTAAATAAAATGTATTTTTTTTGGTGTTAATCCTCCAGTTTTTCGTGGAAGTGGGCTCTAGTATTCCATAGTTTGATCGTTAGATAAGTATGACCTGACCAAAAAGTATTTCATTTAAGAATCAAACTTTAGTTCTCCGGAACAATTTGTCCTTGGTAGAGCTCATTAGCCACTTGAACTAAATTACTTGGTCTTTATGAATAGAATTTTGATGACAATATTCAACATTGTAAGAATTTAAGGTATGACATTTTGGTGCAAATTACTCAAAGTATTTTTTTTAATGTATAAAACTTAAAATAAAAATATGAGAAATTTACACCGGTTGTATGGAAAAACTGGTTTGAATGCCTTGAAATCCAGACTTATATAAGAGACATTTACAACGGTTATATAGAAAAACCGGTGCGAATTCCATGAAAGTTCACCTGTTATATTATATAAAATGACCCGTGTTAATTCCTAGATTCATTGCAAAATAACAAACAATTACATGAATTATATCAAAACACCGATGTGAAATTGAGCCTTTTAACGCCAGATTAAAAACCGGTGTAAAATTCTCTTGTATATCTTACTGGCTGAGTTTATAAAAAAATCCGGTGTATATCGTCCAAAATAACCAGTGTAATATTCCCTCCCTTAGGTGAAAAAATAAAATCAAATCCAATGTAGGATCTACTCTTTCTTCAAAAAAAAAAAATGTAGGATCTACTCTTAATTTGGAGTCTCCTGCTAGATTCTACTATTTTCCGGCCATTGAATGTACAGGATGGGCACAATAACATAAACAGCGAATCTAGTGAGAGAAAGTGAGAGGGGGAAAGGGCCAAGTGGGACATCTAGGGTTATCCAAAATAAGGGAGAGAACATTCAGGTCAGGAATCGGACGAGCTTCGCTTTCCTTGCTCGTGTTGGAACAAAGGTGTTCAGCAATACCACGTTTTGAGTTTTGATGATAACAAGGTATTAAAAATTGTCAATTGGATATGCTAATATTTGTTTAAGTATGCAGGATATTAATCAAGATTTATATCTTAGAAAGTATTCTGTTTGAACATTTTGAGAGCAAAGATCTAGAGAAGCTTGTTGCTTGTGATTCTGACCATCGAAGAAGAGTCTGAAGACTGTATCGAAGAAGAGTCTGAAGACTGTATCCAAGAGAGTCTGAAGACTATCAGAATCTGAAGACCAAGAGAGTCTGAAGATCATCAGAAGCTGAAATGCTACAGTGAGTCTGAAACCTGCAATCTGAAGATCTGCTTAGAAGGATTTCTAAAGGCATTATGATGCAGAAGAAACTCTCATTTGGAGTAACGGCTAGCTTCAAAGTCAACTTTAGCGTGGGATGCTCAACGACAAAGAATGCAGGATAGTACAGAGTACGTTGTACGAACTCTGTTTCCACTACTCCACTACCTCGTACAGTTTGGCAACTGTGTCTACCGGTATTAATCTTCAAAAGGAATGGAATTCAAATATGCATTTGAAGGACTATTACCATATCAAGCAACAGATCAAAAGCTATTGATCAAGCTTCAGAAATCATCCTGATGTGCTGGATGACTCAACGTCTCTTTCCAACGCCTATATAAAGGATAAAAGACTTGAAGAATTGTGGGACTCTACAACTGAAAAACTACGTTGCATAGCTATCGTATTCAAACTGAGTCTTAACAGAAACACATCAACAACTTAGATTATGCTTCCAAACTGAGTATTCTAGAATTTCTAAGTTAAGCAGAAAAACAGAGTCTGTCTTTGTTTAAAACAGAGTCTGTCTTTGTTTGTAACTGGAACACGTTTGATTGTTTATCAAGTGTTTCAACTCTATTCAATTTTCTGTAAATTGTGTCAGAAGTCTCTTGCTTGTGTGCTTGAGCAAAGAAGTCTCTTGGCTGCGTCCTTCAGCAAAGAAGTCTCTTAGTTGTGTCTTTGAGCATTGGAAGTCTCTTGCCTGCGTGCTTGAGCATTGGAAGTCTCTTACTGTGTGTTTGAGCAACTTGTAATAGATATTACATTTTAGTGGAACTCTCCTTGGAAGTGCAAGGGGGACAGGACTACTTCCGGTTTGTGGAAGGAACCTGTATAATTGCTTGTGTTCTCTCTTCTCTCTATCTCTTGTTAATTTCCGCTGCAACAGAATCTGATCTCCCATCAGACTCTGATCTCATTCAGACTCTGATCCTACGGAATTAGATTCTCACTCTTCAAGAGTTGCGAAAAGAAAACACAATTCAACCCCCCCCCCCCCCCCTTCTTGTGTTTTTCTCACCTTCAGTTGGTATCAGAGCTCCGACTTTGTTGTCATAGCACTTAACCGTGTGACAGAAAAGATCCAGAGAAAAACATGTCTTCCAGTGAACCTTCTTCTTCTGGTGCTACTTCTGGTGCTGCTATACCATATGACTATGGATCCAATAACAGCAGTAAAAAGGCTGATTATGGAAAAATTCCTAAGTTCAATGGTGATCCTGAAGAGATTTCTTGGTGGAAAACCAACTTTTACAGCTATGTCATGGGTCTTGATGAAGAACTCTGGGACATACTTCAAGATGGTGTTGGTGACTTACAACTTGATGACGAAGGTGCTGCCATTGACGGTAAACTTCACACTGCTGCTCAAAAGAAGATCTACGAGAAACATCATATCATCAGAGGAGCTCTTGTCACTGCTATTCCTAAATCGGAATACATGAAGATGAGTGACAAATCTACTGCTAGAGCCATGTTTGCTTCTCTTTGTGCAAACTATGAAGGAAGCAAAAAGGTCAGGGAAGCTAAAGCTCTTCTATTAGTTCATCAGTATGAACTATTCAAGATGAAAGAGGATGAAAGTATTGAGCAGATGTACTCAAGATTTCAAACTCTAGTATCTGGACTTCAGATACTAAAGAAGAGTTACATAGCTTCTGACCATGTTAGCAAGATCCTAAGGAGTTTACCCTCTAGATGGAGACCAAAGGTTACTGCAATTGAGGAAGCTAAAGATTTAAATACTTTAAGTGTTGAAGATCTTGTAAGCTCTCTCAAAGTTCATGAGTTAAGTCTCAATGAACATGAGTCAGCAAGAAAGTCTAAAACCATTGCTTTAAAATCAAAGGGAAGATCCTCAAAAGCTCTCAAGGTTGAAGAGTCTGAAAATGAATCTTCAGCTTCTAAAAGCTCAGAGGAAGATCCTGATGTTGCTAAAGAAATGACTATGCTTTCAACAAGAATGCAATACCTTGCTAAAAAGAACAAGAGATTTCTGAGCAAGAGCAGTGGGAAGGGTTTCAAAAAGGAGGAACAGAAAGGTTGCTTCAACTGCAAGAAGACTGGGCACTTTATTGCTGATTGTCCAAAGTTGCAGAAAGAGAAATCCAAGTCAAAAAGGTCAACCTTCAAGTCAAGCAAGTTTAAGAAGTAAATCAAGAAAAGTCTGATGGCTACCTGGGAAGATCTTGATAATGAGTCAGGGTCTGAAGATGATGATGCTGATGGTGAAGCTAATGTAGCTGTTGGACTAATGGCTACAACTGAATCTGTAAAGGAGACACCTGAGACAGAATCAGATGCAGACTCTGAAAGTGAAACAGAGGTATTTTCTGAACTCACAAGATCTTAATTAGTAGATTCTGTCAAAGAACTTCTTGGTCATTTTAAAGCTAAAACCACTGAGTTGAAGAAAGTCAAACAACAGCTTGATAAGCTGTCAAAAAGACATAATTCAACTCTGTTGGAGTTAGAAAGTTTAAAAGAAGAAAATGATACTTTATTGATCAAGAAGTGTAGTTGTAAATACTTGAGTGAGCAAGATATTGCTTTACAAGAATTTATTGCTACTGGAATTGACAGATCAAGGGTTGCATCCATGATCTATAGCACATATCAGAACAGAGGACAGGGTCTTGGATTCATTGGAGGTAGCTCGAATGAAGTGATTCTGAAACCTGGTCCTGATGGCGCCAGAGAAGCATTGAAAAATCACTTTGTAAGTGAGTCTGATAAAGTCAACACAGTGACTCATTCAGAACCTATAACTTCAAGTTCTAATGTTTTGACTAAGTCAAAATCTCAGAATGCAAAGTCAAAAGTTCTGAAAACTTTTGAACCTAAGGCTTCAATGATTCAGACTCTAAAACATTCAGAGTCTGATAAACGGACTCTGAAAAAGCTAGAGTCTGAAAAACAAAAGCCTAAATTTCAAAGAAGAGAAACTGTGAAAGGCAAGTTGAATCCTAAACTGAACGGTTCTAAACCCAAGAGCACCCATGAGAATATGGGTACCTAAGTCTGAAATTGTTGATGCTGCAGGTATGTCTAAAAGGACTAGAAAAGCAGAAGGCTTGGTACCTGGACAGTGGTTGCTCACATCACATGACGGGAGAAAAGTCTATGTTCCTAACCCTAACCATGAAAGAGGGAAGAACTGTGGGATTTGGAGGAAACCAGACTAGCGAAATCATTGGTACTAGAACCATTGGTAACTCTCTTATCTCTATTAGTAATGTGTGGTTTGTTGATGGGCTTAGACATAACCTACTGAGCATAAGTCAATTATGTGACAGTGGTTATGATGTTTTGTTTAATAAGAACAACTGCACTGTAGTTAACAAGGATGATCAATCCATAGTCTTCAAGGGAAAGAGAAGAAACAATGTCTACAAGATAAAATTCTCTGAACTGACTGATCAGAAGGTAGTTTGTCTTTTGTCAATGGGTGATAAGAAATGGCTGTGGCATAGACGGTTGGGACACGCAAACTGGAAGTTAATCTCTAAGCTTAGCAAGTTGCAACTAGTCAAAGGCTTACCAGACATTGACTATCATTCAGATGCTCTTTGCGGAGCATGTCAGAAAGGGAAAATTGTCAAGAGTTCCTTTAAACCAAAAGAAATTGTTTCTACTTCCAGACCCTTGGAGTTACTTCATATTGATTTATTTGGACTAGTTAGCACTGCATCCTTATATAGAAGTAAATATGGACTAGTCATTGTTGATGATTACAGCAGATGGAGTTAGGTTAAGTTTCTGAAAACTAAAGATGACTCATATTCTGTGTTTAGTAAATTCTGCATCCAAATTCCATCTGAAAAAGAATTGAAAATCTTGAAAGTCAGAATTGATCATGGAGGAGAATTTGAAAATGAGCCTTTTGAGGTTTTCTGTGAAAAACATGGAATTATTCATGAATTCTCTGCACCTAGAACTCCACAACAAAATGGAGTTGTAGAGAGAAAGAACAGAACCTTACAAGAAATGGCTAGAACCATGATCCATGAGAACAGTCTGGCTAAACATTTTTGGGCAGAAGCAGTAAACACAGCATGTTATGTTCAGAACATAATCTATATCAGACCTCTGTTGAACAAAACAGCATATGAACTCTTTAAAGGAAGGAAACCTAACATATCTTATTTTCATCAGTTCGGATGTACTTGTTATGTCCTGAACAATAAAGTCTATCTAAAGAAATTTGATGCCAAAGCTCAAAAGGGAATCTTCTTAGGTTACTCTGAACGATCTAAGGCATACAGACTGTATAATTCAGAAACACAATGTGTTGAAGAATCTATGCATGTCAGATTTGATGACAAAGTGCCGAGAAGTGAAACTCCAGAGCAAGATGAAAGTTATGCAAGATCTCAAGATTCTGATATCAACTCAGAATCTGATCAGATTCCAGAATCTGAAGATACTTCAGAAGCTGGAACATCCCCTGAAGTTCCTAATGAAGAAGCTTCTGAAGAAGCTCAAGATGGTTCTCAGCAAGCTAGTCAATCCAAACATTCATTCAAATACAAGTCTTCACATCTCGAGGATCAAATTATTGGCAATAAAGATAGTCCCAGAAGAACTAGATCGTATTTCAAACAAGAAGAGTCTGCTTTGGGATTATTATTTTTTATTGAACCAACCACTATTGAAGAAGCACTTGGAGATGAAGGATGGATTCTGGCAATGCAAGATGAACTTAATCAATTCAAAAGGAATGAAGTGTGGGATCTTATAGCTAAGCCTGAACACAAGAACATTATTGGAACTAAATGGGTGTTCAGAAATAAGCTTATTGAACAAGGAGAAGTAATCAGAAACAAGGCCAGACTTGTTGCGCAGGGCTACAGTCAACAAGAAGGCATTGATTACACAGAAACATTTGCTCCAGTTGCAAGATTGGAAGCAATCAGGTTACTTCTTTCCTATGCAGTGAATCACAACATAATCCTGTATCAAATGGACGTTAAGAGTGCGTTTCTTAATGGTGTCATTTCTGAAGAAGTCTATGTCAAACAACCTCCGGGCTTTGAAGATTTAAAACATCCAGAGCACGTGTATAAATTGAAGAAATCACTATATGGCTTGAAACAGGCTCCCAGAGCTTGGTATGAAAGACTAAGTAATTTCTTAATTCAAAATAACTTTGAACGAGGGCAAGTTGACACTACACTATTCAGAAAGACTCTGAAGAAAGACATTCTTATTGTTTAGATTTATGTTGATGGTATCATTTTTGGTTCAACAAATAGTTCACTTTGCAAAGAGTTTTCCAAAGTAATGCTGGATGAATTTGAAATGAGCATGATGGGAGAATTGAAGTTCTTTCTAGGAATTCAAATCAATCAATGCAAAGATGGAGTCTATGTTCATCGGTCCAAATACACGAAAGAGCTCCTGAAGAAGTTCAATCTTGAGGACTGCAAAGAAATGAACACTCCAATGCATCCAACCTGCACTCTGAGCAAAGAAGATCAAGGAACCAAAGTTGATCAGAAGCTGTATAGAGGTATGATTGGTTCTTTGTTATACCTAACTGCATCGAGACCAGATATTTTATTTAGTGTGTGTCTGTGTGCAAGGTTTCAATCAGATCCTAGAGAGTCTCACTTAACAGCTGTTAAGAGAATCTTTAGATATCTGAAAGGAACTACTAATCTTGGACTTCTGTACAAGAAATCCTCTGACTACAAGCTAGTTGGATTCTGTGACGCTGACTATGCTGGAGACAGGATTGAAAGAAAATCAACCAGTGGCAATTGTCAATTTTTGGGAGAGAATCTGATATCCTGGGCTAGCAAGAGGCAAGCAACTATTGCTTTGTCTACAGCAGAAGCAGAATACATCTCAGCTGCTAGTTGTTGTACACAGCTACTCTGGATGAAACATCAGCTTGAGGATTATCAAATAACTGAAAATTGTATCCCAATTTATTGTGATAATACAGCAGCTATATGTTTATCTAAGAATCCAATTCTGCATTCAAGAGCAAAGCACATTGAGATTAAACATCATTTTATAAGAGACTATGTTCAAAAAGGAATTCTAGATATTCAATTCATTGATACTGATCATCAATGGGCTGATATATTTACTAAACCATTGTCGGTTGAAAGATTTGATTTTATAAAGAAAAAATTGAACATGTGTTACGTCTCTGATTAATGTGCGCCTCTGAAAACAGACTTCAGATTCTGAAAGATACTCAGAAGCTAATTGAGAATCAGACTCTCTTTTGGAGACTCTGGTAAACATAAGCCTCTGATAGACCTTCAGACTCTGTTAAGGAATCTTAGACTCTCAGAAGCTCGTATTAGTGGAAGCATGACTATTGAGTTTAGTAACACCTGCCTCACTACGGTGACAGTTACTTTTTAGTTTCTCAGACGTGGCCTGCTGTATTGGGTAAGAACTCAAAGGGCAATGATTTCATTACGTTTAACAAGTTACCTTCGCATCTTCCCAACACTTTTACGGCTGCATGCTTACTGTATTTATTACTCTTGTTTGTTTGTCCCCTACACTTTCCAAACGGTTATCAACTCTTTTCTATAAATACCAATCACACACAACTCACTTCTCTTTTCACACTTTGATTTTTCTTTGAACATTCATCTTGTTTTCAATCTCTGTAAAACTTTTTGTTCTCAAAATCAAAACCTAGAAACCTTCAAATGGCAAGTGATCTTATTCAATCTGGTGTGTTAGTCAAAACTGGTAAATCATACGTGATTAAACCCAGAACCATGAACCTCATCAAAGAAACTCTGGAAGTTCAAGTTGAATCTCCAGTGGACTTCGGCTCTCTCATTCGTCACGGTGTAGACGTCTCTTCTCATTTCTTATCACAAGGAATGATGAGTTATTTCGGTATGTTGAATGGACCAACATATCAGGAGCTAGTAAGAGACCTCTGGGTTAGGGCAGAAGTTTTCGACAAGGAGGACGCTACCATTGAAGAAACGGCTGCAATCATGAACAACCCTAAGCTGGCTGGCAAGAATAGAAAGAAAATGGGTTTAAAGCCGTACAAAGGTCTTGAAATCAGGTCCGCTATGATGGGGATTCCAATCCTTATCACTGAAGAAGTGGTTGCCAGAGCCTGCAGAGTTGTGAATGAAGGAAAATTCCAGTGGAATGTTGAAAAGAAGAGCGACTAGATGGGTATCTGCAACAAACTCTTATTTGAAGGAAGACCCTCAAATAAGTTGGTTGACATGCATCCTGAGCATAGGGTGCTTCTGAAGATCATACTAGATAATATGCTTCAGAAAGGTGGAGGAACAGACACTCTGTCTGTTGATCACAAGGTGCTTCTTTATTTTCTGATAAAGAAAAAGAAGATAAACTTTCCTAGGTACGTGATGTACCACATGTGCTGGCTATAAGAAAAAGCCAATCTGGATCCAGAAGACAAGTTCCTTTTGGAAGGCTGATCTCTGAGATTCTGTATCAAGGAGGCCTTTTGAAGGTCTTATCAGAATCTGATATAGTATCAGATGCTCATCTTGGAACAGTGACTGGGAGAATCATCAATGGTAAAACTCTTCAATACATGAAGATTGTCAAAAGATTCAATCCTTCTAATCAAGATATGAGGGAATCTTATGTGCAATCAAACTTGATGATGGACTTCCCTCCTATTTCCAAAGAAGACAATCCTGAAGTCCTTGCAAGATTTGAGGTAGATTACTTCAATGAAACTGGTAGAATAATCAACTATTCTGCCATTCCTGAGATTGCTGGAGGAGGACCTCTTAAAGTTAAAGGGAAAAGGACCAAGGAAGTGATTCCAAAGGAAGAGGAAGAGAAGCAAGAGCCTCCCAAGAAGAAGATGAAATCAACAGCTCTTCCAGGAGTGACTATGAACTTACCAGCTGATCACCCTGCTCAACCATCATTTCTCAAACCGCTTCAGGCAATTCAACTTTCTGAAGAGCCTGAAGTAACCATTCATTCAACTCAACCATCCCCCCTAACATGAGCCTATTTGTGTAGACTCTCCAGACACCCTAGATTCTCTTGAGAAACACCTAGGAGGAGAACTACCAAAAACCCCTGCTAAATCCAAATCAACAAAAGCTACATAATCTGTTTCTAAACTAGACTCTGTACCCCATGTAACACCCCGAAATCCCAGCTTTAAAATTTCATTCAAATAATCAGAGTATAACACATAAATCAGGATGTCACATTTCATAAAATCTTTAAAATCAAATTGAATAATGATTTATTCTTAAACAAAGTTCAAACATAGCAGCGGAATTCATAAACGTCTCAAAATCTTAAATAAATAATTCACGGCACAAAAGCCTCACAAAACATCCCAAATCAAGTTACGTCGCAAACATCATCATTAATCAAAACGATACATAAAGGAATAGGAACAGATGATAAATCCTCATCCCGTTACGTATCAGAGCTCCTAAGACTCCACAAGAACCTCTCACATCGACGAACCTAAGCTTGGTCACCTGCACTTGCCCACAAGGCGGCAATTCCAACAGAAGGGGTGAGATTCACAACAATTATATTAACATATAATTCAAATAATCATGCTTAACAACAACAACAATATCCATCATATATAACTGAAAACATCTCGAGCATCTACGTATAATAAATCATCTTAGAATATCTTCACAAATCAAACGTCTCCAAACATCTCAGACACAGGACTCGACAAATGCAACTCTAACATCTTAACATCATGCATGTGGTACCAATATTTTAGCTTTAATAAGCTTCACCGTCGCTTTGAGCAAATGCTCCACCGTCGCTTTGAGCATAAGCTCCACCGTCTCAAATTATGCAAATGCATGAACTCGACTCATATACTTAAACAAGTTAATACACCACATCTTAACATCATATACGACTCTCTATCAACACATGCAATTGCAACAGTACATGACAGCAGCTCAGTACACTTAACATATGTATATACAGCACAAAGTTATCATCGCAAACATCATTTATACTTCATTCATAAACTTCGCTTAATGAGCATTTAATCAAAGATTAACGCCAACAATTAAACATCATCTTACAGCGTCATTATAGGTTCTAATTAGGTCTTAAACATCTCTAATACTATCCAAAAGTCTACCCTCAAAGCCTCGCTCAAAACAGAGTTCTAAAACTCAAGTTATAGTGGTCTGAGACCACATTGCTCGCTATGGCGAGTGGTTCTGCTCGCCACGGCGAGCTATCAAATTTTCATTCTGCCAGTGCTCGCTACGGCGAGTGTTGCTGCTCGCCTCGCGCGCGCTAAAGGGGTTGCTCACCTCGCGAGTATATACCTAACTGCTCGCCACGGCGAGCAGGTCTGCTCGCCACGGCGAGCTATCGCAGAGGGGTTACGGGTTCGCTCGAAACCTCGCCAAAACTCGTCCAATTCTTCGTGTTCTGGCTCTAATCTATCAGAATTATAGTCCTAGTGATTAATCTAGGTTCTGTAACAAGTTTCTACATCAATTCACATCATTCTCTCATCAATTCATCATAAAATCATGCAAAACCTTAACTTATGAAATCTCTCAAACTCTCTTTCAATCCCTATGTTAATCACAACTAGATGAATTACAGCAAATACAATTGAAGTTAGGCTCACCCTTACCTGGTAATATTGCAGAATTGGGGTTCCCTCTTCTCTAGCCATTTTTCTCCCTTTTTTGCAAAAGTCTGTAACGTACTGACTGCTTCTTTCTAAACCTAACTCCCTTATATAATTCTTTCTATTCTCACTTATCCCCACAACTCTATCTTATTTATGAAAACAACCCCGTCTCTCAAAATATTTGTTATTATATCACATCTTAATTTTCATCACATATTTTATTTTATTAAACAATAAAATAAACGTCACACCACAACATCATCTCATACGTCACAAACATCATTAAAATCATATAATATATAATAATATAATATATACTCTAATAAAATAATTAAATAAATAAAGTGGGCGTTACACCCCAACATACAGAAATTTTAACCATAACTTCTGTTAAACCTTCAGAAACTGTAGAGGAACCAGTCTTTGAGATTCTGGAACAAGCTTATGATATCATACCAGAACCTGTAACAGAATGCATAGCAAAGCCCATGTCTGAAACGGTTCCTGAACCTCTTACTGAACCTCAAACTATTGTAACTGGTTTTCAAACCTTACAAGCAATAGTACCCTCTCAACCCTCAACTTCTGAACCTCACAACGTCTTTGATTTGTTAAGGATAGATGAGTTTTATGCTTCGTCAAACTCTAAGCTCAAGGACATTATTGAGAAAAAGTTTGTGCCTATCCTCAATGTAAGCTATGAGGATAAGTTCTCCACTTTGAAGACTGGATTTTTGGACTTTGTCACCAAAATTCAGAAGGCTGCTGTCAAGGAACAAGCTGTTGTTATTGCCAAGCATGTGGAAGAAGTTAAGAGAGCTGAGAAAGCTAAAGCTAAGAAGAAAGCTCCTATTCTGCGGATTGAGTATAAACCATTCTTTGATGAAGATCAATACAATCCCAGAGAAATAATGGTTTTTGATTCATTAAGGAGGAGACTTCATAGAGTTCAAGAAGAAGCAAGACTTGAGAGAGAAGCTCATCTGAGAAGAACTGAAGTTTTGGAAGAGATTGTTAAGAAGCAGCAAGAGGATCTCAAGTTTTTTTTACTTAATCTATGTGCCTCTGATATATATATATATATATATATATTGTGCTTTGAATCTTCTATGTTTTTCGCTCTGAATCTTGTTTTCATTAAAAAAAAAATTTACCCTCACCTAAAGTCATTTAAAAAGGGGGAGAAACTTGTTTCTAAACCTTTTTGTTGATGACAAAAGGGGGAGAAGGAAAGATTTGTGACCTTTTACAAACTGTATGGAGAAAGAATATGGGAGTTCTATGTAAAGTTAAAGGGAAATATGCGAAAGGTACTTAGTTAGATTCTGAGCCCCCATTAAAAGAATTTGTTCTCTAATTCGTCTATTATTCTGAGAATTAATTCAACTGTTTATGAAATTTGAATTTAATTAACTTGGATAGAACCTAGGGGGAGCTTACAAACCTCAACTTAAGAACTATCAGACTCAGGGGGAGTCAGAGCTTACAAACCTCAGACTCTGAGCTTACACACCTCAGACCCATTAAGTCAACCTGTTAATTAGATTAACAACAATTGACCTTTTAAATATTGATGTTTGTCATCATCAAAAAGGGGGAGATTGTTGGAACAAAGGTGTTCAGCAATACCACGTTTTGAGTTTTGATGATAACAAGGTATTAAAAATTGTCAATTGGATATGCTAATATTTGTTTAAGTATGCAGGATATTAATCAAGATTTATATCTTAGAAAGTAATCTGTTTGAACATTTTGAGAGCAAAGATCTAGAGAAGCTTGTTGCTTGTGATTCTGACCATCGAAGAAGAGTTTGAAGACTGTATCGAAGAAGAGTCTGAAGACTGTATCGAAGAAGAGTCTGAAGACTGTATCCAAGAGAGTCTGAAGACTATCAGAATCTGAAGACCAAGAGAGTCTGAAGATCATCAGAAGCTGAAATGCTACAGTGAGTCTGAAGCCTGCAATCTGAAGATCTGCTTAGAAGGATTTCTAAAGGCATTACGATGCAGAAGAAACTCTCATTTGGAGTAACGGCTAGCTTCAAAGTCAACTTGAGCGTGGGATGCTCAACGACAAAGAACGCAGGATAGTACAGAGTACGTTGTACGAACTCTGTTTCCACTACTCCACTACCTCGTACAGTTTGGCAACTGTGTCTACCGGTATTAATCTTCAAAAGGAATGGAATTCAAATATGCATTTGAAGGACTATTACCATATCAAGCAACAGATCAACATCTATTGATCAAGCTTCAGAAATCATCCTGATGTGCTGGATGACTCAACGTCTCTTTCCAACGCCTATATAAAGGATAGAAGACTTGAAGAATTGTGGGACTCTACAACTGAAAAACTACGCTGCATAGCTATCGTATTCAAACTGAGTCTTAATAGAAACACATCAACAACTTAGATTATTCTTCCAAACTGAGTATTCTAGAATTTCTAAGTTAAGCAGAAAAACAGAGTCTGTCTTTGTTTGTAATTGGAACACGTTTGATTGTTTATCAAGTGTTTCAACTCTATTCAATTTTCTGTAAATTGTGTCAGAAGTCTCTTGCTTGTGTGCTTGAGCAAAAAAGTCTCTTGGCTGCGTCCTTCAGCAAAGAAGTCTCTTAGTTGTGTCTTTGAGCATTGGAAGTCTCTTGCATGCGTGCTTGAGCATTGGAAGTCTCTTACTGTGTGTTTGAGCAACTTGTAATAGATATTACATTTTAGTGGAACTCTCCTTGGAAGTGCAAGGGGGACAGGACTACTTCCGGTTTGTGGAAGGAACCTGTATAATTGCTTGTGTTCTCTCTTCTCTCTATCTCTTGTTAATTTCCGCTGCAACAGAATCTGATCTCCCATCAGACTCTGATCCTACGGAATTAGATTCTCACTCTTCAAGAGTTGCGAAAAGAAAACACAATTTAACCCCCCCCCCCCCTCCTTCTTGTGTTTTTCTCACCTTCAGCTCGTTCCACCACCTCTTTTTTCTTTACGAATTTTTTGGCTTATTCTAAAACTACTATTCTGTGGTCTGTGTTTGCTAGGTTTATATATGGGTGAAGTCTTCATCCCCAACAAACTAAGCAAAGGGGAAAAAAGAATTGGTTTTGTTAAGTTTAGAGATGTGAAGGATCCTTCCGCCCTATAAGGTAGGTTGTCTTATATGTGGTGTGATGGATGCCGCTTGAAAGTGAACTTGTCTCGGTTCAGCAGAGACTCGGTGGTGGTGCCGTAGGTGAATAATGAGGGGAGAAGAGTGGTAGGGCCGAGTAACTTGGTGGTGAGTGTGGGGTGTTTGGGTCAGGTGGCTAGTGTGGAGATTGGTGGTGGGCCAGTAGTTCCGGAGTTGGTGCTGTTTCTGGGAGAGGAGGTTTTGGAGCAGCTGAAGGGGAGTTTTGTGGGGTACCTCCATCATCCCAGAGATCCTCATTTGGTATAAACAAGCTTTTTCATGAAAGGTTTTAAGGGTGTTTCTATGACTGGTATGGGTGATAATATGGTTTTGTTGCATTGTAATCTTGAGGGAGGGATTGAAGCAGCAAGAAGTAGGAAGAAGGAGTGGTGGGCGGCTAACTTTTCACAGGTTAAACCCTGGTATCCTCAGTTAGTTGCAAAGAAGAGAAGGTTGTTTCAAGGACATGGGGAACTTTATTGGTGAGTTTATTAACCTTGACATGGCTACTGCTGAAAGGAAAAGACTGGATGAGGCTAGGTTGTTGATCTCTACAAAACAGTTTGGATTTATCAATTAAAAAGTGAACTTGAAGGTTATGGGAGCCACATATGAGGCGTGGGTGGTGGAGTATCAATCTCAGCCTTGTGGGGAGGTGTTTGAGGAGGAGCAGGTTTCGGTGGAGTCGTAGTTTAAGGGGCGTGAGGATGGTTGGAGGAAGACGGCGACGGTGGAAGGTGGTTTTTTACCAGATGTGGTTTCCTGCGAGGATACTTCCGGTGATGATGTATCGGAAGATGCTCTTTCCAATGAGTCTGAAGATGTTGTTGTTCATGAGACCCACATGCATGATGTGTCGTTTGGGGAGTGGGTGAGAAGAAGACATATTGTGGGTAGCCTTTTTGGGGTGCAGGTATATGAGGGAGAGTTGGCAGTGAATAGTTTGGAGCAGCCAGTTAGGGAAGGATAGCTGGCGGGTTCTGATGGTTTGATTTCTGCTGAGGGGGCTAATATTCTAGCTTGTCAAGTGGTTGCAGAGAAGCTAGTGTCAATGCCTATTATTGTGGAGAGAAATGTGGAATTTGAAAGTGTGAATGGTTTGGAAAACTTGTCCCAAAATACTTATCATGGGAACCCGACCCAGGAACCTATTAACCCAACCCAGGAACCTATTAACCCGACCCAGCAGGTCCCATGTGACCAATTTGTATCCGTTTCAGATATGGGTCCGAATCAGCTTGTTGTGCCAATTCACTACAAGAAACATTGCATTTTGCCAGGGGCAAAAGCCCTGAGTAAAGGACAGAATCCATAGGAAAAGGGGCGTTTGTGAGGGAATTTTCTAGGGGCGGAAACACTGGCAAAACAACTCGTCACAAACAATTAGTGAGGGTGTAACCCCTGGGACAAAAATGTGGGGTCAAATCCCTGGAAAACTACATCACTAAAGCCATGTCTTATTCCCTGGAAAATTTTGTCACTTTTGTCTGCAACTATGCAGGTCTGATCTGACTTTGCAGTCTGCTTAGACTTGACTGCTGACTGACGGAATGTCAAATCAGCATGGTAACTTCAGCCAAGGCCTTTGCGAGGGGTATAACCTGTGCCAAATGGTATATTAATTTCTTTAAAAAAAGGTTTTATTTTTTAAACCAATTTTTTAATAATTAATTAAATGTTATTATAATAATTTTAATGAATAATATGTATTTAAATTAATTAAAAAATCGATTTTTTTTAAAGTTGTTTTTGAAATACAGTTATTGTTTCAAAAATCATTTTAATAAATAAAATTTAATTTAAATAATAAATAAATATGTTTTTAAAATATAATTAATTGTTTCAAATATCATTTTAATTACTAAAATTGATTTAAAATCGTTTTTTAAATAAAATTAAGTAATTATTCATATACTTTATTTTTAACTTAAAAATGAATAAAAAAACAGATTTATTTAAAAACAGTTTTTATGTAGTGAATTTATACCTATTTTTTCATTAGATTGCAAATAGTTTTATTATAATGAGTATTAAAAACCGTTTTAATTGAAAAAAAGAACAATTTTTTATCACACTATATTAAAATGCCTTTTTTTTACATAAAAAAAATTAAAAACAGTTTTTAAAAAATAAACAGTTTTAAAGAAACCTTTTCTCTACAGTAAAATAAATAGTATTTAAATAGTTTTAAATTTTCAAATATAAACAGTTTTCTCTAAAATAAAATTAAAATAGCTCTATTTTTTTTCAAATAAAAAGCAGTTGGAGGTTGAAAAAAAAAAGAAGACAGTATAGGCTTGAAAGCTTATTGTTGGACCCCATTTTTTTTGTCATTCTAATATGACTATAATTAAACATGTATTCAACAACACAAAAAAAGAAAGAATTGGCTTTGACATAATATGCTGACAACAAAGAAAATATATAGTTTATAATGAAGTAGAAAAATTAATAAAACAAAATTATAAATAAATAATTTTGAAGCTTCTTAAGATTTTCTTAGAGAATAGTGAGAAGATTGAAGTAAACAGGGGAAGTAGAAATTGCAGTAAGGATTGAAGGAAATTGGTGTAGTAGAGAAAATATTTTGTGTGAAGGAAAGAAGATTGGTGTTGCTAGCTTAATATATATATATATATATATATATATATATATATATATATATATATATATATATATATATAGTAGCGATATATACACGGGGGTAATTTGAGAACCTACCCCTCATAATTACACTTCAATCATGTGTCTAGTCAACTTGATTTTTTACAGCTTTTTACCGTTTGCCGGGGGCAACCCCTCGGTTGGGCCCTGTTTTTCATCTGTCCAAGGACAACTTTGCCAGCTTTTGGCAGACCCAATTTAACAATTTGAATATTCAAACCAATTATTTTCCCACCTAAACATTTGCCAGGGGCATACATGCAAATGCCAGGAACAAACGCCTGTGTTGTCTCGATACCAGTATATGCAATTTCTCAGGGGCATCCCTTGGCTAAACCCCTCGCAAATTTCTCAGGGGTTTTTGCCCCTGATATATATCCCTGGCAAATAGCCAGATTTCTTGTAGTGATTGGGCCGGCCCAATCAGTTGGGCTTGAAGTGGAGGATACTTATGTTTCTAGTAGCGCTGATGTTGGAGGTAAGGGTGATGATTCAAGTGTTCATAAAGCCAATATTGCTCTTAAAAAGCCTAGAAAGGGGACACTCTCTAATGGTGCAGCAAGGTGCCTTAATATGAAGGTCATTGTGACCAAGGGAGGTAAACAACGTGGTAAAGGAGGGATAGAGGATGGCAAGCATAGAAAGAAGAAAGTCAAGATGGAGGAAGTGGTTCAAGGGGATCCGGCTGCGTTGGAGTCTAATTCTCTATCAATGGGATCCGGAGTTAATGTGTTGTTTGATGATGATGGTATGACGGTTCTAGAATTGCCGATTAATTTGATGGGTGATATACGTAGGCAGAAGGCGGAAGTGGAGCATCTATTGCAAGTTGCTAAAGATGATGGTATTACATTCACTTAGGCGGATGGTCGAGTTGTTGATAGATTGGTTGTGTCGGAAGATGTTAATGTGGCAAATAGAGTTATTAGGGAGAGGTTGGAAGGTAACCTATGTAGTGTTGTCTTTTAATGCTAGAGGTTTGGGGAGGGTTTTGAAACGTAAAAAAGTTAGAGAGTTAGCAGGTGGGCAAAAAGTTGATTTTTTGACGATTCTAGAAACAAAGATTGAGGTGATCTAGGATTCGATTTGTCGTGGTTTATGGGGTGGTGATGATTTTCTTTGGGCTTTTCTTCCATCGGTGGGAAGTAGTGGTAGATTTCTATCAATGTGGCGCAAATCTGTGTCAAAGTTTATTTTCTCCTTTGTGGGTGAAGGCCTTGTCGGGGTGTGTTTGGAATGGGGTCTGTTGAAAAGGAGATGTTTGGTGGTGAATGTTTATTCAAAATGTGATTTATTGGGTAAACAACGCTTGTTGGAGAAACTTGTGTTTATTAGAAATTATTTGGGTGTTGGAGCTTGGTGTTTCATTAGTGATTTCAATTCGGTGCTTCATCGGGATGAAAGAAAGGGAACTAATGTGGATCCTAGTGTAATTTGTAGACGGGTGATAGAATTTTGGCAAGTGTACCAAATATTATCGAAGTAGTAAAAATATCGTTCCCACAAGGACTGGTTTTAATCTCAAAAAGTCAAACATGTTATTAATTTAGGATGTAGTAAAAGTTATTTGGTTTTTCCACTAGGCAGTAAATTTGTTTAATAGCATAAAACTTAGTAACAGAAAATAAATTGATTGTTTTAAATAAGAGAGAGAGATGAGTTAGGTCTTCGAATCATCTGAGTTCCCCTAATTGGTCACTGCACCTATTCTTATGAATGGTTTTCTAGTTTCACGATAGTTAACAAAATAGTCCTAATCAATCCCTTGAGTTAGGACCCTCTTCTAAGATTACAGCCCCTAATCCCTTAGGTGGTCTAATAATCTTCGAAGGTTTGAAGAACGTTAATCTAATATCACTAATAAAGAATTATCCATTCCTAGACTAATTATAATTATTAGAACAATTCAATTAGGTCAAAGTCGAAAGCTATGGTCAGTAGTCGTTCGTTCTCACCAAATCATATATATATGTGATCAGAATATATAAAGTATTAAGAACAATTGAATTGAATAAACACTAAATTGTCATTCACAATAAATAGAGTTTCACAGCAACATATGTCAATTAGGGTTACAAAGAATCATCTCAGACCTAACCTCTAATGGATTTAGCTACTCATAATTGAATTTATAAATAACATAATCATTAGAGGTAACAATACATACATGAACTGGTTACAAGGTGAAGAAATTGCCCCTGCAGCCGTCTTCCAGTGTAAAAATCGCACTTTGCTCTTCTCAAATCGTAACCCTTGTTTTTAGAATAGCCTTCAGCTTAAATAGGCACAGAAATTCGCCTACAATCGTGTCACGTTTTTGTGGAATCGTGTCACGTTCTAAATTAGGGTTTCTAGAAATCGTGTCACGTTTTGGTCAACGTGACACGTTTTTGCGTTGGCAGAGAACATGTTTTTGTCTTCTTTAATCGTGCCACGTTTTGTACCAATCGTGACACGATTT
This sequence comes from Medicago arabica, assembly GCA_946800305.1. Taxonomy (NCBI): domain Eukaryota; kingdom Viridiplantae; phylum Streptophyta; class Magnoliopsida; order Fabales; family Fabaceae; genus Medicago; species Medicago arabica. Next base: position 2,731,628 of record OX326969.1, read on the forward strand.
GGTCCTTCTTGAATTCTTCAGTTTTTTCTGCTTTTCTTGCTGCTTAAGTTACCTTGTAAACTCTAAATTGTGATTAAAATACATAAAAATTACGTAATGACAGAATGTCATCACAACCCCAAACTTGAACTATTCCTTGTCCTCAAGGAATTTACTTATGAAATTGAAATTAGACAGTAAAATAACAAGTACCTGATCAAGCGATAATACCCAAAACTTCAACACCTTACTAGCTAAAGATGAGCTAGTTTGACTTGTTAGCATCCACCAACTCACAACTCCACGCAACAGTTTGAAAAGGGTTCACACATAGTCGACATGCAATCTACATATTACCATAAGCTTGAAAAATTTCTAAACGTCAATCAAAATTAATGTCACTACATACTTTGAGGTCTTCAAGGGTTATAACGGGGCTTAGGTGAAGGTGGGATAGTATTTGGATAAGTAGGCTACACAAAATCATGAGTTAGGCACTCCTACAGAAATTAAAACAAAGATCCAACCCCTTCATTCACCTTTTAAACAACAATATGTAACGGTACTAGAGAACATTTGTAACTTTTTTTTTTTATTTGGACAATCGAGTTTACAGTTACTCGGATTTTCAATAATATGTCCCTTTTTCATTCTTTTTTTTTCTACACCATTTTTGTGTATATTTTTCATTCATCACATTTTTTTTCTTGTTCTCTTAGTACTACCACCCCAAACTTATTTGGTTGCAAATTCCAAAAGCAACCCCAAACTTAGTATTTAGCAACAATTTACAATGCCTAACTCAGATAACAAAGTGGGATAAATCCTAAAAGTCTCTAAGCTTGTAATGTAGTTTGTCACCGAACAAAAAGTTCTAAACCTACCGGCTCAATTTGGCTAAAAAGAGGATATAAATTCAATAAGAAATCAGGGTTGGCTTCAAAAAGGCTCACAGGACCAAGCACTTTTGCCTCAGTATGCAATAACAAAAATCAATCGACAGTAGAGAAACAATGCAAGTTCTAGAAATGTAAAAGCATGGAACACTCTTATATAAGTAAATTGGAAAAAGAAAATTTGGCCATGAACCTTACAGTGTTTAGATTTCTGGGAGTTGTGACTACCTATCATTAACTGCCGTACACTTCGCCTTTGAAACACAAGTCACTCCTCCTTTTGAACTTTTGGAATACCACTTGAACAAACATTTGTTATCAAACTGTAAAAGTTCAATTAAACAGGTAAATTCATCAATAATAAACAAGTTCAAGATCAATCACAAATAGGGAAGTTACATCTTAATTATAACAGTAAAGCAATAAAATTGTTCAAGTGAAATAAAAAGTACATCATAAAAATGTGTTGAAACAAAAGAAAGAAAAGAAAAACATCAAAAGAGCTGGACCATCAGTAGTCCACTCAATCCTCCATCTGGTCCTGGTCAATCCATGTGTTCGGGTTCTCCTCCGCATAAGAATCCTCCCCAAAATGATATCTGGAGTTAGCATCTCCAGCAGCAAAATCAGCCCTAATCTCTTGTTCTCGATCCTGAGCTCGTCCTCTGGTCACATCAAAATAGTGGTCCATCGCTTCCTCGGACCCATCAAAGCGCTCAAAAGACCCAGTCATAGGCCTCCTGTTAAGGGCAACCATCTCTGAGAATTCCTGCCCAAACCTCGGACGGTTTCAGTACTCTTGATCAGAAACTTCATTCATCCAGTTTGAGTGGCCAAACATGTAGTCTAGCACCAAAGGATGGATGGGCGCATGAGTGAACTGCTGACTACTCCCCTCTCCATGCACAGATTGTTGTTGAGGTTGAGGTGGTTGTACCGGAGGCTGTTCCTGTTGTTGTGCAGCTGCTTCTTCCTCTCTTCCCAGCTGTAACAGACGCTCTTGGTAATCCTTCACAAACCCAACTAGATACGTGTCTGTCAGAGGCTTCATCATCGGAGCATCCAGATCATTTGCATACAATTGGCAGTCTGCCTCTTCACATAACCAGTTAATGAGGCTCAAATGGGGTACCGCTTTCTTTGTACCTGTAGAAAAAAGAGCAATGTTGTCGGCAATTAACTCACCAACATTAATCGGGGCACCATCCAGGATTGCTGCCACAGGATGAACACGTGCTAATGGAATTTCAGATGTGCACGAAGTTCTCTCCAAAGTTTGCACCACAAAAGATGCCCAGGCCTTGGGAACCGGCTTGAAGTCAGACTTCAACAACATCCGTTTCCCTCCTTGCCACTTAGCTCCTTCAACACACAGCTGCAACAGAAGATCTTCCCATGCCTCATCATTCCAACTACCACAAGTCTCCCTCCTTCTCTTAACATCGCATTGTTCCAGAGGAACAAGCTTTAACAGATCATTGATAGCTGCAGGGGAGAAATCAATTACATTACCACGAACATACGAACTGTACCTCCTCCCAGAAAATCTAGCGTTGGCATAAAACTCCAAAGCCAAAGTCTTGTTGGCTTGCTCAAATATCATACCATTCAGCCCATGCCAATCCCTATCCATCAGGGTCTGCTCAAATTCCGGGTTACCGAAAAGTTTAGGAAGTAAAAAGGCTCGCTCTTGAATCACCCTAAAGTGTTTGATAGCTTTGAAGCGATCACGAGCCTCTTGGTTGAGAAATCTGTCTGTGGAAGGTGGTGGTGGTTGGTTAGAAGGTTTAGGTTTAACTGGTTGCTTTCTTTTGGCGGTAGTTTTGGCCTTTTTGGTTGGTTGGGATTTTTTTCTTGTGTCAACCATGGTTAGGGTTAGGGTTAATGAAAGTAGGGTTTGAGAATTTTGTGGAGATGACGGATTTGATCGGATAGATGATGATGGTGATGGTTTAGGTTGATGAAGGGGTGATTAGATGATGAAAAGATGATGAAATTTGGGGAGAAAGGTTAAAAATTTCGCAGGTTAGGGTTCTGGGACAAATTTGGCAGAGGTTGGCTACTTTTGGAAGTGGATGGAATGAAAATCGTGTTGAGTGTATATATATAGGCTGAGAAAATCGTGTCACGTTTGGCCAAAAACGTGTCACGATTTTCCTTTGTAACGGTCAGATTTTGAAACCACCATAATCGTGTCACGTTTGGGTAAAAACGTGTCACGATTTTCAATTTTTGAAAAATTTCTTGCCCAGAAATCGTGTCACGATTTGGCCAACGTGACACGATTTGGCCTGGCAGTAAGGAAAATTTTTTAACTTAGAAATTTTTTGAGACCTTCAGAGGGAGGTAAAATCGTGTCACGTTTTACCCAAAACGTGTCACGATTTTGCCCAGTTTTGGACTTGAAATTTTTTTCTTCCTCTGTTGTTTCAGCTAAAATATTTTTGTATTTTTGATTTTTTTGAAAGCAATAATAAAAATAAAGTACTACCTGAACTTAAAGATGTGGGTTGCCTCCCACCAAGCGCTTCTTTACCGTCACTAGCTTGACTGTCAAGGACCCTTAAAGGTCCGTCAGAACAAGTCCTACCCTCTCTTTGGGTAGGTCGCCACCTAGATATGGCTTAACTCTTTGCCCATTCACCTTGAAACTTCTGTCACCGTCTGGCGTGGTTAACTCAACAGCTCCATGAGGTGACACACTCTTGACCACAAACGGTCCTAACCACTTTGACTTGAGCTTCCCAGGAAACAGCTTCAACCTGGAATTAAACAACAAAACTAGTTGCCCAGAGTTAATATCCCTAGATACACTAAGTTCTTGTCATGATATCTTTTAGTCCTGGCTTTATAAATGAGCGCATTTTCATATGCTCTAAGCCTCATCTCTTCCATCTCATTAAGTTTCAAGAGTCTTTTCTTACCAGCGGCTACTTGATCAAAATTTAAGGCCTTAATGGCCCAATACGCTTTATGTTCTAGCTCAACTGGAAGATGACAAGCCTTACCATACACTAACTGATAGGGCGAAAGCCCTATATGAGTTTTGAAAGCTGTCATATAAGCCCACAGTGCGTCATCTAATTTCTTAGACCAATCCTTCCTATTTGACGCCACTGTCTTTTCAAGGATCTGCTTTAGTTGACGGTTAGAAACCTCTACTTGTCCACTAGTTTGAGGGTGATAAGGAGTTGCAACTTTGTGCTTGATGTTATACCTTCTGAGCACATTTTCAAGAAGATTATTGCAAAAGTGCTTCCCCCCATCACTGATCAAGACTCTAGGTGTTCCGAACCTAGTGAAAATATTTTTCTGCAGAAAGTTGACCACCGTCTTAGCATCATTAGCAATACAGGGTATCACTTCAACCCATTTGGTGACGTAGTCAACACAGACAAGTATATGGAGATAAGAGTGAGAAGAAGGAAAGGGTCCCATGAAATCAATGCCCCAACAATCAAATGGTTCAATTTCAATGATTCCAGTTAGGGGCATCTCATTCCTTTTGGAGATGTTACCTGTCCGTTGGCACTTATCACACTGATTAACAAAGTCCTGGCAATCCTTGAATAAGGTAGGCCACCAGAATCCACTTTGCAGAATTTTTGCAGCTGTTCTTTCCCCACTATGGTGGCCTCCATAAGCTGAGCTATGGCAGTGCCACATAATCTTATTAGCTTCCTCACCTGCAACACAACGTCTAATTAAACCGTCAGTGCTTACCTTAAACAGATAAGGGTCATCCCACAGATAATGGTTGGCATCTTTGAAGAACTTCTTCCGTTGATGATGGGACATCTCATCCGGAATGATGTTACCGGCCTTAAAATTCGCCATGTTGGCAAACCATGGCCTTACATTCACATTGAATAGCTTTTCATCTGGAAATTCAGCCATAATGGCCCTTTCTTTCTTTGTAACCTCATTGTTCTCAAGTCGCGACAGATGATCAGCCACCACATTTTCGACTCCCTTTTTGTCACGAATCTCAAGATCAAACTCTTGCAACAAGAGAATCCATCTCAGTAAGCGAGGTTTTGACTCCCCCTTGGTGAGGAGATATTTAAGAGCTGCATGATCTGTAAAGACAATGACTTTGGAGCCAATTAGATAAGAACGAAATTTTTCCAAAGCAAATATTACCGCAAGCAACTCTTTTTCAGTAGTGGAATAATTCACTTGATTTTCGTTCAAAACCTTGCTTGCATAGTAAATAGCATGGAAATTTTTTTTCTTGCGTTGGCCTAGGACTGCACCAACAGCATAATCACTTGCATCACACATAAGTTCAAAAGGTAAAGTCCAATCAGGAGCAATGATTATTGGTGCAGTCACCAACTTAGTTTTAATCAAAGAAAAAGCATCTAAACATTCAGAATCAAAATTAAACTCATTTTCTTTGACCAAGAGGTTACAAAGGGGCTTGGCAATTTTTGAAAAATCTTTTATAAATCGCCGGTAAAAACCAGCATGCCCCAAGAAGCTCCTCACTCCTTTAATATTAACAGGAGGGGGAAGTTTCTCTATAACCTCTATTTTTGCCTGATCCACCTCAATGCCCTTAGCACTTATTTTATGTCCCAAAACGATACCTTCAGTTACCATAAAATGGCATTTTTCCCAATTTAAAACAAGATTCGTTTCGGTACATCTTTTAAGGACAACATCTAAATGGAACAGGCATTGATCAAAAGACTTACCGAACATGGAGAAATCATCCATAAATACCTCTATGTTCTTCTCTATCATATCAGAGAAGATGGAGAGCATGCACCGTTGAAAGGTTGCTGGTGCACCACACAGCCCAAAAGGCATCCTTCGATATGCAAACACACCAAAGGGACAAGTGAATGCGGTCTTCTCTTGATCGTCCGGAGCCACAGCAATTTGATTATACCCCGAGTACCCATCCAAAAAACAGTAAAAAGCTTGGCCAGCCAACCTCTCTATCATTTGATCCATGAATGGTAACGGAAAGTGATCCTTTCTTGTTGCTGTATTCAACCTGCGGTAGTCTATACACATTCTCCAACCAGTGACGGTGCGGGTAGAAATCAATTCATTTTTATCATTAGCCACCACCGTCATACCACCTTTCTAAGGCACAACATGAACAGGACTTACCCATGCACTATCAGAAATAGGGTAAATCATACCAGCATCGAGCAGTTTTAGAACTTCCTTCTTCACCACTTCCTTCATTGTTGGGTTTAGTCTTCTTTGGGGTTGAACCACATGCTTATATTCGGCCTCCATATGTATCTTGTGCATGCAATACGCTGGGCTAATACCCTTCAGATCAGAGATTGACCAACCTATGGCTTCCTTGTTCTCTCTCAACACCCTCATTAGCTTTTCTTCCTCCAAAGGTGTTAAAGTGCTGCTTATAATTGCTGGTTGAGAAGTATCTTTGCTAAGGAAAACATACTTCAATGTAGGAGGTAAAACCTTCAATTCTGGACTGTTCTTCTCCTCCTTGCTCAAGGGTTGACCTCCCTTAGAATCTTCAGCATGTAACTCTTCAATTTTTACTGATCCTTTCTCTTGCTTGTTTGCCTCAAGTTGTGCAACACATTCTTTAATCTCAAGGTCTTCATCAGCTTCACAAGTTTCTATAGAGTTCAAAATTGGTCTCTCCATAGGTTGTGTGGTCGGAGGTTCACATGAGTCATCTTCCACTATCTCTTCAATAACATCGATACGGTAACATTGAGGGTTGTCACTTCGGTGCTTCATGGCTTCAAAAATATTGAACACAACTTGTTCATCTTGGAAACGTAACATCAGTTCACCTCTTTCAACATCAATCAAAGCGCGACCTGTTGCAAGGAAAGGTCTCCCCAAGAGTAAAGGTATGTCTTCATCTTCAGCAAAATCCAAGATAACAAAATCGGCAGGAAACACCAGGTCATTAACCTTGACCAAAACATCTTCCAATATACCATAAGGATAAGAGATTGACCGATCAGCTAATGTGAGAGTCATTCTTGTAGGCTTAGGTTCCCCACATCCTAGCTTCTTCATCATTGATAGAGGCATCAAGTTTATTCTTGCCCCCAAATCACATAAAGCTCTTCCGACGTCTAAGTTGCCAATGGAGCATGGAATAGTAAATGCTCCTGGATCTTTCATATTCGGGGGCAGTTTCTTCTGGAGTATTGCACTACAATTTTTTGAAAGTGAGATGTTCTCATCATCCTTCGGTTTTCTTCTTCCAGTCAATAACTCTTTCATAAATTTAGCATAAACAGGCATCTGATCAAGTGCTTCACTAAAAGGAATATTGACCTGTAGTTGAGAGAAAAGTGTCATGAACTTCTTGAATTGTCCTTCTTCCTTTTTCTTCTTCTTAGCCAAATGAGGGTACGGGAGCTTCACATAAGATGGAATAACCTGGTCCTTGTTTCCATCCTTCAGCAGTTGGCTTTTACTTTTTCTTAAGATCGAATCAACATCTATTAACTTATCATTTCCTTCTTTCTCAAGAGTTTTTTTCTTCTTTTCATTTTCAACTACGCCATTAGTACTCTCTTTTTCAACTTCGCCTTGTTCATCTTCATCCACAATTATTCCTACCCCAACATTCTTTTCAACTAATTCACCATCATCCTCCTCTTCAACAACTGTGTCACCCTTCTTCTGGTTTTGTGGAGCTGGAGGTGTTAACACCCTCTTTCTCCTCAACTCTATAGCATTACAAGTTTCATTCTTAGGGTTTTCTTTTGTATTACCTGAGAATCCCCCTTTGTTCTGCTCAGCCAGTTGCTTCGCCATCTGCCCTATTTGAGTTTCAAGCAATTTTCTAGAGGCCTCATTGTTCTTTCTTTCAGTTTCTTGACTCTTCTTCATATCTTCAAAGTTTCCTTGAGTCATCTTCATGAAATTGATCATAGTCTCCTCTAGAGCTGAAGGCTTCCTTGGTTGTTGCTGTTGTTGAGGGTTTGGTAACAACGGATTCAAAGTGTTATTGTTGGAGTAACTCAAGTTAGGATGTTTGTTAAACCCCGAATTAAAGTAAGGATTTTGTTTTTGATAGTTTCCCATGTAATTCACCTCTTCACTGCCTCCTTCTGGAACACACTCGCCATTGGCATGTCCCTCTCCACAAAAATCACACTTGACAGCAGCAACTTGTTGAGGTTTGTTGGATATCATATAGCTATGAAATTCTTTAGTAAGAATCTCCAGTTGCTTATTCATTGCTGCTTGGTTGGCTAGGATAGAAGTTTGATCACTAACATTAAACACGCCCTTCTTCTTCTTTTCCGCATCAGCACGGTATTCATTTGCAGCCATGTTCTCAATTAAAGCTTGTACTTCATGGTCAGTCTTCACTTTCAGGCTTCCTCCAGCTGAAGCATCTAAGAACATTCTGTTGTTGGAAGTTAGTCCCTCAGTAAAGATTTGAAGGTATTGTTTCTCAGAGAACTCGTGATTAGGGCATCTTTTAAGAAGCAAATTGAATCGCTCCCATGCATCATATAGTGACTCATTTTCCCCTTGCCTAAAATTTGAAATTTCCTGCTTCTTGTCCCAATACTTAGACATAGGAAAGTATTTCTCTAAAAACTTCAGCTCAAGTTCCTCCCATGTTTGGATGGTTCCACTAGGTAAAGAGAGTAACCAATCCTTTGCTCTCCCGGTGAGAGTAAAAGCAATCAACCTCAGCTTCTTTTGGTTTTCAATGACCGTAGCTGGAGGTACACAAAACTCACAGGTTTCATGAAAGTGGCTTAAATGTTCATGAGGACTCATCGAATCAGACCCATCAAATTGTTTCTCCTTTAAGCCATTCTGAACAGAGGTCTTGATGTCAAAAGCAACAGGGTTAGCAGGTTGGAAGGTGTGAGTTAGTCGACCACGGTTGTTGGCTAAACTGTAATCTCCCAACTTAGGCCTTTGTGGTTGATCTCCCATGGTGATAGAATTAGGAGAGAGGATTGATTCAGGTTCAACTAGTGTTGAATTAGGTAGTTGTTCACGAACACCCGGTGGAACTGACTTTGATTTGGCTAACCGGACGGTTTTCTGATTAGCTCTTGCAGTTCTTTCGATCTCAGGATCGTACTCTAGGTCGTCTGAACTTCTTCTACCTCGCATAAACAGCAAAATACCTTAGTAGCACTGCACAATGCAAATTAAATAATGAACACTGAATCAATTTAGTATTTTTAAACAGAAAATAAATTGCAAAAATCCTAAATTAAAACGCAATTGCCTTGTTGAAATAAATCAACAGTCCCCGGCAGCGGCGCCAAAAACTTGATAGAATTTTGGCAAGTGTACCAAATACTATCGAAGTAGTAAAAATATCGTTCCCACAAGGACTGGTTTTAATCTCAAAAAGTCAAACACGTTATTAATTTAGGATGTAGTAAAAGTTATTTGGTTTTGCCACTAGGCAGTAAATTTGTTTAATAGCATAAAACTTAGTAACAGAAAATAAATTGATTGTTTTAAATAAGAGAGAGAGATGAGTTAGGTCTTCGAATCATCTGAGTTCCCCTAATTGGTCACTGCACCTATTCTTATGAATGGTTTTCTAGTTTCACGATAGTTAACAAAATAGTCCTAATCAATCCCTTGAGTTAGGACCCTCTTCTAAGATTACAGCCCCTAATCCCTTAGGTGGTCTAATAATCTTCGAAGATTTGAAGAACGTTAATCTAATATCACTAATAAAGAATTATCCATTCCTAGACTAATTATAATTATTAGAACAATTCAATTAGGTCAAAGTCGAAAGCTATGGTCAGTAGTCGTTCGTTCTCACCAAATCATATATATATGTGATCAGAATATATAAAGCATTAAGAACAATTGAATTGAATAAACACTAAATTGTCATTCACAATAAATAGAGTTTCACAGCAACATATGTCAATTAGGGTTACAAAGAATCATCTCAGACCTAACCTCTAATGGATTTAGCTACTCATAATTGAATTTATAAATAACATAATCATTAGAGGTAACAATACATACATGAACTGGTTACAAGGTGAAGAAATTGCCCCTGCAGCCGTCTTCCAGTGTAAAAATCGCACTTTGCTCTTCTCAAATCGTAACCCTTATTTTTAAAATAGCCTTCAGCTTAAATAGGCACAGAAATTCGCCTACAATCGTGTCACGTTTTTATGGAATCGTGTCACGATTTTCCTTGTATAACAACTTCTAAATTAAGGTTTCTAGAAATCGTGTCACGTTTTGGTCAACGTGACACGTTTTTGCCTTGGCAGAGAGCATGTTTTTGTCTTCTTTAATCGTGCCACGTTTTGTACCAATCGTGACACGATTTGGTCCTTCTTGAATTCTTCAGTTTTTTCTGCTTTTCTTGCTGCTTAAGTTACCTTGTGAACTCTAAATTGTGATTAAAATACATAAAAATTACGTAATGACAGAATGTCATCAATGGGAAATGGATTTATTTAATGAGGTGATGAATAATTTAGAGGTGGAGGATGTGACCCTTGTGGGAAGGAAGTTTACGTGGTATAGTGCCAACGGTCTAGCCATGAGTAGAATTGATACAACTTTTATTTCGGAAGAATGGGAGAAATTTTGGGGTACTGTTTCTTTGTGGGCACTTTTGAGGGATGTCTCCGATCATTTTTTGTTGGTTCTAAAGGGCGATGTGAACGATTGGGGTCTAAAACCTTTTCGGTTTAATAACCATTGGTTAGAAAATCGGAAGTTCAAGGGGGTGGTTGAGGAGGCGTGGAGGAAGTATGACGGAAGAGGTTGGATGGGTTTTGTGTTGAAGTCCAAATTGAAGGGTTTGAAGAGGGATATTAGAGAGTGTAATTGGGTGGAGTATGGTCATGTGGAGGGGAGATTAGCGGTGTTAAGGGAGGAGATAGAGGAGCTTGATGTAAAAGGCAAACATGGTTTGTTGTCTAATGAATATGTGGTGGTGAGGAAGCAATAGTTTGAGGAGCTTTGGAGATTGTGGAAGAGTAAAGAGACTTTATTTTTTCAAAGATCTAGATCTAAATGGCTTAAAGAAGGAGATGCCAATTCAAAAAATTTCATTGTTGTGTGAAGAGTAAAGCTCATAGGAATGGGATTAAAGAGTTGAAAGAGGGAAATGAAGGAGTTTTCAAAGTGAATGACATCCGGAGGGTGATTGTTGATTACTTTAAGGCGCAAGTTACTAGCAACGAGTGGGAGAGACCGAAGTTGGATGGGGTTAACTTTGCTTCTTTATCCGAAGCTGAGAATGCATCTCTTGTGGCGCTTTTTTCTTTGGAAGAGATTGAGTTTGTGGTGAAAGAAAGTGATGGTAGTAAAGGTCTAGGCCCGTGCGGTTTCAATTTTGCTTTCTTTAAGCAATTTTGGTACCTTATCAAGAATGAGGTAAGAATCTTTTTTGATCAATTTTATAGTAATGAGGTGTTGCCGAGGTGCCTTTTATCTTATTTTGTCACACTAATCTCTAAAGTGAAATGTCCTTCATCTATTAAAGAGTTTCGCCCCATCTCTTTGTTGGGTAGTATTTATAAGATTCTTGCCAAGGTGTTGGCCGGAAGGCTTTCTAAGGTCATGAACTCAGTTATTTCTAAATCTCAACCGGCGTTCTTGAAAGATAGGCATTTGGTGGATAAGGTGTTGATTGTTAATGAGGTGGTGGAGTTGGTGAGATTGAGAAACCGCGAGTGTTTAATTCTTAAGGTGGAATTTGAGAAAGCTTATAATTCGGTGGAGTGTAGTTTCTTGGAATATATGCTTAGAAGAATGGGTTTTGTGTATTTGGGGGGAGTATGTCAATTCTTGTTAATGGGAGTCCTACGGAAGAAATAGATATTAAAAGGGGATGAAAACAAGGTGATCCTTTGGCTCCTTTTCTTTTTCTTGTGGTTGCGGAAGGATTTAGTGGCCTTATGGAGAATGCGGTAAATCAGAATCTTTTTAAGGGTTTTGAGGTTAAGAGGGGAGGTTCGGTGATGTCCCACCTTCAATATGCGGATGATACTTTATATATTGGAGAAGCTTCTATTGAGAATCTTTGGACCTTTAAAGCTTTGTTACGGGGGTTTGAGATAGTGTCAGGCCAAAAGGTTAATTTCCATAAAAGTTGTGTTATGGGTGTGAATGTGTCGGCGGAGTTTTTGGGGATGGCGTCATATTTTCTCAATTGTAAGGTGGGTTCTCTTCCTTTTATGTATTTGAACTTACCGGTGGGTGCAAATGCTAGGAAAATGTCTACTTGGGAGCCGGTGTTAGAGCGGATTAAAGATAAACTTAATTCTTGGGGGAATAGATATATAAGTTTAGGAGGGCATATTTTCCTCTTAAATTCGGTGTTAAATTCGATTCCTATTTTTGATCTCTCTATTCAAAGATGTCGGTTAAGGTGATTAAAAAGGTGGAGGATATTTTATGGAGGTTTCTTTGGGGTGGTATTGGGGGTCGTAAGAAGATTTGTTGGGTGAAGTGGTTGAAAGTTTGTCAACCGATAAGTCTTAGGGGTCTTAGAGTGAGAGATATTAAATTGGTCAATATTAGTCTCCTAGCTAAATGGAAATGGAGGCATATTGATGATAACCCGACGTTGTGGAAAAAAGTTCTAGAGGATGAGTATGGGCCTAAGGTGAGTTTAAGAAGTAGGTTGGTGGGGGAGGCTTGGCCTTCATATGCTTCGAGATGGTGGAAAAGCTTAATGGGGGTGGAGGAGTTTCAAGGGGTAAGGTGGTTTAATAAGGAGTTGATTAGAAAGGTGGGTGATGGGGTGAAGACATTTTTCTGAAAAGATCCGTGGGTGTATAATGTGCCTTTAATGGTAGCTTTCCCGCATCTTTATTCTTTATCCACCGCTCAAGATGGGAGGGTAGAGGAGTTTTTTATTATGAACCTGGCGGGGGAAGATGGATCTTTGGTTGGAGGCGTGGGTTGTTTGTATGAGAAAAAGATCTCCTTACTTCTCTTTTGGTGCGGTTGGAGGGGGGTGGCTAGGGGGTTGGTGTGGATTCTTGGGTTTGGAAACCGGATAAGGAAGGGGTTTTTTCCGTTAAATCTTGCTTTTTATTACTCCAAAATCTATGTCGATTGAATGGAGTTTTGAATCGTGAGGAGGAGGTTATTTTCCGGGAGAATTGGAGGGGGAAGGCACCGGTGAAGGTCTTGGCCTTCTCGTGGACTTTATTGCTTGATAGAATCCCATCAAAGGTGAATCTTGATAAGTGAAGGCTCATGGGGACGGATGATTTAAAGCGGTGTATTTTTTGTGACGGAGAAGACGAATCGTCGGTTCACCTTTTCCTCCATCGTGACATGATATCGAAAGTTTGGAGGGTGGTGATGAGTTGGTTCAATTTCAATTTTTTCATGCCACCGAATTAGTACATTCACGCTTTGTGTTGGATTAAAGAAGTGCGATCCAAACTTCTTAGAAGAGGGGTGTGGTTGATTTGGCATGCGGTGGTTTGGGTGGTGTGGAAGTCTAGATAATCGGATATTTAATAACATTAGTATTGGGGTGGATGAGATGGTGGACCAAGTTAAGGTGTTATCTTAACTATGAATGGTTTTGGATTCCCCGTTACTGTCTTGGGGGCTGATCCGGTGAGGTGATGTTTTTAGCTTTCTGTTCGAGCCATTGTTTATTGGTTGTTGGGTGTTTTTATTCCGCTGTAGCCTGCTCCTTCTTGTTGCGTGTCTGCTGTTTGGAGCAGCTGTTCAGTTGGCCTACGAGCATGTTTATTGTGGGTGCGGTTTGGTGTGGTAAGCAGCAAGGGATGAGTGGTGTGCGTGGTTGCTGTAGCAGTTTTTCTGTAGTGTTTTGCTATTCAGTTGGAGCTGCTGGTGTTGGTGTTTTGTCTGTTTTCTGTTCCTATTTATGTTGTTGTAATAGGACCTTAGGGTTTTTTTTTTATTGAGTTGTTGTTGGGTGGAGAGGTGCTGTCCTTATTAAGGCCCTTGTTCATGTACTCTTCTTCCTCCTTTGCGGGTTATGTACTCCTTGTATTAGCCTTGCTTAATATATTTGCTAATTAAAAAAAGAGTCAATAATTCTCTTAACTAGTAGTTTAGAGTTATGTTAGAGTAATGGGAGAAGTAGTATTTATCTATATCTATACTATATATAAAGAAAACTACCCCTTTCAGCACGTTTTTGGGTTGAACTTTTCTTTCCAAAAATACCCTTAATTTTTAATTTTAATTTTAAATACAAATAACATATATAACAAATAGATAATAATAAATTTAATTTAAGGAGAAAATTCACACAATTCCTCGTAAATTGTTCTTATTGTTAGCCTATTATAAAATAACATGTAGATTACTAATCCATGTCACTAATCGTCCCCGTAAACCCTCTTTTATCTCTGTTAACCACAAATCAAATTCACAAAAAACTAGCACTAAACAAAAACTCATGTTACCTTTTTATCAGCCGATTTTATGTTGTACATCTGTTTTGTTCCCCTCAATACAACCGACAAAGATTGCCAAGTATTTTTATATCCCTTCCACAAAAACAGTATTTCCATATTATTTTATTACTTCCACAAAAACTAGTATTTTCATATTATTTTACTAATATAAGTTACTCTTCCTTAGCCTTTGATCAATTGTAACAAACGTGAGCAAAAAATAATATTAAAGATTGGACTTTAAATCCTCTAAAAAATAGATTAGTAACAACCGTGAATAAAAAATATTACTAAAGATTGGACTTTAAATCCTCTAAAAAAAAGATTAGTAACAAACGTGAGCAAAAAATAATGTTAAAGATTAGACTTTAAATAATGTTAAAGATTGTACTTTAAATCCTCTAAAAAAATATTAGTAACAAACGTGAGCAAAAAATAATAATGTTAAAGATTGAACTTTAAATACTCTAAAAAAATTAGTAACAAACATGAGCAAAAAATAATGTTCAGGATTGGACTTTAAATCCTCTAAAAAAAGAAAAAGATTAGTAACAAACTTTAGCAAAAAATAATAATGTTAAAGATTAGACTTAAAATATTCTAAAAAAAGATTAGTAACAAACGTGAGCAAAAAACAATGATAAAGATTGGACTTTAAATCCTCTAAAAAAAAGTTTAGTAACAAACGTAAGTTAAAAATATTGATAAAGATTGGACATTAAATCCTCTAAAAAAATATTAGGACTCAATATTTTAAAAAAAGATTTGTTAACACTATTAAATATTAATAAGTAGGGTTCTCATAGTTCATAGTTCGCTCCCGCATTGTTTAATTTCTCTCAACCTCTCTCAGCCCTCTACATCATAATTCAGAAATAACCTGTAAGTTTTTTCTTTTTTCTTTCATGTTACAACTAATCAAAGTTGATTAATTTAATTTTATGGATTATATTGACTTTGCTGGTTTATAAGTGATTATGATTCAAAAATAAATAATTTTGTTATATGCCTTGACAATATTTTGTTTATAAATTAATATATCAATAATTTCCATTAATATTTAAAAAATTTAATCAAAATTATATAAACAAACATAATAAAATAATCACATAAGTTAATGCAGTAGTAAGAGCGGACAGTCTTTCCGCTAGTTATTTAATAAGATGTATGTTTAATTTCTCCCCCATTACATAACCGCTCTTAATTAGCCTTTGATATTTTTGGATTGTGAGCTAAATATCGTTGATCCCAGCTTCATTTCACACTTTATTTCTCATCATACCTCGCCATCTAAACTTTTTGCCAATGATTTTGCATGAAATTGTCCATGTCATGATCAATACTATACATCATGATTCAAAAGTATACTGTATTATTTATCAATTAAAGTCTATGATTAAAGAATGGAAATGAAAAATTTGAAGAAAAAAAATGTGATAACGGAAAAACGCCACTATAATAATTACGCATATGGAAAAAATGCTCTCTTCTTTAGGGCCAGCAGAAACCCAGTAGTACTACAAAGGGAACGGAAAAATTGTTGTCAAGTCGCCTTCAAAGAATGATGCAAAGGAGAAAACACATGTATCCTTCATAAATGATGCTTTTACATTTTTTCCATGTTCACACAAGACTTTTTATATCTAATGTCGTGACACATGTGTAGCACAACCAATGAGTCAAATTATTCAATCATACTGAATATTGGTCTGTGAGAATAAGAGTGGCCGGCAATTCATTATAAATGATTTTTCATGTATCAGATAACAATGTATGCAATTCATTAGATCTCAAAAAATGAACTTCACAAAATATTTAATTTCCAATTTCAATGATCCAAAAATGTGGATGGTCTTTCTTCTTATTTGGAGTTTCATTGTGGGGAGTCAATCTGCCACAGTGACATCTCAATTTCAAATGGAAGCAAATGCTATATTGAATAGTGGATGGTGGAACACCTCTGATGCGCATTTCAACATCTCCAATCTTTGTAATTGGGATGATATAGTATGCAACAAGGCTGGAAGCATCGTACAAATCGACAAGTTTGGAACGACGCATGTGATTCACTTTGCAACGCTCAACTTGTCTGTTTTCCGCAATTTAGAAAGTCTTTCTCTCATTGAAATTGGACTACAAGGGACTATCCCAAAAGAAATTGGTCTTCACTCCAAGCTCACTAATCTCGATTTGTCCTTTAATTATCTTGAAGGTGAGATACCATATTCACTAGGAAATCTCTCCAAACTCGCTTATCTTGATCTGTCTTACAATTCTCTTGTAGGTGGGATACCTCCTTCATTGGGAAATCTCAAACAATTAGAGTACCTATACATCTCTAACAACTTCATTCGAGGTTCCATTCCTCCTGAGTTGGGGTTGCTGAAAAATCTCACTAGATTATATCTATCTAATACTGGATTCAAAGGTGTGATACCTCCTTCATTAGAAAATTTAAAACAACTAGAGGTCCTAGACATCTCTAACAACAACATTCAAGGTTTTATTCCTCTTGAGTTGCGATTCTTGAAAAATCTCACTGGATTATATCTATCTTATAATGGGTTCAAAGGTGTGATACCTCCTTTATTAGGAAATTTAAAACAACTAGAGGTCCTAGACATCTCTAACAACTACATTCAAGGTTTTATTCCTCGAGTTGGGATTCTTGAAAAATCTCACTAGATTAGATCTATCTAACAATAGGTTCGAAGGGGAGATACCACCTTCATTAGGAAATCTCAAACAATTAGAGATGCTAGACATCTCTAACAATTTTATTTATGGTTCCCTGCCATCTAACTTTGATCAATTAACCCACTTGACATGGTTGCACTTAAATAACAACTCTATCGGCGGAACTTTTACAGTTTCGTTAACCAATTTTTTACATTTAGAAATCCTTGATGTTTCCCACAATTTAATCCATGGTACCCTTCCATCAAAAATGTTTCCATCAAGTTATAACAAAACTGTCATTGACCTTAGTTACAACCACATTTGTGGTGAAATCCCATATAATCTTGGACCTTTTCTACAAATTAATTTAAGCAATAATAATCTTACTGGAACAATTCCAAGATCAATTTGTAATATCCCTTATGTAAACATTTCCTACAATTATTTGAAAGGTCCCGTTCCATTCTGTATATCAGATCCTTATACAATAACAGGGAACAAAGATGTATGTACTGATAACTTTTTATACAAGCAAATCCAATTCCAACCTTGCTCATCTCCCGAGAAAAGTAAAAAAGTATATCAGCATGTTATTTTTGTTCTTCCTATCATTGTCATTCTAATCCTAGCCATCTTATTTATCATGTTCTTCAAACTTCGTGATAACTCTCTTAAGAACAAACAAGAAAACAAAACCACAACAAGGAATAGGGATTTGTTTTGTATATGGAATTATGATGGAAAAATAACATACGATGACATCATTGTAGCAACAGAAGACTTTGACATAACATATTGCATTGGGACAGGAGCATATGGAAGTGTTTACAAGGCTCAATTACCATGTGGCAAAGTTGTTGCCCTAAAGAAACTTCACGGCTATGAAGCAGAAGTGCCAGCTTTCGATGAGAGTTTCAAAAATGAAGTGAGAATATTATCAGAAATAATGCATCGAAATATTGTGAAGCTTTATGGATTCTGCTTGCACAAAAGAATCATGTTTTTGATCTACGAGTACTTGGAGAAAGGTAGCTTGTTCTCTGTCTTATATGATGAAGTTGAAGCCGTGGAATTCAATTGGAGAAAAAGGCTAAATGTTGTTAAAGGGGTTGCATTTGGTCTATCATATCTTCATCATGATTGCACTCCTCCCATAGTGCATAGAGATGTATCTACTAGCAATATCTTGCTAAACTCTGGGTGGCAGCCTAGTGTTTCTGACTTTGGAACAGCTCGACTCGTTCAGTATGATTCGTCCAATCGAACAATAGTTGCTGGAACAATTGGTTATATAGCCCCAGGTAATTCCCTATTTTATTACATGCCCTGTGTAAATTATTCATTTCTTTTTTTCCGCTCGTCTGTTTTTTCGATTTATATACGATACAAAACATGCATGTTCATAATCTAAATACATAACACACATGTTGATTAGTTTTTAATACTAAGTACATAAGGTTCTAATTTTCACATCAATTATTAGTTCTGTTTATTAATATATGACAATTTTAGAAAAGTTTGTCTCTATAAATTAACTAAATTTCAAATTATTGATACATTAATTACATTATTATTTTTTAAATAGACATCTAGTAAAATGTACAGTACAAGTTTTATGTTTTTTTTTTAATTTCAAACATAAGTGTTTTCTAAGATGAGCAATTAGAGTCGGGAAAATCTACACTCAAAAGAATATTTGTGAGCATTCACTTAAATTTCTTTGTAATAAAAAGGAAAGAGTAGTTGCTTTAAACTATTTTTTGGGATCCTTTAATCTGCTCATGGTGATTTTATAAATGCAGAGCTTGCTTATACTATGGTTGTGAGTGAAAAGTGTGATGTATATAGCTTTGGAGTTGTGGCACTTGAAACTTTGATGGGAAGACATCCTGGGGATATATTGACATCACTTCAATTAGCATCAACTCAACGCATGACATTATGTGAAGTATTAGACAAACGTCGCCCATTTCCAAATAATACGATGGTTTTACTTTACATAATTCGTGTTGCCGTAGTAGCATTTGCATGCTTAAATCTCAATCCTTCCTCTCGGCCAACAATGAAATGTGTGTCACAGAGTTTTGCCATTGAACTTACACCGTCAAGCATTCTTTCGGGTGAAATTTCAGTGCAGCATCTCATGAGTCAAGAGCTAAAAACATTATTTCATATCGGGAACACTTGAAAGAAAACCTTGACAATGAAGTTGAATGTCTTAGAAATTTGAACTCAATAAAAACATTGTAAAAGTTTATTTTCATAAGTTGTTAGAAAATGTAATAAAATTATGTTGTTATTGTATTTCAAATGTGTAGACTTACTATTTTAATTGAATTAAAAGAATAAAGATAGTTATAATGCCTCTCTGCAAGTACAGTGCTTAAATTAATGGCAGAAACATGCTCACAGTTGGTAGTATAGTATTGCTAAGCATTGGAGGCATAGTTACATAATTCGCAATCATGCTGGTACGCGGTACGGGTACGGGTTCACGGTACGCGATATGAGAAGAATTCGGTATGCATAGGGGTATAGTGCTTCGGTACGCGTCGGTTCGTAGTACTTGTACTATTTTAAGTATAGTAAGCTATTTTAATAAGGGAGATTCTACGGTGCAGTCAGGAAACTAACTTTTTTGAAAAAGTTAATTTTGATCTTAATGTTTGATTCATTTTTAAATTGTTGATTACTGAATGATGATCAATAGTAATTCATCTAGTAATGCTTGCAACATCTTGAACTTATGGGTACTATTTTATTATTGACGTCTTTAACATGCAAACAGAGTTAATAATATTATGTGATAGTCTTAAGTGTTACATTTTTTGAGGTGTTACACCTAAAACAAGATAGGATAAAATTAGATTAAGTGTAGTCTTGTTAATCTGATGAATTGATGATACTATGTGGATTGAACTTTTGATGCCGTTGTACAAACAGTGAGATGTTATTCACTAAACCTTTGATGCAATAGTGTTAACTTCATCAGAAAAGTCATTCTCATGACTTCGCCATAGAATTTTCCTTTTAATATTGCAAACAAGTAGAAGAATCAAAGTAGCAAGTTGTAACAAACTTTTTTTATATTCACTTTTCTTTTGTTTGTTTTCCTTTTATATCAATGTTATTTTGCAAAGGAAATTCTCTTTCTCCAAGCTCCAAAGGCGTTTTTCTACAAAATTTATTTGCTCTACCAGAGATTTTCATTTCTCTTTTATCTCTTACTCAACATCTTCTTCCTTTTTCTTCGATCATCAGTCACTTGTCTCGGTTTGCCAATTTTAAAGAATTACAAGGGGGATTTGTGCGAACCAAATCGCAAAAGTACGACGAACCGGTACGTAAGTACCAATTCGCGGTTCACAACATATCAAGAGAATTATGTGACTATGATTGGACGTATACAATTCTTGAAATGTTCTGTTTTGGCTAAATGTCTACTTGAGGTATTATTATTTGTAATGAAATAACAAGTTTAAAATGAATACAAGAATTATCATGAAAGAAGCAGAGTTTAAAATGAATACAATTCTTCAAGTAAAATGGAAATGATTTTTTTCAAGCAATTTCTTTTAAATTTACCAAATAAATCTATATGTTATGTATTAGACACACTTCTATGGGTATTAATAGCTAGGAAAATGTGTTAAATCTTTCTGTTAATGTATTCCATGATTATACTTTTTATTGGTATATTAGAGGCTATAATCTATTTAGTTTATATCTTCATGAGTTGAGATATTAATTCAACTTTTTATTCCAAATTTTTTTTACTATCTGATTTATTTGTATATTAATCCTCTTGAATTTGGAGGAAAATAAATTTTCAAAACTAAACTATAGAAATTGTTTCTTCATTCCTTGCTTTGTCTATTATTTCTGTTTTGCATTTCTCGCTGTTAGTTTGATTTTATCTTTTCTCCCTAGTTTATTTTCTAAACTAATGGGGTTTCAGGTTTTGAATTTTTTGAATAGCTTGAATCTTGTTCTGAAATGATATTTTGATGTCGTAAAAGAACTCAAGTCTTTGAGAACTCTGTCCATATAGGAAATTCAAGTTTAAAATATGCAGAAACAAGAAAAATAATGCATTTGAAAATTGATTTTATACATGGAAGTTTGGAAGCAAAATAATTTGAAAGCGATGGATTTGAAATATTTATCTAGTTTTTGGAAATATATTAAGAGACATACCCTAAATTGATATATAGACACTGGTGAGGTGCAATTTGGAAAAACTAAATTATAGGAGAATAAAAATTTTGGAAATAAAAGTTTTTTTTTCATGAAATAAATTTGGTTTCAGAGACAAAAAATAATAGTTTCTCTAAAATCTAATCCTTCATTAAATATAAAGGGATTAATCCTAATGATCATCTTTATTTGCATAACAAGCCTTTAATAATCATGAAAAGGCTGGTACAGATGAAAGGGAGCAAAGCACATTTTGCATGAGGAGTGCTGAGTCAACAACTTATGATTCTATATATACCTCAACTTAACCATGGATTTTTTTTTTTTTGAGGGAGTAAACTTGTTACTCTGAATAGCAATGAAAGTGTCTTTACATCATACTTATATATAAATTTATTCACATTACTTGTTTATCAAGTAATTAAACAAAACTAACAAACTTTAGTTATTAACAAGCTATGTATCTTTTTTCTATCTTAACTAATTTGAGTTTATCTAAACTAACTTGAATTAAAACTAACATCATCCCTTAATTCAAGTTTTCTAGCTTCACCATACTAATCATGCTTCTTAATTTAACGAATTTGTCAATCTTCACAGCTTTAGTAAACAAATAAGCAAGCTATTCTTTAGTTGGACAATGTATAACCTTAAGTATTTCTTTGTTCACTTGCTCTATGAGAAAGTGAAATCTTGCCTCAATGTATTTGCTTCTTCCATGCATCAATGGATTCTTAGCTAAATTTATTGCATATTTGTTATCGATGAGAAGTGCAACAAGCTTGCAAACCTCTATCCTGACATGTTTCCAAGCCACCTGCTAACTATGCACGCATATTCACAAAATGTGAGAACTATCACATGTTGTTTCTTTGTACACCCAGATATTGGAGCATTCTGAGACTTAAACAAGTACTATGAAGGGCTTTTTTTGTCTGGCTTATCTCCACACCAATCTGCATCTAAAGATCAGAGCACGTAAATCATCTACATCGTTTATCATAAATAAAGAAAAATGGAAGAAACTTCCATCGCCACCTTCCAATTACCTCGTATCTAGAACTCCTGAGTATTTGTACCCTATTGTCGCGTCATTTTTCGGAGATCAAGGCTATTTGATTAGCTTTTGACTCACTATTTTATTTCACGACTAAACATTTAATTTTTTAGAAAAAGGGGAAAAAGTTCAAATACCCCATATTGAAGAGATTTAGGGTTCGGGGGTTAATTACATAAAGGGAAGGTATTAGCACCCTTTATGTTCGTAGTACTCTACGAGAACCTTTTGATTTTATTTAACTTTGTGCTATAACTTGCTTGCTTAAAAAAGAATTGAATGGTGATTAAAGGAAAGAAAGAGACCTATTATCTACATTTTTTATTGATTTGGAAGGACATGGTCTTTTGCCTACGTACCCGTGAGGGATCAAAACCTCGTAAATCGGGGTAAAAATTGATGTTTGATTGGTTGTGTGTTTTTTATTAGTTTTGAAAAAAAGTTTTAAAATGTAAAAGGCCAAAGTGGCAAAAGGGTATTTGTTTGTGTTTTTTATTTAAAGAAAAAAAGGTTTA
This sequence comes from Medicago arabica, assembly GCA_946800305.1. NCBI lineage: Eukaryota > Viridiplantae > Streptophyta > Magnoliopsida > Fabales > Fabaceae > Medicago > Medicago arabica. Next base: position 2,754,324 of record OX326969.1, read on the forward strand.
AAGTAGAATTAAAGTTGATTGCAATTTTGATTTATGAAAGAATAAAATAAAAGGATCACTTGATTTAAAAATCAAGTTTTATTATGAAAATGTTTTTGTGGTGGTTTTTCATTATTTGCATTTTTTGTTGTTTTTGAATAGTAAATGATACCAAAAAATAAACTAACGTAGCAATAAAATAAAAGCGTGAGAATTTTGTAGTGACGTTGGATCACCACAAAAACCCCTGACCTGACCTAATTTAAACATACACAAAGCATAAAAATAAAAGAACACGCACATGCACACATGCATGATTTACATTAAACCTATTAATATATTCTAAAGTCTGCGGAAAAATAAATAAATTACATTAAACCTATTTTACATTCTAATGTTCTTGCTGTAAAATAAATGACGCAAATAAATATGAACAAAGTAATAAATCTAATCCTAAGGTATGCATGAGGAAATACAAAAAAAACAATTACGATGCTAAAAGATAAAAATAAAATGCATGTATGACTTGGAAAAAAAGGGGCTCAATCACAAGGTGGGGGGTGCAGTAGTGACCAGGGGGTGCAGAATAAAAAAAGGATATTGGGCTGAAAAGAGCAAAGGGACGCTGGGTTGTGGGTTAGACCGGTTCGGTTCAAGCCTGGGTCGGTTCCAGGAGAACCGAACCGGTTCGAGGGAGTATATAAGGGTTTTAAGACCCTTTTTCTCTCATTTCCCTCTTTCCTTTCTCTCTCTACTCCTCCTTCTCTCTAGGGTTCTCTCTTCCCTCTCTACTTCTATCTTCTTCTCCGGTGAGAAGCTGAGTGGCCGGAGGTGGCTCCGACGCGGTGGCCGACCACCGTAGGTGGTGGCGCCGCCGCTAGAGCCACCCTTTTCTTTTTTTTTTTTGCGTTTTTCTACTCTTCTTCCTACCCTCTACAAGTTTCTCTACCCAAAACCTTCAACAAAGTCTTTCAACAACCTAGATCTAGAAAAAAAATAACATTAAAACAAAACTATACCTTTATTGTCTTTATGGGTCGGTTCCGCTTGTGTTCAATGGTTCTGTTTCGATTTTGTGTTGTGGGTGTATAAGGTTCGGATTTGATCAGGTTGTGGCCGATGTGATGTTGTTTGAGTTTTTTGTGTCTTGTTTTGTTGTGCTTGTGTAACTTGCAGGTTTATGTGTGTATATTTGACTGTGTGGTGTTGGTTTTAGTTGATGAAATTCGGCCGTTTGTGCGTTTTTTTTGGCCCCCCTGTGCAGTGTGTGCTGGGTTGTATTTATAGTGTGATGATTAGGGTTTAGGGTTTGTTAAAGAAGCTGAAAAATTGGTGGCTTTGGATTGGAATGAACTGAAGATTTGGATGTGAACAGGCTGTGTTTGCCTCAGATGAGGCGTGAACTGTCTTTTTGGATCATGATCATTTTTGGACCTTTTGGATTTTATCAAGTAATAATAAAAATGACATTAAATGAATAAATAAATAATAATAATGATAAAAAAACTAGGCAGACCTGGACTTATTAAAAAAATGAAATAGTGACTAATAAAATTCAAATTAATAAATAAACATAAAAATGAAAATAAAGTGAGATGACGGCCCGATTCGGAATCAAAAAATGAGGTATTTTAAAATACCTCTCTGCCGAATTTTTCACTGAAAAGTCAAGGACTGATCATCGTTAAACGATGCGCGTCCGTGGGATCTTGGGTCAAAAATCGGGGTATGACAGATCCCCCTATTTAAGTTTCTTCGTTCGGAAATTTGAAGATGGAATCTTTGATTTGAAGAGGGAATGTAGTTTCACCGGGGAGAATGATTGTCTATTACTGTGTTGGTTTGGGACGATAGCTTAAACGAAGACAAAGCTTTTTGGTAACACCTCTTGAACAGCTATGCTGGGAGTGACACCATTGAAATTGCAATTAATTAGTGGCATCGCTGGAACAGCTACGCTGGGGATGACACTATTGGAATTGAAATTGATTAGTGGCATCGCTGGAACAGCTACGCTGGGGATGACACTATTGGAATTGAAATTGATTAGTGGCATCGCTGGAACAGCTACGCTGGGGATGACATTATTGGAGTTGAAATTGATTAGTGGCATCACTAGAACAGCTACGCTGGGGATGACACTATTGGAATTAGTGACATCACTTGAACGGCTACGCTGGGGATGACACTATTGGAATTGAAATTGACTAGTGGCATCGCTGGAACAGATACGCTGGGGATGACACTATTGGAATTAGTGACACCACTTGAACAGCTACGCTGGGGATGACACTATTGGAATAAAAGACAATTGTTAACTATTATAGAAATTACAGTTTGAAATTACGATAAATGAGGGCCAGACCGAAAGGATACGACAAAGTTCCAGATGACAAACGTCGTCATGCATGAATAATGTTGTGTATATGATGTGTACGAGTGAAAGTAATGATGCTTGAATGTATGAATGTGCGAATGAATGTATGAGTGTATAGACTGGATTGTGATAGGTGAACTCGACGAAACGAGACAAAGACAGGTAAGATGGGAGGCAGACTGACATTGCAGTACAAACACCTGGCAAACTTCCTTGAAGATATATCATCACGAACAGAACGAGCCGCTTGCAGGGTGAAACTCGGCATGAGGTAGCAATTGATGCTTCTTGGGGTGAGATCCCATTATTGACCGAAAAATTTGGAAGAAGTCGCCATTTGTGAACCGGTGTAGAGTGTTATGATAAAAGCCATTGTTGACCAAAAGTTTGGAAGTCGCCATTTTCATAGAGTGTCAATCCATTGGTATGCCCCATCAGTCACGCTCCTTCTTTTTGTTTTTTCTTTTGAAATCCCTAACTTTTGCCTGGACCGCCCTTTCGGGTTTTCAGTCCACCGGGAGTATATTCCTTTTTTGTGCCCCTAATTTTTGCCTGGACCGCCCTTTCAGGTTTTCAGTCCACCGGGACGCTCTCTATTGCCTAAGTCGCCTTTTCAGGTTTTCAACTTAGCGAGCTTTCATTTTTGTTCTTGTTTTCGGATTGTGACTGCATCTTGCTCAAAAGTAGAGGTCCTCTTCATGGTGCTTAGTCATGTTTCTCTTTCGGAGTGTAGCCGTTCTCGATGCTGATGTGCGCTTCTCCTACTCACGAGTTCAAAGAGAGTGTGTTTGTTGTTCGTACTTTTCAAAAGATGTAAAAAAAGGTTTGTATTTTGAAATTTTTTGCTTCAAGTATTGTCATCAATAATAGGAGAAATTTTGTAAATTGAATAAATGAGAGTTCCAAATAAATGGGTACGGGCTCAAACTTGATTAATTGAGTGGTGGTCTGCCAATGGCATGACTCCACGGATCTTTGAAATATTTTGGAAAATGGTAAATGTAATGGGAAGGGTTCATTGAACACGATAACCGTTATTCTCCCTAACAACTTTGAATGCCCCTGTTCCGAGTCTTTGATTTGCAGGTGCTTTGAATCGGAGATCTTTTGATAGTTGGATGCCCCAAGTGGACTGTGCCTGACTAACGCAGTTGCTTTGTCATGATCCTTAACTTTTGCATAGATCGCCCTTTCGGGTTTTCAATCTATCAGGATAATCATTTTTGTTCATGTCTCTAATTTTTGCCTGGACCGCCCTTTCGGGTTTTCAGTCCACCGAGATGCTCATTTTTGCCTGAGTCCCTTTTTCAGGTTTGCGACTTATCGAGATTTTATTTTTGACAGAGTATTTCTTGACTGCACCGGCATTCATAGGACGTGTGAGCTTGTCACCATTCGTAGTTGTAAAAGTCATTGCACACGAGCCCTCATAGTTAGGCGTCCACTTGCCCTTGGAGTGAGGCTGGAAATAGTGCCTTTTTTAGCACAAAGTCTCCTTCTTGAAATTCACGGGGACGAACCTTCTTCTGGGAAGCTTGTTTCAACTTCTTTTGATGTAGTTGTACAGGGTCGTCATGCATTGTAAGTTCAATCAAGACTTGAGATTTCAACAGAACTCCTGTCGACGGGATTTTGATCTCCATGAGAAGTACGACCTTTATGTCGTATACTGAGGGAAGGAGGGGGTTGCCCCTGTTGAAACGTTTATTGAAACATGATGCCCATGTGAGGCAACGGTGCCATCTCATGCTGGTCTTTGTAAGTGACTGCCATCCTCTTGGCGATCTTCTTGATTTTTGTTAGCAACTTTGACGGCTATGATGCCCCAGTATGTGAGAGATCTCGTCGGGAATCACTTCATTCTTCTTTTCTTCATCTTTGGATACATGGAATTCAAAGTCGAGAGAGAGTATATGGTTAATGTGTTCAACGGGCTTATTTATGTTTAATCTGCATTTATGTTTGATTTTTTTAAAAGTGAATGATTGTATGCAGACATTTGGAAATGATTAAAGAAAAATAATTTTTGGTTTTTTGTGTTACCATTTTTCCAGAAAAAGCACAAAATAAAAACAAAGTCGGGATCAAAACGACCTTTTTATTAATGATGGAAAATACTTGAAGCAAAAAGCCCTACACAAGTTCACTTTTGTCTCGGGCGGGACGAAAGGATTTTTTTGAAAAAAGTAAACAACAAACAAACGCATTATTTGAACAGATAAGTAGCGGAAGAAAACATCAACAAAGATCAAATTGCAGTCAAATAATCCATGTGTCGATATTAGGCACGATGATCCGGTAGTAGGTTAACTTGTATGTCTGGGATTAGTCTGGGAAGGGTAAGATATTGTTACGGATCAACTTCTGAACTATTTTCTTCAAAGCAAAGCAGTGCTCAATATCGTGACCCGGTGCCCCTTGATGGAAAGCACAAGAAAGGTCGGCTCTATACCCCGCTGGCAATCTTGCCGGAACCGGAAGGGGTGCCTTGGTGTGGACCAAATTCCTTTCAAGCAACATTGGAAGCAATTTTGCGTACTTCATAGGAATCGGATCAATTTGTGTTCTTGGAGCATGTTGTCGAGGTTGTTGTTGGTGCGGTTGTTGTTGATATTGTTGATGGGGCCTTCGCTGGATAAGTAGCTGACCCTCGGGGGATAGGACATTGGTTCGGATCAAGTCTCGGACTGCATTCTTCAAGGCATAACAGTGCTCGATGTCGTGACCTGGTGCCCCTTAATGGAAGGCACATGAGAGATCCGCTCTAAACCATGCTGGCGATTTTTCCGACACCAGAGGAGGTGCCTTGGTCTGGACCAAATTCTCTTCAAGTAACATTGGGAGTAACTCTGCATATTTCATGGGAATTGGATCATAATGTGTTCTCCGAGCCTGATTCTGAGGATTGGATTGTTGAGGAGCCTGTTGTCGAGGATGTTTTATGCACAGTGGCTGACATGGTGGTCGGGGCCCTCGCTGGAATCGTGGCGGATCCTTTGTAACCATCAGCGAAGATACTAGGTTAGTTAGCTTCTCTACTTCAGCCCGAAGCGTTGTCAGCTCTTCACGAAGCTCGTGGAACTCTTGTTCAAGCTGATCCATTTTTTGTGTTTGCACGAGTGTTTGCATGTGCGAGTTGAATTTGAACGAAGACATCGGACCACTTACTGATGGATCGACCTTTTATTGAAAAGACATAGTGTGAGACTCGGATTTGAAACTATGAATGCAGAATGATGCATGGTATGTTTATGCAAAAATAGACATTTTTATTTGTTTATCGAAGGACATGTCAAAGTAATTGTAAATATCGTAAGGACCATGATTTTATTTGTAAAGATATTGCAAGCGGTTCCCTTTTTCAAAAGCAGAAGAAGTCCTTAACAAAAGCAAAAGCTTAGTTTAGCTTTTTTGAATTTTTTTGAGATTTTGTTTCACGTTGTTCTTTCTTGCAATGTTACTTTTGATGTTTACAATAACTTATCTTGTCCTTTGATATTTAATGAGAAAAAGTTTATGAATGAATGCATGTATGCATGATTGTGCTAAAGAACATTGAAAACATGGTGGGGTCAGGTTTCAATATGATGGAGTCAAGGGTAAGTGCGCCACATGGTAAGGACTATGGTTGCACATGTACCTGTATCACGGGTTCTATTGGATCCCAAAAATCACTGACCACTTTCGAACATTGTCGATCAACGGGAGTACTCCCGGTCCGATAACATTCGTAGTAATGTCTCATTTGAGTGTAGTATCGTGTATCAACTAATTCAAGAGTACTCTTGATTAGCCACCGCACTACGTCCTAAAAGGCCAAGATGGGTTAAAGGTGACTAAAGGTTCTCAACTTCGACGGTCACTTGAAAGCAACATGTCAAACATGAGTGCTCACGTTGACAACGTATGCATCCAAGATCCCTCCGTTGAGTGGGGTTGTATCACATGTGCCAAAAACGAAGAGTACTCTTGGCCTGAGACTATGATTATACCACCATCCTATCTTATGTTTCCCTCAAGTCCGGGTGGGGGACTTATCTCACCACACACGTTAAGAAAGGAGAAAGAAGAAGGAAGGATCATATATGCACGTATTTCCATCTTTTACTTTTGTTTTTTAAGCAGGTTATAACACAAAATTTTAAATAAAGCCAAGTTAGGCACAACCCTCTTAAGGAGTCCCCAGTGAAGTCTTCATTTCTATCGCGTTATTTTTCGGAGATCAAGGCTATTTGATTAGCTTTTGACTCACTATTTTATTTCACGACTAAACATTTAATTTTTTTAGAAAAAGGGGAAAAAGTTCAAATACCCCATATTGAAGAGATTTAGGGTTCGGGGGTTAATTACATAAAGGGAAGGTATTAGCACCCTTTATGTTCGTAGTACTCTACGAGAACCTTTTGATTTTATTTAACTTTGTGCTATAACTTGCTTGCTTAAAAAAGAATTGAATGGTGATTAAAGAAAAGAAAGAAGCCTATTATCTACATTTTTTATTGATTTGGAATGACATGGTCCTTTGCCTACGTATCCGTGAGGGGTCAAAACCTTGTAGTTCGGGGTAAAAATTGACGTTTGATTGGTTGTGTGTTTTTTATTAGTTTTGAAAAAAAGTTTTAAAATGTAAAAGGCCAAAGTGGCAAAAGGGTATTTGTTTGTGTTTTTTATTTAAAGAAAAAAGGTTTAAAGTAGAATTAAAGTAGATTGCAATTTTGATTTATGAAAGAATAAAATAAAAGGATCACTTGATTTAAAAATCAAGGTTTATTATGAAAATGTTTTTGTGGTGGTTTTTTTGAATAGTAAACGATACCAAAAAATAAACTAACGTAGCAATAAAATAAAAGCGTGAGAATTTTGTAGTGACGTTGGATCACCACAAAATCCCCTGACCTGACCTAATTTAAACATACACAAAGCATAAAAATAAAAGAACACACACACGCACACATGCATGATTTACATTAAACCTATTAATACATTCTAAAGTCTGCGGAAAAATAAATAAATTACATTAAACCTATTTTACATTCTAATGTTCTTGCTGTAAAATAAATGACGCAAATAAATATGAACAAAGTAATAAATCTAATCCTAAAGTATGCATGAGGAAATACAAATAAACGATGCTAAAAGATAAAAATAAAATGCATGTATGACTTGGAAAAAAAGGGTTTCAATCACAAGGTGGGGGGTGCATTAGTGACCAGGGGGTGCAGAAGAAAAAAAGGATATTGGGCTGAAAAGAGCAAAGGGACGCTGGGTTGTGGGTTAGACCCGTTCGGTGCAAGCCTGGGTCGGTTCCAGGAGAAACGAACCGGTTCGAGGGAGTATATAAGGGTTTTAAGACCCTTTTTCTCTCATTTCCCTCTTTCCTTTCTCTCTCTACTCCTCCTTCTCTCTAGGGTTCTCTCTTCTCTCTCTACTTCTATCTTCTTCTCCTGTGCGAAGCTGAGTGGCTAGAGGTGGCTCCGGCGCGGGGGCCGACCACCGTAGGTGGTGGCGCCGCCGCTAGAGCCACCTTTTTTTTTTTTTTTTTGCGTTTTTCTACTCTTCTTCCTACCCTCTACAAGTTTCTCTACCCAAAACCCTCAACAAAGTCTTTCAACAACCTAGATCTAGAAAAAAAATAACATTAAAACAAAACTATACCTTTATTGTCTTTATGGGTCGGTTCCGCTTGTGTTCAATGGTTCTGTTTTGATTTTGTATTGTGGGTGTATAAGGTTCGGATTTGATGAGGTTGTGGCCGATGTGATGTTGTTTGAGTTTTTTGTGTCTTGTTTTGCTGTGCTTGTGTAACTTGCAGGTTTATGTGTGTATGTTTGACAGTGTAGTGTTGGTTTTAGTTGATGAAATTCGGCCGTTTGTGCGTTTTTTTGGCCCCCCTGTGCAGTGTGTGCTGGGTTGTATTTATAGTGTGATGATTAGGGTTTAGGGTTTGTTAAAGAAGCTGAAAAATTGGTGGCTTTGGATTGGAATGAACTGAAGATTTGGATGTGAACAGGCTGTGTTTGCCTCAGATGAGGCGTGAACTGTCTTTTTGGATCAGGATCATTTTTGGACCTTTTGGATTTTATCAAGTAATAATAAAAATGAATAAATAAATAATAATAATGATAAAAAAAAACTAGGCAGACCTGGACTTATTAAAAAAATGAAATAGTGACTAATAAAATTAAAATTAATAAATAAACATAAAAATGAAAATAAAGTGAGATGACGGCCCGATTCGGAATCAAAAAATGAGGTATTTTAAAATACCTCTCTGCCGAATTTTTCACTGAAAAGACAAGGACTGATCAGCGTTAAACGATGCGCGTTCGTGGGATCTTGGGTCAAAAATCGGGGTATGACACCTATGAATAAAGATATATAAACACTCAACAAACAAAGGGGTGAAAATACAGTTCGTAACATATATTCAGTACACATAAATAACATTATTTAATGGTAATATTTCAGTCATCAACATTCACGTACATCAATCATATATGCACCATTTTAAACATCATCATTCACACACCATACACGGCACACACCACATTCAAATATCAACATGTATATGCTAAATGCACATCCTTCCTATCACCTATATGCATGTGGTATCAATTCTACGTACCAAAATTTGTATGTTAGAGTTGTGTTGTTGAGCATAGACTCGTCGATTTCCTAATAATGATATGATTTATGAGGAAAACTCACTGATACATATACACAATAAATCATCACTGGTAAATCAAAACCATCATAAGATTTATCTAACCATTATCAACACCATCAATAAGATTTCTCTCACCAATATCAACACCATAATAAGATTTATCTCACCAAAAATTCAACATAATAAACAAGGATTATCTTACCAAAATTCAACGTCATAAACAAGAATTCTCTCATCAAAATTCAACATCATAAACAAGAATTATCTAACCAAAATTCAATGTCATAAACAAGAATTATCTCATTATTATCATCAATTATCCTTAAAGACGGCACCCTATTCTTCGTTTATATTAGACTTATACTCCTTTGTCTAACAATTACCTTAGAATCATTATCACTTTAAGAGAATCACCTTTAAAACACCTAAACACACTTCCCTCATCTAAGTACATTGTTACGACACCTTAGTTTTCACATTCAGAACTCAAAACGCAGAGAAAAACCAAGTTCTCGTATGCTGCACTAGGGGCATGACCGCGCGCGCCCTTACCTCAAATTCTCCAAAGATTGCAGGTATTTGCCTTAATTTACTTGGCTAGTTCTCTCCTCTCCTCTTCTTATCTTTATCTTAGGTTTTCATGTTCCATTCTTTTCTCCTCCCTTTGTTCTGACTTTCTATTTTCCATTCTATACTAAAGAATTAGGTTACCTATTATTATAATTATTATTTCTCCCCTTCACTTATCACAATTTATTCCTTCCTCCACCACTTATTTCATTATTTCTATTTCTCACTTATCACCTTCAAAATTTATTATATTACCCCACCTCCCCCCCCCCCCCCCCCCGCTAATATTTTAAGTCAAATAAAATTATAATACCCATTCTTTTCTCCTCCCTTTGTTTTGACTTTCTATTTTCCATTCTATACTAAAGAATTAGGTTACCTATTATTATAATTATTATTTCTCCCCTTCACTTATCACAATTTATTCCTTCCTCCACCACTTATTTCATTATTTCTATTTCTCACTTATCACCTTCAAAATTTATTATATTACCCCACCTCTCCCCCCCCCCCCCCCCCCCCCCCCCCCTAATATTTTAAGTCAAATAAAATTATAATAATCACAAAAATTCTACATTTTCTCAACAATCGCCTATTACTTCAAGTAAAATGCCTCAAATCCATATTATTTAATAAGAAGCGTAATTTAATTTTATTAAATTAAAAAATGGAAAACTTAGGTCACGCGAACACTGAAATTGAGCAACTCAAACCAAATCACAATTTGACAATAACCATAATGGAAATCAACAACACGATTTTTCTCAGATAGCAGATTGAAGAACGCAACAACACAATTCAACAAACAGTTCTAGAAAACCACAAAAAAATGTGAGAAACCTTACCATCTTTAGATTCACACGAATCGCCAATGAAGAATAGTGATATCCGGAAGCATGGAGGCCGATGAAGGAAAAAAATATAATATTTTGTTTGCATTAAAAATATAAACTGATTCGCTAACTTTTTGAAGGTTTAATCTCTTGACTCAACTTGTTTATAAGTGTATATATGTTTTAATTAGTTGTTTAGTTAAGTCAAAGTCCTAGGTTGTGATTGATAATATTAAAGCTTTGTCGTGGCATTGAGGTTAAATGGATCATGTGTTTTTATTCAGGGTATTTGTGTATCCTTTGTTTCATCCTTGTAATTTTTTTCGATAACATCTTGTGATCGGATTGGGGGATGGAGCCCTATTAATAAATTTTGTAGATTAAATAGAACATTGTCTTCTAAAAGGACACTTATTTGAATCAATACACTATCTATAGTAAAAAAAAATATTGTGTTGTGTTTTTGCTTGTTGTGTTGGCATTGTTTTATTAAAACTATATGTTATGACAAGATGTGATATCAAATGTCCTAAACATGTAGTACAACATCTACACTTAAGGTGTTGAGCCTTATTTCGCATTCCTTGTAGTAATGTATTTTCTTGTGTGATCTAAGAAGATTTGGTTTATGTTACTTGTGCTCCAAGATCCCGTGTGGTTCTAGAAGCTTTCCTCTGTCGGTTTAAGTTGTCGTGTGTTTGAAGTTATTTCCAAAGTAGATTTGGGACAATATACTTTGTGCTTCTACAAGATTGTTGCTTAAAATATAATTATGAACAACTGAAATTGTTTAGCCCTTTGAAGAAAACGCCCATGGAAAATAATGGCTATATTAGGAGACTCGGACCTAGCTTCTAATAAGGAAATCAAGCATTCAAGAATTGAGTCATTAGGGTTTCGTTGTGTTTTGTATATAGTTGTATTTAATGGCCTTATGTGTTTTTGTATATAGTTGGTTTGTTTAGTTCAGTTGTAATTTGTTGGTTTATGTGCCATTGGGTATAGTGATTGAGAGAAAGTGACAAGTGTTTCTCATATTCAGGAAAAGTCCTAGATAGAAATAGACGAATAGTATTAAATGAAAAGGCATTGAACAAGGTTTTCTCACATAAGGCTAGGAACTGATACTATTGAGAATGGATTTTCTTTCTTAGGTGGATGCCCCTTAGATGTAGTTGACGTTGTACCGAACTGGGTTACTAAATCTCTTCTGTTCTTCTTTATCGCACTTTACTTTATTTTCTATTTGTTGGTTATTGCGCTATATTGTCGTACATATTGTCCAGGATATCGTGTAGAACATCTGCCCTACGAGGACTATAATTTAAATTTGTAGTCAATAAGCTCTAGCTTAACTAGTAAAAATAATGAAATTGTTTGATCTAACGTTATTCTTGAAGTTTGAACTCTAATATCTCCAGTTAGGTATGTAAAATTTTCGATGGCTATTATCATTTTATTTTATTTATCTAGAATAAATAACACTTCTATTTGATCTCTACCATAATTTTAAATAGGAAAATGTTAACTTGTACCCTTAAGAGACAAGGAACTCAACATAGTAACTTTTTGTTGGAATGTGTGTATTCAAGTAACTTTTTAAATTTATAATAAATAGAATGCACAAAATTTAATGAAATATTTCTACCTTTAACTTTCTTATGTTGTGTCCTAAGGGCATAAGTTAACATGACTATTTTAAATAATGGTGACCAAAACACTTGCTTTGGTTTCATTATCATCAAATTGCGGTGACATACATTTATATGTCACAATGATCTCTACTAAAGAATGTTAATTTTTATTACACATGCATCATAATCATAACCCCACCTCCTGTTGGCCGGTAGTGGTACTGCTTTACAAACTATCAGCAAAGTTTTGCTTATTTTCAACCAATAATCGAGATGAATGACTCATATCACACTTTATTTCTCATCATACCCTCTCAATCTAAACTATCTATCAATGATTTTGCATGAAATTGTCCCTGTCATGATCAATATTTTCATGATTCCAAAGTATACTATATTATGAATTGAAATTAATGATTAAAGAAAGAATGCAAACGAAAGATCCCAATTTTATTCATGGCCCATACAACATGCCAGAGCTGGCAATCCACTGAGGGAGCACATGTACCTTAACTAAAATTTATAATTTTTTATTTCAACATCACAAAAATAATCTTTATATTTTGCATCACAATAAAGTATGGAAAAGAAAAGGCTAGCACTACTCTATGTGACCCAATCATGATTTAATTATAGATCTTACATAGATCTGTTTCAACTTTACCTACAACATAAATAAATCCAAAAACTAATTTAATAGAAATAAAAAGAAAGTGATTATTATAGTGTGCTTTCAATATAGTAGGAGTTAGGATGCTCTCCATTCTTTTTTTAAAAAAAACCAACTATTCTTCACGCGTAACTTGCGAAAACTAATCTCTCAAGTCTTCTGGAATCTAAGGCTGGATTTAAATCCAAGACACTGATTAAGCTAAAAAAGACCCGTATTATCTCATCTAAACGCTCTTGTATGGATCCTCTTGGTTTAGAATGAGTAAATAAATTTTTCAAATTGATAAATGAATTTTGGGAGGGTGAACCCTTATCATTTCTAATAATAAATGAGTTTTATCGTAATAAAAAATGAAGTTTTATTGAAGTTTTATTGTATGATGCCTAATTTTCTTGCTTCTCATTTTGACCCTTAAAAAAACAACATAACTTCAAATTACAATCTGCAACTATAATTGTGGCCAATATATAAATATTTTAGAGGTCTCTACAATGCCATTGTAAGTTTGTAACTGGAATTCTCTCCATATTAGTCACATATTTCTGTATTTTTCCGCAATATTAAGGTTTGCAGTGTAACTCTAATCGCAATTTTGAACCAATTGAAAATGATGCATCTATGTCCAAGGCCAAAGGTTCTGATGCTCATCAATGTTGTGAAACATGTTGCTCAAGTTTTCATCTTGAAGATCTGGTCTTGATGTGAATTGAAGAAGTTGGGGAATATTGTTTGGATTTAATGAAGTTGGTAGAAGGCTAATTAGGTTTCTACCATTCTGTGAAGAAACAGAACTGTTCAAAGCTTGTGTTCTTGAGAGATCTAAATTAATGTTTAAGCTATTATCACTTCCATTGCTCCAAGAACCCTCAGTTTCTTTCATTTGGCATTTTGTTCCACCTTCACACCAATCCTTGCTTTTTAATGCTTGTACCTGCAATGCAAAACCATTAGGTTAAAACTTAAAACATAAAAGTGTAAAACAAGTTGTGAAGCATCAGCATTTCACGTCGAAAGCATGTTCGGAGTCTAACGCACTAATACATTATGTGCTATTCTATTACCGGCGACACGACAACTTTTATAATAATTTGGATAAATGTAATAGTTGAATGTAACTACATAGGTTGGTCTTGTGTTGGTATCAAACACCTTGGAGACATTAAATATATCTCAAATATGAAGTGTTTGGATATCATATTTACATTCAATTACTGTCATTTTTTAAACCCTTTAAATATATGAAAAAGTTATATATTTATATAAAATCCACCAATTTATATATATAAATTTACTATTTTGAACATTTTAACCTATATAAAATATGCACATGATAGAAAAACCCTTTAAATATTATCATTCTCTTCTTGTCAATTTCAACATGGTTTTCTCCATGTGTTAAAGCATATTAGTTGGATCTGATGCAACTATGTCTTATGATTAGAAACATGGAACTAAAACACATACTATATTGAATTCAAAAAGAAAAACATTAATTTGAAGCTATGGGATCTGAGTCTGACAATGATACTGACTCTTCCCAAGAATGGCCAACAAGTAATCAAGCAGAGAAAGTTAATATGTGGATATTGGTCACTTTATAAAGTCAATAGGTCATATAGAATCATAGTGCATTAAATATAAAAAAATAAAGCACAAAACTCAAACAATGAAAGATATTCAAATTGTAACAAAGTAAAAGAAATATGGGTATGCTTCCTTTCTTTCTTTCTTCCAACTCAAAAGTATCAATTTATTTATGTCAATTACAAATGAGAGAAAACACAATGAGTAGTAAGAAAACATTATATTCACAAAATGTAAGAAATTGAATACTAGCAAGTCAAGAGTAAGAAAAGATAAAGAAACAGACACAACATACAAAAACATATCACAAATGGAATAATCCTAACTAATAATTGAATTAGAGTTATACTATTTCATGATGGCCCAAATACAAATTGTTATTTAAAATATTGAATATCTGAATCAAGATCAAGATTCATGGATACTAGTTTAATCACTCCTCCAACTATGTTTCCCTTTATGAATTTCTCCTAAAACTTCCCTAATACTTTTATACACAAAGGAACTAGAGTATGCAAAATTCAAGATGATCCGATTAATAGCACACTACTCCCTTTTCCCAATTTTAGTCGTGGGAATTGTTACACAAGAAAACCAATAAATTTTGATAAATTTAAAAAATATTTGTATTTATCCTATCATACACTCTTATTCAATGTCTCATTTCACTTATATTTCTCTCTGCAGTAAAAAATTAAGTAAAACAATAATATTAAATGACACGTTGAACTATGAAAATATCAAATAGATAGAAACACAATTTTTTTATAAAAGCACAATTAAATTAGAAAAGAGAGTGTATAAGGTAACTAATATTCCTTTACCTCTCCTTGTAGTTTCTGATTATGAACTTTAAGTGCATCATTTTCATCCTTGACAGCTTCAAATTTCTTCTTGAGGACTTCATATTCATTCTCTAGTTGCTTTGTTTTGCACCTTGCTCTTCTATTCTGAAACCATATAGCAATTTGTCTAGGTTGCAACCCTAAAGCCTTAGCAAGTTGCACTTTTCTTTCTGGGTCAAGCTTGTTCCCAAATTCAAAGCTCTTCTCAAGGGCCTGCACTTGATCCAAATTCAGCCTAATCTTCTTCTTCTCTCCACTTTGGAATCCATCATCAGATAACTCATCATCGACATGCACTTCATGATGATCATGACACTTGTTCTCAATACCCGAAAATGACATTGATTTCTTCAGCAAAAAAGGTGCACCTATAAGACAAAACAAAAAAGTGCTAATGTTGTTGAATTCATAGTTCTGAATTATGGTCCAAAAATGAAAGTATAGTCCAATTATGGTTTTAAATTGATATACAGCCGCAGATGTAATTATGCTACTAACGTTAATGTTGCGGAAAACGTGACCAATGCGGCTATAATTGTGGTTGTGATACGGTTGCAGAGACCTCAAAATATGTTGGACTACAATTTAAAACCATGAGTCCAATAATAAATTTTCAAGGGATTGTGCAATGACTTCGCAACCACAATTACAGTCGCATCGGTTCTAATTGTCAGTATTTTGTCACAATAAACACGACCGCAACTGCAATTTAAAATCAGAATAAAACCGGTTACCTTTTTATGATGTAAAGAGATAAAAGAGATTTAGAGAGATTTACCTTGTTGAAAGTGTTGAGGTGGAAAACAAGGGAAGGTATTAAGAGAAGTTGAAGGGAGTTGATCATGATCTTCATGATCATGATTGTTAAACATGAAACTATGAGGTAGTGGGAATGCCATATTGAATGCTAGTGATATGATACATTCATGCAAATTGGTGACTTGTTTTTGTTTTTCTTGTGTCTCTCTCTAGCTCTCTAGTTAAATTTAAGTAGCTATACTATATTCTGTCACATGATATAATATATATTCTGAAGGGTTTGGCACTCACTTTCATGGTGACAAAAGTATTGGAAAGGGAGATGATGATGACGAATATAATGATGGGTGCAGAGACCCAAAGAAAGTGATGTTAAGGCAGAGAGAGAAAACAAATGTGATACACTGACACTCCCTTGCCTCAAATGATAAATTGTTATTATAAATTGCTTGGAGTGAAAAAATTGTTTCAAATTATAAGTCATTTCCATTACGGATTAAACATTAATCTTACTTTTCCTATTATATCCTTGATTATTTATTGTTTTCTTTTGATTCATTAATTTATCTTTCTCGTACAATTTAACAAGGATAATTGTGTAGAACAACTCATATTATTTTTTTCTCATATAAAATTAATGTCATTTCATAATACATGTGAAATAACAAAAACGTCACATAATTTAGGATAGAGGGAGTAGTAGTTATACCGTATTTTTCATTACATATTTTACCTTATATTTAAATTATTTTATTTGCTATTTTATCCTTTAATAATAATATTTTAACTTTTAATTAAAAAAAGGATGAATATGTGAACAAACTTACAGTTTTGTATTGATTTACTCTATCAATTTAAATGAATGAATATCATTATAATTTTGTAAAAAAAAAAAAGAAATAATATGTTGATGATTCTCCCATTCTCAAACTGTGAAGGATTTGTCAGCATAACTTTCAGTTGATTTGGTCAATGCATAATATATACAAGATTCAAATTTCGAACCGACCAAAAAAAACTTTGAAGGATGCGCAACATACAAAACATTGTAGTCTACTTACTCCACTAATGTCATTAAATTTTAGATTAAAATGTGTTCAGTCTCCCATCATGACTCAATACCATAAACAACATTGGATTATTTTTTTCATTTGGTGATTGGGATATGTCTTTCCTTATAGACTATATTTTGAAGGAAATTAATAATTTCATGCAACATCTTACTTGAAAGTGTAGATTAATAGGGATGATATTATTAACTAAAAATGAAAAATAAAGTAACTAATTACTGTTTTAATATGACCACAAACGTAGAAAAATAACGTAGTTTGTTTTTTAAAGAAAAAAAAATGAAGTGATTAACATCTATACTTTAATTTATTATGTATTTTTTCATAGTAGTTGACACCCTTTTCTTCTATACCACCAATATACACCCCATATGGCATTAAGGGCATTTTAGTAATTTCCCCTACCTTATCTTCCCTTACACTCTTCAGCCTCCACCACACCTCAATCGTTCCCTTCTCTCTCTACACTCATCTCACATCATCGCTGCTCTCTCTCTCTCCGAATTCTCTCCCCCTCTCTCATTTTTGAACTCTCTCTCTCATTCATGCATTCTCTTTATGCCTTTTCCTGCTCTCTCTCTCTCTCATCTCTTCTCTGTCTTTGGAAATCTAATTGTACATGCTTAGGTGGCATACACCACTTTAACCCGCACACACAAATTTGACACATCACCTCATGTCATCCGCACAAAATTCGTCTTACTTGGAGAACGCGTTTTGGCCTTCAGGCACCGAATTCTTGGGCTCAGGAGCCGGTTTTCAGAGGCCTATATATTGAAAAGTGTGTGTTTGACATCGGGGTTCACGAATTTGGAGACCTAAGGCATATTTTGGAGCATAAGCTTTGCAGATCTGGTGGGAAATCATCACAACTCATAGTCAATCATCCAATACATGTATGAATCCTTGTTTTTATGTTAGTTATCTTGTACTTTAACTATGAGTAACTAATTCCTTTGTGGTTCAGGCTTAGATGAATCCGATGTAATCCTATTGGAACCCTAATTTGTTGAACTCATTTGAATATCAATGAAAGTTTAGTCTTTATTCATATTACTTTATGTTTAATGCTTTTTGTATGTTTATCGTCGACTACCAACCCTAGCTTTATGAATATGCAAATTGATCGTAGAGATTGAATGACCACTAACCTGGTTTTTGACACTCAACTAGGTAATAAGTTTAATTTAAGTAATCAAGCTAGAGATAGATCATTATTAGGTTATGACATAGGGATTAACGTTCCATTAAAATCTCTAACGGTTTCGAATTCACTTAAGAGATTAAGGGGTTATCACTTGCGGGGAGAATTCTAGGTCAAGAGATTGGGTAGAGTTACTATGTTAATCTGTCGTGAAACTAGATAATCATTGCTTGAATTAGGAATGCAAATTACCAAAGGAGAACTTCAGAAGATTTGAAGGTCTTAACCATGCTTCTCTCAAATTTTCAAAAACCAATCTTTTATCGTTTTTAATCAGTTATGCTACAAAAATCAACTCAACTGCCTAGTGCACCATTAAATTTAATACATCCTTTTTAATAATGAAATTGCTAAGTACTAGTTAAATACAGTCCTCGTGGATACGAATTTTTATTACTTCGATAAAATTTGGTATACTTGCCAAATATTTATCAGGGATGAACAAGGGTCGGCAAAAAAATTTTAAATATGAGAAGGAACTGAGGAGAGAAACTTAGGAGACCCTTGAAATCCCAATGTAAATATTTATGGTATGAAGTTAAAGATCGAGGGGTATGAAGCTGAGTTGAAGAAGCCGACGAGTGACCAGTTGTCTAGCATGGAAAGGTTGAAAGAACTTAAGAATACCAACCACGAGATGGAAGTGATGTTGGTGTGGAGTTTGTTGCAAGACTAGTTCCCAAGAAATGCTAGTAGCCTCTGATCGAGACATGTCTAAGGTGAATTACAATGAATAAATCAAGGATGGTGTTCTTTTTGAAGGTGCTGGTGAATATGAAGATAGTGAGGATTGAGAAGGCTTATGTCATGGGTGGTTAAGATGGTCATCCCAATGATATTGAAGTTGAAAAGTGTGATGACTTAACTAGCCAAGATGGCGTCCAAGTCAAATAAAGAATGTCGAAGATCTTGATGCTAATATGGAGGATCATTGATGACACCTCATATTTTGTAAGGCAAATTTTATATGGTACACTTAACAATTTAAGTGTATTGGTACACCAAATCTTTAAATTAATAGTTAAATGAGTTATTTTTTGTAGGAACAAATTATTTTCTATCACCTATAATTATAATAACTAAATTTTATTTACCAAAAACGTCAACGTAATAAAATTTAATTTTTCTGAATTTTTATTACTCATAGTAGAGAATTTTGATTATTCTTTACAATAAAATGTAAGAAAAAATTAGTATGATTTTTATAAAAAATGAAATGATGTTTTTTCTTATAAAATGGTATTTTCTAAAATATAAATGTCAACAACCAACTATTTTCTTCATAAAAAATTATAGTTAATTTATAATTTTTTTAAAGGAGAGTACCGGTACACCTTAATTTGTGGGTGTACCGTAGAAATCCCCATTTTGTAACCTCATATTTAGTTGGTGTATTTGACCATTTTCTAGTACAATTGGTTTTTCGTAACGTCCACACTTTATATAATTTGATTATGTTACATTCCGAAATGTGAAATCATCCAACCCCTAGTTTGTAGATGATACCCTTGTACTTTTCCCTAAAATGGGAACATTTGGTGAATTTACAAAGAACGTTGGATTACTTTCAACTAATGCCAAGACTGCCAAAAATATAAAATAAGCTTGGTTCCTCTCCTAGAAATAAACCTAAAAATCATTTGGACAAAAGCCAAAAAAATGTGTCAAAATGGGCTCTAGAGATCGATGAAATACAAAACAAGTTTGTAGCTTTGAAGAAAAATTAAATACTAGGAGTTGGTTGGTGAGGCTGAACTTATTGTGTAACGAGAATTCTGTTGTGGCAAATTGTAGAAGGAAAATTAAATATTAGGAGTTGGTTGATGTTGTTGAACTTGTTGCATGACGATGATTCATGTTGCCTTTTTTGTAATAATGCACTTGAATGTCTTCTACATTCTCTTCTTTTTCTTATTTCTCCTTGTGAGTTATTACAACCTTCCTTCACCATCTTAACAATGGTGGCCATGTCTCCCATCTTGACTGTGACAATTTATTTGTGCTTTACCAAGTTTTTGCTGAAATCAAAACCGTGAAAGAAAATGATGGAAGTAGGTGGTGGATGATCACCTGTGGTGTCTATCAGATTGACCTTTCTCGGTTGAATTTGACTGAATCCAACTAATTGTCTACCCCTACATGGTTGGAATGGTTTGGGATACGAATATGAAAAAAAATTCAAATAAATTTCAAAGAAGTCTTTGGATTCTCCTATGTTATGATATTTGTTTGTCTATATGAAATCATAGGACCTTGGTGGTATTTGAAAACATAGGTTCATATTGGAATTTCTAGTCATATCAAGGAAGTGTGCACATATTGAACTAATAAAGGTCATAGACATATAAATCAATGGGACCTAGTGGTATGTTTTTATGACGCATTAGTGTAAGTTAACAAACATGTTACTCAGTAAGTTATGGTGTACTAGGTCGGTTAAAAGTGGTCATATAACCTAGTTGCATGAGAGGTTTGAGTTCCTCGTTTTGGTTACGTTTGTCTGCTAGCACCATAGATAAATGATGCTCTCATTTAAGTTATTTTGGTGTGGAGTACATAGAGACGTCGGTTGAACAACGCTCATGTTTCATTTAAGTTCTCGCTCGCAAAATATCGACGCTATAAGAGCTAACTCATAATTAATCCCTCATTCATGATCTTTCGCAAGGATCTGTCGATCGAAAAATATTAATTTCCATTGCATTTGTCTCTGCTAATATGTCGGGATTTTCCTTCAGTGGTATCAAAGCCACTCGCAAAACTATGATTTCATTTGTACTTACATGTGTCTCCTATCAATAGGAAAATTTTAATTTTTGTTGTGCATATCTCTGCTAATATTTTGCGATTTCTCTTTAGTGGTATCAAAGTCACTCGCAAAACCATGATTCGATTTCACTCGCAAAAGTGATCGTCGGACTGCTTGCTTTAGATTTTTTATGTTTTAGTTATATTTGTATATGGACTTCTCAAATCCCATTTGATTATCTTTTGAAGAATTATTTTTTATAAAGAGAAACAAAACATAATTTAATGGTGTCTATCATTTTTCAACCATGTATAATTTTTTAACTTCAATATTGTTTTCAACCATAATTTATATTTTTTCTAAAAAAATCTTTAGCAAAAACTTTTTCACTATATAATACTTTTTTAACACTTTTTTATTGGATGAAACTCATGTAGCTCTCTCCATTTTAAGTGGAATTCATTTTCAAATTGTATGATTTAGATGAGTTTCACTGAATAATAGATGGTGTTAGTAAGAGAGCTTTCATAGTAGCTCTATTATATTAGTCCATCTATCTTAAATTATATGATGTTTTGATCATCTTACACAAATTAAAAAGTGTAATTAATGGTGTACGAGAAAGAGAAATTATAACTAGTTTTACAAAATTCTTCTTCATTAACGCTTATAGGAAAAATAAATTTAAAAGAATAAAGAGTAATAAATAGTTGATGGTATAATCGAAATTTTTTTTTTAATATTTCATTGATATTGTAAAGAGATTTATAATTTGGAACAATTTTTTCTTCAAAAGAGATTTATAATTTTGGATGAAGGGAGTATTATAAAATAAATGGGCTTTGATAGGAAATGATTATGATGTGTTGTTTATTTTATCCATTGATGGAAAAATCATTGGGTGCACTCCATTTTCCAATACTGAACTAAATCATTTGCAACTTCAGATTGGCTTATGCGGTGGTCATGATCATTGTTAAAGATCTTCTCCATTTATAAAATAAAATATAAAAAATTGAGATTGTCATTTAGAAAGAGACATGCAGAAAAAATAGATTGTAAATCTTCATAGCAAGTGGATATCACCATCATTAATTATTTTCAAGTTTTATTGTGTTTTTCTCTAAATGGAAGAAACTTAGAAGATCCAAAATGAAGAGGAACATCACTCCATGATCATAATCATGAGTATAGCTAGCCTTGCATACTCACAAGACCAAATGCATAGGAAATACTAAAATGTGTCTTAAGGGTAAATGTTAAGAAATTTAATGTGAAAATTTTGTCTTGAAAATTGTGTTAATTTATTTCTCAAGAAGCTGAAATTAATGTTTATCAATGAATATTTTCTATTTGTAGAATCGTTAACATATACCTTTAAAACACCAGTATTTAGCATTAACTAAAACAAAAATATCAACAAAAAGTAAAATTAAATTTTATAAAAAAAAATTAAAAAGTGTATTTTTTGTGTGTATTTGATCGTGTAACCATGCAAAACTATGGTGGCGGAAAACTGAAAATGGTGGCGTACGAATCCATATTAGTTTCAATTTGTATGGGATCCATCATGTGCATTGTTTTAGCATGGCCCTACAACAACAAAATTTTAAGAAAATTGTTCATCTCACTTGTGAAATTGGATAAAAACTATTTCAGCGATAATTAACGTAAACAGTCGTTTGACATTTTAAAGATCGGATTAATCATCTTTTAAATCAGTTTAACCACTCTTAAAAATATCTAATGATAACTATCGTTGAAAAAACCAACCGCAATTAACTACCGTAGTTTTTGAGAAATTTTAAAAGGGTGATTATCAATTTTCAAACTCTAATAAGAAGTTTAGTGTGTGACAATGTTTCTTTTTTTAAGTGTGACCATGTTATATTCTTTCTTTCCGATTTTTCCCTATAAATCAATTCATGAAATGAAAATGCTCTGAATCTATTCCACATGCTCCACTGCTCCCATGTGCTTATGCTTCCAAGTTCCAACACGTCTTCTATTCTCTATTTTATTTTTAAATTCGTCTTGTACTCGTTTAAAAGAAAATTATAGATATATTTTCCCTGATGAAAGTTTTGTAATATTTAATTATATGTATATTATACGATAAATTACAACCAAAATACTCTAACTAACGACTGCCTAATTAAACGATTTTAAATACTTGGGAGTTTAATTATGTTTGTTTAGATCATAATATATGTGAAAATTATGAATAGAAGATATGAAAATAATAACGAATAAGAAATAAGAAAAAGTGACAAACCTTGGAGAATTATTACCATAAAAAACATAAAGTTAAATTTCTTGATAAGATGAAATAGTTTTTTTTAACGAGGAAAAAGCATTTCTCATAGCACAAGTTGTAATAAAGATGAACACAAGAATCATACAAATGGAGTATAGTCGATCCAACAAAAGAAAAAAGGAAAGAGTTAAGAGGGTTATTAACCAATGTACAAACATGAGCACGCGCTAAGTCATCAATCGTGGTAATCAAAAGTTAAATTCATTTATTTTGTCTTCAGCCACTAATAGGATAGAAGTTTGACTTTATCCACTAGATTAGGAATAGAGCCATCCTTTTGATTAAAAATATATTATTATGCTCTATCCAAATTGCTCAGACACAAGAAAACCAAATAACATACATGAGAGATCGCCGCATTTTAGACCATCCTGATAAAAAAAATCAAACTGGATAAGATGGTAAAAAACACCTGAAGGATCACCAAAGAGAAGTCAATTTAATGTCGAACATGCTGCCAGACGATATCAAAGAGCTTAAAATCCAAGAACAAATGATTAGCCAATTCTATAACACCACCACACCCACTCACACAAAGTTGAAAGTTTTGATTAAGGATGCCTCGTCTAAATAAATTATCCTTAGTAGAAATCTAAATTCTGAGAAGACATCAAGCACATAGCCAACCCTAGACATAGGCGGGGAGTGCGACGGCCTAGGGCCCATGCCCGTAGGGGCCTAAAAAATTTTATAGGTGGTGTATATAGCAAAACCAAGGAAAAAGGGGGTACATATTGTAATTCGTATTAGTAGGCCCAATCCACATTCCTTTTTTCGGCCCAACATGTAAAAAACAGGAATACCACTCTTCACCCAGCAACATACACTCCCGCCCACAATATCAAGTAAGTGATGATTATCCTACTTCATTGCATTTTTTTGGTTGAAATTTAAGATTATTTGAAGAAATTTGACATTTTTAGGTTTTTTAAAATTTGTCTTGCATGTTAGTTTTTATGATTGTTAGTGGTGATTTAACTTAGGAATTGTTGTTTAGATGTTGTTTATAGTGCATTGTGGTAGTTTAGGGTTTAGAAATTGTTAGATTTTATGTTGATTGAAAATTGCACTCTAGATGTTTAATAAAATGAGTCAATGAAAAATTTGTGTTTTTTGGATTGTTAATGATGAAATTAGTTAGAATATAGTATGTTTGACAATAATTTGGTAAATTACGGATTGAAATGACACTGTCGAAACTTTCGTGTTGTTCTTGAATTGTTAGAAATGACACAATGTCCGTGTGAAAATGTGTCATTGATTTTGTGCTTTTTAAAATGTCGTGTTGTGCAGATATGTCTTAGAGGGAGAGGAGTGACAGACTTAGGTTAGAGAGACCTACCTCTACTAGTAGTGCACGGAGGGAGAAGCAAGCAGTAGTCCCTCCTTTACATGGTCGAGGTCGAGGGAGAGTGGGGGGCATAAGACTTGCCAGCGATGATGATGTTGTGTCTGGGCCCTCTTCATCACAGAATGGTCAATCCCAGGCGATTGACCCGATGTAGTATCAGTTTGAGGAGCCTCGGCCTCACCAGTATCATTTTGAGGAGCCTCAGCCTCACCAATATCAGTTTGAGGTGTATCAGCATCAACAATATCATCATATGCAGCATGTTGTTGAGCAGAAGGAGCAGCCTCATATTGAGGAGCCTGAGCAGCAGGAAGATTTTGCGCAGCCTCAGGCTCAGGCTCAGCCTCAGAAGGATGATGATGTTGGGGCTCGTTTTCATGGGGTGCCGAGGGTGGTGTACGATGCCGGACCGGACGGCTATGCAGAGGGGCCTTCTAACCTCTCGCTTTTACCTCGCTTTGGAGGATATGGGTCGATGCTGATGTAAGTATATTTTAATGTTTATTTTACTTCTTTTTTTTAATGGTAATTTTACAACTTATTTATTTAACGGTGTTGTTTGTTGTTTTTTGTTTTTGTATTTCAGTTTCGGAGAAAGCATAGGATGAGAGGTATCTCCCACGGGAAGAAGATGAGCCTGAAAAACTTGACGGTGCCTCAGCGGGAGCACAAAATAATTGGTTTTGGGATGTACTGAATGCGTCCAGTT
The DNA here is from genome assembly GCA_946800305.1 of Medicago arabica. Taxonomy (NCBI): domain Eukaryota; kingdom Viridiplantae; phylum Streptophyta; class Magnoliopsida; order Fabales; family Fabaceae; genus Medicago; species Medicago arabica. The sequence continues at coordinate 2,779,645 of OX326969.1, forward strand.
TAACTCCCCTCCTGAATAGTGGGTACGAGAACATCTCTCACGGGCTCGTTTGTACTCTGTCAGAGGGATGGCATGATGAGACCAGCAGCTTCCATCTACCCGTTGGGGAGATAACCATCACACAGTATGATGTGGCGTGTCTCCTAGGCATCCCCATCACTGGGAAGCTCCTTTCTGAGAGAGAGCTCACCCGTACCGAGGCGATGGAGATGATGTAGGTGGACCTGCTTATTTCCAAGGAGGATGCCGCTAGGGAGCTGAACAGGCAGAGTGGTCCATATATCAGTTTTGGTGTGCTGAAGAGGCGCTACGAGGAGCTTTTGAATAGGTGTAATCAGCTGGTGGAGATTGACACACAGGAGGAAGAAGACGAGCGGTTTAAAGTTAGGTTGGCCTGCGTTAAGGCGTTTATGTTGCTCTTGCTTGGATGAACCATTTTCTCCCGCAAGAACAGCAAAAACATTAATCTGTTGTGGCTGCTTGCGCTGCAAGATATGGACGACTTGGACGACTGGTCATGGGGTGGGATGGGGCTAGCATTCCTGTAAGAGCAGCTCTCTCTGACCTCCGATTCATCATTGACCACCTGTGGTGGTTACATGACCCTGCTTGTGGTAAGATTTGTTTTTCTTCTTTTTAACTTATTGGATCGTAAATTTGTGCGTTGTTTAACTTGTTTTTCTTCTTTTTTACCTTGTTTGTACAATACTTGTGGTGATATATATTTGGTTCTTTGTGTTTGCAGGGATGGACTTTGGCACACTTCACGAACCTCATTTTGAGGGTTCGTAGTGATGTGTACGACCCGGCAGTAGCCCCGCTTGTGAGCCAGTGGAGACCTTCTAGGGGCTTTACGAACCCTGGACGCTACAGAGATGTCATTGATGCGATGGATCACTCTCACGTCATCTGGAGCCGTACGAGAGACGGCGACACATCACGCCCTTCCATGACATATGCTGGTACTCTGGATGGATCATGGACGGCAGAGACAGGATGTTCCGTCACTTGCCTGAGCGGGTTCTTAGGCAGTACGGGTCTGTCCAGACACGGCCCAGGTCTCCTACGGATGTTGAGCTTACTACGGCAGATGACGCGGCCCAAGCTTTCATGGAGTTTGCTCTACATGTCCTTAGTTAGCAGCAGAGGGGTGATCCGATGCCAGAGGATGATCCGTGGGCTCATAGCAGGGGGTACATGAGATGGTTCTATAGAGTGTCACATCCTATTGTGAACCCCCTTGCGGCCATTCCTGACTACGCAGCTCAGGCACCTTCTCGTCCTGTCCCTCCTTACGAGAAGGTTATTGTTGACCAGCAGTGGGCCAGACATCCTCCCGACCCATACTAGATCATCGCCAACATCAGAGCCAGAGTGGATAGTGCTATGGGGCATCCTGATGTGTTTGGTAACCCAGAGGTACTCCGCATGATGCAGGGTATGCAGTCTGAGTGGAGCATGCTGGAGCAGATGCAGGTTCCACGACGACGGAGCAAGAGTCCACAGCAGTAGGGTTTAGGCATTATGACTTGTATAGTTTTGTTTATGATATTTTGTCGGATTTGGATGTATATTACATTTGCGCTTTTTTAGCATTTTTATGACATTTTCCCTTATTTTGGTCCTTTATTTTTTCGTAATTTGTTTATGAGTTAACACGTGCTTGAATGAATAACGAAAAATCTTGACTATTAACAAAGGGATCAAAAAACAGGTTTTAGAAATATAAGGATTATAATTTAAAGAGTATGTAAATAGAACCTCCTTTGTGCGCTAGTTAACCTGCGCACGTTATATTTGTAAGCCAGACACTGCGTATGTGTTAAATCTGTGCGCAAGTTAACTTGCGCAGTGTCTGGCTTAAGTCACGCAATGTTTAACACATGTGTGACTTAAGTCACGCAGCGCATGTTAACTAACGCACAGTTTTACACTTGCGCTAGTTAACTTATGCATGGGTATTTTCGTCCTACCTGCAGGGCGGGAGTGGATTTTGCAGGGGGGAGAGCAGGATTCAAAAAACAGAAGAAGAAAAAAACGTGGAAAAGCCCAAATAAAGAGAAAAAAATTGAAATGGCTCAACTCTTGAAAACAAAAACTATTTTTGTGCAATTAGAAAGACACGTGAAAAAAAAAAACCTAAAAAAATTGAAATGGCTCAACTCTTCATGTGAATTGTTTTAAGTTTATGTTTTTTTTTTCTTTCTAATTCCAATTCTCTTTGATGAAAGATGACGCTTGTTTTAATTCTTTAATTGCTTCAGGTGTTGAATTCTAAATTTCTAATTGAATGATTTATGTTTTTTCCAATTGAAATCATTATTTTTGCATTTATCATGATTTATGATTTTTGCATATAGCATGACTTTTCCAATTGAATTCTAAATTAAAGTACATGTGAATAGCATATAGCATGAATTCTAAATTCAATTGATATTTGTATATAGCATATGCTTCGATTTTTGTATTTTTTTTAATTCAATTCTTGATTTTTGCTTATTTAAGTGTTGATATATTTCTTTTTCTTTTTCTTTTTTTGCGCTTTTATTTTCAGGTGCTAACATTTCGGTCTACTTTTAAGGTGCTATTGTTCTCTACTTCACTACTTCTATGGTTTTTTTGTTTGTTTATTTGTATTAATTTCTATTGAGTATTTGATTTATTTTAAAATGTTGCCTGAAAAACATTTATCTTGTAGTGAAAAGCGAAAAGAAAACGAAATGAAGAGCTAATAAAATCACAACAAGGAGCTCTTGATAAATTTGTTTTCAAAAAGGTAGATACCCAAGAAAATGTTCCTAATGACGTGCCAAATTTGGAAAACAACAACACTGAAATTTTGGATATTCTTAAATTTCACTCAACTTTTTCTCATGAAAATTTATCAGATGTTGACTTTCACGATCTTTTCTCAAAATTAAAAGTGTTACAATGCATTTTGCCAACTGAAACAATGAATGCCTTGGATATTCTTAAATTTGTCAAACTTGTAGATTGTTATCCAAATGTAGCAATTCCTTACAGAGTTTTATTGATGGTGCATGTAACTGTAACATCGGCAAAGAGAAGTTTTGCAAAATTGAAGTTGAGTAAAACCAACTTGAGGTCATCAATGTCACAAGATATATTAAGTGGTTTGGGTACTTTCTCAATTGAGAAGGAAATGTTAAAGAACATTGATGATGATGTCATTATAAATGATTTTGCATCTCAAAATGCTTGAAAAAATTACTTTTAACTTCACGAGAAAAATAGAAGTTTTTTTGATATTTTATGAAACTATTGTATTTTCTCAATGATGGCCTAATTAGAGTTGATTTCTCAAGAGATAGGTTGATATCCATACCTATAATTTTACTTAACATTGTTGGGTAAGGTTCAACCCTCAACTTTTTTTTGTTTTGTTTTTCCTTTTTATTAATAATACATAGGATGAGGTGTATTTGACACACGATATTTTGAGGTGCCAGCATAGATGGGATGTGAAAATATCGTATTATGGTGACTTGGGGTGCTAGCATAGCTGGGATGTCAACTACTATAACTAATACATGTCTCATTCATCATTTATCAGAAGAAAAAATTTATGATGTAATGCAAATGACCCTTTTTTCATACTCTTCCTAAGGCCCGTAAAACTCTATAAACGACCATGTTCTCTCCATGGAAAAAGATTTTCTCAAATACACACTAGATATACTTTTTTCTTTGTAGTTATATATTTCTTTTTCTCTCATGTTTAATTGTGTAGATATAACAATTGGAAAAAAATTGAGAAATTTCTACTTCTGATAATTCACATCCTCACTGCACTTAGCAACTATTTTGGATTTAAATCATTGTTATTATTATGGTGACAAGTTTGTATCAATCTAATATAGCAACATGTGAGTTTATAACATCATTAGGAACTATGTCATCCATATTTCACTTCAAAACTCCATGCACTCAAGGGATTTGTAGTCACAAGATCTTAAATATATAAGCCAGTTCTCATCATTTCTGTTTTAAAATTTGATTTTCTAATATACCAGCCCAACACATTTTTAAGTTTTTTAAGTTTAAAGAAGAATTTTGAAGGGGATTTCTTTTCCCACCCTCAAATATTCTAAAAATGCTTTTGGGGTTTTTACATTATATAATTTAAAATGATGTTTTTCTCTATACTCTTGGTGAAAAAAATGCTTTTCCACTAATTTTGATTCGAAAATATGAAAGAAAAAAAAAAGTACTTCGAATTTTCCAATCTCAACATCCCTTGTACACCCTCTTTTGCAAACAGAAAAAAAAATGAGGAAAAAACAGGTTTGAGTTTTATCAGCACAAAGCATGAACTTGTTTGTGTCATGGATAGTTAATATAAGAACGATGCTAACCATTCTACTCCAATACTCAAGTGTTAAATATGTTTTGGGTCATTGTTAGTTGTTTCTTCGGTGTATTGGTCGAAAATCCAGTTTTCATGTTACTTGATCGGGTTACTCTGAAACTTGGTCAAAAGAATCAAAAAATAAAGAACAATACTCCCCTATAAAGATATTCTTATGGGACTCCGCCCATCAAAATCCTAAACTCTATTTTTTAGACACACTTTTCATATTCTCAAAAAACTCTGAAAAATTTACATTAGCTTTATTTGATATTTAGTATTTTTTTGGTGGTTTTTTTATTTGATAGATTTTGTAAAAAAAAAAATTTACTTTGTTTTTGAGTTTATTTTAAAAGCAGAATTCTCACTTGCTAAAATCAAAGGAGGTTCTAATTGTTGCTTATATATAAGCTTATTTCGAATAATATAATCTAAATGAAAAAAAATGTGAATTTTGGAAGGTACGCAGGAAGAGAGTAGGATGGGAAAAGAAATTCTTAATTTTTACTGCATTTTAAAATACAATGAGCAGGAAAAAATCAAACCATTAGAGCTCGTGGTTTTATCTATCAAATTTAGAAGTAGAGGATAATATATTTTCCATACATAGAGAGCATGTAGAAAGTTGCATAAACACATCTGTCGACCTTAGTTTATCCAGCTAGAGAACCAACAAATGAATCTAAAAGACACGTATGCAATGGACCAATCTACTTGAAGACGCGTGTTTATTTATGGACAATAAATGAAAACCCAATTAGAGGAGGTTATTCATGGCCTGAGGAACATTTTGTATTGTTTTCGTTCCAGTCATTGTAATTCAATTTCTTCCATAATCAAGAAACTTCATAAATGTCTCAAGTCTTTTTATTGATAAGTCGTGTAATTTGGCAAAACAAGACATTGCATGAAGGATAAAGGGATTTGAAGAATGAAGATCGATGGAACTTATAAGGTTTTTGAAGACAATAAAAGTTAGAGAAAATTCATCCAAAGTTCTAAGATATTTCAAGATAGAAAAATGCTCGAAAAAGCAAAAAGAAATGCAGCATTCGCCTCCATAGAGGCTTCCCAATTCACCCATGTGCATGACAATACCCCATAAGCTGCCTAATGCTCCCTTGCACATGTTATGGTGCTGCCCGTGCATCCCTGCGGAGTAAATTGAACTTTTCACTTGTTTTTTAAGCCTGATCGAAAATCTCATAAATCACAACTTAACCTAAAAGCAAACATACCTATAAAAAGAGACTCTTGCACATATTTTTATTCATTCAAGGAAATGGCCATGCATCTGATGCTTCAAGGTAGGGTTTCTTCCTCCTCTCGTTCTCTAAGAGTATTTTTTTCTCTACTTTTGTAATGATGTATGTTACAATGAGTAACTAAACCTCTATCAATTAATGTTCCACGATAAACCTCTATTTATTTGTTGGATTCAATTAATAAAATTATTTATTCAATTTATGATCATAGTCTTGTATAATTTATATATGTTCTGAACATTATAATGTTCTTCAACTAGGGTCAGCCGTAGGCATAGGCCGAGGGTGCGGCGGCATAGGACCCATGGTTAGAGGTGTCAATTAAGCCCTAAAATACAAAGCCCCATATAAAAAGCCCACATCAAGCCCCATATAATGTTGGCCCCAATGTTGAAATGGATTTGTTTGGCCCCAGCCCACTAAATTTTTATTTTTTGTGGACTTAATATTAAAGGCTTCAAGGTCCACTATTATAATTATTATTTTTGAAAGAAAAAAACATAATAGAACCATTTATAAAAAAAATTATTTTTTATTAATTAAAAATTTGAGCCACCACCCTCCACAACCAACCACCATCGGAGCTCCGGCAGCCACTATGCCAGCCATCGTTCCACTGTTTACCACCATCATTTTTTGTCGTAAATTTCCCGATCCAACGCCGTGCTGCACCACCGGCCGCCGGAGCCCCGCTGTCAGAGCCACCGTAGGGTCGTCGGAGCTCTGCCATTGTCCCCTCCCAGTTGTTGACCGTAAATAGGGCCCAAACATCTACTAGATTTTAGCCCATCTACTGTTTCACCCTTTTCTTTTACAACCCCCCCCCCCCCCCCCCCCCCCCCCCCCCCCACATATCCCAAACTATTTATAGCACAACCCTTTTCATTGGCCAAATTGCAAAACTCTTAAGTAAAACGTAAATCGCAGAAGCAACACGTAAAACACAAAATATCAACTCTTTCCTAGAAACCAATTTTTATTTATTTTAAGTATGCTTTTTAGTGTTTCAGATTCAATGTAATAAGAATTTGTATTTAGACTTCATAATATAATATAACTTCCATCATGAAAGTTTCATGTTTGGAACATCGTATTTGGTCTTTTGTGATTTTATTAAGTAACATATCATATTTTACTAACAATTGATAAAAGGTTTTCATGTTACTAGGTATGAGGGAAATGTATTTATACTATTATTGATATATGATGATGAATGATAATGAGCTGTTTGAGAAATGTTAGAGATAGTAGATCAATTGAATCATCAAATCAGATAAAGAAATTTATATAAAGCTTGGTATGCCTACTATAGTTTTACTTAGTTTTGTTGGGTTTGGTTTGGCCCGCCCAATTTTTGTTTTGTTTTGTTATTCATTTTTATTATTAATATATAGCATAAGATGCATTTGACACATAATATTTCGGAGTGTCAGAATAGTTGGGATTCCAAAACATTGTATTATGGTAACCATCATGATTAATTCATATCTCATTCACCGTATATAATAAAAAGATCTATTATATAAGGGGGGGCCTTTCTTAAACTTGGCCTAAGGACTACAAAATACTAGGAGTGGGCCTGTCTTCAACTAGCGCGCGGTTGACTTAATCTATAGGTTAAGGTATAAATTGACTATCTTGCTCTCACCTGAACAAGAAAAGTAGTTAAATTGATTATTTTAATAAATTTAATTATTGAATTTAAGTATGACTGCTAGGGCTCTAATTCATCTATAGGGGAAGTCAAAAGTATAACCCTTGTCTAGGCACAAATACAAAAGTATAACCCTTGTCTAGGTCATATCGAACTATAGTTTATCAAGGCTAGGTCATAACAAATAATAACCATAGTTAACTCTAAAAAATAATATAGAGGGGATTCAAGGAAACCCTAATCGCCGCTACTCATCTGAATCAATAAAATCCAATCTTGCATTGGGGAAGCAATTGAAAACTTGCAACCCATATTCACTTTTATTGTTATATATCAAATAATTTTTGTTTATTGCTTAGTTGAACAACAATCTCTATGGAGACGATAACTTACTAATTTATTATTTGTTACAATATTGTGAAACTGATAATTCGTCCATCGGTTCTGATAGAGCATGAAAATGCAAATGACACTCGAGAAATTTGCAGATATTTGACTTAGGAATTGACAAGTGCACCAAATCATAAAAATTAATAAAGTAGCAAGTTATCGTCTCCACATGGATTGTCGTTCAACTCAATAATTTACTAAACTTATTAATTAAAAATTATTAAAAGAGAATATGTGTTTGCAAGTTTTTAATTGTCTTGCACAATGCAAGATTAGGTTTGGTTGATTCAGATGAAAAGCAAGATTATGGTTTCCTTGTATCCCCTCCACATATATTGTTGGATTAATTCAAAGTGCCTATTTATTAAGACATAAGGATTATATAAAAAAATAATTTATATAATAAGTAGGGGTGCATTCACCAATTTTAAAAAATAATTTATTGATGGAAAAAAATGAGTTTTTCACCAATTTGAATTATAACATCTGAATAAATAAGTAATTCAAATTTTATAATTCGAACACGTGTATTCCTTTTATTAGGATTAAAAAATCTAAACTACCTCAATAACTCCATTAGTGCCAATAATTTAAATAAAAACAAGTCCGTGTTATATAATCTGATATGTATCAACATAAATACTCGATCTCTTTATGATAGGAATAACTAATTGAGAAACTATATTAACCATCATAATCCCTCCTTATGCTTCAGGTCTTTGTTAGCTATTCTTGTTGTGTCCCAGTCAAAATTTCAGTTTTCAAACTATTTGACCGGATTGGTCCGAACTTGCCCACTAAATCAGAAGAAAAAAAAATTAAGGATCAAGACTCTTGTTAAAGGGACTTCTGACTGGATTCCGCCCCTCAATCCAAAATTATATCGTTTATACCTATTTTCCATTTTTTTAATATTCTCAAAAAAATAAAATTACATTATCATGATTTGATTTTTTAAATTTTTTGGAGGTATTTTTATATATTTTTTTATTTTATTCGACATATTTTATCATTTTTTCTTTGCTTTTTAATTGTTTTTAAAAAGCAAAATCCAAAACTGCTGAAATATGGGGGGTTATGATTGTTACTTGTATATAAGCATACTTCTGATTTATATAATCTGAAAATCTAAAAAAAAAAATTGATTATATAATTCAAACAAATGATATTTTTTGTAAAGATAATAGGGCGCGAGATAAATGTATTGGATGAGAAAAATAATAGTCTATCCTTTATTAAAAGCTCCCAAATATATTTGAAATGGTTTTACAGTCCTCAACTAATCTCTTAGTCGGCGTTTTTTGAAATGGCTATTTTACCCTTCATTTAATTTAAATATTTTGATTTACTTGTTTCCAATTTGATTACTCTTCGTCTCCCATTCTAAAATATATATAAATTTTACTCTTCATTTAATTTAAATATTTCTATTTATTTGTGTCCAAATTTTGTACTCTTCATCTCCTGTTCTAAAAAATGTCATGTTGGACCAAAGAAATATATATTTACACTTGGAATATAAATATGTGTGATTTTTTATGCATTCGATCATGAAGATGAGATAGATTAACCTAATAGTTTATATAGTTAAATTTTTACGAATTATTAAAAACGTTAAGATGCTTAGTAATTTGTTGATTAAATTTAGTTAAAAAGGAGGATTGATATGAGTTAGATCATCCTAATGAACATATCTTCATTTAAGATTCGATATCTATTAGGTATCATTATTGGAAAGAGAAAAAAAAAATTATTATCTAATGAGAGAACCGTGAAAAAGGTCCGTATGAAGCATTCCATCTTAAGTGAGTCCAATCAATATTTGACTTTAATATATATAGTTTTGTATTATACGTGGGACTCATTTAAAACTTTTTTTTATAGGTGATGAGTTAGAGGGATTAAGTGTCTATTAGGTATTGTTATTAAAAAATTATGAGTGAATGACATATTTTAAAGGCAAAATTACACTTTTATTCCCTCAACTTAATTCCATGTAACATTTTGGTTATTTAACATTTTCTAATTGCATTTTGGTCTTTTCGATTCATTTGCATATGAATTTTTAAACTTCAAATCCATGATTTTCTTTTCTTATGCCCTTTCAATCTTCAAATATATCAATATTAGATTTCAAGCTTAAAAATTCATATGCAAATGGATCAAAAGACCAAACATGCGATGAAAATAAGATAAATGACAATAAGATAAATGATCAAACTGTTTTCTGAAATTAAGTTAAAGCACTAAACATGTAATTTTGCCTATTTTAAAAAGGAAAGTGTATTTCAAGCTTTTACTCTCAGGGAATATGGTATAATTTACTTGTAATAATATGATTAATGATAATATTTATTTATTTACTAATATAGTATGACGTGGTAATAAATTTCAATTAATAACGAATCGTTCAAAAGATTGTGAATTTGAATCTTATCTAAATAATCATTATAAAAGAAACTTTATTTATCTTTTGATTGAATTAGAAGTACCGAAATCCCTTCTCTTCATGAAACAAATAGTTTTTTTTTTTTTGTAAGAACTGAGTATCTTTTACGCCCAATTACGGAGACTAACTAAATCCTCAAACCAGATATGTGGCAAAACCCTACCTTAAATAATTTATCACTTCTCTACCCACATTGATGAATTCGAATTCAAAACTTCTATTTAAACAAAAAAGTTTTTGACTATTTTATCAAAATGTTCTTGGATCTTCTGAAACAAAGAATGAAGAACAAATAAAAATAAGATCATGTTAACTTGTATCTCTAAGATATTGGTTAAGAAAACAAAAGAAAATCTTACATTAAATTTTTTCTTACTTTTAAAAGTTTTTCTATACAAGTTTTAAGAATAGTTATTACTATATTTGTCTTTAACTGGGGCTCAAAATATTAGGTATTTTCCATATAATATACAGTATCAATCCATTTACAATATAACTTTATAGAAGATGATCAAATGCATCACAAGTGGCCGCAATTTCAGGCCATGTGGGCAAGCTGAAGACAATCACAGCTTGCAGAGTTTCATCCCAAAAATCAGATTAGCTAGAGAGATTGAACCGTTGGATGTCACATATAGTATTTGTGTCCCATATTTCTACCAATAGCTAGCAAACTTCCAAACAAATTCATTTGAGTTAATTTATCTTAATATCCTACATTATCACAACGTATAAGAAATTGAGTCCATGACTTTGTGATATAGCAAGAGGCAGACAAACATACCGTCCAAGAATAAAATGCCACTAAACTAATTCTACCTTTTTCCAAGCATTCATGAATTATTAGTTACATAATTTCATGACATATTTTATCTGTATCTTTTCCTGTTTTGTTGGCACTGAATCATATATTAATCAGAACATTTAGTTAAATTAATAGGGATTATGTTATGATTAAGGGCTTCTTATATTATCTTATATGATATTAAAATGAATAGAGACCGAAGTCTTGCCCATGCATTTTGAGGTCAACAAAAATGCCATTGACGTTGATATATAATAAAGCATTAAGATCGGCGCCGTAACCAAATTAACAATTGATAAAAATAATTAAATTATACAAATATCATGTCCTGTCTCTAGATTCCATGGGAGTTCCCTTCAAAAATAAGAAGATATCATGGGAGTTTTCCAACAATTCTATGAATTTGGAGATTCAATTCAAAATAATTAAGTTGCTTTAGTGTTTTTGTTATGTTCGGATTCAACTCAATTAATTAAACTAAATAAATTCAATCTTATGAATCTAGGTACCATTTTGACAACATTATAAATCAATCACTCAAGATTTGAACTAAATAAGCCCTAGATTTCCGGTCAACTTAATTCTAAACCATCATCTTTGGTAGATCAAAAAGAAGAAAAGTTGTGACGGCTAAGGTTTAGGAAAGGAGAGAGAGGGAGAGAGAGGAAAAATACATATGTATTATTATTATTATTATTATTATTATTAACAAAAAACGACCACATTTTTTGCACTAACGTTTCAAAATTATGAACGATGTTTTTTTGTAAAAATTTGATTTTGATAAAACTAAAAATATAAATATTTGTTGCTTTCAAATTATGACAAACCAAATTAACCTCCCTAAAAAATATTAACCAAGATTATCTATTTCAACAACACCAACAATATAACAAAAATAATATAATCTTAATTTTTATTTTTTAATAACACCAACAACAACAGTTATTATTATATAAAAGGTTATTTAAAGGTATAATGGGATAATGAAAAAGTATTTATTAAATTTGTTAAACGTTTTTTATTACACTTTTTAAAAGATAAAGGAAAAAAACTGGACACACACACACACACACACATATATATATATATATATATATATATATATATATATATATATATATATATATATACTCATATCATGTTTATTACACTTTTATTTTAAGGGTCATGCTAACTTGTGTCCTTAGGAAGGACACAAGTTAAGGAACTAAAAAAAGAAATAATAAATAAATTTTGTATTGATAATATAAATTCTTAAACTTTTACATCATTAAATACATAAGTTTCAAGACAAAACTTATTTGTTTTAAAGAAGCTAAATTAACTTACCTAAATTGGCACTAGGAGAATCGAATCTAATACCTCAAGGAGGAGCACACTCTCAAGTCCCAAGTCAATATCACCAGCCAACCAAAGTGGGTTTTCTATAAAAAACTTCTATCTTTAGCTTTTTAACTTGTGCATTAACAACACAAGTTAGCATTTCCCTTATTTTAATATTTGAATTTACTTTTATCTATATGTATTATTTGTATTGAAAGTTGAGGGTAATTTTAAAAAAAGAAAAAAGCAACTCAAAAAAATCAAAATATGTTATTTTCTTTATATATATATATATATATATATATATATATATATATATATATATAATGTAATATTATACAATATAGAGGTATGGTAAATTTGATGATGGTGTTTCTACATACGCTATCACGTTCAAGTCAATTAATAATTTAGGTGAGTGAGAGTTAAGAATGAAGCATACAAATGCCTTATAAAGGATAACTTGGTGTGTCGCGGCGTCATTCCTATTGATTCTCAATTGTGTGTATCAGGATGTGGTAAAATAGAATCAGCATATCACCTCATAATCCATTGTCGGTTCTCTTTGGTAAATGTAAAGACTTGGCTTGGTGTGTATTCTATGGATCCCCAATATGTTACGGATCATTTTTTTTTCAATTTATTTATTCTTCAGGAGGGTACACTCCCCGCCGTTCCTTTCTACATATGATTTGGTTTTGTTGTATTTGGGTTCTCTTGAATGAGCGGAACTATAGGCTCTTCTCTACTGACGCAAAATCAGTTATGCAGTTTATGGAAAAGGTTAAAATTACTTCCCTTCGGTGGTTGAAAGCTAAAAATATGTGCTTTCCTTTTGGTTCCCATATATGGTAGCAACAAATCCTCGTTTGCTTAGGTATTTGCTGCAAGTTACTGCTTTTTCTTTTGTTTATCAGGATTGGTTGATGTAACTTTGTTCTGCTTCTATAGACACTCTTTGTCCTAGGAAGCAGAATGTTTGTGTCAATATATCTCATTTTGGTTTGTTAAAAACAACGAATGAAGCATACATTGAGGAGTGTGACATGGCACTTATACAATCTATAAAGCATAACAATTTTTGTTACGAAGGAGGTGGTAATGGGCTTGGATCAATCCATAATTTCACTCAAAAAGGGATGACCCCAAGTCGATTGTTTATGATGGCATGAGTAAACGACTTATAAATTATAATCATAGTCACTTTTATAAGAAAATGTATTTCGATGCCGTGATTTACATATCTGATGTTGGAATATACATCTGTTACAATGATAAATTAGGAAACTAATAATGGCTCATGAATACAAATTGCCATTAACTTATTCTATCAATAATGCTAATAACAGTACATCACTGATTGCTAAATATACACATATTCTATCACACCCCCGCAGTCGAACCGGGAGGTTCGCGTATGCTAAGACTGTCTCTGAAATCTTGAAACAGTACTAGGGGAAGACCTTTCGTGAAAATATCGGCAATTTGATATCGTGAGGGGACATGTAGAACACGTACCTGTCCACGAGCCACTTTTTCACGAACAAAGTGAATGTCCATCTCGATGTGTTTAGTGCATTGATGCTGAACAGGGTTCCCAGATAAATATATCGCACTAACATTGTCACAGTAGACCATTGTAGCCTTGTAGATAGGACAATGTAACTCCAAAAGTAGGTTGCGTAACCAACAAGACTCAGACACCACATTGGCAACACCTCGGTATTCGGCTTCAGCACTAGAGCGAGATAATGTGGGTTGGCGTTTGGAAGACCATGAGAGTAGATTGTCACCAAGAAATACACAATAACCAGACGTAGATCTCCTGGTATCTGGACATCCGCCCCAATCGGCATCTATGTAGGATATCAAGGATGCAGTTGATGAGGGATAAAGATGCAGTCCATACTGACGAGTGCCTTGAACATAGCGCAGAATGCACCTGAGAGCTTGCATGTGATCATCCATCGGATTATGCATAAATAAACAAATCTGTTGTACTGCATAGGAAATGTCAGGCCTAGTAAATGTGAGATATTGTAGAGCTCCAGCAAGGCTGCGATAGAGAGATGGGTCCTCATATGGTGTGGTACTTTTGGCGCTAAGCTTCGGTTTTGTGTCGACTGGGGTAGGACATGGCTTACACGAGGACATGCCAGCACGTTCAATGATCTCTTCTGCATACTTTTTCTGAGATAAAAATAGACCATCAGTGTATCGAGTGACTGCAATCCCCAAGAAATAGTTAAGAGACCCCAAATCTTTCATAGCAAATTCAGAACTGAGAAGTGATATGATAAATTTGCGAAGAGTATCAGATGAAGCAATAAGAATGATGTCGTCGACATACAGAAGAATGTAGGCCATATTAGTATCTTTCTGATAGATGAAGAGAGAATTGTCTGACTTACTTTGAGAGAACCCAATAGAAGAAACAAAATCTGCAAATCGTTTGTACCATGCTCGAGGGGCTTGTTTGAGTCCATACAATGATTTTCGCAGAAGGCACACATGATTCGGATGCTCTGGATCCTTAAAGCCTAAAGGTTGATGCATGTAGACCGTATCTTTGAGTTCACCATGCAAGAATGCATTTTTTACATCCAACTGATGAATAGACCATGCTTTAGAGAGAGCAATGTTGAGTACTGTTCGAATGGTGGCTGGTTTAACAACTGGACTGAAAGTCTCTCCGCAATCTATGCCAACCTGTTGACCTGCACCGTTACCTACAAGTCGGGCTTTATGCCTCTCAAAAGAACCATCAGAATTTTCTTTATGCCTAAAAATCCACATAGAACGAATAACATTTGCATCAGGTGGACGGGGGTACTAAATCCCACGTCTTATTTTGAATAAGAGCATTGTATTCATCATCCATGGCCATTTTCCAATTCGGATCTTTTAGTGCTAACACTGGGTTACGAGGGAGAGGAGATTTGGTGACTTGGGTGTGGAGATTAATGTATTTTTGGTTTGGTTTAAAAATCCCATGTTGGCTCCTCGTAACTGGTTTGTTGTTAGAACTAAGGGTAGGCTGGGAAATGAAAGGATGTGGGATAGTTGGTGGAGAAGAAGTGGAAGGTAAAGTTTGGACCGATTGAGAGGTAGTTTGGCCTGAGTTGGGTATTTGGATGGGGGGTGCTGAGTCAGGTTGGGGTTGTGGCCGAAGAGATGAGGGAGTTTGGGCCGGTACTGATTGATCATGTGTTGGAGAATTTTGTTGAGTGATAAGGTGGTTTATAATGTAAGGGGATAATTCATTATCAAGAAATTGATAATTGGTGGTATTAGGAGTGTGCAGTTTAGAGAAGGGGAATTCTGATTCATTGAATATCACATGGCGGCAAATAATGATTTTATTTTGTGATAAATCATAACATTTGTATCCGCGATGATTGGAAGGATATCCTAAAAAAACACATGGGGTGGAACGAGGTTGGAGTTTGTTTATAGTAGATGATGGAAAAAGGGGGTAACATAAACACCCAAATACTCGTAAATGAGAGTAGGACGGGTCCTTTTGAAAAAGAATTTTGAGAGGTGATTGATACTTCAAGTTTTTATTTGGTAAAATATTCAATAGATAAGTTGCCATTTGTAAGGCATGGTGCCAAAAATTTGGAGGTAGAGAAGCATGAACTAGTAAAGTCCGAATTATATTATTAATGGATCGGATTTTTCGTTCAGCTTTGCCATTTTGAGATGAAGTATGAGGACACGAGAAGCGAAATGAAATTCCATTTGATTCACAGAGTTTTTGAAAATTGCCATTGACATATTCTCTACCATTATCACACTGAATATTTTTAACTTCCCGAAGAAAATGAGTTTTAATATATGCTCTTAATTTTTCAAAAGTTGAAAACACTTGAGATTTGTGTGAAATTGGAAAAGTCCACAAAAAATTCGAATGGTTGTCTAAATAAAGCACATAATATTTATGACCGGAAGTACTCAATACGGGAGATGTCCACACATCACTGTGTAATATATCGAATGGCATAAGAGTAGAGTTATCTGAATCAATAAATGGCATTTTAATATGTTTACCGAGAAGACATGAATGACAAAAAATTGAATTTGACTTTGAAGTAGCAATTCAATCAATCATTTTATTTTTCCTAAGAGAATCTAAAATAGATGCTCCTGGGTGACCTAGACGGTCGTGCCAAACAGAAGTAGAAAGAGCTGCAAACTCGGAAGGAAATTTGTTTTTATTTGTGGCTGTATTGGTGATGGGATATAGCTGGCCTTGACTCTCGCATCTCATTAGAACCATCCCCGTCTGAAAATCCTTCACAGAAAAACCAAATGGGTCAAATTCAACAGACACATGGTTATCGGTAGTGAATTTACGAACAGAGATTAAATTTTTAATCAATTTTGGTGCATGGAGGACATTTGATAAAGCTAATGGAGGGTGGGGGGAGGGTAAGTTAGCATTTCCAAAACCATGAATAGGAACTGAATGACCATTTCCTACGATAATACTATTATTTTTGCTCAAATTAAAATAAGATGAGAGGTTACCATGTGTGGATGTCATGTGAGATGTTGCTCCGGTGTCCATGTACCAAGATGGGTCAGACTGAGCGAGATGGAGAGTGTGGAGAGCAGCTTCAATATCTGTTGGACTTGGTCCAGTTGCAGTAAAAGCAGTAGGTGGCTTAGGTCCAAGAATGCCATTTTGTTGAGTTTTTGGGTTAGCATTAGGCCTATTCCAAAAAGATGGATAAGGGCATGGAGGAGGGGTCCAAGTAGGATACGGTGGCCACTGCCAAGGGGCCTGTTGTTGCTGCTGCCAGTAGGAACTCTGTCCGCGTCCACCACCGCCAGATTGTTGCCATCCACCGCCGTCGTTGTTACTACGGCCGCCTCTGCCGGAGTTTCTCCCCTTACCGCGGTTTCGTCCCCGATTATTGTGGTTGCCGCGACTGCTACTGTTGTTGTTGTTGTTGACAGCACGTACATGATTGGTAGTAGGAGAGGTGGAAGAAAATGAATTTTCATCTGATGATTTCATTAGCAAGGCTTCTTGAGATGAGGAGTGGCTGGATTCACGTACATCACTGATTGCTAAATATACACATATTCTATCAACTTTGATGTGCTAACCTTAAAGGTTATTTAGAATCTACTATCTATTTTTATATATGCTGTCATGAGTATGTGTGGTGTGAACTTTTTAGCCTAGACTAGAATATGCGAACGTAGAGACCTGAATCATGTTTCAATTTTCATGTAGAGCTTTAACTCTATGTTACCATCTTTTTTTTTTTTAGCAATCTATGTTAGCATCTTGTCATGTATGCGGATTTTAATATTCGTGCAGACTATGCTAAGTATAATGAAGGTTGTTAATTGCACACAAGTTCTAATAACCATGAAGGCCATGTCCATCATTATGGGCACCCATAATGTTCTATATTTCTTTTCACTAGTTCATTTGCTCCATCATACTTTTGGGTTTTGGCTACGAACAAGGGACTTCTGGCTATGACTATAATATATATCCTTTATCTCGAGTTTTTAGCCCTTTTTGCACTAAAACCAATGAACATCTAAATTTAAGATTGAAAATCAAGTACTTCTTCAAAAAGATTGAATATCGAGTTGTATACTCCATAGAAAATAGTAAAAGAGATAAAACAAACCCTATGCCTATGGGCATAACTTCTTCCGCTCCTTTATTTGGTGGACAAAGAGGGAGCATGATTTAAAAATTTAAATATACCACTAATCTTTTTTCATGTTAAATTAGTTATGCATCTTTAAAAATATGTACATTGTTGACCCAACTTTCAAGCTTAGTTTACTTCTATTATAATTTGGGGAAATGAGCATTTTGGTCTCTAAATGAATTAGATGTTGTCATTATAATCCCTGGATATATCAAAACTGCAAAAGTATCTCTAAGTATTCTTTGATGGTCAGGATAGGATATAGACATGATATGATATACAGTTGGATAGAGATATGATATGATAATTAAAAATTGTTTTAGATATTTGTCTGAGTTGTCCGACACAGCTTGTATGAGTGTTATATAGGTGTCAGACATCAATCATAAGAGTGTCGAAGTAAAGAAAAAATAATTATTTAGGACACTGGTTCAACACGTGTTGTATGAATGTCATAGGAGAGTTGGACACCGACTTGTGTCGGACACCGCAACATGTGTAATTCTAGAGGTGTCGTTGCTTGAGAACAACAATGTCACAATCAAATAAAAACTGAAAATATAACATTAGGCTGATGGATTAGATATCTTAGTAGTTATTATGATTCAATTTATAAGTTGTCTCGATGAATCCAAAATTTAGTTTATCTTTTCAAATGATAAATTAATTTGGTCTGATATTGACATTTTTAAACATAAACGACTAAATTTTTTTTTGACAAAAACAAAACGATATTCATTCATTCAAATCGATAGAGTACATCAGATACAAACATCGCTAAAAACGTAAAAGATGACTCTGCGAACAAACTCACAACACCCAAGTTAATAGCATAAAACGGCAAAAGGCCTACAAAAAATATGATAAAACCTAAGTCAGCGAAATTCACATGTTTCCGGATCTGCAACGTTGACGCCCAAATCATTTGTTGAATTTGTAATTGACTGATGCCGATCTTTCAATAGGAACTAAACGAACACCGCGACAAGACGCGAAATCAAACGCCGCACAAGACGACGAACAACACAACGCCGCACTTAGACGACGAAATCACAAAAAAAAAACACAAAAGAAGAAACTTGATCTATGTGAAAATCACTTATTTAAATTGAAAGAAAAAAGAAAAAGATATAGAGAAGTGATTCTAAGTCAAAACTTGACACATGAAAGAAATACCCATATAAGAAAAATAAAGAACATGTTCAAAACTGTAAAATAATTTAAAGGAATATTAATAGTATACTTTTAAAGATGCAACTTTTTGATCTGTCATTAAGGAGATGTAACTTATATTGTTGACAACCAATTTGAGTGTACCCTTTTTTCGTTTAACTAACACTGGGAAATATTAAAAGATATAAATTGTTAAAGACGAGACAAATAAAATACCATAAAACTGAGAGAAACGTGTTGTTGAACTGTAAAGGGAAATAAATGAGATGATCGATAATAGTAGGATAGGATGAATGCACAATGATGAAATAGAAAATGAACGTGGGAAGCCTTTATATGCAAATTGAGGCGTTGATTAGGGGAAATTGAAGTTGCTCCCTCCACAGTTGTAGTCATAATTGGACCAACAATCTATTGAGTTGAGAGGAAAGCAAGATCTAATAACCATAAAGATTTCTGTCCACCTGCCCTCACGTGTAACATTTGATGTTGATGCCAAATGAATTTGATTCATATTCATAAGGTGACATTTAGGGTGGGAAGAGGGAAGAGTGTTCCACTATAGAATTTTTTTGAGTAAATTACATTCCCATCCTTTTAAAGATGTTTGAATTACACTCCCCTCCTCTTAAAAATACTGGAATTACACTTCTCTTCCTTCTTATGTTAAAATATATACACGCCCCTCCCTTGAAAAATAAAATTTATACTCTCATCCCTTATAAGATGCTTGAATTACAACCCCTTCCCTTGATAATTAAATATGCACTACACTTTAATCTATTTTAACATAAATAAATATTTTTATGATATATATTAATTTTGAACCATCATTTAAGAAAAATTAATTCATTTCTTTATAATTTTAATGTCAATGATAATTAAATTTATATATTTTATTATTGATTTGATAATTTAGAGTATAAAATTAACTTTTAAATAATCATGCTTTATTGTCTTTAGTAATTTTTCACATATTTTAATTTTATTTTGGGTTGTTTCATATTTTATAATAGACTTAAACTACATGTTAATGAAATTGTGAATAAAAAATATCGAAAAATATGTATTCAATTTTTTATTATATTAAAATAGATCTGCAATACTATTTTTTTTAAGTGTGTTAGATTATTATTATTTTTTTAGATTATTAGAAATAAAAAAAAAAGTAAATATTGAGGGAGTAAAGTGTAGATTTTAACATAAAGGGTGGAGGGTAATGTAACTCAAGCTTCTCTTAAAGGAGGTGAGTGAAAATTTTTCTAATATGTTTTGAATAAGAGAGGAGGGGAGTGTATATTTTAACATAAGAGGAGAGGAGAGTCTAATTCAAACATCTTTGAGGGGAGGAGAGTGTAATTTACTCAAAAAAAATTACTAACGGTTAAATCAAATATAGAACACATCTTTATTGTAGCCTTTCCACACTAAATTTATTTTGGACACTTTCTTCCATCACCATTCTCTCTCCTATATGGCCCCACCACATCAGACCTCCTTCTTCCTTTGTTTGGGGAATGGATTGTCTCCAGTCAAATTTTCTCCTGTTTTCTCCTATGAAGCAATATGAGCCCTCAATTTCTCTTAATGATAGATCAACGGCTAAAAACAAAACCAATTAGTTATGATGGATTTTGTCTCTTTCCTTTCACACACTCCTCACTTATCTCCTTCATCGTTCTTTATTTTCCCTTCTTCTTTCCTTCTTCCATTCTCTGTGTATATATATTTTTGTTTAAGGTTGATTTCTCTCATTCTCTGTGTATTTTATTTTTTTTATATTTAAGGTTGGTTTCCATTTCTTATTATTCTATATTAACCTAATTTCGAATTTACTTGATGCAAAATGGTTAGGTTGATTATCAACTGAATTTCAAATTTACATGCTTGGAAATAGTGACAATTGCTTGGGTTCGGATTATGTCATGGTAATTGCATGAAAACCATTGATAATTTTGTCATGACAAATGCTTGGAGTTATACAAACAGTGATCTCTCATTCTGTCATGACAATTACTTGGAGTTATACATAATCTAACATAGCAACCAAGTGACAACATCATCAATAATTGATTGGTGTTCACAGGGTTGTGTTGTTATTATTGAAGACGATGAAACAATTTTGTGTTTTATAGTAAGTTGTTCTCAAGAGGGAAGAAGGAAGGAAATGAAATGAAATAGATAAAGTTTATGTTGATTTTAATTGCTTTTATAAATAGCTATTGATTTTCATTAAAAAGAATTGGAGGGCTTAGATTGCTTCATAAGAGAAAACAAGAGAAAATTTGACCGGAGAAAATCCTTTACCCCTTATCTGTTCTTCTCCATATTGCTACACCTGCCATATTTCTTGAATTAAATGAAAGTTTTTATAAAGCCCAAAATCTAATTTATCTTATCTTGATTTTTGTTTATCAATAATTCTTTAATTGGGTCAAGTTTTTTAGCGGAATACTTTGGTTAGTTGTAATGGACGAGGCTTGAACACCAAAAATTAAATCAACAATAAATTAAATTAAAGTGGACAATCCTTTATCAATCTGATTAAAAAACAGTAATTGTTAGGTGAGGTGAAAAAACAAGAAGAGACATGGATAATTAATAACGTTAGAAGTAAGTGGTGTAGGAGGGTTTATTATTTCAACCTAATTTTATTATTTGTTTGTTTTATTTTCAGTTTGTTATTTTCGGTCAATTAGGGTTTGTTATTTCCTATTTAAGTTTAACAGTTGTAGCATAAGAGAAGAATCTTTTATTCATTCAATAATATTTTAGAGAATTTTCTCATTTTTTGGTGGATTCCGGAACTCTATTTTCACAAGTTTGTCGCTTGTAAACTTATTCTTTTCTATTTAGGTTTAGCGCTTGCTAGCCTACGCTTCCGTACTGCGTCAGTTGGTATCAGAGCAGGTTTCTCCTGTTCTTTTCCTAAGATGATCAGCCATGGGAGATCAACCAGTTACTAGGGCAGAATTTGGCGGTTTAATTGCGGCAGCCAAAGCTTTGTTAGATCAGATGGCAGCGTTGATAGCTTAAGTTGACGACGACAACAACAACAACAACATAAAGAATCTGAACATGGGAAGAGGACCAATTCCGGTTATTAGGGTTCGTAATAACAACCATACTACTTATGCGTACAAAAAATCAGAACATACTCGTGAATCTAATTTGGAATACTATGAGCGTAGATATTACACAAAGTTGAAGGATGATTACTACAAGTTTAAAATCTCTGATTGGATATATTGCTGTCCATTTTGTTACAACAAAGATTACTCATTGACCGACCTTTTGAGACATGCTTCCAGAATAGCAGGTAACTCGCGTAAGACAGTTAAAGATATTGCTAAACATTCTGTTTTGATAATGTATATTCAAAGGTATCTTGATGTTAAAGTCGATAAAAATAAGCCACCTGATGTTAATATTGCTAGTGATATGCCACCTTGTGTCAGAATGGCTAGCAGTAAGTCAATTAATTTGAGTGTCGCTAAACATAAGTCGCTTGGTATGAACGTAACTAAGGGTCAGTTACCTAACGTGAATGTTGTTGATAGTTTTGTTGCTATAATGGAAGAATACATTAGAGAACCAGTTTAGTACATCTTAGTTACGTTCAATGAGGTTACTTGGATTCCAAACGACATTTGTGGCGGAAAGACATTCCGCTTAAGGTGTCGATTTTTGCATGGCGGCTTTTTCGGAATAGGTTGCCAACTAAGGTTAATTTATTCCGTCGAAGGATTATTACTCAAGATCAACAATTGTGTGTTGGTGGGTGTGGTGTGCAGGAGACTGACGTTCATCTGTTTTAAAATTGTGATTCTTTTGGTATTATTTGGCGAATGGTTCAGAAATGGTTAGGCGTTTATACAGCTATGCCGACAAATTTAATAGAGCATTTTTACCAGTTTAGTACAGCTTCAGGTTATGCAAAAGGGAGGAAGAACTTCATGTCCTTGATTTGGTTTGCGACGTCTTTGGGTTCTCTGGAAGGAAAGCAATAGCAGAATTTTTCGAGGCAAAGAGAGAACTACTCTTAAGCTTTTGGAAAATATAAAAATTCTTTCCTTTTGGTGGTATAAGGCAGAAGTTACTGCTTTCCCTTATCAATTTCATGAATGGTGTCAAAACCCATTGCTTTGTTTGGGTTATGCTTAATTACTGTTTTTCCATTGGTTTGAACTCTCAGTGTAATCTTTGAGCTTTTTTCTTCGGCACACCTTAAGCTGGAGAAACAACTGGTTGTTAATATAATTCATTTTGATTTCTTCAAAAAAAAATCAATATTTATTTAATTTTATTTTGTATTGTTTCATATTTTATATTAGGGTTTTAAACTTTTTTTAAGAAGCTAAATTGGTACGTTGAGGTTGGGTGCTATAAGGAGAATCAAATTTAAGACCATGAGAGGATCACATTCAAATGTCCCAAGCTAACATCACTAGACCAACCCTAGTTGATTGGTTTTGAATTATATGCTAATTGGGTTGCGAATGAAACAGGGCCGGCCTAAGGACCAAGCAAGGGCTTTAGGCCTCAAAATTTTCGGTGATAAAAAAGACCTCTAAAAAATTAATTTGGTTATAAATAGATTATATGACAGATAAATTATAGATATTTGCATAGCTCAGCTGATTACCAAAAATGCCTCAATTACTCTTGGTCATGAATTCAAATTTTGGTCTCCACAATATTTTTTTTTATATAAATATTTTGTTAAAAAAAATAATGATTTTCAAGGCCACATTAATTTTTTTGCTTTAGGCTTCTTAATCTGTTGGGCTAGGAAACTATGCATTAGAATTTGTACTATATTAAATGGACCAACAATATCCATATTTTCCGCATTTTGCATGTTAACTTTTCATCGTTAAACTATTAGGAAAAAAAAATTAAGGAAAACATGTATAGATTTTAACATAAGAGAAAAAAAAAATGAATGCTATTCAAACTTCTCTCAAGATTTTTTCTTTTAATTTTCTCAATTTTTATGGCATAAGAGTAAAAGGGGAAGGAATTGTATATTTTCATTTTGACATGAAAGGGTGGGTATGCAATTTACTAAAAATTTATTAAAGCAGAAAGTGCAATTTACTCAAAATTTATTTTTTTCAACACAAAATTTATTTTTTAATTATTTTGAACTCTTAAACTTGTGTCCTAAGAGACTTAGCATGACCCTATATTCACCAAAGAAAATTACTTAAGGCGCAAGGAAACGGTTAGAATAAGAATTAACATCTCACCTCGTTTCTTTTAAGGGCAGTAACCTAGTTAATAACCTTGTTATTATAGTAACAAATTAATAAATACAGTATCTTAATTTGAAAACAATAACGAATTAATAGTTTTGTTTCATGATTTGAATTTAAATATAATAACGTGCAAGGAGGTTTGAAAATAGTATTGATTTGTGTTGGAGAGAGAAAGTGAGGGAGTGAATCAATCCTCGCATTCAGTTATTTTGTCTTATTTTCTTGACTTGTTTTTTTCCCTTTTCTTAATCAAAGCAATAAACTCCCTATTTCCATAAAAATTAAAATTAATTATCGACATAATCCTTAAGACACATGTTTGGTGAGGATCAAACTTATTCTCTCGTGCATAGGCTCAGTTAGGGTAGTTAAAAAACAGGCTCATCTATGACTAAATGTCTGCTATAGATACAAGTCATGTATGTAGCTTAACATATACTTGCACGTAAAATAAATGATTTCTTGACATATTAGTTAATATGGTGATTGGTGTGGTCGAAGGTTAAAGTACTTTTTTTTTAAAGAGAGGGTTAAGGTACAATTATTTTTTTCAAAGATGGGTTAAGGTACATGTACCTGCGAGTATTCGTACACTATTGATCTTTAAAAAATTTAGTTTCATTATTTTATTATTGTCAAAATATGTTTTATTAATGTTATGATATATTTTTATAGTATCAATCTATTAGTATATTTGAACCGATAAATCTTTTAGTTATTTTCCCTAAAAAAAATATAAAAAAATCTTCTAGTTTTTTTTTTCTTGAAAGGAAAAAATCTTCTAGTTATTTATTTAGTTTGTGTGCAATAACAATTAATGTGAAACGAAACAAATAATTTTGTCAAAATCTATTTTACAAAATAATTTAATTAATTATATGATTTGAAGCAATGATCGCATCAAAGAGAGATATGAGAGCCAGCATCAGAGAGAAAAAGGGCGGTGACTGCCATCAGTTCTTTCGTGCGCAGCCACGCCGGCGTTCCTATTCACCGGATGTGAGGTCCTTTCGGGGGTAAGGGGTCCAAGTAGGGTGCCAGAAACGGGGGGGGGGGGGGGGGGGGGGGGGGGATGATTGGCTTGATGTGAAGCCGAGACGAAGGAAAGCGCTGAGACAGGGAGATCGAGGTCAGGACAGACGGAGGAATTTCAAGCGGGTCAGAGATTGGGAGGATCACGGTGTGCGACATGATAGGTTCAAGTACGAATTCGATTCACGGGATGGCTCTTTTGGCAGCGACATGGATTACGGTTATCAGAATAGCGATTGGTACGAAGAGGATTTCAATGAGGATGGACGGCGGTTTGTGGACAACAGGTATGATCAGGAATGGCAGCGAAATAGGTACTGTGGGCGCAAGCCAGGAGGATGTCTGTCGGGGGTTTGGAGGAAATCGCAGCCACCGCGGTGACATGGGTGTCTACAAGGAACCTGATGTTGAACCCCAATTTCGAAGGTTTGTGACTTTCTACTTTACTAGTTTTCCACCGCAAATATCTAATTTATTTTTATGGAAAGGCTTTGAAGTGTGTGGTATCTTGGAGGAGGTGGTTGTCCCTCATAAGCGCAATGCATTAGGGGAGGCTTATGGTTTTGTTAGATTTTCTAATGTTCACGATGTTAGTAAGCTTTTGAAAGCGGTGAATTATGTTTGGTTTGGAAATTTAAGGGTGAATGCTAAGGTAGCGAGGTTCGATAAGACGGCTACGAAGGAGGTGGATAGGGTGTTAGAGGTGGGAGGTACGGTTAAAGGTGTTCGAAGGGTGGAGGAGGCTGAAGGGAAGTTTGACAGCGATGAGGGAGAAATTAGTAAGAAGGTTGTGATGAAGGAAAGGAAGAAAGTTGTTGAGGGTGAATCAAAAGAGGAGAGGGTGTTGGTGGTGACGGATGGGAATAAGGGAGCTGGCGAGGGAGAGAAAAATAGGAAGGAGGGTGAGGGGATTATGAGGAACAAGGTGTCTCTGGTGGCGGAGGAAATAGGAGGAACGAAGGAGGTGTGTGGGGGATGTGAGGGTGTGTTTGGCGGTGGGTAGTGTGAAAGGAAAGGTGACAGGTGGCGTTAAGGAGCTATCTGGGAAGAATGATGTGAAAAGTCATGCAAATATAGGGCAGCAACCTTCAATCCAAAAGTTGGTGCGTAAGTATAGGTCGAGTGAGGAAGATATTCAATGGGCGATGAAAGGTTTTACTGTGTTAGTGTTACATGGCCAAGCTATTCCGGTTGTACAAGATATAATTGAGGATGCAGGCTTTACGGACATTGATATTACACTGTTGGGTGCTGACAGAGTTTTTATTCAGAGTCTATCTGACGCTGATGTTTCATCTGTTATATCTGAAGCAAGTGAATTTTTTGCTCATTTTTTCACTAACATTGTTCCGTGGGAAAAGATATTGGTGCCGCTTTAGAAGGGTGCTTGGCTGAGGTTGTATGATATTCCGTTACACGCCTGGAATGAGAATTTTTTCAAACTTTCTGTTCTAGACTGTGGTAGGTTCTTACGCTCCAACAGTTGCTCTGTGGATCGGGATATATTTGATTACGCTCGGGTTCTGATAGCTACTTCTTCGTTGGATATTGTTCAACGTAAAGAATAAATTATGTTAGATGACGAGATGGTGGAGGTGAAGATTTTAGAGGAATGGGGTTTTAACATTGGAGACGATGCGTGCCTTTATGAAGAAAAGGAAGACTCACGTTCTTCTCATTCTAATCAAGAGGATTTGTTAGAGGAGGTAGATCATGGTACAGATGCTAATTGTTTGGTTGATCAAATTGTGGAGGAATTGCAAGATGTTAATGTTTTGAAGGAACCTATTGAAGATGTTGTTAAAATGGTGGAGTCTGTTAGTGTAAACAGTGATGATGTGCATGTCTCGGGGTTTGTGAAGACTAGTGGTGACATTAATTTAGCAACACTTCACTAGGCAGAAGCTTCATTGCCAAGCCTAAATGTGAATTCAAGGGAGAGTGTTTATTCGGATACTCCGGTGGGATCTACTGTTGGCAGTGGGATTAATCATGATCCTAAGGCTCACGTCCATGCATTCTTGTCCGAGGTGGTACCTAAGAAGAGGGTACGTACTGCTTCTTGTCCGCCACGCGTAACTCGTTCAGTGGTGTCTGGCCCTTGTTAAGATGGTAATAAGTTGGATCGTAAGAAGGTGTCGTTGGGTAAGTCAGATACTATTTCTCTCAAACGCAAGAAAGTGAATGGGGTGCTTCGTCATTCGGTGCACAGTCTGAAGAAGGTCGCGAGACTTCCTAACATGGATAGGGCGGCGGTGCTGAAAATTATTAAGAGAAACAGTCGCAAGTTCGAAGGTTCGGATCAGTTGAGAAAAATGGTTCGATTGATTTCTAAAGATTTATCTGTAGAGGCTTCGTCTTCCGCTTTGGTGAACAAATATTGGAACCATTGGGTGGTGTTACATGGGAATGATAAGGTGTTGGAGGATGATGTGAAGGATATAGGGAAGGCTATAGGTGTTCATTTAACTGATAAAAATATATTTGGCGTGCTTGCAAGTAAGGGGAGAGGGAAGCTGAAGAGGACGGTTGAGGGTGTTGATGGGGGTGGCGGGTCGGTGGAGGATGGTTGTTAGGAGAGGGTGTAGGTGGTGAGTGGGGAAAGGGTGTGGGGGATGAAATTGGTGTCGTGGAACATTAGAGGCTTGGGTGGGTTTAAGAAGAGGAAAGAGGTCCGGTCTTTGGTGAAGGAAAAACATCCATTTATTGTGTGTCTGCAGGAAACTAAGTTGCAAGTTTGTGATGATGGTGTTTGTTCGTCATTGTGGGACATGAATTCGATGGGTTGTTCCTACCGGCCCTCTCAAGGGGCGTCCAAGGGACTTGTCGGAAGTGGAGGTGTGGTCTACTGTGTCCCTGGAGCATGTGTTGGTTATTAATGGTCGTTTTTTGAAATCTAATGAAGTGTTTCATTTGTTCAATGTTTATCCTCCTTGTGACTATTGGGCGTCATTGTCTGTACGCCTTGCCTCCCTGCGTGGTTCTCTTGTGTGTGTTTGTGTCGATTTCAATGTTGTGCGATGTAGGGAAGAAAGAAGGTCGGTGTCGGACTCCGGCGGTGCCTTTGACATGGTTCGGTTTAACTAGTTTATTGATAATAATTTTTTGTGTGACTTGTCGTTGTGTGGTAGAAATTTCACGTGGTTTAAAGGTGACAGTATGTCGATGAGTCGTCTTGATAGATTTCTTTTGTCCGAGGAATGGTGTTTGAGGTGGCCGAATTGTATTCAGGTTGCGCAGTTGAGAGGTCTTTCTGATCATTGTGATATATTCTTATCAGTCGACGAAGATAATTGGGAACCCAGACCTTCTAGATTTTTGAAATGTTGGTCAGATATCAGCGGTTATTTGCTTTTTGTCAATAACAAGTGGAAGTCATTTCAGGTAGACAGCTGGGGTGGTTTATGTGTTAAAAGAAAAATTTAAGTTGATGAAAGAGGCGCTGAAGGAGTGGCATGCTTCTCATTCACAAAATATTCCTGGAAAAATTGCTTCTCTGAAAGAGCGGTTGGCAGTGTTAGATGGTAAAGGGGAAGTTGAGTCCTTGTCGGAAGCGGAGTGTGATGAATTGCACGAGGTTACGACGGATATTCATTCCTTGTCCAGGTTACATTCTAGTATCTCGTGGCAGCAATCTAGCTCTCAGTGTATCTCGTGACGCGAATTCAAAGTTTTTTCACTCGGTTATGTCTGCTCGTCGGCGCAGTAATGCAATGAGCTCTATTTTGGTGAATGGTGTGGAGGTTGATGGCGTGCAGTCCGTTCGGCATGAGGTTTTCTCTCATTTTGCGCGTCACTTTCAGGCACAAAATGTTGAGCGGCCTAGTGTGGAGAACCTCAGGTTCCGAACTTTGTCTGTGTCAAAAAAGGGGGGTCTCACTATTCCTTTTTCCGTTGGTGAAGTGAAGGCGGCTGTTTGGGATTGCGACAGTTTTAAAAGTTCGGGTCCGGATGGTGTAAATTTTGGTTTCATAAAGGAGTTTTGCCATCTTCTCAAGGAGGATATTATGAGGTTTGTTTCAGAGTTTCATCGCAATGGCAAATTGACTAAAGGTATCAATTCCACTTTCATTGCTCTGATTCCTAAAGTTGATATCCTGCGAAGCCTTAATGATTATCAACCCATCTCCTTGGTAGGGAGTTTGTATAAAATTTTAGCTAAGGTGTTGGCAAATCGCTTGAAGGTGGTGATTGGTAGTGTTGTTTCCGAATCTCAAGCAGCGTTTGTACAAAATAGGCAGATTCTTGATGGTATCTTAATCGCTAATGAGGTGGTGGACGAGGCTCGCCGGTGTAAAAAGGATCTTATGTTGTTTAAGGCTGACTTCGAGGCTTATGATTCTGTTGATTGGAGTTATTTGGATGCGGTTATGGAACGAATGTCTTTTCCAACACTGTGGAGAAAGTGGATTAGAGAGTGTGTGAGTACAGCTTCTGCTTCTGTGCTTGTTAATGGTAGCCCTATAGAAGATTTTTCTTTGTTTATAGGGCTTCGTCAAGGGGATCCTCTCTCCCCTTTTTTGTTCCTTTTAGCGGCGGAGGGTCTGAACGTCTTGATGAAAGTTATGGTTGAGTCTCAGTTGTTTGAAGGGTATAGGATGGGGGCGGACAACTCCTTGGTTTTGTCCCATCTCCAGTTTGCGGATGATACTTTGTTGTTTGGAGTTAAAAGTTGGGTGAATGTTCGGGCTCTTTGTGCTACTCTTTTTATTATTGAGGCTATGTCCAGATTGAAAGTGAATTTTAATAAAAGTATGTTGGTGGGGTTAACATTCCTGATTCTTGGTTGTGTGAGGCAGCTTTGGTGTTGAGTTGTAATGTGGGAAAGATTCCCTTTTTGTACTTAAGCTTGCCTATTGGCGGTAATCCTCGACGTCTTTGTTTTTGGGATCCTATTGTGAATCGAATTCAAGCTAGACTGACGAGTTGGAACAGCCGGTCTCTCTCTTTTGGTGGCCTCTTGGTACTTTTAAAATCTATCCTGACTTCTCTGCCTGTCTATGCACTTTGTTTTTTCAAAGCTCCATTAGGTATAATCTCTTCCATTGAATCCTTGTTTAATAATAATTTTTTTTTTTGGGGGGGGAGGGGTGAGGACCATAAAAAATTACTTGGATAGGTTGGAAAATTGTTTGTTCCAAAAAGGAGTATGGAGGTTTCAGGGTGAGACAACTGAAGGAGTTTAACACTGCGTTGTTGGGTAAATGGTGTTGGCGGATGTTGGTAGATAGAGGTGGGTTGTGGTACAGGGTCTTAGTCGCTAGGTATGGCGAATTAGGTGGCAGGTTGGAGGATGGGGGCCGGAGTGTTTCGTATTGGTGGCGGGAGGTGTGTCGGATTAAGGAAAGAGGCGATGATGGTGGTAGTGGCTGGTTTGATGGGAACGTGAAGAGGAGGGTGCGTGATGGGACAAAAACTTTATTTTGGTTTGACAGGTGGTTAGGTGAGGCGCCCTTCTGCGAGCGTTTTCGTGATTCAGAGCAATGGGGGATTTATGGAGGTGGAGGCGCATGTTGTGGCAGTGGGAGGAGGAGATGTTAGCAGAGTTTAGGACTTTACTTGTTGATGTTTCCTTTTTTCCTAATGTTTCAGATAGATGGGTGTGGCTCCCGGATCCGGCAGGTGGTTACACAGTTTGCAATTCTTATAATTTATTAACTGCTCAGCAATCTCCTGTCACGGATGCCGCTGTGGATTTGGTGTGGCACCATCAGGTTCCCCTAAAGGTGTCAGTTTTTGCATGGAGGCTCATCAACGATCGTTTACCAACAAAGTTTAACCTGCTTGCAAGGGGGATTTTGTCGCATGATCTATCCTTGTGTGTTGCTGGATGCGGACATTTAGAATCGGCACAACCTCTCTTTTTATTGTGCAACACTTTTGGTTCACTTTGGCACTTGGTGCGGGTTTGGATTGGGTGTTGTGGTGTCGACATTGATAACATATATGACCATTTTTTGTAGTTTACTCATTTGACAGGTGGTGGGAAAGCTACACGTGCTTTTATGCAACTCATTTGGCTTTTGTGCGGCTAGGTTGTTTGGAATGAACGAAATAACCGCCTGTTTAAAAATATTGTAAATCCCATTCCCCGTTTATTAGATAAGGTTAAGATGTTTTCGTTAGGGTGGTTGAAAGCGAGAAAAGCTACCTTTGTTTTTGGCACGCAACAGTGGTGGTCAAACCCATTTGTTTGTCTGGGTATTCACTAATGTTGTTTTGTCTGTGTTAGTGTGATGTGATGTAAAACTTGTTTCTTTGAGGTATCCTCAAAGGCACACCTTGTGCTTTTGGGTTTGCTCTGTTTGTGTTTATAAAATTTCATTTTGCCTTGTTAAAAAAAAAAAAAATTATACTTATGGACTTTTTTTTTAGGGAGTTGTGGACTTGTATACTTGCAGAAACCAAAAATCCATTAAAATCCAACTATCGAGTACCTATACATATACTCATTTCTCTCATATTAACAAGTAGGCGTGATGTTGATTGATGTTTTTACCGAGCAACAAATTTTTTTAAAAGTCCAAATTATTCTAATAACAAGTAGATTATGATTAGAAATGAGTTATTTTTTTGAGAATCTAAATTATAGTAATAGTTTTGAAGGCCAAGGTTTTTGCTTAAATTTTGAGGGCCCAAATTTTAAGATCATAACAGAGGATCTAAAATGTTTAAGGTGACCCAAATATTTATGCAATTGAGCAAGCAACAAGTTGTTGTAACATAATATCTATTAAAATCAATGTTTTAGAAATTGAATCAGACGGTCTAGGTGATTGAACCTTAAACCAATATATACTATGTTTCAATTATTTTGACGATTCAATCACAAATTCATCCCAATGCTTGCTCAGATGTCTGGTTTTATAGTTGGTACCATTTCATTTCAGTACTTAGGATGCCCCATTTTCCAAGGCAAGCCTAAGTGTATTCATTTCCAGCCTATTGTAGATCGTATTAAGGTGAAGTTGGCAACTTGGAAAGGGGTCCTTTTGTCTATTATGGTTCGTGTGCAATTGGTGAAATCAATTGTGCATGGTATGCTTGTTTACTCTTTTCACATTTATCGTTGACCGGTGAAGTTGTTGAAGATGCTTGATCATTGGATTAAAAGATTTATTTGGAGTGGTGATATTAACACTCGCAAAATTTGTACCATTGCTTGGAACCAGGTTTGCCTTCCTTGGGATTGTGGAGGATTGGACCTTAAATCCACTAGAATTATTAATGACCCTCTTCTTCTGCATTTGAGTTGGTAGTTGTTTATACAAGATTCTCAATGCTCTCTCCTTTTCCAGCCTAGATTTCTTGCTTTTGGTTTGTCGCGTAGCCGCTATTTTAAGTCTTCTATTTGGTCAAGTGTTAAGGAACACTTGAACACGGTCCTGGATAATTTGATTTGGTTGATTGGTAACGGCAATAGTATTAACTTATGGTAGGACAATTGGTTGGGATCCTCTCTGGTTTCTATTTTCAACACTTCGTCGAATGTGTATCCCTCTCTTACCGCTAAGCTTTCTTTGGTTAATGTGGAAGGTAACTGGAAGATTTTGGGTCTTCTCTTAGCTAACCCAAATGCGGCTGACAACATCTTAAACATTACGCTTTCGGTTACTCATTTGCCTGATAGGCGTGTTTGGGTTCACTCTCCAGATGATACACCAACTTCCAAGTTTGTATGTCAGTTTCTGCACCCCTCCCTCCTCTACACGATTTGGCATCCATTTTTTGGAGGCAATGCACACCGCCCTCTCACTCCTTTGTCTTTTGACGTTTGATACGATCTAAGCTCCCCACTGATGAGAATTTGCGAAATATGGGTTGTACTATGGTCTCCATTTGTATTCTTTGTTATAACCAAGATGAAACTTCTTCACATTTATTTTTATCTTGTGATTTTGCGGTGATATTATGGCGGTGGCTTGGATTGAAATTGAATCCCAGATTATTGTTAGACTCGGCTGCTAACCTTTTTGCGTGTCTCTCGTCGAGCTGTATTATTCAGATGCGGGATGTTTTGGCTTCAGCAATCGTTCATACGGTGCACACAATTTGGTTGGCTAGGAATGTTGTACGGTTTGGGTTGGAACCAATTTCCCTACATGCTGCAAAGGTGAAAATTGTAACGCCCGTTTTAATTATTTAAATTATTCTATATAGTATAAAGTATATTTATATGATTTTGTGCGAATTAAGTGATATTCGAGATATTATGTGATTTATGCGACTTATGTGTTGTGACTTATTTTATTGTTTAATAAAATAAGATTAGAAAATAAAACAAATAATAAGTTGTGGGTTTGTTTTATAATTAGATATAGTTGTGGGGGAAATAAGATAAAATAAAACAAACAAGAAGAGGTTTTAAAAGGGGGGAGTTAGGTTAGAGTTGTACAGAACGTACAATTCAGAGCTTTGGGAGAAAAAGGGAGAAAACGGAAGAGAAGAACCGGAGAGGCTGCTGCTCGAATTTCTTAAGGTAAGGGTGAGCCTTTCATTACAATATCATTAGAACATGTAATTCATGATTAGAGTTAGCAAATTCTAGGTTTATTTCATGAGAATTAGGATTATGAGAATTAGGTCATAAGTGGTAAATTGATGATTAGATGATGAAAAACTGTACCGTTGACGTAGTAAACTGGTTACAGACATTAGAATAACTCTTAGACATCATTATAGTCGAAAATCTGAAGATTTAGGATGAAATTTGTGGTTTTGGGTGAAAACCCTCGTAACCCCGTAATTGTTCTGTCGCCGCTCGCCACAGCGAGCAGCCAGCTCGCCACGGCGAGTACTCATCAGCTCGCGAGGCGAGTAGAACAGCTCGCCATAGCGAGCAATCCTCAAGAAGGCTCGCCAGGCGAGTAATCCAACTCGCCGTAGCGAGCAACACCCAGGAGCTCGCCAGGCGAGTAACCCAACTCGCCATAGCGAGTAGTACCCCTGATGCTCGCGAGGCGAGCAACCCAGCTCGCTGTAGCGAGTAACCCTTGTAATGGTTCGCGAGGCGAGAGATCCCACTCGCCATAGCGAGTAGTCCTGTATTAGACTACCTTTTAGAATAATGCGACTCTTGTCGCACGTTTAGATATGAGATTACTCCTGGTTTGGAAATTAAGTACTAAGATGATAAGAAGAAATATAGAGCTGTTAACTGATGTTTGATTCGTTATTGTGACCGATACATTTGTATATGCCTTCCTGAATTATAAGAGATGATGTATGTGAATGTTGACGATTTTACTATGTTTGAGATGTTGACTGCTGCCATGCTGCCATGTTTTATTAATTAAAAACTGCATGTGTTGTTATAAGATTTATGATGTTGTAATCCAAATTTTTGGAATTTATTTGAGATATCTAAGATTTAAGAAGTCGAGTCCATGCATATTCATCCAGAGACGAGGGCTCATGCCCTAGGAGCTTTTGCTCAACAGCGACGAGAGCTTATGCTCTGGGAGTATTTTTATGCTCAATAGCGACGAGGGCTTATGCCCTAGGAGTATATTTATACTCAATATGGTACCACATGCATGATTAAGATGTCTAAGTTGCATAAGTTGAGTCGATGTCGCATTGTCAAGTCAAACTATTAAGTTGATTTATGATGTTGTTTAAGATGCTACCTGATTGTTATTATGATATATGATGATGAAGTTATGTTGTTAATTGTAATTATTGGATTATATGTTTAATGCTATTGTTATGAGAATCTCACCCCTTCTGCTGGAATTGCCGCCTTGTGGGCAAGTGCAGGTGATTGAGCTTTTGTTGCTGTTGCCGTTGTGAGTGGCTATCCTCACCGTGTCCTTTAGGTGCTCTGATACGTAACGGGATGGGAACCTTTTATGTTTACTTTCTATTCCTTACGTATTGATTATAATTTAAGATTTCAGTTAATTTATGTCGAGACTTATTTATGAGGCCTGCGTGCCAAAACAATTTGTTAACATTAGATTTTATCCGCTGCGATGTTAGAACAGTTTTGACTAGAATAAATGTTTATTTATTCCCTTTTGAGGATTTTTAGAAATGTAGCATTCCGTTTTGCGTGATACTATGATTTATTTTTGAAATTTTGAATTTGGGAAAACGGGGTGTTACAATTGGTATCAGAGCAGGTCGGTCCATCCGGTCAAGTAGATCGAGTCGTTAGTGTCGAGTGTTAGTTTAATTCTGTTTGAATTTCTCTAACCCGTTCTCGTTATGTAGTGAACTAAGATGTCTGGAAGAAATGATGCTGCTCTTGCTGCTGCATTACAAGCGATGGCTCAAGTTGTGGGCCAACAACAGAATGCTGGTGGAAATGATGGTGTGAGGATGTTGGAGACCTTTTTGAGGAATCATCCACCTACGTTTAAGGGAAGATACGACCCTGATGGAGCTCAGACATGGCTCAAGGAGGTCGAAAGGATTTTCAGAGTGATGCAGTGTACGGACGTTCAGATGGTGCGCTTTGGGACGCACATGCTGGCAGAAGAAGCTGACGACTGGTGGGTGAGTGTCCAACCGGTCTTAGAGAATGGAGGTGCTGCTGTTACTTGGGCTGTGTTCAGGAGGGAGTTCCTGAACCGTTACTTTCCGGAGGATGTTCGCGGGAAGAAGGAGATTGAGTTCCTTGAGCTGAAACAAGGGAACATGTCGGTGACTGAGTATGCTGCCAAGTTTGTGGAATTGGCTAAGTTTTATCCACGCTATACTGCTGAGACGGCGGAGTTTTCTAAGTGCATCAAGTTCGAGAATGGCTTGCGTGCTGATATCAAGAGGGCAATTGGTTACCAGAAGATCCGTAACTTTTCCGAGCTGGTGAGCAGCTGCAGGATTTATGAGGAGGACACTAAAGCTCACTACAAGGTAGTGAATGAAAGAAAGAGTAAAGGACAGCAGAGTCGCCCGAAGCCTTATAGTGCCCCTGCTGATAAGGGCAAGCAAAGAGTTAATGATGAGAGGAGACCTCAGAAGAAGGATGCTCCTGCTGAGATTGTCTGCTATAATTGTGGTGAGAAAGGCCACAAGAGTAATGCTTGTACTGGAGATGTGAAGCGGTGTTACCGCTGTGGTAAGAAGGGACATGCTACTTCGGCATGCAAGTATGATGATGTTGTGTGCTTTAATTGTAACGAAGAGGGTCATATTGGTTCACAATGCAAGAAGCCTAAGAAGGCTCAGACTACTGGTAGAGTGTTTGCTTTGACTGGCACACAGACAGAGAATGAGGATCGTTTGATCAGAGGTACTTGTTATTTTGATAGTACTCCTTTAATTGCTATTATTGACACTGGTGCTACACATTGTTTTATTGCCATTGATTGTGCTGCTAAGTTGGGTCTTACTATGTCTAATATGAATGGAGAAATGGTTGTCGAAACTCCAGCTAAGGGTTCGGTGACCACTTCTCTTGTGTGTTTAAGATGTCCTTTGTCTATTTATGATCGTGATTTTGAAATTGATTTGGTTTGTCTACCCTTGAGTGGTATGGATGTGATTCTGGGTATGAATTGGTTAGAGTACAATCATGTACATATTAATTGTTTTCGCAAGTCGGTGTATTTCTCTTCTGATGAAGAAGAAAGTGGAGCAGAGTTTTTATCTACCAAACAGTTGAAGCAGTTAGAACGTGAAGGAACGTTGATGTTTTCTTTGATGGCGTCTTTATCTATTGAGAACCAAACGTTGATTGATAAGCAGAAAGTGGTATGCGATTTTCCAGAAGTTTTTCCCGATGAAATTCCTGATGTGCCTCCAGAAAGAGAAGTTGAGTTTTCAATCGACCTTATTCCGGGAACGAAGCCTGTGTCTATGACACCTTATCGCATGTCAGCTTCCGAGTTGGCTGAGTTGAAGAAACAGTTAGAAGATTTACTTGACAAGAAGTTTGTTAGACCAAGTGTTTCTCCTTGGGGAGCGCCAGTATTACTAGTAAAGAAGAAAGACGGTAGTATGAGGTTATGTATTGATTACCGACAGCTGAACAAGGTAACTGTAAAGAATAGGTATCCACTTCCGAGAATCGACGATTTAATGGATCAATTAGTGGGTGCACGAGTGTTTAGCAAGATTGATTTGAGGTCGGGTTATCACCAGATTAAAGTGAAAGATGAGGATATGCAGAAGACCGCTTTCAGAACACGTTACGGGCATTATGAATACAAGGTGATGCCCTTCGGTGTTACGAATGCACCTGGTGTGTTTATGGAATATATGAATCGCATCTTCCATGCATTCTTGGATCGATTCGTGGTTGTGTTCATCGATGATATTTTGATTTACTCCAAGTCTGAAGAAGAGTATGCGGAACATTTGAAGATAGTCTTGCAAGTGTTGAAAGAGAAGAAGCTTTACGCTAAATTGTCGAAGTGCGAATGGTCACCCCAAAGTGTGAAGTTGGGAATGCTGAAAATCGATAATGAATTCTTGAAAAGTATTAGAGAGGCGCATAAATTGGATGTTAAGTTTGTGGACTTGTTAGTTGCTATCAATCAGACCGAAGACGGTGACTTTAAGGTCGATGATCAAGGTGTGTTGAGGTTCCGAGGTAGAATTTGCATTCCATATGATGATGAGATGAAGAAAATGATTCTTGAAGAGAGTCATAGAAGTAGCTTGAGTATTCACCCGGGAGCTACGAAAATGTATCATGATTTGAAGAAGTTGTTTTGGTGGTCTGGACTGAAACGTGATGTGGCACATTTTGTGTATTCGTGTTTGGTTTGTCAGAAGTCGAAAGTGGAACATCAGAAGCCGACTGGGATGATGATACCTTTAGATGTGCCAGAGTGGAAATGGGATAGTATATCCATGGATTTTGTGACGAGTTTGCCGAATACGCCTAAAGGGAATGACGCCATTTGGGTAATTGTTGATAGACTGACGAACTCGGCTCATTTTATTCCGATTAACATCAGTTTTCCTATAGCTCAGTTGGCAGAGATTTATATTCGTGAAATAGTGAAGTTGCATGGTGTTCCTTCGAGCATCGTATCAGACAGAGACCCGAGGTTTACTTCTAGATTCTGGAAGAGTTTGCAAGAGGCTTTAGGTTCTAAGTTGAAGTTGAGTTCGGCATATCATCCGCAGACAGATGGTCAGTCGGAAAGAACGATTCAGTCGTTGGAAGATCTGTTGAGAGTTTGTGTACTTGAGCAAGGAGGAATTTGGGATAGTCATCTCCCGTTGATAGAGTTCACGTACAATAACAGTTATCATTCTAGTATCGGAATGGCACCTTTCGAAGCTTTATATGGTCGGAGATGTAGAACTCCGTTGTGTTGGTTTGAGTCAGGTGAGAATGTGGTTTTAGGACCAGAAATTGTTCAACAAACTACTGAGAAGGTAAAAATGATCCAAGAGAAGATGAAAGCGTCGCAGAGTCGGCAGAAGAGTTATCATGATAAGCGTAGGAAGGACCTTGAGTTCCAAGAGGGAGATCATGTATTCCTAAGAGTTACTCCCATGACCGGTGTGGGTCGTGCATTGAAGTCGAAGAAGTTAACCCCGAAGTTTATTGGTCCGTATCAGATATCAGAGAGAATTGGGACAGTGGCGTATCGAGTAGGTTTACCGCCGCATCTGTCAAATTTGCATGATGTGTTCCACGTATCGCAACTTCATAAGTATGTTCCAGATCCATCCCATGTGATTCAAAGGGATGATGTGCAAGTTAGAGATAACCTGACGGTTGAGACCTTACCAATGAGGATCGAAGGTCGTGAAGTGAAGAGGTTGAGAGGCAAGGAGATACCTCTTGTGAAAGTCGTTTGGGACGGAGCGACTGGTGAAAGCTTGACTTGGGAGCTAGAGAGTAAGATGCTGGAGTCTAATCCCGAGTTGTTTGCTTAAGGTAAATTTTCGAGGACGAAAATCTTATAAGTTGGGGAGAGTTGTAACGCCCGTTTTAATTATTTAAATTATTCTATATAGTATAAAGTATATTTATATGATTTTGTGCGAATTAAGTGATATTCGAGATATTATGTGATTTATGTGTTGTGACTTATTTTATTGTTTAATAAAATAAGATTAGAAAATAAAACAAATAATAAGTTGTGGGTTTGTTTTATAATTAGATATAGTTGTGGGGGAAATAAGATAAAATAAAACAAACAAGAAGAGGTTTTAAAAGGGGGAGTTAGGTTAGAATTGTACAGAACGTACAATTCAGAGCTTTGGGAGAAAAAGGGAGAAAACGGAAGAGAAGAACCGGAGAGGCTGCTGCTCGAATTTCTTAAGGTAAGGGTGAGCCTTTCATTACAATATCATTATAACATGTAATTCATGATTAGAGTTAGCAAATTCTAGGTTTATTTCATGAGAATTAGGAATATGAGAATTAGGTCATAAGTGGTAAATTGATGATTAGATGATGAAAAACTGTACCGTTGACGTAGTAAACTGGTTACAGACATTAGAATAACTCTTAGACATCATTATAGTCGAAAATCTGAAGATTTAGGATGAAATTTGGGGTTTTGGGTGAAAACCCTCGTAACCCCGTAATTGTTCTGTCGCCGCTCGCCACAGCGAGCAGCCAGCTCGCCACGGCGAGTACTCATCAGCTCGCGAGGCGAGTAGAACAGCTCGCCATAGCGAGCAATCCTCAAGAAGGCTCGCCAGGCGAGTAACCCAACTCGCCGTAGCGAGCAACACCCAGGAGCTCGCCAGGTGAGTAACCCAACTCGCCATAGCGAGTAGTACCCCTGATGCTCGCGAGGCGAGCAACCTAGCTCGCCGTAGCGAGTAACCCTTGTAATGGTTCGCGAGGCGAGAGATCCCACTCGCCATAGCGAGTAGTCCTGTATTTGACTACCTTTTAGAATAATGCGACTCTTGTCGCACGTTTAGATATGAGATTACTCCTGGTTTGGAAATTAAGTACTAAGATGATAAGAAGAAATATAGAGCTGTTAACTGATGTTTGATTCGTTATTGTGACCGATACATTTGTATATGCCTTCCTGAATTATAAGAGATGATGTATGTGAATGTTGACGATTTTACTATGTTTGAGATGTTGACTGCTGCCATGCTGCCATGTTTTATTAATTAAAAACTGCATGTGTTGTTATAAGATTTATGATGTTGTAATCCAAATTTTTGGAATTTATTTGAGATATCTAAGATTTAAGAAGTCGAGTCCATGCATATTCATCCAGAGACGAGGGCTCATGCCCTAGGAGCTTTTGCTCAACAGCGACGAGAGCTTATGCTCTGGGAGTATTTTTATGCTCAATAGCGACGAGGGCTTATGCCCTAGGAGTATATTTATACTCAATATGGTACCACATGCATGATTAAGATGTCTAAGTTGCATAAGTTGAGTCGATGTCGCATTGTCAAGTCAAACTATTAAGTTGATTTATGATGTTGTTTAAGATGCTACCTGATTGTTATTATGATATATGATGATGAAGTTATGTTGTTAATTGTAATTATTGGATTATATGTTTAATGCTATTGTTATGAGAATCTCACCCCTTCTGCTGGAATTGCCGCCTTGTGGGCAAGTGCAGGTGATTGAGCTTTTGTTGCTGTTGCCGTTGTGAGTGGCTATCCTCACCGTGTCCTTTAGGTGCTCTGATACGTAACGGGATGGGAACCTTTTATGTTTACTTTCTATTCCTTACGTATTGATTATAATTTAAGATTTCAGTTAATTTATGTCGAGACTTATTTATGAGGCCTGCGTGCCAAAACAATTTGTTAACATTAGATTTTATCCGCTGCGATGTTAGAACAGTTTTGACTAGAATAAATGTTTATTTATTCCCTTTTGAGGATTTTTAGAAATGTAGCATTCCATTTTGCGTGATACTCTGATTTATTTTTGAAATTTTGAATTTGGGAAAACGGGGTGTTACAATTGGTATCAGAGCAGGTCGGTCCATCCGGTCAAGTAGATCGAGTCGTTAGTGTCGAGTGTTAGTTTAATTCTGTTTGAATTTCTCTAACCCGTTCTCGTTATGTAGTGAACTAAGATGTCTGGAAGAAATGATGCTGCTCTTGCTGCTGCATTACAAGCGATGGCTCAAGTTGTGGGCCAACAACAGAATGCTGGTGGAAATGATGGTGTGAGGATGTTGGAGACCTTTTTGAGGAATCATCCACCTACGTTTAAGGGAAGATACGACCCTGATGGAGCTCAGACATGGCTCAAGGAGGTCGAAAGGATTTTCAGAGTGATGCAGTGTACGGACGTTCAGATGGTGCGCTTTGGGACGTACATGCTGGCAGAAGAAGCTGACGACTGGTGGGTGAGTGTCTAACCGGTCTTAGAGAATGGAGGTGCTGCTGTTACTTGGGCTGTGTTCAGGAGGGAGTTCCTGAACCGTTACTTTCCGGAGGATGTTCGCGGGAAGAAGGAGATTGAGTTCCTTGAGCTGAAACAAGGGAACATGTCGGTGACTGAGTATGCTGCCAAGTTTGTGGAATTGGCTAAGTTTTATCCACGCTATACTGCTGAGACGGCGGAGTTTTCTAAGTGCATCAAGTTCGAGAATGGCTTGCGTGCTGATATCAAGAGGGCAATTGGTTACCAGAAGATCCGTAACTTTTCCGAGCTGGTGAGCAGCTGCAGGATTTATGAGGAGGACACTAAAGCTCACTACAAGGTAGTGAATGAAAGAAAGAGTAAAGGACAGCAGAGTCGCCCGAAGCCTTATAGTGCCCCTGCTGATAAGGGCAAGCAAAGAGTTAATGATGAGAGGAGACCTCAGAAGAAGGATGCTCCTGCTGAGATTGTCTGCTATAATTGTGGTGAGAAAGGCCACAAGAGTAATGCTTGTACTGGAGATGTGAAGCGGTGTTACCGCTGTGGTAAGAAGGGACATGCTACTTCGGCATGCAAGTATGATGATGTTGTGTGCTTTAATTGTAACGAAGAGGGTCATATTGGTTCACAATGCAAGAAGCCTAAGAAGGCTCAGACTACTGGTAGAGTGTTTGCTTTGACTGGCACACAGACAGAGAATGAGGATCGTTTGATCAGAGGTACTTGTTATTTTGATAGTACTCCTTTAATTGCTATTATTGACACTGGTGCTACACATTGTTTTATTGCCATTGATTGTGCTGCTAAGTTGGGTCTTACTATGTCTAATATGAATGGAGAAATGGTTGTCGAAACTCCAGCTAAGGGTTCGGTGACCACTTCTCTTGTGTGTTTAAGATGTCCTTTGTCTATTTATGATCGTGATTTTGAAATTGATTTGGTTTGTCTACCCTTGAGTGGTATGGATGTGATTCTGGGTATGAATTGGTTAGAGTACAATCATGTACATATTAATTGTTTTCGCAAGTCGGTGTATTTCTCTTCTGATGAAGAAGAAAGTGGAGCAGAGTTTTTATCTACCAAACAGTTGAAGCAGTTAGAACGTGAAGGAATGTTGATGTTTTCTTTGATGGCGTCTTTATCTATTGAGAACCAAACGTTGATTGATAAGCAGAAAGTGGTATGCGATTTTCCAGAAGTTTTTCCCGATGAAATTCCTGATGTGCCTCCAGAAAGAGAAGTTGAGTTTTCAATCGACCTTATTCCGGGAACGAAGCCTGTGTCTATGACACCTTATCGCATGTCAGCTTCCGAGTTGGCTGAGTTGAAGAAACAGTTAGAAGATTTACTTGACAAGAAGTTTGTTAGACCAAGTGTTTCT
Source organism: Medicago arabica (assembly GCA_946800305.1). NCBI lineage: Eukaryota > Viridiplantae > Streptophyta > Magnoliopsida > Fabales > Fabaceae > Medicago > Medicago arabica. The sequence continues at coordinate 2,822,704 of OX326969.1, forward strand.
CCTTGGGGAGCGCCAGTATTACTAGTAAAGAAGAAAGACGGTAGTATGAGGTTATGTATTGATTACCGACAGCTGAACAAGGTAACTGTAAAGAATAGGTATCCACTTCCGAGAATCGACGATTTAATGGATCAATTAGTGGGTGCACGAGTGTTTAGCAAGATTGATTTGAGGTCGGGTTATCACCAGATTAAAGTGAAAGATGAGGATATGCAGAAGACCGCTTTCAGAACACGTTACGGGCATTATGAATACAAGGTGATGCCCTTCGGTGTTACGAATGCACCTGGTGTGTTTATGGAATATATGAATCGCATCTTCCATGCATTCTTGGATCGATTCGTGGTTGTGTTCATCGATGATATTTTGATTTACTCCAAGTCTGAAGAAGAGTATGCGGAACATTTGAAGATAGTCTTGCAAGTGTTGAAAGAGAAGAAGCTTTACGCTAAATTGTCGAAGTGCGAATGGTCACCCCAAAGTGTGAAGTTGGGAATGCTGAAAATCGATAATGAATTCTTGAGAAGTATTAGAGAGGCGCATAAATTGGATGTTAAGTTTGTGGACTTGTTAGTTGCTAGCAATCAGACCGAAGACGGTGACTTTAAGGTCGATGATCAAGGTGTGTTAAGGTTCCGAGGTAGAATTTGCATTCCATATGATGATGAGATAAAGAAAATGATTCTTGAAGAGAGTCATAGAAGTAGCTTGAGTATTCACCCGGGAGCTACGAAAATGTATCATGATTTGAAGAAGTTGTTTTGGTGGTCTGGACTGAAACGTGATGTGGCACATTTTGTGTATTCGTGTTTGGTTTGTCAGAAGTCGAAAGTGGAACATCAAAAGCCGACTGGGATGATGATACCTTTAGATGTGCCAGAGTGGAAATGGGATAGTATATCCATGGATTTTGTGACGAGTTTGCCGAATACGCCTAAAGGGAATGACGCCATTTGGGTAATTGTTGATAGACTGACGAACTCGGCTCATTTTATTCCGATTAACATCAGTTTTCCTATAGCTCAGTTGGCAGAGATTTATATTCGTGAAATAGTGAAGTTGCATGGTGTTCCTTCGAGCATCGTATCAGACAGAGACCCGAGGTTTACTTCTAGATTCTGGAAGAGTTTGCAAGAGGCTTTAGGTTCTAAGTTGAAGTTGAGTTCGGCATATCATCCGCAGACAGATGGTCAGTCGGAAAGAACGATTCAGTCGTTGGAAGATCTGTTGAGAGTTTGTGTACTTGAGCAAGGAGGAATTTGGGATAGTCATCTCCCGTTGATAGAGTTCACGTACAATAACAGTTATCATTCTAGTATCGGAATGGCACCTTTCGAAGCTTTATATGGTCGGAGATGTAGAACTCCGTTGTGTTGGTTTGAGTCAGGTGAGAATGTGGTTTTAGGACCAGAAATTGTTCAACAAACTACTGAGAAGGTAAAAATGATCCAAGAGAAGATGAAAGCGTCGCAGAGTCGGCAGAAGAGTTATCATGATAAGCGTAGGAAGGACCTTGAGTTCCAAGAGGGAGATCATGTATTCCTAAGAGTTACTCCCATGACCGGTGTGGGTCGTGCATTGAAGTCGAAGAAGTTAACCCCGAAGTTTATTGGTCCGTATCAGATATCAGAGAGAATTGGGACAGTGGCGTATCGAGTAGGTTTACCGCCGCATCTGTCAAATTTGCATGATATGTTCCACGTATCGCAACTTCGGAAGTATGTTCCAGATCCATCCCATGTGATTCAAAGGGATGATGTGCAAGTTAGAGATAACCTGACGGTTGAGACCTTACCAGTGAGGATCGAAGGTCGTGAAGTGAAGAGGTTGAGAGGCAAGGAGATACCTCTTGTGAAAGTCGTTTGGGACGGAGCGACTGGTGAAAGCTTGACTTGGGAGCTAGAGAGTAAGATGCTGGAGTCTAATCCCGAGTTGTTTGCTTAAGGTAAATTTTCGAGGACGAAAATCTTATAAGTTGGGGAGAGTTGTAACGCCCGTTTTAATTATTTAAATTATTCTATATAGTATAAAGTATATTTATATGATTTTGTGCGAATTAAGTGATATTCGAGATATTATGTGATTTATGTGTTGTGACTTATTTTATTGTTTAATAAAATAAGATTAGAAAATAAAACAAATAATAAGTTGTGGGTTTGTTTTATAATTAGATATAGTTGTGGGGGAAATAAGATAAAATAAAACAAACAAGAAGAGGTTTTAAAAGGGGGAGTTAGGTTAGAATTGTACAGAACGTACAATTCAGAGCTTTGGGAGAAAAAGGGAGAAAACGGAAGAGAAGAACCGGAGAGGCTGCTGCTCGAATTTCTTAAGGTAAGGGTGAGCCTTTCATTACAATATCATTATAACATGTAATTCATGATTAGAGTTAGCAAATTCTAGGTTTATTTCATGAGAATTAGATATATGAGAATTAGGTCATAAGTGGTAAATTGATGATTAGATGATGAAAAACTGTACCGTTGACGTAGTAAACTGGTTACAGACATTAGAATAACTCTTAGACATCATTATAGTCGAAAATCTGAAGATTTAGGATGAAATTTGGGGTTTTGGGTGAAAACCCTCGTAACCCCGTAATTGTTCTGTCGCCGCTCGCCACAGCGAGCAGCCAGCTCGCCACGGCGAGTACTCATCAGCTCGCGAGGCGAGTAGAACAGCTCGCCATAGCGAGCAATCCTCAAGAAGGCTCGCCAGGCGAGTAATCCAACTCGCCGTAGCGAGCAACACCCAGGAGCTCGCCAGGCGAGTAACCCAACTCGCCATAGCGAGTAGTACCCCTGATGCTCGCGAGGCGAGCAACCCAGCTCGCTGTAGCGAGTAACCCTTGTAATGGTTCGCGAGGCGAGAGATCCCACTCGCCATAGCGAGTAGTCCTGTATTAGACTACCTTTTAGAATAATGCGACTCTTGTCGCACGTTTAGATATGAGATTACTCCTGGTTTGGAAATTAAGTACTAAGATGATAAGAAGAAATATAGAGCTGTTAACTGATGTTTGATTCGTTATTGTGACCGATACATTTGTATATGTCTTCCTGAATTATAAGAGATGATGTATGTGAATGTTGACGATTTTACTATGTTTGAGATGTTGACTGCTGCCATGCTGCCATGTTTTATTAATCTAAAACTGCATGTGTTGTTATAAGATTTATGATGTTGTAATCCAAATTTTTGGAATTTATTTGAGATATCTAAGATTTAAGAAGTCGAGTCCATGCATATTCATCCAGAGACGAGGGCTCATGCCCTAGGAGCTTTTGCTCAACAGCGACGAGAGCTTATGCTCTGGGAGTATTTTTATGCTCAATAGCGACGAGGGCTTATGCCCTAGGAGTATATTTATACTCAATATGGTACCACATGCATGATTAAGATGTCTAAGTTGCATAAGTTGAGTCGATGTCGCATTGTCAAGTCAAACTATTAAGTTGATTTATGATGTTGTTTAAGATGCTACCTGATTGTTATTATGATATATGATGATGAAGTTATGTTGTTAATTGTAATTATTGGATTATATGTTTAATGCTATTGTTATGAGAATCTCACCCCTTCTGCTGGAATTGCCGCCTTGTGGGCAAGTGCAGGTGATTGAGCTTTTGTTGCTGTTGCCGTTGTGAGTGGCTATCCTCACCGTGTCCTTTAGGTGCTCTGATACGTAACGGGATGGGAACCTTTTATGTTTACTTTCTATTCCTTACGTATTGATTATAATTTAAGATTTCAGTTAATTTATGTCGAGACTTATTTATGAGGCCTGCGTGCCAAAACAATTTGTTAACATTAGATTTTATCCGCTGCGATGTTAGAACAGTTTTGACTAGAATAAATGTTTATTTATTCCCTTTTGAGGATTTTTAGAAATGTAGCATTCCATTTTGCGTGATACTCTGATTTATTTTTGAAATTTTGAATTTGGGAAAACGGGGTGTTACAAAAATTACGGCTATGATTTCCGCTTCAGGTACAGCTTCTACAGGTAATTGTGTCTAGGCAGATGTTACCTTGCTGGATACTTTTATGATTCCTCCTTCTTATCAGTGTTTCAAGGATATTATCCCCGTTGTTTGGAAGCCTGCTACTGTTAATTGGGTAAAGGCTAACACGGATGGTTCTGTTATTGCTTCTGATGCATCTTGTGGTGGGATATTCAGTGATTACCGTGGCACCTTTTTGGGATATTTCTCTAGCAAGCTTGGCCGTCTTTCTGTGTTTGAGGTTGAGCTTATGGGGTTAATATTGGCTATGGAATTTGCGGCGCAGAATAATTGGTATATACTCTGGTTGTAAAGCGACTCTACTAGTGCGGTAAAGGCTTTCAAGAATCCTAGTATGGCTCCTTTTCGTTTACGGAATCGGTGGTCCAACTGTTTTCATCTCGGCCTTATGGTGGTTTGTTATCATATCTTCTGTGAAAGGAATTGTTGTGTGGATATGTTAGCGGAGATGAGACTGCTACTACTTGGGTTCACACCTTGCCTTCTCCGTTGTCGGCGGATTTTTCGAGGGACCGAAGTGGCTTACCGAATTTCAGATTTCTTTAACTTTTTCTTGTCCTTTTTTGCTATTTCTTTTTTTATCATTTCGAGGGTTTTGGCCTAGTTCCCCCTCTTGTAATTTTTTTTTTGGGTTAACTAAGTAAATGGTCCCTATAAATATTCAAAATTTTGTTTTTAGTCCCTACAAAATAAAATCACACTTTTTAGTCCCTGTAAACTTTTCCGTCATTACTCTTAGTCCCTGTAACATTTTCCATCAACATTTTTAGTCCCTGTAAAATGTTTACGTCAGGATTTTTGGTCCCTAAAATACTAAAGGAAAATGTCACATGGACTAAAAAATGTGATTTTATTTTGTAGGGACTAAAAACAAAATTCTGAATATTTATAAGGACCAATTACTTAATTAACCCTTTTTTTTTTTAATAATACATATTGAGAAGGCGGTAGAAGAAGGAAGTTTTTGTTGAATATCAACCTAATTGAGATGTTTCTGACGCTTCCATATACCTAATCTTTATGTTGGCTTATCCAACAACAAAAAATTCCCAACTCTAAAGATTTAATACAATCAACTCATTATCTAAAAGTCTCACCAGTTCGACATTATCCAATTTTTAAGAGATTGATTGAGATCTCTAAGCTCAATGCAAATTGCCAAATGACCCATGTTGGTCCTTTTCCATTTTTTTTGTTTAACAAAATAAATTGAAATAAAAAAATAATTATGTTTCCTATTCAACCGTATAAATCAAACAAACTAAACTGAAATTACATCCTTAATATTTTGCAACTGTGGTTGGTTCTTTGAAGACTTTGTCGTTTCTCTCTCTAAAAAAATTCTAAAGAGAGAAGAGAGAGCGTGTGAGATCATCAGAGTGGAGCCACACTTTGCTTGATCAATGAATTCTTTCTTTCATCTCTCAGCCTCCATCTTTTGACTTTTCAAAATTTCTTCATTTTTCATTTCACTTTCTTGATTTCTTCTCCTTTTCACACGTACAACTTGTGTTCCTTAATTCTGATCTCAAACTGTTTCAAACATCCTTGTACCTTTGTTCTTGTTCTTTTTTTTGTCACATAAAAAATAAAAACCAAAATTTGATCTTGAATTTTGATTCCATTTTAGATTCATATATTTATGACCCACAAATTTAAATCATCAAAGTTTGAAAATTTATCATTGATCAAATCAAATTTTAATTTCCATTGATAATGGGTTGTGCAAATTCCAAGCAAAAGCGATGTAGACATTGCAACAATACTTATTCACCAGTTCCAAGAAGCTATTCAATGCATGTTCATCACCCACCTCAATCTGATGAAGACAGTTATCATGTTGTTGCACTCACATCAACCACATTAGGTACTCTCAAACCACTCAATTCTTCTTCTTCTAATCAAAAGATTGTTCCTAGTGTTAATGGTGTTCATGATTTCAAGTTTTGTAATGGGAAAGTTAAAGAGAGTGAAAGTTTTAGGTTTGATAGAGAAAGTTTAATGCAAAAACTCAAGAAAGAAAAGGAAAATGAGAGAAGGGAGAAAGAGAAGAAGGAAGAAGGGTTGAAGAGTGATGAGAAAGTGAAAGAATTTTCAATGGGGTTGATTGAGGCAAAGACTTGGTCTAATATGATTGAAGAAAAGTTAACAAAAGTTGTTCCTAAGACACCAACGAGAACACCACCTGGTGAACCAGAAACAATCAACACATGGGAGTTAATGGAAGGCCTTGAAGATATTAGTCCTTTTCGATCGCCGAATCACTTCAAAAGCTTCTCTTTTGATGTCAATGGTGGTGAGAGTGTTGATCCTCCTAAACCAATGTGGCTTCAAATTACTGAGGAAGAATCAAAACTCAACCAGGTTGATTTTGATCCTGAAGTGATTTCGTCGTTTAGAAAGTCCTTACAAGAATTATCTCAAGATAGCCCTTTTTACCTTAAACAAACATCAATTGATGAAGAGGAAATGAAAGATGATGTTTTTGTGGATGTTAAGGTTGGTGGAAAGGAAAAGGTTGTGTTCTACTTCACAAGCTTAAGAGGGGTGAGAAAGACTTATGAAGATTGTTGCCATGTGAGGATGATTTTGAGAGGGTTAGGAGTGAGAGTTGATGAGAGAGATGTATCAATGCATTTAGGATTCAAGGACGAGCTAAGAGAGCTTTTAGGTGATTTGTATGGTGGAGGAGGATTGCCAAGGGTTTTTGTTGGTAGGAATTACATTGGTGGAGTTGAGGAAATTGAGAAACTTCATGAAGATGGAAAGTTAGAGAAATTGTTGGAATGTTGTGAGAAAATTGAGGATAGTTGTGGTGGATGTGAGAATTGTGGTGATATAAGGTTTGTTCCTTGTGAAACTTGCTTTGGAAGTTGTAAAATCTACTATGAAGACGGTGATGACGACGAGGAAGAATACGATGATCGTGGTCGTGAAGAAGGCGAGTTTGGATTCCAACGTTGTCCGGATTGCAATGAAAATGGACTAATTCGCTGCCCCGTGTGCTGCTACTAGTTACAACTTCCAGGTGATGTTTTACTACATGTTTCGATTATCTATGAGTTTGTCAGAATCATAATGTGTTACCGTGATTTTATCAAACTCATTGTGATTTCAGACATGTACTTATAGCATTGGTTTATACCAAATTTTGAGTTTTATCATTCAGGGTTATTTTGTATTTTTTTGTGAGATTTTTGTTGTATAGATAAGTCTTTGATATGGTGGATAGAGTGAATAACATGTTCTAATCACTTCCTCTGCATAACCAGTGCAGTTTGATGCAAAGTGTATACTTCTCATTTTACAGAAAAAGATAGAAAGGTTTATATACAATTTCCGTTCATGTAAAATTCAAAAGAATTGCAAAAGAAAATTACAAATACAAAGATAGGTAATATTACTTAGTATTTGCTTTCTTCCACTTAACAATGTGTTATCTTTTCTGCAATTTCATAATTGTAATATTTGGATGTCATTGTACTATGGAATTAATTGAAATTGAATCTGCAAAGGGAAACTTACATAATGCATTTGTTTGTTCATGAAACACAGACACAAAAACACATTAACATTCATAGATCAACACGGATAATAATTCGACAAAATAAAATAATTAATTGATTTCCGATTTAAAATGTGATGTTACATAACTTATTGTATTGTATGTTTTAGGTTTATGTGCTCAATGCAATTTCCACTATGCTTGTTCATCTTTATGCTACCAAATGTTGGCCACTTTACAAGTTATGATGATTAGTAGTTAGCACCTAGCACAACTTTTCTAGCACATGATTTTTTAATGGATTAGAATATTTTATATGAAAGTGTTTTATTAATCCCCTACCTTACATGTTTCATTTTATTTTTCAACATATCATAATTTAAAGCAACGGTCCACACTTTATTTGTTTTTGTTTTTTTTTATAAATTCAGGTTAAGTTGGACACAAAGTAGCATTTTAGGTAGACATTGTCTTTGGTCAACTTTGGCTAAGAGACTTGTGATTGAGTCAAATTAATGTATCTTTGGATTGAAAAGCTATGTATTGTTAATGTTCTCCACTACTCTTCCTAAAATTATTATAATAACTTTTTGTTTGTTTCTTTTTCCTTTTCTATACATGGCTTTCAAGATTACTTTAATAAATTAGATAATTACTTGTCAAAAATATATATTTTTTTAAGGATCGTCAAAAATATATATGTACTCTAAACAATTTCTTATAAAACCTAGTCAACAGTTGAAAAACACATGAAATATTATTCTCAAATTTCATGTCTGATTTTATAATTGAAAAATGTTAGTGTATTAGGGTGCGTTTGGTTTGCAAAACAGTAAGTACTAGATGTTAGTCTATTAGCTATTACGTTAGTTTTTTTTTTATCAAGACTTAAATTCTGTTTTTTTTAACTCGTTCGATCATTAATTCAAATCATTTGAATTACCTAATCTTCCAAATTATACGTCAATTATAAATGATGTATTCTGAACTTCGACTTTTTGATATTCAAATAACATTGTTCTTTTTCTTTTGACGATCCTAGCTTATGTAGTTACTTACTAATATTTTAGTTTTTTTTTTTTGGCAATTGCTAATATTGCTAGATTAACTACGCTTTGTTATTGTTAATAAGAGATTAATTACTCAAATATGTAATCAAGCAAAAAAAACAAGCATTGATATCTTCCGTTAGTAAGTTTTTCAACACACTTTGGTGTCGAAATCAAACTTTAATTAGAAGAATCTGAAACCCCTAATTTGAATTTGTGATCTTCTAAGAAGGAAACAGCACATTTTAGACTATATGGTCCACAACATATAAACATATAGATTTGAAAAGTCACCAATTTTGACCTCAGGTATCACACACACCGGCCATAACATACTCTTTCAAATGGGAACTTGAGTTTTGAAATAGATTTTCAAACTTTTTATTGCCATCTTTACTATTCATTAAAGGGTGGTTCCACAATTGTGTTACCTAGTTTTTTTTAAATACTGTTACCTAGCTAAATTATATAAAATTAATATTTCTTATTATCATTTAAGATAGATATTGACGTGTCCGTTTTTTTTTTCGACTGAAAATTATAGTCGGCTATTATCATAGGATAAATTGAACATTTTTTTTTAGGGAAGGATAAATTGAACATGAAATTGTAGAATGAATTGTGCTATTTATTAATTGACATTTTTATTTTAAATACTATATATTTAATTCAAATTTTAATGATAATTAGTTTAGATTTAATTTGTTATGATTATTTTAAGTATTGGAATTAGATTAGTAGATAAGATTCAATTTAAAACTTAAATTAAAATTAAATTAAATTTGTTTGAAATTAGAACAAATTTCAATTATTTAACTAGGAAAACAATGTTAAAATTATAAATCAAAGAGTTTAAATTAGAATAAAAAAAGCCACACCAAAATTAGATTATATATATTCATAAAATTTAGGACTATAGACCAATGTCGTGCCATTTACTAAAGAATACACAACTAAGAAACATGAGAAATGATACAAATGATTTGTGACAAAAAGAAGCAAACTATTTTTCCATACCTACTTTATGTCTTTTTTTAATCATCTTCCTGGGTTTATGTAGTGAATGGACCTAGCTAGAGGCAAGAAATTCTCAATAGGCTACACGTCTCTTGTCGTCCAATCAAAATCATAATCCATTTAGGTGGTTGGTTGTAGATGAAAGTTACAGTTCTTAAATGCTAGAAGTGTCAATTGCTTATATTTATTTGGAGGATAGTGTTAGATGTAGAATACTCAATACCTTAACAACAAAAAAGATGTAGAATACTCAAAATGTTAAATCCTTGGCCAAAATAAATTATGCATTGATTTTGAAGAGATAATGATCGCATATTCAAAAATTAGCAATAATTAAACTTTTTACAAAGACAAAAATTAGTAATAATTTATCAAATTTAACGGGGACTATAAACATTATTTTTTAAGCTATCATCTTGTTTTATGTGATCCAAGAACGCTTAGCTGAAATAGAACAGGTTTCGTCCTATGTTCGAATCTAGTTTTAGGCATGCAGCAGTGTTAAAACTCCTAGTGAAAGTTTGTCGCTTATTTGAGTCCTAAAATGTTTTGTGAAATTAGTGTCTGCAGTTGCGCGCGGAGGATACCCGATGAAAAAAATATATCATATTTTATGTGGCGATAAAATCTCTACATCATTACTAGAATATTAGAAAGAAGTTAAATAATACCCGTCTATCGGAATGAAAGCAACCTTGAAAATGGAGAAACTTTCACCACATTTGAAAGAGAGAAAAAACCTACTATTTTGTGTTGTGTGAAAGATGTACTCTTGATAAGTTATGGCTTATGGAAGTGCACTTTTAAAAACGTGGGTGTATAGTAGTGAGAGCATGAAGAAGTGTGTATGATTTCACAATGATAAAAATTAACTATAAATATATTGATCACCTAGTAAATTAAAATTGATTCTAATTGAGAGTGAATAAAATGTAAAAAGATTTATGGTTTGATATACTCATATAAAAATAATATATTCAAATATAAAAATCAAATGTAGACAAAAAATCATAATTCTAACTTCAGTTTAGCATGAATAGTGAAGATCAAATAAATTCTACTCGAAAATAGTAAAAAATATCAAAAATAATTCTACACTTCTTAAACAAATTTTGTCTATTTTTTAAAGTGAAATCAAACATACACGAAAAGCAGCGTCAAAATTATAAAGGGGAGGGGATCCACAAATTCACACAACTCGTTCAGCAGGACAAGCCTACCAAATCATGCCCACAGATGCTTGTAATTAACATGACTTTTCGTAGAAAAACTTACAAAGTATGATTATTACGGACAATGAGTGAAAGAAACATTCAAATAATCTTATATATCAATCCATGTAACTTTTTATTATTGAATAAAAGTAGGTTGGTCACGGCAAAAAAGTGGTTGGTTTGTAAAGGGAATGATAAAAAAAGTTAGGAATGAGATAATATTGGCTATGATACCTCTAAAAGCAAAACAATGTAGTTGGCAAAAAATCGGTTGAAACATTAAAATATTAGAAAGTAGTTAGCATGTTATTATGTAAATCAATGTCAGCTTATGTTAAAACTAAGTCACAAGTAACAACCAAGTGTGTTGGCAACATGAAAATCTGTTTGATGCAACTAAGTAATCTGACATAAGTTAAGTGATTTTTGAGGTACTACTGTTTTTCTTGTTTCAAAGGCTTCCTAATTAAGTTCAATAATGGTATCAGGATGGTGGCAAATAGATGTTTGAATCCAGACCGGAGAGATGCCTACATTTAATGTCTGACAATGCCTAAGACAAAATCATCTCTTGTAAAGAGAACCTAAGAAACTAAAAAAAATTACCTTGGGATGGACCTCGTGGCCTTTAATCAAGTCGAATCACCAGTACTGCTTCTTCTAGAAGAAGACCGATAAAGTGGACAAGCAAGCGAGATAAATAAAGACCTTATCCTTTACAACAAACTCTCATCGCATGTGTTTGGAAAAATTCAATTCCACGATCACAAAACACGTTACATTTGAAGCTACTATGTAGAGCTTCTAAATATCACAGTTGGTTTATGTACTGGAACGCGAGAATTACAAGTCTAATGCTAAACCAGACATGGAAATCATCTTATCACAACAGTCTTCAATAAATTAGATGAATGTCATCCAAAAAATAGCGTTACAGCGTCTTTGCAGGCACATCTCCCTCATTGGAGTACTAATGAAGGATTCATCAAGGAGAGATTCATCACCAACAAGATGATAATCACTGTATTTCAAAGCAGAAACAATTACAATGGATGATAGTGTAAACAATTTCAAGCTGAGTCCCAATTATATATCTCACCATAATGGGACATGGATCGCTACACTAGCAGGTTCATGCATTTACATGCTATAGGGAATCTTGGTTATTAATTTAAGATAAGACGATTCAGATTATACGGTCAATAATTAACTTTAAACAATCTCGACCAATAGTTTATCATCGAACAGCCGAAATCTATAATATGTTAGAGAACCAAATCGACCGTAATGTCATGTGGCAATACTATTTCCTAAATCTTAAACTATCTGCACAAATAATTGTATTATAAAATATCACTGGATTGTTGTTTATGCCTTCAATTTGTGTTTTGGAGAAACAGAGAAATCGTGACACGATTTCATCAACGTGTCACGATTTTCCAGGCAATGAGCATGTTTTCTGGATTCTCAATCGTGTCACGATTTTGGGAAAACGTGACACGATTTTCAGCTTGCTGGGAACGTTTTGAGGATAAGGTTGGTCGTACCTTGGGTCGTACGCATCAACCGTGTCACGATTTGGGAAAACGTGACACGATTTTGCTCGGATCTGAACACTTTATATGCAATCTTTGACCCATTTGTTGGATAAGCTTGGAGAAGCTCATAGAAACCAAAGGAGAGAACTTTTAGGGTTTTAAATACTAAATGTTGAGTGTCTTTGGGTGAGGTTCAAAGCTTCAAGATGTGAATCTTGGAGAACCAAAAGAGGGGGCTCTTGGGAAAAGGGTTGGTGCAATTTGGGAAGATTCATGGGGTTGGGAAACACATGAGTGAAGAGTCTTTTGTAAACACTTTGGAAGAGTGAAAATTCATGAGTGTCTTGTTCATTGGTGAGATTGGGAAAATGGGTAGAAATTAGGGTTGTTCTTTGTGAGCTTGTTGAAGTTAATTTCTTGTAACCCATTTTGTATATATTTGTAAGAACTCATTGATAGTGGATTGGAGAGATCAATCTCTCCCCCAGAGTAGACCAAGTTGGACCGAACTGGGTGAACATTTATTGGTGTTGTTATCTTTCCTTTTGCTCACTTTATCTTGTATATTCTTTGGTTGAATTATGGTTTTGCTATGCACTTGGTTTCTAGATTAGATCTAGATTGTTGTTGTTGCTTGTGGTAATTTACATTTGGTTATTGGTTGACTCCACGAATCTAAATTTCATTGGTGTGAAGTTTGAGATTTGAGTCCGAATTCACAACATGGATGTTTATTAGTAGTACATAGTAAATAAATCCCAGTACATACAAATATAAACTCAATGAGATGTTCTGAACATACACAAACCAATTGCTGCTCATCGCGGATTCTCCGAAACTAATGATATCAACATTTGCACCAGATAAGTAGCCGTATACGATATACCAATACAGTCACACCTTATTTGTTGTTTTATGCTTGTGTACAGCAGCCAAACATTTTAGTGTATGTTTTGGACTTTCATTTGTTTTAACGATGACCTAAATCAGCGGCTGATTTGGCCGCACGAGATAACATATCCGAAACCCAAAGAGCTCCTTTCGCGAAGTAGCTGCTATTGGCTATAGCACTACCAGCAGTCATAGCTGCTCTTCCAGTAACTATTGCCACAACTATAGCTGTTGTCACCGTTACGGTCACAGCTGATTTGGTGATATCTGTAACATGACAGTTCTCATCCACATATTTAAATGCTTCAGTGCCTGAATTTATGGTTTCAGTCAAACCAATTTTGTTGCTGAGTTCAGCAACCTTGTTTGCTGCTGTAGATGATACCTTGAGTGATTCGTCAAAAGCTTTTGCCATCACAAATGCATCTTTGCACAGCACAAATCCTTTAGCTACCATTGTTTTGACAACCTGTTGGGCCAGAGTCAATGCTTCTCTAGGAGAAGAAACAAACTTATCCATGTGCATATCATGTGGAAGAAAAAAATGTTGAAATAAGTTGGTAAATAAAGTTAAAACTACTAACCTTAAGAATAAATAATTAGATTAATTAATTAACTACGATGACACCTGTGAAATTATGTTTTGAGCCATTATGCAATTTAATTAAGTAACATGCCTAAGACTTTTATATGAATATTTTCGAAAGTGTAAAGAAAAAAAAAACTTAAATTCACACTTTGGTCAAACTAAAAGTAAGAGAGCTCTCTAAGGATTTTATGCATACTTGTGAGTATGTAATACTGTCTTCATGGTTTGGTGTATGATTGTTCAAGTTATTGCTGTCATCTGTATAAGTTTCCCAGCGTGAAATAGAAATGCATCGGTCCAAAATCATCCATCCCTGAAACAGCATTGGACCAAAATTAAGATGAATTGAATTGAACAGACACAATCACAATATATTAAGTAAAACAAAATTCTCTGATGTAATGGAATTGAAATTTCATATATAATCATTGTTCATCATCCATTGTAGTGTTATATTTGGAAAAGACGGGATCCAGTGAAGCTGTCTATCATTATTTAGATGCTGAACTTAAACAATCCATAAACATAATACAGTCATTTTCTTAATCAAAGTTGTTCCGGAGTGGGCGAAAACCCAATCCAGGCAAATTCATAAGTGGAGTCTATTTCCCTAAGCGTACGACGGAAGTCACTTAATTCTGACCGGGTGATTCATCTGACATTGACCCGGCAATAACGCCATATTATCATCCACTCTGCCTACTCAAAACCAACAGCATTTCCTGCTAAAAACACTACTCTCTTTCTACGCCTCTGAAAATGCTACGTGTTTACTATTTACGTATATCTCACCTCATTTATATGCTGCCTAACACACGTTTTCTACTCACTCCGACCATTCTCTCGGTCCACATTTGGATCAAAGAGTAAAACAAACTATATCTTACATTTCAGTAAGAAAGCATATAACGAAACTCCGTCACTATGTACCATGGCATTGAAATAGACATGTGACTTGATACAGCACGACACGGAAACACAATCACAACAATGGTGTGTTGAACAACATGTTGTAGAGCACATGTCTGATACACAAACCCACAACACCAAAAATTTCATGCTTTATAGATTTACAAAAATCGAAGTAGCACACAATTTATTGAAAGTTGAAAAGAACAAGGAAATTCATTATGTATTCAGTTGTTCCATGATATCCAACAAAGATGATAAAAGCCTTACATTCAGCAATAATGCAATTTCCAGGGCATAAGCATCCTTAAAAGTCACATATGCAGTAGACGCATAAACACTGGACCTGTATCATTATTAAAAGAAAAAAAAAAAGTAATTTCTTCGATTAGTTCCAAGAACTCTTCACATATACTATGAAGTAAACTAACAGTTCTACCATATAGGCCCTCCAACTTGCAACATGCAATCTTTCTATTCAACAGAAATATGAAATATAGTCGAGGAACAAATAGATAACATCTTTTAAATAATATTCTAAGCATTCCTGTAATTATTAAATGATCTTTACCACTATTAGGAGAAATAATACACTAGAAAAAGTTCAATATATTTCATTTCTAGGTAATCAGTAAAACTTTTAAACAAGAAACTGAATGAATAGTGAAGCTAAGATAAGCTGGAGTCTATTCTATTGTATCAAATACAGTTGTGCTATATGAACTTCTTTTGCAAAAACAATCTAAGTAGTTAACGAAGTTCAAATAACTGGTTGATGACGTTCAGTAAATGGTTAATAGATATATCAGGTCTCAAAACTCACTAACCCTTAATGTAAATTTTGTAGCCATGAATTTGGATGTCACAAACCACAATCTTCAGGTGTTTAAATCTTGATATAATGAAACACCTGAAATTATGGTTATCCATGTCCATATTTGTGGTTAATGAAGTTACTTTGTTACATTGTTCAAATATTTGGTTAATTATGTTTAGTAGTGTTGTAAATAGTTTATTTTAATTATTATTAGTAATTATTTGTATTGGGCCCATTAGTTTATTAGTCTTGCCCATCAAGTTACATTAGCCTATTGTAGTCGATGATTTTTGGAACTTTGGGTGTATTTGTGATGGATTCCGAAATTCTAAGTGTCATATGGTGATTTTCGAATTTTGGAGGAATTTTTGTGATGATTTTTGTTTCTTGGTGTTCTTGAGATGTTCATGTGTTCTTGAGATTGTTCATGAAATTTTTGTGAATTTTTGGTGTTTGATCTAAAAATATGAGAGAGAAAGAAATTGGTGTTTTTGGTGATTTGGTGACTTTTTCTGATTATTCTGACTGATGGGACCTCTGGCGCAGCAATCAATGCTGGCCTTAAATAGTAAAAAAACTAGGGTTTCTCTGGTACGATGAAAAGACTAAAATACCCCTGTTGGGCCAGACTTGGATAGAAAGACAATACATGACCAATAGCACACTGACACATGGACTTGACCAAACTTGGACTAAAAGACTTTAAATAATAAACCCAAATAAATAAATAAATAAATAAATGAAAATTAAAAACAAATAATAAAAGAAATAACAAACATGACTAAATAAAAATGTCCCTTCGGAACCAAAAAAATGAGGTATTTTAAAATACCTCTCTGCCGAAATTTCATCTGAGACGACGGAATTACACGGCTTTTAAAACGCGAATAAAATGGTAATTCAAAGATGTGAACAAAATGGGTTTTAACAATGCAAATTATATAATAAGTAAAACACAGATAAAATTGAGAAATTAAAATGCGAGTGACATTAAAATGTGAATGAAGTGAAAATTAAAATATGAATAAGATGCGACTAAAATGCGAATAAAATACAAATATGAATAGAATGTGGATGAAATGCTATTAAAATACGAATGATATGCGAAGTAAAAGTTTTAACTGGTCAAAATTTGGGGTATGACACCTATATAAACACATTAGTGGTTGTAAATTATTTAGAACTTTGAAATATATTCAGTTTTCACATGGTATCACGAGCTCTAGTTCTTGAGGGTCTCGCTTCAGCATAAAACCCCAGCCGCCTTAATTGCAGTCTAAAACCCTAGCCACCTTAATCGTGGCCTTTTTACTGCCTTAATTGCAGAATTTTTTCCTTGTTCACTGTGTCTCAATTCACACCCATCGTAAACCTCAAATCTGTCACTAGTCACGCCACTGTTCACTGTTCAGGTTACTGTTCCACGCTCCGGTGACCCTTTCCGTGCATGAGACCCACGTGCCGCCCTACAGATTGCTGTTTTCCACCGTTTTTTGACAGCTTGTAAATCGAAACATCCTCTTTTCCCTACAGACTGTCGTTTTCCACCGTTTGTTTGCTTTTTTGTCTGAATTTTTCCTTCATCAATGGCTGATGGAGATGAGGTGATCAATAACAAAACTGAAACAGGAGATTACAAATCCCTAGAATTACCAACCATACCCTCATCTTTCCGATTACATGAGAAGAATTATTTGAAGTGGTCTCAACTTGTGAAAACCACTTTAAAAGGTAAAGGAAAGGCCGGACACTTAACTGATGATCCTCCCGAAGAGAAAAGCCCCACGTTCAAGAAGTGGGATGAGGAAGACTCGGCCATCATGTCATGGTTATAGAGTTCAATGACTGAAGAAATTAGTGACAATTGCATGTTTCTCGATACTGCAAAGAACATTTGCAAATCTTTAGAAGAGTCTTATTCTAAAGCTAAAGATGATGCCCAAATATATGATGTGAAGGTGAAAACAATGGGTGCTAAACAGGGAAACAAAATTGTTACACAATATGCAAATCACCTCAAAACCTTGTGGATGGAGCTGGATCAGTACAGAGTTATAAAAGCCAAGTGTTCAGAAGATACATCGACGCTTAAGGAGTATATTGAGCAGGATAGAGTCTATGATTTTCTGGTGGGACTCAACCCTGAATATGACCAAGTTAGAGTGCAAATTCTTGGTCAGAAGACGGTACTTGGAATTAATGAGGTAGTGGCTACAGTGAGGAGTGAAGAAAGTAGAAGGGGGCTAATGTTGGACGTCCCTCCCATTGTGGAAAGCTCAGCAATGCTAGCTGAGAAGAGTTTGATCGTGACGGCTGACCAGAAGAAAGGGGAAGGAACCTATGTGGAGAAGAAAAGTGAAGAATTATTTTGTACTTTTTGTAAGAAATATCGCCACACTTGTGAAAAATGTTGGAGGTTGAATGGAAAGCCACCTGGAAGAGAATGGGGAAATGGAAAGCCACCTGATAGAGAATGGGATAAAAAGGGAGACTTACCAAAGAAGGGAGGACAAGCACACATGGCTACAGGCGCTAATGAAGCTAGTCCAAAAAAATGTCAAGCCACTCAACCAAGATGAGATAGAACAAATGAGACA
The DNA here is from genome assembly GCA_946800305.1 of Medicago arabica. Classification (NCBI taxonomy): domain Eukaryota; kingdom Viridiplantae; phylum Streptophyta; class Magnoliopsida; order Fabales; family Fabaceae; genus Medicago; species Medicago arabica. The sequence continues at coordinate 2,840,855 of OX326969.1, forward strand.
TTTCCTCACTAGGTTGGAGAAACCAACAGGTACTAGCTCTCTGGTATATTCAGGTACATTTCCATCTCTTTTTGGTGAATTTCCATTTTCTTTTGGACTTAATGCTTCAGATATACCCTTTAAACAATACTGGATATTAGATTCTGGAGCCACTGACCACATGACACCTTTACCCACACACTTTTCTACTTATTCACCTTGTCCTAGTAACAAAAAAATATCCATAGCCGATGGAACCCTTATAACTATAGCAGGTCAAGGGGATGTTCAACTTAATCCATTCATGACCCTAAACAATGTCCTTCATATCCCAAAATTATCCACTAGCCTAATTTCCATAAAAAAAAACTCACAAATGACCTATCATGTAATGTTATTTTCGATAATAACTCTTGTGTTTTTCAGGACAGAGAATCGGGGAGGACAAATGGAAATGCTAGAGAATGGAATGGTCTTTACTATTTGGATAACCAAGACTCAAGCCCAAAGTTACTTGGCAACAACTCTTTTTTTTCAGAATCAATAAAGACCAACAGGGAGAAGGTTCTCTTGTACCACTATCGCCTGGGTCATCCGTCGTTTAGAGTCATTAAGCATTTATTTCCTTTATTTTTTAAAACATTAGATGTTGAGAGTTTCAATGTGAGGTGTGTGAACTTGCTAAACACAAGCGTGTACCTTTTTTAGTCAGTAATAAAATGAGTACTTTTCCGTTTTATTTAGTTCATACAGATGTGTGGGGTCCCTCTAATGTTCCAAATATATCGGGTGCTCGTTGGTTTGTAACTTTTATTGATGATTGCACCTGGGTTACTTGGGTTTATTTGCTTAAACACAAATCTGAAGTTAGTTCTCTATTTTTTCAATTTTTCTCCATGATTAAAAATCAGTTTGATGTGAGCATTAAACGGATTAGATCCAATAATGCCAAAGATTATTTTAATCACAGTTTAAATTCATTCTGTCAAAAAGAAGGCATAATTCATGAGTCCTCCTGTGTTAAAACACCCCAACAAAATGGAATTGCTGAGAGGAAAAATGGTCATTTGTTGGATCAAACTCGTGCTATGTTATTCCAAAATAAAATTCCCAAGAAATATTGGGGAGAGGCGGTTTTAACCGCGTCTTATCTTATAAACCGCTTACCTTCTAGTGTTCTTGACTCCAAAACTCCTATGAAAGTTTTATCCTCATTCTATCTTGATTTGTCTACCTCTAGTAATCCCACCCCTAGAATATTTGGGTGTACATCGTTTGTCCATATCCATAGTGATGGTAGAGGCAAACTTGATCCTAGAGCTTTAAAATGTGTCTTTATAGGGTATTCTTCTACCCAAAAGGGTTACAAATGTTATCATCCTCCATCTCACAAATTCTTTGTCTCTCGAGATGTCACCTTCCATGAACAAGAAAGTTACTTTATTCAAACTCATCTTCAGGGGGAGTATTCATGTAAGGAAGATGAGTCTCTTTTACTTCCTGACCTTAATCTAGGACCACAAGTTGAGGTTGAAACTGGAGGTGACAATGTTGAGACAGAAGTTGATTCTGAAAATCATGTAAATGTTGAAGCCGATGTAAGATACGGGAAAAATATAAGGATTTATACACGAAAAAAGACCATTCCTGAATCTACTTATATCCAAGAGTCTGATCCAACATTACATGAGGTAACTTTGCTTGACCCTTCAAATTCTTATGATTCAATTTCTGAATTTTCTCATGCACATGAACCAGAATCTAACTCATCCACACCTGAGGAGCCAGAATCCATCCCAATAGAGCGTAAGAAACGGAAACCTGGAGAAGTACCACCAATAGATTCTTAAGGCTTACATCTTCTAATTGCCCTAAGAAAAGATCCTAGAACTTGTACCAATAAGCCATTCTACCCTCTAGCTAATTACCTATGCTTTGAACAATTATCACCTACCTATAAAGACTTCCTCACCAACCTAAACACTACCATTATACCCACCTCTTTATCTGAGGCATTGTCTGACAGGAAATGGAAACAAACCATGGATATGGAAATTGAGGCACTTGATAAGAACAATACTTGGAAATTGGTTCCTTTACCAAATGGAAAGAAACCTGTAGGGTGCAAATGGGTATACACTGTAAAATATAAGGCTGATGGTTCTATTGAGAGATACAAGGCAAGATTGGTAGCCAAAGGATTCACTCAGACTTATGGAGTAGATTACTCAGAGACATTTGCTCTTGTTGCAAAAATGAATACTCTCAGGGTGATATTATCTTTAGCAGCTAACTACAACTAGAACTTGCACCAATTTGATGTGAAAAATGCCTTCCTTCATGGAGAACTTGAAGAGGAGATCTACATGAATGTGTCCCCTGGATACGGTGGACATACTACTGCCAACACCTGTGTGTAACGCCCTACTTTTATTATTTATTATTTTATTGAGATTAGATGTCTTTTTATAATTTAGTCGATTTATTTTTGATGAAGTGATATTTTGTTATGTTATATGTTGGTATTTATTTGTATAATATATATGTTATCTGGTGTAGAAATATATTTGTTATTTTGTGTGGAAATATATATGTTATCTAGTATAGAAATATATTTGTATTTTGTGTGGAAATAGATATGTTATCTAGTATAGAAATATATTTGTTATTTTGTGTAGTGATATATTTGTTATTTGGTGTATTATTATTATTATTATTATTAAGTGGGGGAGAGATATATTTAATTTAGAAATAAATAAGATTATGAGGAAAAGAGTAGTTTTGGGGTGTAAGAGAAATTAGGGTTATTATATTAGGTAGCGAATAGAAAAGTTAGAAAACAGAAACACGTACAAGAGTTTTGAAGAAAAATGGAGAAAATCTTAGGAGAGAAGAATGTTGCTGCTAATTCAGGAGTAAATCTAAGGTAAGAGTGGGACTAACTTTCTTTAATCATAAGTATATGGTTTTGAAATAGGGTTTAACATGTTTGTTGTTGTTTTATTTTGATGATTAGAGAAGTTAGGGTTTGAAAAGAAGTTAGGGTTTTGAATTGCAATTTAATTGATGAAATTCGTGCTCTAGTTGTAATGATATGTTTGGGTATGTTAATTTGTTGATAAATGAATTGTTGATGATTGTTGTTGTTAATGTCATATTATGAATTTGGTATGAATTATATTGAGTTGTTGTTGTTGATTGTGATGATTTTGAATTAATGTGAAGTTTGAATAATATAAGTTGCTTTTTTTCTGATTTTTTTTATCTCTGCCCCGAATTTTGAAACGAAAACTGGTACTGATCGGTACAGAAATGGTCTTAGTTATAAACACGAAAGTTGTAGGTATGGATGTTAGTTTTCTAATGCCGTTGGTCTGACGTCAAAAAGATTTATATAACTTGAGTTATGGTCAAATTACTGCACGTAGGTCACAGTGAATTTTTATGGACCTTCTGCACAACTTTTTCGAATTTGAAACGAAAACCGGTATTGATCGGTACATAATTGGTCTTGGGTGTAAACATGAAAGTTTTAGATACTTTTGTTAGCTTTCCAGTGGCTTTGGTTTGACGTAAAAATGACTTTTAGTGTTTAAGTTATGATGAAAATACTCCAAGGAGATCTTAGCGAAATTGTACGGTGACAACATTCTCTGTTTCATGTTTTTGCGTCTTTTTCACACGTCTCTGTTTTAAATTGGTCTTTGGTATCAATATGAAAGTTGTTGATGATTGTGATATCTTTCTAGTATCCTTGGTTTGACATGAAAATATGTTATGTATAATTTATTATGTTTTTACAAAGATGCTGATGAATTGTTGATGTTTGAATACGATGTTATATGATGAATTGTTGATGTTTGAATTGTGCAATATTTGAAAGGAACACCAGGTAGAGGAATTTTGTTCGAAAGGAATGGAAGTGTGGGATTTGAAGCATACACTGATGCGGACTATGCAGGGTCAATTGTGGATAGGAGATCAATTACAGGATATTGCACTTTCCTGGATGGGAACCTTGTGACATGGAAAAGTAAAAAACAAAGTGTGGTATCTAGATCTAGTGCTGAAGCAGAGTTCAGGGCAATGGCACAAGGGATATGTGAATTACTATGGCTGAGAAGCATCTTGAAAGACTTGAGGATAAAGATTGATGAACCAATGAGACTCTATTGTGATAATAAATCTGCTATTAGCATAGCCCATAATCCAGTGCAGCATGACAGAACCAAACATATTGAAGTTGACAGACACTTTATCAAAGAAAAGTTAGACAGTGGTCTAATTTGCACTCTATATGTCTCTTTCCAAGGCAACCTTGCAGATCTTCTAACAAAGGGGCTGAACAACAATAACTTTGAAAATTTTGTTTCCAAGCTGGGAATGATTGATATTCATTCACCAGCTTGAGGGGGAGTATTGTAAATAGTTTATTTTAATTATTATTAGTAATTATTTGTATTGGGCCCATTAGTTTATTAGTCTTGCCCATCAAGTTACATTAGCCTATATAAACACATTAGTGGTTGTAAATTATTTAGAACTTTGAAATATATTCAGTTTTCACAAGTAGATTACGTTAACCAAGTCCAAATTCGTGGTTAATGAAGTTACATAGTTGATAAATGAGTTTCGACACCAGGTGTATTCCTTAACCATCTAATGAACCTAATTAACGACTTATTTGAACTGTGTTAACCACTTAAAAAGTTGTCACCAAAAATTGCCCAAATTTAGTTGTACAAAAATCATTTCTCTTTCAAATACTAAGGACATGAAATAAACTTTCCAAACTGTAGCGTGAACTTAAGAAGGAAGTTGAAATGTGAAGGATAGCTACACAAATCAAATTCATACATCTCTAAGATATCAAATTCCTTTATACATTCTCAGGTGTGTATGTTGCAGAAAACTTATTCAATGAAGGTGACAAGACTAAGCAACAATTAATCCATTATGTAATCATAAACCAGGAACAAATTCAAAAACTTTTTTCAATTTTGAACAAAAAGTTTCATTTTGACTAGAAGAAAATTTACCAATAAACAATGTTAAGTAACATTACCTTATCACATCAACACGTTCAATTGCACCACAATATGCAAAAAAAATGTTCACATCATTCTCTGTCGCTCTTGGGGTTAAGTTTGTAATTTCAGCAGTATAGCCATTGCGATACATGATTGTTAACTGATTGAAGATTCAACAACCTGCATAAAGCAAAGCCAGTAAAAAAAATTAAGAAAGCAAGTCAAAATTTTGAAACATGATATGAACAAAAAGAGGGTGATCCTGCAAGGAATATTAATGTTACTTCAGATACTGATAGTTAAAAGGCATATATTAATGTTACAACATTAGAACACTATACAACACGAAAATAGGCGATGAAAGGAATATGAGATATTATTGGTTCATCACAATCTTCCATTATCTATTTTTCCTTATGAATGGTGTTGTGTTTTACGCTTCCGTAATAGTGTGTGACATTCGTAACAGAGTTTTAAGGTTGTATCGGCTTTTTGTCACGGTCGAAACGAGCGTTTCGGTGTGATTTTTCTATCTCATCTTAAAAATAGGTAAAATCGGTACCGGTGACTACCTTTACCTTTTTGTCACGGCCGTTTTCGCGGTAACGGATCCGTATTTAAAACCTTGATCAAAGACATATGCATGATTGGTTGAACTATATGTGATCAATAGTTTGTGTTCTTGTGTGCCATTGATTATCTAATCTAACAAAATATCAAGCAAATTATATTAAAACATACAATAAAAATATATTGCTTTGATTCCAGAAGTAAGAGACAAACAATAAAAATGACAAAGTGACAAAACCAACATGAGAAAACAAAGTAAGTACCTTGAAAGAGTGAAGCAATATTGAAAATAGTGAAAAAAGTTTTTTACGTGTCAATTTGTATTTGAAGTGAAACAGAGGAAGATGGAAGAAAAACAGAGAAGGGAAAGTGAAAGTGTGTGACCACAAGAGATGGGGGCTATGTTGAATCCCACGCGCGCTCTGCCATTTCTCTTTTTATAAAGTAAATGTTATGGTTGGAGGCTTCTAGCCTTAGTTTATAAACCAATTTCATACAATAATTTGCATAATTTTTAATATTTTTTTTTGACAAATTTGCTTAATTTTTTTACTTTTACGAATTTAATTAATATATTTCGTTGATGTATAACTATTTTAAACATTCATTCAATAATGTGATGACACGTTGTCATACCTTAATTTTTGACCTAAGATTTACTCGACATTATTTTTAAATGCATACTAATTTATTTTACATGACCAAATGATTTTTTATGCAAATATCTTTTTTTTTTCTTTTCATGTTCAGTTATTCTTTAGTCAACTACTTTCTTCTCTTAAAGGTTTTAAATGGAATCATATCATTGTTTCTTTTGATATGAAAAATTTATACATGATTATATTCATTATCATTATTACTGTTCCAACCTTTGTTATATTTTTTTTCTTTTCAAATCAACCTTGACTTTGTTTCACATAATTGTCGGTTTTATGGGCTTTAAAGAGCAACTTAAATTTCTTTTAATTGTGCTTTGGCTGACTTTTTTTTCTTCAAATGCTCATCACTCAACATTTTTGTATAAATAGGAGCATTTGGCAATCATTTGGGGACATCAAAAATTTCTCTTGATTTGTCAGAGAGTTTTCTCTCTTCTTCCTCCCTTATCTTGTGTTGACGAGTTATTCTTTTTCTCCTCTAATTATTTCTGTCCCTTCGAAAAAGTCTCTTCAAAATTTTATCCCTTCGGTTATCCCTGCCTTTTATTTTCTTTTATTTTTTTTTTCATCCATTTTATTTCTTGTTATTTTCTTTTGCATTTCATTTTATTATTTAGTATCATCATATAATTATTGTCATTTACTTATTTGCATAGATTTAGAATGTACTTAGGTCCAATGTAAATATAAATGAGAACAATCATGCATATGTCTTTACTTTATTTATTTTTCCGCTTTGATATATTAAAAAAAATGCAAAAAATATTAGGTTAGTGGTTTCGTGGTAATCCAACGTCACTACAAAAACCCCATCGCGCTTTTATTTTATTGTCACGTTAGTTTTTAGGTTTTTAATTAAAATTCAAAAAGGACAAAAATATGCAAATAATCAACAATTCACAAAAAATAATTTTTCATAATAAACCTTGATTGTCAATCAAGTGACGTTCCATTTTTTCGTTTTTTCCTTAATCAAATTTCAATTCATTTAAGAGGGGATGTTACATTGTGTCTGTTTGCTGTTTTTGCAGGCAACATGCTGAGACTTCACAACACATTTTCTTTGAATGTACTGTGACCCATAGTCTCTGGGAGTGGTTCAGTAAGGGCACTGACTGCACATTAGATTGTAGCAGCTGTTTGCAACTTCTTTTGGGAAGGACTGGTGTTGAGAGTACTTTTGTCCATCAGATTCTCAATGCTGCTATCATCCATATCATTTGGGCCATTTGGATTGAAAGGAATCAAAGATGCTTTCACAACAAGCAACTATCCATGACCACTATATTCAATCATATTCTTGCAGAAGTTAACCTTAGCTACAAATTAGGCATGGTTAATTGCAATTCTAATATGCATGATTTCAGGATCTCTAAGTTGTTCAATATTCCTTTTAGGAGCAAAAGAATCTCAATGGTTCAGCACATTGCCTGGACACCTCCTTCTGGTGCGACTATTAAATTGAATTGTGATGGTTCAGTCATTGGAACTCATCCCTGTGGTGCCTTGGGAATTGTGCTTAGAAACTCTAGCTCTGAGTTCTTAGGGGCCATTGTTAGTAACATTGGTCATGCCTCTCCTTTAGAAGCAGAATTCAGCGCCTGTATGCTTGCCATGGAAAGAGCGCAGCACATGCATTTGACTGACATATGCCTGGAAACTGATTCCATTCAGGTGGTTCAAGCTTTCAATCAAGACATTGGGATCCCTTGGCAGATGCGAGCTAGATGGTACAACTGCAAAAAGTTTTGTTCAAGCATCAGAAGTTCTTGTGTTCACATCCTTAGAGAAGGCAACATGGTGGCCGATGCTTTGGCCAAAAATGGGCAAGGGCTCTTTGCCTACTCCTCTCAATGGTGGGCCTCACCACCTCCTTTTATACACTCTCTTCTTAGGAGGGATAGCCATCGGTTACCTTACACTAGATTGGATATGTGGTGATGATCTCCCTCCTTCTTGCTTTGTGGAGGGTTGTCTTTAGTTTTTTTTCTGCTTTTCTCTTTTTGGATTCTTCTTGTATGCGGTTCAGGAAGCTCCTGACATTTATATTGCATTTTTAATTCGATCAAAAAAAAAACCATACTTCAAGTAATTTTCTTTTAACATAAAAAACACAAACAAATTTTATTTTTGCCACTTTGGCTTTTACATTTTAAAACTTTTTTTCAAAATTAATAAAAAACACATAACCAATCAAACGTCAATTTCAACCCCGAACTACGAGGTTTTAATCTCTCACGGGTACGTAGGCAAAGGACCTTGTCCTCTCAAATCAATAAAAAACGTAGATAATAGGCTTCTCTTTTTCTTTTTCTTTTAATCATTTTAAATCTAATTTCAAAAAGCAAGCAAATTTATAGCACAAAAATTAAATAAAATCAAGAGATTCTCGTAGAGTACTACGAACATAAAGGGTGCTCATATCTTCCCTTTATGTAATCAACCCCCAAATCCTTAATATTTAAAGGGTTAATAGTGTTTTTCATCCTTGTAATATAGGTCATTTCCGGTTTTCGCCCCTGTAAAATATTCAGTTTGATTTGTGTCCATGTAAAAAAAAAATCCGGAAAACCACCCTCCTCCCTCCAACTCACCAATTATGCATATGTGGCGCTGACATGGATTTTATTTTCATTATTTTTTTTTTCACTTGCCACGTGTAAAAAAAATTTTAAAAATTCAAAAAAATAATATAAATACATTTATATTAATTTAGAAATAAAAAATAATTAAAAAAATTTAAAAATTAATTTTCGAAAATAAAAAATTAGAAAAAATTAAGGTATTTTATTTTTACGGATATTTTTTAAAAAAATATTACCAAAATTTTTATTTTTTGTATAAAAAAACGAATTTTTTTTAATTTCGAAAGAAAAATCTAACCTTTTTTCGAAAATGATTTTTTTCCAATATTTTAATTTCTAAAAAGATTTTATAAAAATTATGGAATAAAATTTTCGAAACAAAAAATCTAAATTTGTAGGAAAATTTTAAAAAACTTTTTTTTGAAAATTCAGGAAAATAAAAAAACGATAAGATTTAAAAATAAAATTCAGGAAAATAATTTTTTTTTAAAATAAAAAATTTGTCAAAATTAGAAAACAATTCAGGATTTTTTTTTACAGAAATTCAAAAATAAAAAAATTCAAAATTTTTATAAAGTCAGATTTTTTTTTCAAAAATTTTACTCCTGAATTTTTATAAAATCATTTTCGAAAATAATTAGAAAAAAAGTTCTGATTTTTCTCTTGAAATAAAAAAATTCCTAAAAAAAATCATTTTCGAAAAAGGTTAGATTTTTCTTTCGAAATTAAAAAATTCGTTTTTTAATACAAAAAAAAAATTGGAAATATTTTTTTTAAAAATGTCCGTAAAAATGAAATTCCTGATTTTTTTACAATTTTTTATTTTCGAAAATTAATTTTTATTTCTAAATTAATATAAATGAATTTATATTATTTTTTAAAAGATTTTTACATGTAAAAAGTGAAAAAAATAAATAAATAATGAAAATAAAAGTCATGGCAGCGCCATATATGCATAATTGGTGAGTTGGAGGGAGGAGGGTGGTTTTCCGGAATTTTTTTTTTACAAGGACACAAATCAAACCGAAAATTTTACAGGGGCGAAAACCGAAAATGGTCAATATTACTGGGTTGAAAAACACTATTAACCCATCTTTAAAAATGTGGTATTTGAACATTTTTCCACTTTCTTTTGAAAAATTAAAAGTTCAGTCGTGAAATAAATAGTGAGTCAAACGCTAATCAAATAGCCTTAATCTCCAAAAAATGACGCGACACACATGAATTAATGAATATGAAAATACATGAATTATCATACTCGTTAATTGACGTGAAAACACATCATTAGACGTAAGTATAAAATAGTTATACACCTGACAAAGTATATTAATTAAAATATATTTTTATATTAGTTTTGCGACCGATACATACTCAAATAAACATATAGAATAGGCAAAGTGTGGTGACCCGTGTTTCAACCTAAAATCGCACATAAAATATTCTCTCAAGAAAAACATTAGGTTGTAATAACGAGGACAATATTTGTCGTGATGTTGACTTAAGATCTTCGAGTGTGTTCTTCTTAAGACTCAAGTTCGACTTTTCTCTGTGTCAATTTCGGTGAGCTAATTTGCCTTGAAAAAAGGACAAAGTTTGCATATTTGCAACAAAAACTATTTTAACATAAATGTTATTTTCAAGTTTTTTTTTTGTTTTGTTTTATTTTATCAAGTAGTCTCGCGGTTAAAAGTTCATATTTTTAGTTGAATAAGTGGAGTGAAGTTGGAACTCCGACTCATACACATATAATGTAAGGTCTCTACCAGATGAACTAAGTTCGTGGAGGACATTCTTTTCAAATTTTGAATGTAATATATAATATTTTTTTTTTCAATTTTAATATTATATTTAGGGTCTTGTTAAGGTTTCCCAATTAAGAAATTATTCTTTGAAAAAGTTTTACACTTCAATTTCCGATTCATTAAATGCACAATTTGTCATAAAAATTACTATTTAAAGTCCTTAAAGAATGTCCTTGCCCTAAGGCATTCGTTAATATTTCCCTTATATTTATTATTCATAACTTTTAAATTAATAGTGAATGCATGTATTTAACAGAAATAATTTGATACTATCACTATCCACTTTATTTGATTTTTTGGTCAAACTTTTGCAATTTTATTTATTTATTTATGTGAAACAAGCAACTATTACCTGATAAAGAGACCATTTTAAGAAGCTAAAATTGGATTCCTTTTAAAAAAAAATCGATTGACTATTATTTATTTAATATTTACTCTTTAATAAAATTAAATAATAAATAGTAAAGCCAAGTGAAATTATTTAATGTTTACTTTTTAATACCATTTTGGTTCAAATGATAAGAGATGCTTTTTTTTTAAGAGAAAATAACTTATATCATTTCATTAAAAATAAGATCAGTAATACATGTTGGAATATCATCAAAGACATGAAAGCTAGTACTCAATGTGGTTGCCTTAGCTAATGTGTGCGCAACCTCATTTGCTTGCCTCCTAATAAACTCGCATGAGAGTTTGCTATATAAGTGCTACATAATTGGATGCTACTATCTACCGAATTGCATGATGTAAGTCCAGGGCCTCCCCAACATCGACAGAACAAACCGGAGTAAACCACATGGTTTTTGAGCGGACATGGTTTCCATTTGAGTCTCGGATGCACATACCCAATCCTACCTTATTGCTGGTATTTGAAAAGGAGGCATCAACATTACATTTGTATCTTCCACTCCTCGGTTTCCTCCACTTGAAATTTAGACTCCCGTTATGGTGGGACGTGCTTTGAATCGAATATATGTTATTCTGACTTGTAGGATTTTGGTTACGATTTGCATTCCTCCAACCTTCTAAGAGGTGTTTAGCTCTTTCCAAAATTGTAACACTCGAGTCTGACATATGTTGCCACAATTTGAAATTTCTAGCTTTCCAAATGCTCCACATTATGGTGACTATGTTCTCAATCTGAGCTGTAGACAACTTTTGCAACAAGTTAAAAATGATATCTGGAGCATTATTAAACTGATTCAGAGACAGAGAAATCAAATGCCAAACATAAGCTGAGAGCCAGATATCAATTTATGCCTGGCAGTTAAAAAGTATGTAGTAGCTATCTTCTTGGGGGTCTTCACACCTGACACAATTTGATGGGCAATTGACACCCCTGCTTCGCAGCTTCACCCACGTTGAAAAACAGTCTCTACAAATTCTCCACACCAAATTCTTGACTTTGGGAGGCACTTTCAATTTTCAGATAGCACTCCAATACCCAAGCTTTCACAAGTGATCATTGTTAATAACATCTTCAATGCAAATGCGATAAGCACTTCTAACAGAGTAACACCTATTCTTTTCCGCCTTCCAGACCAACTTATCCATCTGGACCTACTGGTGTAGAGGAGTGTTTATAATGTGTTGGATTGTTTCACTCACAAATACCTGACGAATCAACTATTCATTCCATACTTTATCATCTTGATCAATTAAATGTCTTACGGTATAAGGTTGAAGAGCCAGCATGTCGGGGCCAACAAGAGGAATGCTAGATCATGTCCTAATCCATGGCTCACTAACAATAGGAATATTAAAACCAAAACCAATTTTCCAGCGGGCACCTTGTCGAACAACCACTTTGGCGTTAAAAATACTACGCCAAACAAAACTTGGATTATGTCCCAATTTAGCATCCAGGTAACTATTATTCGGGTAATACTGAGCTTTAAAAATTCTTGAGACAAGGCTATCTGAATTAGTTTGTAGTTTCCAAACCTGTTTACCAAGCATTGCAACGTTGAAAGCTGCCAAATCTTTGAAACCCATTCCTCCATAGGTTTTGAGAACAAATAGTTTTTCCCAGGATAGCCAATGCAACCCTTTATTACTTGTACCTCCACGACCCCACCAGAATGTGATCATCATCTTTTCAATTTCATCTAGGAGTGAATTCGGTTACCTAAAAATGCTCATATCATATGACGGAATAGCTTGAAGGAAGTATTTGATCATGACCTCCCTACCTGCTTTGGACAAACATTTGCTACTCCAACTGCTGATTTTCTGCCGCACCATATCCTTGATGAAACTTAAAGTTGCCTTTTTACTGCGTCCTACCATTGAAGGTAGACCAATATACTTGCCAGACCACACACACTCCTAAAATGTTGGTGATGGATTGTTGTAGTGGTTCTTGAACATTTCTACTGAAAAAGATTTCAGACTTAGGAAGACTGATAGCTTGACCTGATGCTTCCTCATACTGCGTTTAAGTCTGCTTCATCACAATTTCCTGGCTCTCCTCTGCTTGAAAGAACAAGAAACAATCATCAGCGAAAAGTAAATGTGATACCCTCAGAGCAATACGGCAAACACGAACACCTTGAAGATCCCCTCTATTCTCTGCATTTATGATCAGCACCGATAAACCTTCAACACAAAGAATGAATAAATATGGTGACAACGGATCACCTTGTCTTAGTCCACGTCCTGAAATGATAGGTGATGACAGTCAGTCATTCACTTTTTTTTAGAATCTTTTTAATTAAGTTTTAGTCTACTTTTGTTTATTTAGTATTCAATTTAGAATCATTTTAAATATAGTTGGCAAAAAATCGGTTGAAACATTAAAATATTAGAAAGTAGTTAGCATGTTATTATGTAAATCAATGTCAGCTTATGTTAAAACTAAGTCACAAGTAACAACCAAGTGTGTTGGCAACATGAAAATCTGTTTGATGCAACTAAGTAATCTGACATAAGTTAAGTGATTTTGGAGGTACTACTATTTTTCTTGTTTCAAAGGCTTCCATATTAAGTTCAATAATTGCATTGGGATGGTGGCAATAGATGTTTGGATCCATACCGGAGAGGTGCCTACATTTAACGTTTGACAATGCCTTAGAGAGAACTATCTCTTTTGGAAAAAAAAATCAACTTCACGGTCACAAAACACGTTACATTTGAAGCTACTATGTGGAGCTTCTAAATATCACGTTGGTTTCTGCATTGGGACACGAAAATTACAAGTCTAGCGCTAAAATGAACTTATAAATCATCTTATCACGATAGTCTTAACTAAATTAGATGATTGCCGTCCAAAAAAAAATCCATTACATTATATATCACAATGTAAACCACGTTTTAACTCAACCTTACTTTAGCGTTAGAGTGTTTTTGCATGCACATATCCCTCATTGGAGTACCAATGGAGGATTCATCACCAACAAGGTGCTAATCACTGTATTTCAAGGCAGAAACAACCACAATGCATGATAGTGTAAATTTCAAGCTGAGGCCCAATCATATATCTCACCATAATGGGACATGGATCGCCTGCACTAGCAGGTTCATGCAGTTACACGCTATAGGGAATCTTGGTTATTAATATAAGATCAGACGGTTCTGATTATACGGTCAATAATTAACTTTAAACAATCTCGACCAGTAATTTATCATCAGACAACAGAGATCTATAACGCGTCAGGGAACCAAATCCACCGCAATGTCATGTGGCAAATAACTGTATTATAAAATATGACTGGATGTTTATCAGCAGTACATAGTAGTAAATAAATTGAACAAAACTAGGGAATAGAAAAATAAACAAGAAACTATCCCAATACATACAAATATAAACTCAATCAGTTGTTGTGATTTCTATAAGGATACATACACAAACCAGTTGCTGCTCATCATGGATTCTCCAAAACTAATGATATCAACATTTGCACCAGATAAGTAGCCGTATACGATATACCAATACAGTCACACCAAATAAATGTTGTTTTTTTCTTGTGTACAACAGCCAAACATTTTAGTGTATGTTTTGGACTTTCATTTGTTTTGATGATGACCTAAATCAGCGGCTGATTTCGCCGCACGAGATAACATATCCGAAACCCAAAGAGCTCCTTTCGCAAAGTAGCTGCTATTGGCTATAGCACTACCAGCAGCCATAGCAGCTCTCCCGGTAACTGTCGCTACAACTATAGCGGTCGTCCCTGTTACGGTCACTGCTGATTTGGTGATATCTGTAACATGATAGTTCTCATCCACAGATTTAAATGCTTCAATGCCTGAATTTATGGTTTCAGTCAACCCGATTTTGTTGCTGAGTTCAGCAACCTTGTTTGCTGCTGTAGATGATACACTGCGCGATTCGTCAAAAGCTTTTGCCATCACAAATGCATCTTTGCTCAGCACAAATCCTTTAGCTACCATTGTTTTCACAACCTGTTGGGCCATAGTAAGTGCTTCACCAGGAGAAGAAACAAACTTGTCCATGTGCATATCCTGTCGAAGAAAAGACATGTTGAAAAAAGTTGACAAATAAGTCAAAACTACTAATTTAGATTAATTAATTAATTATGATGAGTGAAATTATGTTTGGAGCCATTATGCAATTTAATTAAGTAACAGGCCTAAGGATTTAGTGTCAGAAGTTGAAAACTTCCTACAACTGTTAATAACGATCGAACAGGATCAATAACTTTATCTCTCCCATAAGGTTTCTTTGTCATCTGTCATTAATAACAGGTCTTGCAAAAGAATGAACAGGTAATGGTTAGATTGTGATTAGGACGATGATTACTTCTACTCTCTACCATCATACCATCATGGAAGAAGGTATGTTTCTTTTATGTTGTGAGAATCATAAACTCTGAAGTATTTATTATTATGGTAGGTTTCTTTACTGCAGCTTACAGTAACAAGAAGCGACGAATCAAGACAGGAGTACACAAGCCAACTACAAAAGGCCAACGAAAAAATAGATTGTGAAACAATTTACTAAGGCCTTATTTGGATAAACAACTTAATTAAGCGCTTATAACATAAAATATTCAAATTGTTTTTATATCAGCCATAAGCTATTTTTCATAAGCTATCCTGGAGATTTACGACTTTCCAATTTTCCTAAACATAAATTTCCCACATTCTGAACATTGAATTATATTCAAATAACTATAATTTCTGTGCTATACACTTGAACATGTGTATTCATTTCAACGGTATCAAAGCAGTGATCTCAAATTGTTACGCTATAGTTTATGAATATCTCCGAAAATGTAAAGAGAAAAAAGATTTTTCTCTATAAGTAAGAGAGCATTCTAAGGAAGGATTTTATGCATACTTGTGAGTATGTAATACTGTCTTCATGGTTTGGTGTATGATTGTTCCAGTTATTGCTATCATCGGTATAAGTTTCCCAGCGTGAAATAGAAATGCATTGGTCCAAAATCATCGATCCCTGAAACAGCATTGGACCAAAATCAAGATGAGTTGAATTGAAGAGACACAAATATCACGATATATTTAGTAAAACAAAATTCTCTGATGTAATGGAATTAAAATTTCATATATAATTATTGCTCATTATCCATTGTAGAGTTATATTTGGAAAAGACAGGACCCAATGAAGCTGTCTATCAGTATTTAGATGCTGAACTTAAACAATCATAAACAAAATACAATCATTTTCTACATCAAAGTTGTTCTGGAGTGAGGCCTAAACCAGACCATTCATAGGCGGAGTCTATTTCACAAAGCTTCCGCCAGAAGTCAATTAATCCTGAACGTGTGATTCATCTGACATTGATCCACCAATCACGCCATGTCATCCACTCTGTCTTCTGAAAAGCAATGATATTTCCCGCCGAAAACACTACTCTCATGCCACCCCTTTGAAAGGACTTGTTTATTCTGTACCTCCAACTCACCTCGTTCATATATTGACTTGAGCATTATAGTACTAGCATGTAAACCATCCCCGCCAACGTACTCGTGTTACTGTACACCGCCTAACACACACGTCTGCTACTCACTCCGACCATTCTCTCGGTACACATTTGGATAAAAAAGTAAAACAAACTAAAAAAAGATTTCAAATATATCTTACATTTCAGTAAGAAAGCATATAACGACACTCCATCACAAACTATGTACCATGGCATTGAAATAGACATGTAACTTGATACAACACGACACGGAAACACAACCACAACATTGGTGTGTTGAACAACATGTTGCAGAGCACATGTCGGATACACAAACCCACAACACCAAAACTTTCATGCTTAATAGAATTACAAATATCTAAGTAGTACACAATTTATTGAAAGTTGAAAAGAACAAGGAAAATCATTATGTATTCAGTTGTTCCATGATATCCAACAAAGATAATAAAAGCCTTACATTGAGCAGTAATGCAGTTTCCATGGCATAAGCATCCCTAAAAGTCACATATGCAGTAGACTCATAATCACTGGACCTGTATCATTATTAAGAAAAAGTCATTTTTTCAATTAGTTCCAAGAACTATTCACATATACTATGAAATCTTTCTATTCAAAAGAAATATGAAATATAGTCAAGAAACAAATAGATAACATTTTTTAAATAATATTCTATATCAGCATCCTAGTAAATATTAAACTTTGTCAAATTTTGATGACATGGATAAGCATGGTAATTGTTATTGATTACAAAAACTGACTATTATGGTACATTTAAGAAGATAATTGCACAGCTTCATTAAACGATCTTTACCACTGTTAGGAGAAATAATACATTAGAAAAAGTTCAGTATATTTCATTTCTAGATAATCAGTAAAACTTTTTAACAAGAAACTGTATGAACAGTGAAGCTAAGATAAACTGGAGTCTATTCTACTCTACAATACAGTTGTGTTAGTCGAACAACAAAAATTTAACAACTTTTGCAACAACAACCTAAGTCATTACGTCAGTTCAAATAGGTGGTTAGTTACGTTCAGTAGATATTAATAGATATATCAAGTGTCAAAACTCATTAACCATTAACGCAATTTCGTTAAATATGAATTTGAAAGTCATCGACCACGGTTTTCAAGTGTGCAAATCCTGATGTAGTGAAACACCTGAAAGTTATAGTAAACTGCGTCCAAATTCTTGGTTAATGAAGTTAGGTTTGACATTAAACTCAAACCTAGACACAAAAGGTTTCATTTTAACTAGTAGAGAATTTACCAATAAAAAATGTTAAGTAACATTACCTTATCACGTCAACACGCTCGATTACACCACAGTATCCAAAAAAATTGTGCACATCGTTCTCAGTAGCTCTTGGAGATAAGTTTGTGATTTCAGCAGTATAACCACCAGGATACATAATTATCGAGCGATCGTAAGATATCAAAATGGAACAGAAATAGATTCCACAAACCTGCAGAAAGCAAAGCAAGTCAAAACTTTGACACCAAATTAGAACAAAAGAGAGTGATCCATTTGTGAGACTATACAATGCAATGTTAGAGCAAACAATGAAGATAAAGTAGTAGGCCAACATTAAACGTAGCATTTTAATCTATGTAGCCCCAACACTCCATACTGAAGGTGTGTCCGATGTTTGACATGTGCCAATGTCCGACATTGACACATGTGATTATTATATTAAATGACGCTCATTTTCTCAAATTACTAGTGGTATTTAATATTCAATGTCGTGTTTGGTGTCTGTATCTCTGGAACCGTGCTTCATAGCCGATAAATATCAGTTAGGAACATTATTTGCACAAATCACCATCAATTTCAGCCTAAAAAACTGATGTCCCTAATCACATAACTAACAAAATCCAACACAATCAAGTTCTTACATCTAAAAATAAAAATATTGATTAAAATAAATAAAACAAGATTGATTAAAACATACAATAAAAAACAAAGTACCTTTGAAAGAGTGAAGCAATATTGAAAATTGTGAAAAAGGTGAAGTGTTTTTATTATGTGAATTTGTATTTGAAGTGAAACAGAGGAGAATAAAAGAGAAGAGAAACAGAGAAGGGAAAGTGAAAGTGTGTGACCACAAGAGATAGGTGCTTATATCGTCTCAATTATGGTTATGATTATGGGAAGAAAGAGAGAAAGAAAAAAATAGTTATTGGAATCCCACGCGCGCTTGCCTTTTGTTGGCTTAGAAAGTGTCAAAGTGTGGTGACAAGGGTTCCAACTTAAAATTGCACATAAAATTCTGATGATTTATTTATCTTATTTTATGATTCTTATGAATGGTTATTATACTATTTTACATATTTTTCTTTAGAATAAAAAAAATATCCATTTAGATAAAAAATGAACTTTGAAAATGATTTTTTAGTGGAAACTTTGAAATGATAAATATATAGTAATAATTTTTTTAAAAAAGAATGAACATTTACAAATATGGAAGAGTAATGAAATCAGGATTAGAAATAAAAAGATCCCGTAAGTGTAGCTCATTTGGTAGCTACCAGCGATAATTTGTGCAGGGGCCGGGGTTCGAACCCCGGATTATCTCTTATGACTTTCTTGTGTTTAGGTAATTTGAAAGAAAAGAAAGATTTCGACTATTATCATTAGAGACTTAATCCTCTTATGTGTTTGAGAGAAGTTGCTTAGAATACGTTCCTTTTTAATTTTGTTTTTTGGGACTTGGTTATTGTTGAAATTGAGTAAACTCTTGTTTTTCGGGACATCTTGTGTTGGGAAGGCATGGTACGTTGTTTAATATAATTTTATTTTACCTTCTTAAAAAAAAGTAATCGTTTTTTAGAGAAATGATTACCTAGTCACAAAAACAAATAAAAAGTGACTAGACACACATGAACTGAAAAAATTAAAAGAAAATTGATTGATTGAATGATGTAACTAAATTATATTTATTTTTTTCATTTGTAAGGGTGCTTAAATATATTTTATTTATATTTGTGCTCAAGTAAGAAATGCTTCTTTTTCTAATCAAAATAAATAAAAGAAATATGAACATTTATCAATTATGTTTAATCACTGGGGCGCGTGATGCCATTTTTTGGCTAAAGAGCGTGCTCAAAAGTGAAATTTATTAAGACCATCATTCTTGGTGGATGGATATTTCATGAATTGGATTGGCTAGGAATCTGGTTGATGCCAAGTTTTTATCGGAAGCAAAGAAAATCAGTCTAGTAGTAAAACGGTGGTTTACTAACTTACTTCACTATTTTTAGAAAAGAAGTTCAGAAATTTAGTTTTGTGCAAATATGCCTTTTAGAAAGCAAAATTAGATAAAGCCAAGAGTATTTGAATACAATATGTTAATGGATCTTTTTAACTTAAGGCTTATGGATTCGAACCCAACTCAAAATGCAACAATGTTATATTACTTGTGTGAGAGGGATAAAAATATCAACTAGACTTTGTAAGACTTAAACATGGTTTGTCATAAACATATTTTTTAGGTTTAAGTGTGACTTTTCAAAAGTTTGATATGGAATATTAGCCTATTTAAAAGTATATGTTTCATATGAATAAGTGATTTTTGTTTCATATGAGAGTCCGTTTGTTATAGCTTTTTTTAAAATAGATATTTGTAGTGTAATATATTTTTGTTATATTTTGTTTGACAAAGAAATTTTCAATGAAAGCTTCAAATGAAAAATCTGTTTGAATAGCTTATCTTAAAATGTCATTCTAAGTATTTCATCATTTTGTTATAATTTTTTTAATACTAAATTTTGAAAAAATCTCTAAAAAAAAAAGCTATTTCAAATAGCTTTTCAAAAAAAATCATTTTTGAAAAATGTCATTTTGAAAAAATATGCGATTTTTACTATGTAAAATCTCGAACAATGAATATTTAAGTTAGTGAATGTCAAAATCTCTTTATTAACTTATACACAATGAATTTAAAATAACTCTACTATTTTTGACTAAATTTTCAAAAAAAATCTATTTTTAAAAATACAAAGAAAAATCCATTTTCTTAGAATTTAAAACAAACGGCCCATGAATGTATATGAATAAGTGATTTTATGTGTGTTTAAATAGACTTACCAACTAATAAATTAAGTTCGCTTAAAATATTTAACATGACATTTTAGAGATTTTGACTATATATAATATCATATTTCAATTTTAGTTTATAATAATACATTTAAATATCAAAAAAATTAATGTAGACTAATAAGTTTAAATTACTTTACTTCAAAAAAAAAAGTTTAAATTACTTAAAAAGTTAACAAATTTATAATTTAATCTAAAGTATAAAATCTGATATAATAATAATAGTAACAAAAATATTATTCATGTTTTATTAGCTAGGCTTTAATAGGATTTTTTATGACATGTGGCATGTCCTTTTTAGTTAAATAGGTTTGTAACAATGTCTTAGCCTATCCTATTTAGGAAAAAAAATCTCGCCTGATTAGGTTAGGTTGTGGGCTAGACCGTAGGCCCTTGTAGACCGATCTAACCTATTCTCTTCCTTAAGCAAGAGCTCTGTCATATATTATTCTTTGCGGTTAAAGACAAATGATATCTATGAATAAAAACAAATTGATCAAATTACACATAATTTTAAATTTAAAAAGCTTGCAGTTGCAGACGAAGTATAATTAATGATTATCCGTGCAAACCAAATGTAAAATAAAAGTAGGGGTTGGCAAAAAAATAAAAAAACAAACCGAACTGCTAAATAGAACCAAAGCGAACCAAACCTAAAAAAAGTGAACCATTACTAACAACTCAATTTCGTTTGTTTTTTATTTATTTATATTTTTTCAATGGTACCAATAATAATAATTCAGTTGAGTTCAGTTTGAAACAGTTCGGTTTAGTTAGAAATGCAAATAGTTCAGTTCAATTTAGTAAGCAATTCAGTTCGATTCTATTCGATTTTCATCCTGAACCGAACCGTGCCCACCCCTACATAAAAGTATGTTTGGAAAAAGAATAACTCAAAAAACCAATAAAAAGAAAGATCAAAGGTAAAATGCAAGCATAATTTTGTCCATTTTCTATATGATGAGCAAAGATGCGTTTCAAGTTTCAACAAATAAGATGCAATTTTTTAGCTGGATCGCTGTATAAGATCATGAAGATTGTACCTGAATTTCACTAATTTTTTTCATATCTAATTTTTATGAGAATGTTCTTTGGCTTGTTACAGAGAAAAAAGAAGCTCTCTTTGATACAATTAAGTTGTCGACGTGCATAAACGTCCATAGCTTCCTGAAACAATCTATCTCTAGATAGAGTACATGATGCATTAATGGAATGCCTCTTTACCAGGCTTGAAAGTCGTTATAGGGATGATACTTTTTGAAAAAGTGTACCGTAAGTATGCACGGCAATAAAACTCGTGTCCATGGGTACCCACTCAAACCAACCTCGATTTGACGGGTTTTTTTTCCGATTTGGCTGAGTTTGGGTTTTCCCCGATTTCATAATACGGGGACGGGTAACGGGGATATATGTACCCACCCCGAACTCATACCCAAACCTTATCCGGATGTAGAAAGGTCAATTTTTTTTGTTGAGGGGGTTGATAATGATATGTCATGTTATTTGGTTTGATAACTATCATAATATAAGAACTTTCATTGATGGTTAAAGGAGCAACCACATTATTCAGTAAGAAAATGTTAAAATAAGCGCAAATTCTTGGATAATGCATTACAATATTACCATTGAAGTTTAAAAAAAAACTCTTTTATTAAAACTTTTTTGATTCACTGCGGGGATGAGGCGGGAATACCCGAACCCATTGAGGATGAGGATGAGATTCAATTTCTCATCCTCGTTGGATATGGGTAGGGTAACGGGTAAGTATATGAAAGTAGGGAATGAGGATGTGGAAGACAAAACCCATCCCCACCCCGTCCCATTGTCATGCCTAACCATAAGTTGTTTACAATATATTGAAAATTAAAATATTCATCGTTGACATAATGATGTGGAGTGTCGATAATACTTCTACTTTGGTCTTGATTATAAGAGAAACTTCAATTTATAAATTCATTCAATAAATGATTTATGGACCGTCATAATATTTCTAGGAGTCTTAAAGACCCCCAGAAGGGCCTGAAGACCCCCCCCCCCCCCCCTCCCAGGAGGCCTTAGCGCCCTCCAGAAGAGTTATAAGGCCCAGGGCGCGTCCCTTCCAGGGCGCCGCCTCAAGTGGCTTCTAGAACTCGCCAAATATGCTAAAATACCCCCCATGGCTTGGAGACCAAGCCACCGAAACCCAAGCCCATAGCAGGCTATAAATACAACCCTTGAGAGCATTCTCAAGGCATCCAATAATCAGTCTAAACCCTAATAGACGGAGAAAACCCTAGTATTCACTACTCGTACTTTTTGCAAGTACAGTTGGCGCCGTCTGTGGGAAAAGGTAAAACTAACCTCGACCACCTTCTTGAATCACAACCGTGGTTCAGGAACCCTCATCCGCTTTCCGAGTCATACCCCTGTGATTCAGAAAGTCCAGCACTCAGAACTTCTCAAATCCCAGAGCAGCCGCCGCTTTCCTCATGGCGACCCCGGAGGATTTCGAGACCCTGAGAACCGACATGGCTCTCCTACGAGAGCAGAACGAGGCCCTGCGCGCCTCGGTAGAGACCGTTCAGCAGAAGCAACAGGAGGAGCGAGACGAATCCCAGCATGGCGAGATGGAGAACCCAGAGCCGCAGCCTCTTTCAGTAGAGATTTGGAACGCTCCAGTACCAGAACACTTCAAGCCCCCCCATCTGTCATCTTTTGATGGGAAGAGTGACCCGGTGGAACACATAACGGCGTTCAACACTCGTATGGCCGTTGTGGGCGCTTCTGACTCTCTCAAGTGCAAACTCTTCGCAGGAACCCTAACCGATGCAGCTTTGCGTTGGTACATGAATCTCCCTCGTTTCTCTATCATGAGTTACCCAGACATGACCAGGAAGCTCACTCAGCAGTTTGCGGCAAGTCGCCATCGAAATGTCTCCGCTACCAGCCTTTTCAGCGTCCGCCAAGGACACGCTGAGTCGCTGCGAGATTACTTGGCCAGATTCAACGATACCACCATCAAGGTAATCAACCCCAATCAAGAGGTTTTTGTGGGAGCCTTCCAGAATGGTTTAAGGGCGGGACAATTCAATGAATCTTTGGCGCAAAAGCCCGCCGACTCCATGAAAGAGATCATCACCAGGGCTGACTGTTACATCAAGGGAGAAGAAAGCAATGCGGAAAAGAAAGCCAGGGATGCGAAAGAGCGCACCTCTACTAATCAAGATTGAAGAAATCAGCAGCCCCCAGCTGACCGGGATCAATCTTTCTACAAGAGGCAGGAAAGGCGCCCCCATGCACCCTACATCTCCAAGATCCGACCGGGCGTCCTTACACCCTTGAATACTCGCCCAGCACAGATACTCAAGGAAGTCTACGAAGCAAAAATCATCCCAGAAGCTAAGACAACAGGACACACGATCATGGGAACAGATCCCAACAGTTGGTGCAAGTACCACAGAATCCAAGGTCATGACACCAATGATTGCATCCACTTAAGAAGGGAGATCGAAAGGCTAATACAGAATGGGAAGTTAAGAGGATACGTTCAGACAGACAAAGAAGGAAGATCTCCGAGGCCTAGAAAGGAAGCAAACAGCGAGGAGAAAAGACACACCTTGAATACTATTTCTGGGGGATTTTCAGGGGGAGGAGAATTCAACTCCTCGCGTAAAAAGTATGTCAGACAAGTGATGTTATGTCAAGAGTATGACTCAAGAGAAGAAAAAGAGCCCGAGATTCACTTCTCGCCCAAAGATTTCCAAGGCGTTGTCCCTCATGACGATGACCCCATGGTAATTACTGTCCAGATATTCAACTGGGACGTGAAAAGAGTTTTGGTAGACACAGGAAGTTCAACTGATATTCTATATTATGAGACATTTGAAAGAATGGGCCTGGATCCTCAACAGTTACAACCTTTCAGAGGGATCTTGGCAGGATTCACAGGGGAGCAGGTGCACGTACGAGGTTACATCACTCTGAAGACAACTTTCGGATACGGCTCTTCAGCAAAGACAATACGGGTCAGGTATTTGGTAATCAACGCCCCTAATTCTTACAACATAATCATAGGGCGACCTGCTTTTAACCTGTTGGGGGGACTTTTGTCTACAAAGTTTCTGGTTATGAAGTATCCTCTAGAGAACGGGAAGGTAGGAACGATTAAGGGCGACCAAAAAATAGCCAGAGAATGTTATCACAACAGTCTGCGATTACAGAAGAAGAAAAAGGATGAGATTGTTAAGAAGCACACCGTGAACGTGATAGACCTTAACCCAAGGGAGGATTTCCAGCAGCCACACCTAGAGCCAACGGAAGACACTCCTACATGGAGGCGAGATAATTTTTCTGAGGAAGGTAACTTTAAAAATAGTCTAAAGAATTTAACAAGTTTTTTTGCAGGTTTTCGTGATTTTCTGTTATTTCCTTTCTTCTATACTTAAACTTACAAACCACATTTCTTATAAGAAGCAAACGAGATAGGCATCCGTTGTAGCTTGGACATGATCGATGAAGTCAGAGAGCAGGCTCACATCAGAGAGTTCGCTGCCTAACAGAGAGCAGCTCGCCGATACAATTCAAGAGTTATTCCCAGAGAGATGAAAGTGGGCGATCTCGTGCTGAAAAAGGTGGTCGCCCCAACCAGGATTGGGAAGTTGCTTCCAAACTGGGAGGGTCCTTACAAGATCAGAGAGAAGTTCCCTCATGGAGCCTATAAATTAGAAGAGATGAACGGAGAAGCCGTGCCACGCACCTGGAATGTGGTCAACCTACGTCATTATTATAGTTAGAGCCTTATAGGCCAGTTTTTTGTTTTTCCTTGCCGTATTATTATTTCTTTTTAAACCGAACCAGCTACATGCTTTGCTTTCTGTTATTTGTTTAATAAAAAGGGACTGGGTAGCACTCTTTTGTTTTTAATGAGGCACCCTATCTCCTTCAAAAATGTGCGCCATTTATCTCTTTTTCTTAATTATCTACCACTAATACTATTGATTTTTAGTAGCAAGGAGAATGAAGCACCATGAAGCCCTGTAAGTCGCCAAGTAGCGCAACCCCGTAAGTCGCCAAGTAGCGCAGCCCCGTAAGTCGCCAAGTAGCGCAACCCTGTAAGACGCCACGTAGCGCAGCCCTGTAAGTCGCCACGTAGCGCAGCCCTGTAAGACGCCACGTAGCGCAGCCCTGTAAGTCGCCACGTAGCGCAGCCCTGTAAGTCGCTAAGTAGCGCAGCCACAATTTTATAAAGATGCTTTGTAGCGCATTCTCGTAAGAAGACTCGTATCGCAAATCCAACAAAACATGAAGTCTCACTAAATTTCACCAAGCTATAAAGTCGCCAAGTAGCGCAGCCCCGTAAGTCGCCAAGTAGCGCAGCCCCGTAAGTCGCCAAGTAGCGCACCCCCGTAAGTCGCCAAGTAGCGCACCCCTGTAAGTCGCCACGTAGCGCAGCCCCGTAAGTCGCCACGTAGCGCAGCCCCGTAAGACGCCACGTAGCGCAGCCCCGTAAGACGCCACGTAGCGCAGCCCTGTAAGTCGCCACGTAGCGCAGCCCCGTAAGACGCCTTGTAGCGCAGCCCTGTAAGTCGCTAAGTAGCGCAACCACAATTTTATAAAGATGCTTTGTAGCGCATTCTCGTAAGAAGACTCGTATCGCAAATCCAACAAAACATGAAGTCTCACTAAATTTCGCCAAGCTATAAAGTGTTAGAAGAAGGATCACGTTATGATGAATAAAGCGACGCCTATAAATAGATTCACTACTTTTTGTTTGAACACTTGCTAAGTCAAAACTATTTAAAGAAACATCGTGGAAGCTTGTAAACTCAAAAATCGTTAACACATCTGAAGACAATATTAGGATTCGTAACATCCAGAAGAATCATGTTTAGCAAAAGTCAGCTGGGCGCCATAAGAGGTCGCCCTAAATACAAAACAAGTGAAGCGCCACGCAGGGTCGCCATAAAACTAAAAGAAGAAAAATACTCTAAGATTGGAGTCATTCCTCGTCTACAAGCTGCCCATCAACAATTACTTTCCCAGCATCCATATCAGCAAAATTCCCTTCAGGATAGAAGTGTGCGGCTTGCGCACGAGCCCTCTCGAAACCATCATCGAAATACTCCATAAGTGCCCCCTTGCACTCATCAACTTCTCCTTCCAGTTTCAGGTTCTTTTCCTGGAACGCGTCTCGTTCCAGCTTAACAGCTTCAAGCTCAGAAATAGCTTCGGCAGCTTTAACTTCGAAAGCCTTCATCGAGTCTTCCGCCATTTGTTTCGATTCCAACGCTTCCGCAAGGCGAGTCTGCAACCCAGTAGCCTGATGTTTCCACTTCTCCGCATCTTCATCAGCTTCTTTACACTTTTTCTCCAAGTCACCATACTTTCTCTCCATAGTATGATTCAGCATTAGAATTCTCAAGGCTGATTCCCCGGCATCCATCACCAAGTCGCCAAACTTGCTCTTCATACCGGCGTCCACATCAACTTCACAAAGAGGCACGTTCTCGCCCATATACCTGATAATACCATAAGAAGATATTTTCGTCAACTTTACACATAAAGGAATAAAGAAGAGATTAGCAAAGCAAACCACCAGGAAATACTTACTTCCGGAAATTAAAGTCCTTATGCCAGAAGGACTCTACCACCTTTTCGTTGAGAGAGGTAGCCGCCGGCATTATTCTCTCCGTCCCTTCCACAATCAGGTGAAGTTTTTGACTATCGCCCTTCCCACTTCTGACTCTCTTTCGCGGAGGAGAGCCAGAGGTCTCAACAGCCGCGCCTTCGGTAGCAGGCGTCTCTGATGGTTTCGCCTCTGTCGAAGACGAACCCACAGTGGTCTTCGAGCGAGGATCTTTCCTTTTTACCCGCCGATGCTGCACGCCAGTAGGGTCACTAGTTGTGTAACCTTCAGCAGTCTTCCTCGCCTTCAACTCGGCGAGATACTTTTTTCTTTCAGCAAGAGTAAGTGGCGACATTTTTGATTCTGAAAAAGATGGAAAGTTAGAGAGGAAATCAACAAATAAGTTTTTGTAGGATAATCGTATGAGAAAAATAAAACTTGGATCTTTTAGTAAGCCACTCACGCAAGTAGTTATCTAGATCTCCTGTATCGCCCTCTTTATCCAAGAGATCATGGATATCGCAGTGTAGCATTTTCTCTAAGCAACAAACAATCCCTTGTTCATAAGGTGTCATCCTTTCAAAATTATAGCCCATTACAACAGCTGGAGATGCAGTCCAAACCAGTGGAAACTTCGGTTTTCCCTCCGATAGAACAGAAGCCACAGAACAGTGAAGCGCCCCCTTTACTTTGACGAAAGTATCTTTCCAATCTTTTTTGAAGTTAGAAGCATAAGGCGGGAACAACTTCTTACCTGGATGAGCACAGATCGTCACCCATGTCCCTTTATTAACATCTTTAGTCCCGTAAAAGTATAAAAAAGGACCGACTAAGGGTTCAAAACCCAACGCCTTACACAGAATCTCAAAACCTCGGATAAACGCCCAGCTATTCCGGCGGATTTGAGAGGGCGCTACGTTCATAAACTTCAACACGTCCATCTCAAAAGAACTAAGTGGAAGCTTCACGCCAAATTCTTCAAGAACCGCCGCATACATAAAGTACTCCTCGCCCACCAAAGATTGTGAGCACACCCTCTCGCCCTCGTCACACCGCAGTAGTTCGACATCTTCTTCATGTCCCGTCGATGAGATATCCATCTCACTCCTTATAAAATTGATCGCCGCATCCACCGTATACAGCGAGGCCACACCCGTCACTTCTGGAGCAAAAAACCTCATTATCACACCTGTCCTGATCGCGTCTTCTCTCTCTATCAAGGCAGGCCTAAATAAGCAAATCTCTTGACTCCGATTTACACCTGAAGTAGAATAGAGCAAAACGCAATCACTATCGGAACTGCTTTCGTTACTACTATCGCTATCAGACGACTCATCTGTGGTTGTGTCATTCGGGAGACTACGAAAGTAGGCATCCCAATCTATAACGCCGTTGGGACGGGTCGCATGTTTCAAACAGGCCATTCGTAATTTGTTAAGTTCTTTAGGGTCAGAGGGAACGACCTCTCTACCTTGTTCGTCGCATTCCTTAATAACTACCATCGCTACAAAGCCTAAAACGACTAGTTCAAAAAGCAGTAAAGGAGAAAGGATAAGGGTTTACCTGGAAGAAATCGGAGAATTGATGAAGGGAAATCGGAATAAACGGTTGCACTAAAACAGAAGAAAACGGAAGCAGAGAGTAGAAGAAGCAAAAGGATGAAATAAGTTTTTAAGAGGAAGTAAAACGCTAATATATAGGAACAGAAGAGTTAAAGTCGCCTCGAAAAGCGCGCTTTCTCTACAAAAAAAGCGGAAACACGTGCGTGGCAGGCCAAGATGTGAACACGTCACGACCACTGAAGAGTCATGAAATCCAAACCGTCCGATCTATTTCACAGGTTAAAGTCCTCGCCAGCATTCCAAGGAACGTCTATCTCGCCCATCCAGGAAAAGAGGCGAGAGGTGTTACGCCGTAACTTAGGGACCTGTACTAAATAAAACTAGACGATTAGTTCTGTATAAGGCAAACTTTTGTAAGTACAGGGGGGATCTATGATTTAAGAGTAATATAACCACCCTCCGGAGCTATCGAGCAGCTAGAAGGATCCTTCCTAAAGATCCCTACGCTTGTCAAGATATAAATCACTTCGCCTTGTCCCAAGACTCGTGCTTGTTGGGCTATGGACCGTCATAATAATTTCCTAGTTAGCTAGTAGTTCCTTCCAAAGGACTCCTACGCTTGTCAAGATATAAATCACTTCGCCTTGTCCCAAGACTCGTGCTTGTTGGGCTATGGACCATCATAATATTCCTAGGAGTCTTAAAGACCCCCAGAAGGGCCTGAAGACCCCCCCAGGAGGCCTTAGCGCCCTCCAGAAGAGTTATAAGGCCCAGGGCGCCGCCTCAAGTG
The DNA here is from genome assembly GCA_946800305.1 of Medicago arabica. Classification (NCBI taxonomy): domain Eukaryota; kingdom Viridiplantae; phylum Streptophyta; class Magnoliopsida; order Fabales; family Fabaceae; genus Medicago; species Medicago arabica. Next base: position 2,870,438 of record OX326969.1, read on the forward strand.
GCTTCTAGAACTCGCCAAATATGCTAAAATACCCCCCATGGCTTGGAGACCAAGCCACCGAAACCCAAGCTCATAGCAGGCTATAAATACAACCCTTGAGAGCATTCTCAAGGCATCCAATAATCAGTCTAAACCCTAATAGACAGAGAAAACCCTAATATTCACTACTCATACTTTTTGCAACTACAATTTATTTAGTCTATTATGAATCAAATATATCATTTATTGAATAAATTTAAAAAGTGATTTTTCTATTCGTAATAAAGTTCGGAGGGAGTAACAAACTTATATACTAATTTGCAGGCTAGGGCTTGGTGTTTTAATAGCCCAGCCTATTGATTAACGGTAGGTTTTGGTGATGTTCATGTAGATTGCAGATGCTATGGTTCTTAAAAGCTTTGAATTTCTTTTAGTCGATTTTGACTCTCTTGTTTCTATATATTAACTAATTAACTAATCCGAACTTAGATTTGTATAGGTTGGCCAATCAGGACCTTCCAAAAATTATAATTGATAGAACTATACTCTCAATCACATGTAATTTCCTACTCAATCTTATCATCCGTAAACTACGAAGGATTCTCCTTCTGATATGAAACCTTTTTTAGAACTCGAAAAAAAAAAATATTAAAAAACAAACGTACATAATTCACAACTTGAAAAAAGTACAAGAGATATTCAACCCCACAAAAGAAAACAAACAATGAATTAGTAATTAAGACATCCATTTTTTCCTAGCTACAAGCCACAACCAAGAAGTAGATTTTATCTCGTCTACAAACTCTTCGACGTCATAATTCTTAGATGCGAAAATAACCACATCCCTCGCCTTCCAAATCTTTCGAATTGAAGATTGTCAAATTAGAGTTAGCCTCTGACTTGTAACTTGACCATGTTGAACCTATTATTGAGTCTCTTCATCATAGAAAATAGTTTCCTATCCATAAAATTTTATTTACTCGAGATAATTAACTCATTGAAATGGATTCAAGATAAAGCAGTCAAATTAGGATTTGTTATTGTTTTTACAAAGATTATTGTTCAAATTAAAGAAAGCAGACGCTATTCTTAGGATGTGAAACGGGTGGTATATAAAGAATACATAGTGGTGGAAACACAGAGACATATGATTCATAAAAGGCCAGTGGTTATTTGTTAATGTATGAAAATTTATCGTGGTGTGTACAAAACACGATCACGAGATGCCAAAAAATTACTAGGTCATCCTTATGCAAGCTATCTATGCAAGAGAGGGAAGTTGTTGGTTATATGACACGAAACATGTTCCTCCAAAAAAATATTCTTGAGAATTGGCAAGAAAGAAATCCCGACAATGAGAGTACTGTGAAGCATACTTACAATGCAAGTAACAAATGTAATAGATCTCGAAATGGTCCAAGATTAGAAATGTATCTAATGTAATTGTTACTTGATAAAAATGTGTATAGATTTGAAGAGGGTTAGGAACACTCTATTTATAGCGACAAAATTGATCCCGATAATTCACGACACATGTATTCCTTATTGCCCCTGCCCCTTTTTTATATTTGATCCCCATGAATTCCGATCCAACAAAAGATCCAACAGGCCAAAGTGTTTCGTGAATTCCTTGGGATGTGTTTAGTCGCGTTAAATAACATAGCTCTTCTAACATTGTATCTTACACTCACTCTTAATTTGTAATCCTTAAAATGTATTCTGGAACACTCGTTAGAAAACCCATTATTTTAAATAATTGTTACATTATCATATCAAGAAAAAAAAAAACTATTATATCCTTTTATTTTTCCAAGATACTCGAATTCGAAGTATACGACCATATAGGAATTAGGATGCGTATTTGTTGGAACATTGGTGTGATGTTGAAAGATTAAACACTAAATAATTATACTTTGATCAAATGTTGTGTGAATTGAAAAAATAGAGTGTGAGAATCCTGTAACAGCCCGATTTTCGTTAGATTTATTTTAATTAATTTTTATATGTGTTTACATGTGTTTGTATGTGATTAATTGCCTCTGTGTGTATTTTGGTTGAGATTATCAGAATTCGGTGTTAGAAGGGTATTTTAGTCATTTTAGACTGAGGAGTATTTTGGTCATTTATTAAGGGAACAAATTTTAGTAAACTTAGAATTGACATCATTTAAGTATTTTGAGGTGAATAGTTTCTTTGCTAAGACTAGAGGTATTTAATAGTAATTATTTTGTTATAGTAATAATTGGACATTTTACAAAGTTAATGAGTAGTAACATTTCTAATTAGATGTGAGCGTGTTAGGCCCATTAAGGGAAGATTTAACCTAACTCATTTAGGTGGTTACTATATAAGCTTAACTTAGAGAGGAACTAGGTTAACTTCTCATTCATAAACTAAGGAGGCTAGAGATAGAGAAATGGTTAGAGAGAATATCCAAGAGAAATCAAGCTAGAAGCAAGGGGGAGTGAAGGATTAGCTTAGCTTTGTGAAGAAAAGAGGTAAGAGGGTTAGATTTCAATAGTAATCTCTTAACCTATGTTCTTCCCCAATTCTTTGCATAAGTGCTTATTTGAATAAGTGATTTTCATGAACTTAATTTGTTTAATTCTTGTCCATATGATCTAAATATGTTTGGGTATATGAATTTAGTTGTTGATTGAGTTGTTGACATGAAAATGATATGCTCTATGTTATGTTGTTGTTAAATTGTGAAATTGGGTGAATTGATGAATATTGACATGTTGTTGTTGATTTATGGTTGAACCTATGATTGCATGTTGTTGTTGCTGTTGTGATATGTTGTTATTGTTGATTGGAGCTATGGGTATCCATAATCATTGAACTTAATGTGAATTGGTGTTATTCTTGAAGGTTTTCATGAAAAATGGGTCAAATGGTGATTTGTGTCGAAATGATGTTTTAATTCAAGTTTCATATGGTTTTGAGTGTTTTTTTATGTTTAGAAACATTTAGACAAACTTTGGAAACAAATTTGGGTATTGGGGAATAAAAATTGGGATTTTTGGGTGAAAATGGAGATTCCCGAAAACAGATTTTCTGCAACTGGCACAACTCGCCATGGCGAGTTGGAGGCGAGCAGGTGAGTGACCACTGTGTCAACTCGCCATGGCGAGTGAATTGGTCGCCGTGGCGAGTTGCTCAGTGCAGCCACTCATATTTTGTCGTTTTTGAGGCTTTGGGTCGATCCGAGCCATTCCGAAATGATTCCTTGATGTAGTTAAATGTAATTGAACTTTTTAAACCTCTATAAACATCAAGTGAATAAGAAATTGGACTTGGTTGGGTGATTGTACCTCAAACTTTTGGAAACGTCAAAATATCGATTCTTTTCCGAAACTTGTTTTTCTTTAGGAAAAGGGGTGGGGTTAGGGTTGTATACTTTATACATGATTTCTAAAAATGGTTGTGAATGAATTCAATGATGATTAACTTGTTTTGCTTTGAGAAATTGAATTCTTTTGAAAAGCGATAAAAGAGGCTAACTTTGTGATTTCTATGATTTCGATGTAATTAGCCGATGAAAAGCATATGTATGTTCAACTGCACACATATGTGATCTAAGAGCATGCATAGCCGAGGCATTAGTGTTGCTTTACTTTGAAAAGTATATATATTGGTTGTTTTGTTTAACCATAGACGAACTTCGTCAAATTTAATCCTTAGGACCGATTATCTCGGAAATCTTTTGTAAATGGCTTTGTATGTATATTTGAGGATACGTGAATGATTGCTAAGTGTTGAACATAATGACTATCATGAATTTTCTCCGTTACTTGAATTTGTGAGGAATTGTGAAGTTGATAATTGTTGATTTGTTGTTGATGTTGAATTAGTATACATACTTGATTGAATGCAATTGGTGGAAGTTGTATAGTTATAGCCGTTGAATATAGCAGTTGATTTGTTGAGAACATATGCATGGTTGATTGAGTCATATGTTCATTCATCATATGTCGAGTCGGATGTTGATATCCATATAGCCGGTGACGACCTTGAGGAGATTGGCACCACATGCATATAGAAGTTGAGTCTAGGCGCATAACATGAATTGACAAGAGTCATATTTGCTCATGTGTTGATGGTGGTTTGGCGATAAATGTGTTGATGCATTGTATATTGTGATGACTGCAAAATTGTGTTGATGGATGATGTTATAGATGAATGCACTTGTTAATTGAGATTTAATCAAAGATGTTCATTTCAACTGTTTATTATTATTGATTATTATTGATGTGAAGCTAACCCCCAGTGGTTTTGACCGCCTGCCTTTCCGTATGGATGGGTATACGGAGTGCAGGAGTAGTTTTGCTTGCTTGGTGAGTTGATTCGAGGATAGCGGATGCTTCCTCTACTTTTCTGTCGAGTTTAGATTTAGGCTCTGATTAGGACGTGGTCGTCTTACTTATTGTTTTGATTTTATGTTGCTGATTATTGCCCATATGTTGGGATTTGGAGATATATATTTATATGTTTGTATGTTGGATTATTTGATGTATGATCTATATCCGCTGCGACTGTTGAGAACTTATATATATATATATATATATATATATATATATATATGCATGCATGTTGTTTTGAATTTGGTTGAAGACGTAACGTTTATTTCTTGAATATTTATTATATTCGCGTGCAATGCAAGTAACAAATGTAATAGATCTCGAAATGGTCCAAGATTAGAAATGTAACATCTAATGTAATTGTTACTTGATAAAAATGTATATAGATTTAAAGAGTGTTAGGAACACTCTATATTTCTAACATGGAAAATTCTATTTCTAGCGACAAAATTGATCCCGATAATTCACGACACATGTATTCCTTATTGCCCCTGCCCCCCTTTTTATATTTGATCCCCATTAATTCCGATCCAACGGGCCAAAGTGTTTCGTGAATTTCTTGGGATGTGTTTAGTCGCGTTAAATAGCATAGCTCTTCTAACATTGTATCTTACACTCACTCTTAATTTGTAATCCTTAAAATGTATCCCGTAACACTCGTTAGAAAAACCATTATTTTAATTAATTGTTACATTATCATATCAAAAAAAAACTATCATATCCTTTTATTTTTCCAAGATACTCGAATTCGAAGTATACGACCAGATAGGAATTAGGATGCATATTTGTTGGAACATTGGTGTGATGTTAAAATATTAAACATTAAGTAATTATACTTTGATCAAATGTTGTGTGAATTGAAAAAATAGAGCGTGGGGGTCCCACATAAAATAGAACACACACATTAGTAGTGTTTAAATTGCGGTATTTAATTAAATACTTAATAATGATAAAAATAGTAGTAATTATTATTTTTATTCGTGAATATCCTTCATTTAAATCCAATGAGTTTGTTTCCTCCACTTTTGTAGATTTGTTTCTTTTTGATATTATCCACAAGTGTTGTTGAACTGATTAATGGATAAGTTTCATTTTGATCTTATCCGTTAGAATAACTGCTGCCGCAATTTTGCTAAAACATTTACAAAATCTCAATCTAAATAGAGGACTCTACTCAGTTCAAAAATCACACCAAAGAGTTTCATTGAGTTGTCGGGAACTCTTTCTCTCTTCTCCCTTTCTTGACTTCTGTTGACGAGTCTCTCTTCTATTCATCTCCTTTTTTCTGTCCCTTCGGAATTAAGAGTGTTCTTAAGACCATAGTCCATTTTCGGTTTAATGTCCCTTCAGAATTAATAATGGTCTTAAGTTCATAGTCCCTTCGATATTTTTATATCCTTCGGAATAAATAATAATTTAAGAACATAGTTCCTTTTCGGTATAATGTCCCTTCAAAATTATGAATGATCTTAAAATATATTATTCTTCGATTCTTGAAGAAGTTAGACGTTAGAATGGTGTAAAACCATATTTGAGTGATTATAGTATCATGGTTGGAGAAGTTAATAATTAGAATGGCGGTAACACCAATATTTGAGTCGTATCAGCACCATAATAGAGTGGTAACAGTACCATATTAAAGTGGTTTCAGTATTAAAAGAATGGTCTTGGGACCATATTGGAGGTGTAATTCTCGAACGGTTCTCTACAGTGCAGTAGTTAATCGAACAATTGTAGTTGAACTAGTTTTATCTTAGAGGCGGCGTGGTTGAAATTATGTCTTGCACAATTTTGGGCAGTGCCACGAAACGTTGTAAAGAGAGCAACCTGATCGTGACTCGACCTAGTAATAACTTTGGTAGATAATAGAATTTGGAAATTCAAATACAACAGTTTGGAAATCCAAAAACAACAATTTTAGGAAGTTTCTTTATGTTATGTTTACTGAATAAGTTACTTATTGAGGTTCAGTTGTCTCTAAATAAAATAAGGATAAATCATACTATAGAAATATATCTTTCAACTGAAACGACAAAGTGCTTGTTGTTTCAAACAACGAACGCTGAGAAATTTGCATATCCCTTTTAATGGTATAGCATGGAGTTAATTGTGGATAGTTAAAGTTGTCCATCGGTATATCTATATAGTTTGGTGTTTTTTGCATAAGATAATGGTAGTTAAATAGTCTTTATTTAGAAGGATTAATTGTCTTCTATTTGTTGGCTATGTAATGAACACCGTAAACCAGTAATAGCTTGGTTACGAAAAGTAGTCTAAAGTGCCTTGCTTCCCTTCAACTCTTGGAGTAGCTTGAGATCGGTCCAGTTCTAATCAAAGCCACTTTTATTGAATAGTTTGAATGTATCGAGGAACAGGAGAATAATTTACCATCTAAATAGTCCCTATTATAGGTACAAAATATGAACATTGAAAAATCAATGAATGGATCAAATTGAAAAGGTTTTTGATGAACTAGAAATTACATGAGAAATTTGTTCCAAATGTTTTGTATTGAATAAGAAAGAATCTGAATTCAAGATTTCTATTGAATAAGATTGAGTTAATTCAGACTTAAAGAGAGACTTGTATCATGAGTAACTTGGATTTAATTCCAAAGTTATATGATTAGACAGTTTTATTTTTTACAGTCAAGATAAATGAACCAAAAGTTCATATTAATCAGTGTTTAGAGAATTTGAATTTCTACACTTAATAAATTATTATATGTACGAACTTGATGGCACATAAACTAGAAATGATAAAATGATATTTTATCATATTTATTGATGACTGTGAATTTTGAAAAGTAAAATTGATATGTTTGATATGTTCAATTTCGATAACGAAAATTGAAATTTATGTTGGATAGATTACCCAAGTCTAAGAACAAAAATTTTAATTAAGAAATTTTTGAAGAAAAGACAACCCAACTTGTCTTATTTTTTGAATTTGGGATTGTCCGTACTATATTTAGATTTTTGACCCCAAGAGAGTTGAACTCACTAGTAGAGCCTATGAATGTGTATTCAGTGGGTATGCTATAAATAGCGAAAAATATAGGTTTTATGACCTAAATGCTAAAGTGGTCATAGAATAAAACGATGTTGATTTCTATGTAAATATTTACCCCTTTAAATAAAAATAGTGGGGGCGCTAGTGGAAGCACGACATCAGTGGGGACAAAATAAATTTCCTTTTTAAAAATTTGAGAACTAGTGGGGGCACTATAACTGATCACATTCCAGTAATAAAAAATTGTTATGAAAATATCGTACGAGATGTTATAGAACCTTGAAGAGGTAAGAAAGCTAAAATCGCTAAAGAGTATGAACTTGGTTTATACATTGGAAGAAGATCCCTTAAGCCTTAAAGAAGTTTTATACTTATTGGATGCTAAATTATGGCAAGAAGCAATAAACGATTAAATGAATTTTCTAGAGTCTAACAAAACATGACACTTGGTTGACTTGTCTCATAGTTGCAAAATCAATCGGTTGTATTTGGATTTTGGAAAAAGAAACTAAAATCTGATGGTACGGTTGATGAATACAAGTCTCTCCTTGTAGTCAATGGTTTTAGACAAAGAGAAAAAAATATAGACTTCTTAGATACTCATTCACCAGTCACTAGAATCATATCCATAAGAGTACTAGTCCCTTTAGCCGCCGTTCGTAACTCGATAGTACTCCAAATGGATGTGAAAGTTGCCTTTTTTATGGTGAACTAGAAGAAAAAATCTATATGGAACAGCCTGAAATTTTTTGCGATTCATGAACAAGAAAACAAGGTAAGTAAGTTAGATAATTCTTTGTGAGGTCTAAAATAAAATCTTAAGGAATGACATAAAAAATTTGACATTCTAATGCTATCGAATGAGTATAAAGTGAATGAAAGTGACAAATAATATTTGCACGATCATATGTCTCTATGAAGATGACTTGCTCATACTTGATTTAAAGATCCATGTTATGAATTATGTGAAATCATTGTTTATCAAACAACACTGATAAGAAAGACCAATACAAAGTTGAAGTAATTCTTGGTTTCAATATTACTAGATCAGAAAAGAGAACTTTTTGATGAATCTCACAAAGTTGAGAAGATATTAAGAAAATGTAATTATTTGAATGTAAACTTGCAAACATATATTACGATCCAAGTGTAAGAACACTTGAGATGGAGTTAGAAAAACAAAATATGCGAGCATCATTGGCAGTCCTTAGGTATGCCATTGAATGTATTAGACCCAACGTTGCCGATGTCGTGAAACTCTTGTGCAAGTTTACTAGTAGGCGGATGAGAAGCACTGTCATACTATTGAAAGAGTCATGAGGTGCCTTAAGAAGACTATGACTCTAGGATTACATTATGAGGAGTAACCTATTGTACTTAAATAGTACAAGATATAGAATAGAACATCTTCATATGAGTATTTATTGACCAGTGGCTACACATTGAGCATCACTGGAGGAGTTGTTTGTTGAAACAAATGATATTGACTCAGTCCACTATGGAATGTATTTGGGATGAGAACACTAGAGAAAAATGGTGAAGAAGCAAATTGATAAGATACTTTCTAGTTGAGAATCCTTAGTTGGTGAAACCGTTGCCAGAAGTGTTAATTTATTGTAATAGTATTGCAGCTATTACAAAAATGAGAATCATTACCACAATGGTAAAAGACGATAATTAAGGCACGAACACAGAATAATTAGAGAGCTCTAAAGGAACGGTTAAAGTATATCGTGCACGTACTGATAAAGAATTAGTCAATCCTTTGACGAAAGGAATTGCTAGAAAGAAAGTTCTAAACACATCCAATAGGATGGGGCTAATGCCCAAAGGTCACAAGTGATGGTAACCCGACCTACATGACTGGAGATCCCAAGAAATAGGTTAATTGGATAATAACAAGTCATGAGTGATAGAACATGCTATGAGAAAAATTAAGAAAGCATGAATCTTGCAGCGATAGAAGGATGAGATAATAGAAACTCTTAATGAAATCTATACTATATGTTGAGTGGAGTACATAGCTACAGGAGTACTCTTGATAGACTTACATATACGAATGTGGAACTGAGGCCGGTTCCTATAGGATTTGGGGCAGAATACCTAGAGCTTTCGTTAAAAGTGGGATAGACGTGTAGGGCCATAAACGCACGGGATTTTAGAATACACTTTAGGAATAGGTTTGCATGCGGGTTTTATGTCTGAGATAGAGTTCAATGCTGTAAGCAACTCTTGTTAATCAGAATATTATCCGCTATGCAAAGGTTCAAGTTGTAGACGACACCTTTGTTTATTAGAAGCCGTATAGAAACATTTTAACGTTATTATTGAAACCATTTTCTAAATTCAAGTGGGGGATTGTTGGAACATTGGTGTGATGTTGAAAGATTAAACACCAAGTAATTATACTTTGATCTAATGTTGTGTGAATTGAAAAAATAGAGTGTGGGGGTACCACATTAAATAGAACACACACATTAGTAGTGTTTAAATTGCGGTATTTAATTAAATACTTGATAATGATAAAAATAATAGCAATTATTATTTTTATTCGTGAATATCCTTCATTTAAATCCAATGAGTTTATTTCTTCCACTTTTGTGGATTTGTTTCATTTTGATATTATCCACAAGTGTTGTTGAACTGATTAATGGTTAAGTTTCATTTTGATCTTATCCGTTAGAGTAACTGCTGCCACAATTTTTGCTAAAATAGTTACAAAATCTCTATATAAATAGAGGACTCTACTCAGTTCAAAAATCACACCAAAGAATTTCATTGAGTTGTCAGGAACTCTTTCTCTCTTCTCCCTTTCTTCACTTGAGTTGACGAGTCTTTCTTCTCTTCATCTCCTTTTTTCTGTCCCTTCGGAATTAAGAGTATCATAGTCCTTTTTCGGTTTAATGTCCCTTTCGGAATTAAGAATGGTCTTAAGTTCATAGTCCCTTCGATATTTTTATATCCTTCAGAATAAATAATAATTTAAAATCATAGTCCCTTTTCGGTATAATGTCCCTTCAAAATTATGAATGATCTTAAAATATATTCTTCTTCGATTCTTGAAGAAGTTAGACGTTAGAATGGTGTAAAACCATATTTGAGTGATTATAGTATCATAGTTGGAGAAGTTAATAATTAGAATGGTGGTAACACCATATTTGAGTGGTATCAATGTAACGCCCGTTTTGATTATTTAAATTATTTTATATAGTATAGGGAATGTTTATATGATTTTACGTGATTTATGTGATTTATATGATTTATGTGATATGTGTGATTTTATTAAGTGATTTATTTTATTGTTTAATAAAATAAGATTTGAAAATAAAATAAATATTAAGTTGTGAGGTTGTTTTAGAATTAGATAGAATTATGAGGGATTAAGTGGAATAAGATAAAATAAAATAGAAGAGGTTTAAAAGGGAGAATTAGGTTTAGAATTGTACAGAACGTACAATTCAGCTTTCGGGAGAAAAAGGGAGAAAACAGAAGAGAAGAACTAGAGAGGCTGCTGCTCAATTTTCTTAAGGTAAGGGTGAGCCTAGCATTACAATTCCATTAGACTTGTGATTCATGATTTTAGTTAACAGATTCTAGGAGTGATTCATGAGAAACTAGAAATTGAGAATTAGGTCAAAAAGTGATGAATTGATGACTAGATGATGAGAAACAGTACCATTAATGTAGAAAACTGTTTACAGACCATAGAGTGACCCCTAAACATCATTATAGTCGAAATTGCGGAGGAATATGATGAAAATTGGGGTTTTGGGTGAAAATTGTCGTAACCCCGTAACTGTTCTGTCATCGCTCGCCACAGCGAGTGCTCTTCAACAGCTCGCGAGGCGAGAAACCCACTCGCCATAGCGAGTAACCCTTAGATGGCTCGCGAGGCGAGCAACCCCACTCGCCATAGCGAGTAGCACCCTGATGCTCGCAAGGCGAGCAACCCAACTCGCCAGAGCGAGTGACCCTTGAAGGCTTGCAAGGCGAGCAACCCAACTCGCCACAGCGAGTGACCTCTGATGGCTCGCAAGGCGAGAGATCCCACTCGCCATAGCGAGCTGTTCTGTATCAGAATGCCTTCTTAGAATTATGCGACTCCTGTCGCATAAATTGTCATGAGATGACCCCTGAGTTAGAATTAAGTACTACTGCAATGTTAAAGATGACCTATAGAGCTGTTAATTAATGTTTGACTTTTGTTAGTAGTGACATATACAATTATGTATGCTTTCCTTGAACTATAAGAGATAAATTATATGATATTTTATGATATTATTGTGTCTTGAGATGTTTGATGTTCTGCCATGCTGCCATTTGTTATTGATTAAAAGCTGCATGTGTCATTCTAAGATTTATGAGTTGTAATCCAAATTATTGGAGTTTATTTGAGATGTCTAAGGTTTAAGAAGTTGAGTCCATGCATAATCATTCAGAGACGAGGGCTCATGCCCTAGGAGCTTTTGCTCAACAGAGACGAGAGCTTATCCTCTAGGAGTATTTTTATGCTCAACAGCGACGAGGGCTTATGCCCTAGGAGTATATTTATACTCAATAGCGATGAGGGCTTATGCCCTAGATTGGTACCACATGCATGAATAAGATGTCTAAGTTGCATAAGTCGAGTTGAAGTTGCATTGTCGAGTCGAACTATTAAGTTTAACTAAGATGCTAAATTATGACGATGATTATGATGTTAATTAAGATGTTATATGATTTTTGTTGTGAATGTATTTTGATGTCTATGTTGTTAAATATAATTATTGAATTATATGTTTAATGCCATTGTTTTGTGAATCTCACCCCTTCTGCTTTGAAATGTTGCTCTTCATATGAGTAACTTGCAGGTGATTAAGCTTTTAGTTGCTGTTTGCTGTTGTGAGTGGCTACCCTTACTGTGTCCTTAGGTGCTCTGATACGTAACGGAATGGGAACCTTTATAACTATTTTCTATTCCTTACGTATTGATTATGATTTAATATTATTAAGTTTTAGTTGAATTTATGTTGAGAAGTTTTGTTGAGGCCTGCGTGCCAAAACTATTTTGTTAACTTGAATTTTCATCCGCTGCGAAGTTTAGAACCTTTTATGATTATTATTTACGAAGGATAAATCATTATTTATTCTATTTTGAGACTTTTAGAAATGTAGCATTCCATTTATTGAGAAACTCTAATTATTTATTTATGAAATTTTTACTTTGGGAAAACGGGGTGTTACAATCAACACCATAATAGAGTGGTAACAATATCATATTAAAGTGGTTTCAGTATTAAAAGAATGGTTTTGGGACCATATTGGAGGTGTAATTCCCGAACGGTTCTCTACAGTGCAGTAGTTAATCGAACAGTTGTAGCTAAGCTTGTTTTATCCAGGAGGCGGCGTGGTTGATAGTCTGCTTTGCACAATTTTCGGCAGTGCCACGAAACGTCTTAAAGAGCGACCTGGTAGTGACTCAACCTAGTAATAACTTCGGTAATTAATATAATTTGAAAATCCAAATACAACAGTTTGGAAATCCAAAAACAACAATATTTTTTTTTCTTTCTCATTCTACATTTCTTCTTTTTTCGTCTTGCAACTAAACATTAAGCAATATCAATTCTTTCTCATTCTATATTGATTTTTTGAAAAATAAATGCCACCTTGATATTAATAATAATTCACGCTAACCCACTTGAGTTAATATAAGTGTATTGACTTGAGACCTGACTTGGGATCTGGGAGGTGTTTCTCCTCAAGGTTTCATGTTCGATTTCCTCCGATGTCAATTTAAGTAGGCTAATTTAGTTTATTGAAAAAGAAAAAAAAAACACGTTTTTGATATATATTGATGAAATATTAAACGAGCGGGAGTACCAAAAACACATCAATTTCTATACTGACAGTGTTAATTTGATTTCAGCAGAGGATAAAGCATGTGTGTTGAAACATATATGTGTGGATCATATGCCACAAATGATAAGATCTTGTGGAAACGTGAAGTCCCTTTCTTCTATTGTAGGCCTAACAGTATTTGCAGGTCCTGTTTATTACCAATCTTCGCGTGTTGTTGCAACAATTCAAACAACTTGCAAAATAAAGCCAGAGTCGGCAGCAAAATACATGATCTTGGTTATGATAAAAGTATCCGGTTGCAATAATTATGGTATGGCATATACTAGCAAGTTTTTTGGTTTGAAAATGATATTTTGACATCAAATTAAACTGCAAATTGGGAGGTGAGTAGCTCATATAATTTGAGCAAATGGATTGAAGAGGTTAAAGAGTTAAAGGTTTAGGGTTTAAGTTGAGGTCGGTTCAAAGGTCAAACAACCCAAGCAAGACCCTTAAATCTCAAAAATTTGGATTAAAAAAATCTCAAAAAGTTCAATTTAATTATAAATATATAATATGACATCTGTTGATGCCTTTCCTATATTAGTTTTATTGGAAAAAAAAACTATGTAGTATGATAAATAAATTATAAATATTTGCATAGTTTAATTGATTATACAAAAAGTCTCAAATACTCTTGGTCATATGTCCAAATATTGGAATCAACAAAATTTATTTATTTTATTTCATTAAAAAAAATAGTATTTTAAGAAGGCATAATTAAAAACTTTGTTGTAGGTCCTGGTTATTAACATAACAATCAACATAGTAAGATATATTTGTTAATTAAGCTATCCAAAGAGTTTATAATTTATGGAGAATGCTAACCAGTGCCCTAAGGGCATTGGTTAAGCATTCAAAACAAGAAAGTTTTCATTAAAAAGTTATGTAATTATTACTTAATCAAAATAACATCTTATATTTTTAAGATAATGTTTTTATTCGTAGATTCCTTAATCATTGCTATGAAGACACTGGTTAAGAAAACTCATAGTTTATAAATGTTTGTGTTAAAAATAATATGTTAGAGTTCACAATTTACATCTTAGTAACCATCCACTTGACACAATTTTGAACTTCATTACCCACAATTTTCAACTATATATTTGAACACAAAATATTGTAGTGAATAACATGTATATTTGAACAACTAAGAAGAAGTACGTATATTTGAACATAATTTGAATGATTAATATTTATATGTGTATATTTAAACACTTTAAAATTGTGGCAAATGACTTTCAAAATCATGACTAATTGTATTCAGATGATGAATGATCACATTGTTGTATTGAATATAGTTAACTGACTTTGCCATTTAAGTTGTTGTCGAAATTTTAATGTGAAATAGCTGTGTCAAAATAGGACAACTCATTCTTGTTATATATGATTTTATTTTGATATGAACTAGATATTATCTATATACAATTGCAGAGAGTAATCCTTCATGTCGAATATGGCCATAAATAGTGATAAAACTCTTCATAAGATATTTGATAATGTTACATTCTTGTGATTGAATTCGATCTCAAGACCTTTGATTAAGCCGAAAAAGATTTATTACCTTCTCATCTAAGTGTCCTTCGTATATGGATTTGGATTTGGTGCTGTAGAAAAAGCACCTTGTTTCACGCTGTAACAAATGAGGACCGTCCAATCGTAATGTGTGGCTGAGATGGTTTATCATGATTTTGTAATTGTTTTAAGCTGAACCGTCTGATTGCAAATGTGTGGCTGAGATTGTTTACAGTGTGAAAACTATGTATTTTATTACAGCATGCAAACCCAATCCCTTCGTATATATACACTTTGTTTCAACATTTGAATCAAGTAATATACTCCCTCCGTCTCATTTTAATAGCCGCTATAGAGTTGTGCGCGGTTCATAAGAAAATGATTAGTTGAGTTGATTTTAATCGTAAAGTTATTAACATTTACTATAGCAACCTTGTGAATTTTAGTTGGCAGAGTAGTTAAGTGAAATATAATGCAATAAATAAGGGTATACTAGTGGAAGAAAAATATTTATTGTTGCATTGGTGATGTAAATTGACAATTATTTTGAGAGAAAAAAATTGTTAAAGTGATAATCAAAACAAGACGGATGGCTATTATATCGTCACATTAATGAAATTACAATAATTATTTGAATCTTCCTGAAAACACAGATTCAATTAGACCTTTCGACCACAAGGAGGTTAAGCATCCGGTGTGAGATTGTGATAATTTTAAGAGCCCATGACCTTATGGTATTAATTTTGGTTTCGTCAAAGAATGTTGGTTTGACTTGTATGATGATTTTATGACATTCATGTCAGAATCCCATTACAACGGACAACTATCACGAGGTATCAATAACACATTTATAACTCTTATTCATAAAGTTGAAAGTCCTTAGAGGCTTGCGGATTTTAGGCCAATTTCTATGGTAGGCAGCATGTATAAAGATTTATCAAAAGTCTTATCCAACAGATTAAGGAAAGTTATAGGAAGTGTAATTTATGAACCTCAATAAGATTTTGTCCATAGAAGACATATCCTGGATGGTATTCTTATAACTAATGAGATAGTGGATGATGCCCAAAAGTTACAAAAAGATTTGTTGTTGTTCGAAGTTGATTTTGAGAAATCTTTTTATTCGTTGAATTAGAAATATCTGGAAACAATAATGGTAAAAGTGAATTTCCCTACCCTTTGGTGGAAATGAATCATGGAATGTGTTACTACAGGTTCAACTTCTATTCTAGTTAACGGGTGTCTAACCAATGAGTTCAAACTTGAAAGAGGACTACGACAAGGCGTCCTTCTGTCACCTTTTCTATTCTTATTAGCAGGTGAAGGAATTAATGTCCTTATGAAAGCTAGTATGGAGGTTGGGCTCTTCACTGGGTACTCAACCAACCGCTTAGGTAGCATCTCAATCTCTCACTTACAATTTTCCTATGACACTCTATTGTATGGAGTCAAGAGTTGGGTGAATGTTCAATCCTTGATAGTTGTTCTTATTCCTTTTTAGGTAATTTCTGGCCTTAAGGTTAATTTCAATAAGAGTATGTTGGTTGGTTTTAAGATGGCTGCTTCTTGGTTGGTTGAGGCCATTTCTGTTTTGAATTGTAAAATTGGGCACATTCTTTTCTTTTATCTGGGGGCTTCGTATCAGTGGTCATTCCCGTGAGCTAGTTTTTTTGAAACTACTCCTTAACCATTAAATCTAGATTGTCGATTTAGAAGAGTAGAAACCTATATTTAGGTGGCCGATTGGTTCTTCTGAAGTATGTTTTGTCCTCTCTTTCAGTCCACTTTATTTCCTTCTTCAAGGCTCCTGCTGATATCATTTCCTATATCGAATCTATTTTTCATATCCTATATGGATAAATTGGATTATTGTTTGTTCAAATAAGGAAGGAGGTTTGGGGTTAGGCGGTTAAGGGAATTCAATATGGCATTATTAGGTAAATGGTGGTGGAGATTGAAAGAGAAGCATGGTAGTTTGTGATTTAGAGTGTTGGCAACTAGGTTTGGGGATACATGTCACTTTTTACACGCAAGAGGGAGAGGCGTTCGGTGTGGTGGAACAATTTATCTAGTATTGGTTGTGGTGTTGGTACATCCGTCACAAGGTGGATTGATGATAATTCTATGTGTGAGTTAGGTGATGGTAATTCTTTTTTATTTTGGTGTGATCCTTGGTTGGAAGGAATGACTTTGAAAGATAGGTTCAGTCGTCTTTTTGAGCTTTCTGATAACAAGATTGCTACAATGATTGTGATGAAGCTTTTAGGGTGGGGTGAGGGCAGTGAGACTTGGAAGTGACGCATGTTATGTGCGTGGGAGGAGGAGAAACTGAGGGTATGCAGTGATCTGTTGAAATTATTTTGCAGGATGATGTTATCGATAGGTGGAGGTGGTTATAATTTTCTTCAACAATCACCGACTCAACATAACATTGTAGTTGACAACACGGCGTGTAGTATGTCATAAAGATGCTCATTTGAAAGTCAATCTTTTTTGTGGCGCCTTGTTCTTAATCGCCTTCCAACAAAAGATAATTTGTTCAAGTGAGGGGTGATTCCAGTTACTTTTTAATCTTGTGTGGTGTGGGAGGGTGTGGTAATCTAGAAGACGTGGCTCATCTTTTTCTTCATTGTGACTTTTTTAGTCAAATTTGGATCGTTGTTTCCGATTGGTTAGACTTCTTCATGGTTATTATGTTTCGTATTTAAGATCATGTGAGTCCTTTAGAGGTTTCTCTAATCGCAATCATGACATTATTCACTTAATTTGGTTTTCTATAGTTTGGGTGTTATGGAAAGAAAGAAATGCGAATAACTTCATAAATACAAATGAAAATATCCACCATTTGCTTGATAATATAATTGCACAATGTTTTGGATGGTTGAAAGTGAAATACAATAACATTACTTTTAACTGCCATGTATGGTGGCTAAATCTTTTTCAATTTTTGCAAGGGTTTTCTTTGTTTTTTTTTCCAAGGTACGGTACATGTGTATGATGTAACTTTGCTTTCTGGTTGCTTCACTCCAACACTCCTTATGCAAAATAAGTAAAAAAGATTGATTAATGTAATTTTTTTTAGCTTCTTAAAAAAAACTACTCAGGGACAGGGTTATACTAGGAACATGAAATCCATAAATTGATTGGTGGAACAAAGCAAATAATTCAAAATAGGCCCTATCACATTCGAGATGTCATATTCATAGAAGTTTGCGAGCTGACCCAATTGAAAAAGTGCTAACCGACTAATCTTTGAAACACAAAAGCCTAATTAGACTTTTTGACTTTAGGCACTCATTTTAGTTTTTTTTAATTCTAGTTGTAACTCTTAATTCTTCAACATCCCTCTCAAGTCAAATAAATTAGATTCGCCTCTTTGGTTGTTAAATATTTCTCATTGAATTTATGTGAAGTCTTAGGTGAAATTCATTTGAATTTCCATTAATAATAAAGTGTGTTGATAGCACTCATCTTTCTTTTTAAGACTTGTTGTTTATTTGTTTCCGCATTTGGGGAGCAAGTTTCCTTTTAAGCTATGTACTATAGTGTTGGGCACCTATCAAGAAAACATAAAAAATTGAAAAAACAAGAGTCATCTTGCATTAACTACCGTTAAAAAATGACGAATGTGAGTTAACTTCCGCTGGATCAAGAGAATGTGCAATTTTGAAAGGGAGAAGAGCAATTTTCATGGCCATTGGCTAAGTAAACTTCTTTTTTATTTACCCTGCGAATTTCAAGGGAAAGAGACCATGGTAACCAGAAATTCGATTGGAAAATAAGCAAAATTTGTTTAAGAATTGTTCCATCTAGAATTAAATTCATATTCTTCTAAATAATTAGTTATTTGATGAAACTCATTAACCACTTGAGTTAATTGTTTATTTCATTAGTCAAGTAATTAAAGAGCGAAAAATTCCTAGATTTAATATAAAATAAGGGTAGTATTGTCAATTTAGTTATTGTTTTAACGTATCTCATTTTCCCTAGTCTCCAAATCTCCTTAATTTCAGGGGAGAAAAAAAAGACTTTAGGAAAGATTTTGCTCTTCTACACTCTCATCTTTTCTTAAAAATTGAACCAAATAGATATAATTTAAACTAACTTAATATAAAGAGAAAAAAAAAACATTCCATCAAATTTACATTTATGAGCGACTTTTGTCTCCAACTTTTTCTTGAGTGACTTTTTTTTACCTCTTTTATCCTCCAACTATCATAATTGGGTGTGGATTCTAGGGTGAGGGGTCAATTAAATCTTTCACCGGTGTACTACTAAATTTTACCATTAGATTAAAGGCTTAATAGCAGTTTTAGCCTCCTAACTTTCACGAAGTTGCGATTTCGGCCCCCTAAGAAAAAAAAACTACAAAATCGCCCCCTAAGTTTTGCAACTGTAGCAGTTTTGGCCCTCCAAGGCAAAAAAAAAGTAAAAAAATAACACGTGGCACCTCACTTAGGGTGCCACGTCAGCGTAGACCGAGTCAAAATTGGCATTGGGGGCCAAAACTGCCGCATATGCAAAACTTAGGGGGGCAGTTTTGTAGTTTTTTCCTTAGGGGACCAAAATCACAATTTCGTGAAAGTTAGAAGATTAAAACTGCTATTAAGCCTAGATTAAATACACTCATTAATCCCTACCACATATGATCTAATCTCATCTCTTTGCAATCATTTCTTCTCTCTCCTCTCAACTTCTGCAACTACGCCAAGAAACTGCCTCCATCCTCAGGCTTGTCTAAAACATTCTCGGTTGGTTTATTCAATTTCTACTTCAATTGCATCTCCACTCCACTCCAGATAACTTTTGTTTGATATTTGTATGGACAATTTTTTATTCAAAATTAAAAACTGGATTTGGATATTGGCAAATGTAATTTTTTATGTGTTCATTCCTATGCAGGATTAACAACAGAGATCTATGTGTACTTATGTTTGACATCAATTTGGTTTAAGATTGTTATTTGAGAAAACAATTCAATGAATTTTCACATCACTTCACATCAGAGATTCATGTCTTAATCTATTAATTTTTATTGGCATTTAAAAAGAGCAAAATTGAATGACAAATTTTCTAAAAATGTTGTTTTTGGAGCTGTTCACTATTGACGGAATGTTATGAAGGCTTTGAGAAGAGAGAAAGAGGAAGGGGCTGAAAAGGCAAGAATGCTAGATAGAGAAGAAGAAAAACAAATGTGATATAGTGTATACTGTCTATGGTAGGATACAAGAACTTAGATTAATCTGATGGCTTTTTATGTTTTTCATAATGGTACATTGGTGATGGACTTAGTTGAACTATCACCCTAGAATCCACCTCATAATTGTGCAACTTTTGTCTCCAACTTTTTTAGCGATTTTTTTACCTCTTTTATTTCCCCATTTGAGATTTGGCGGGTCCCCTTTTAATTTTGCCCAAATTTACATTTATGAAACATCATTTATTACATGACATTCATCTCTTCTAGTAAGTTCTTTGGATTCAAATATTAAAAAGGCCAAAAATGTGAAATAGTTTGAAATCTTAATTAAGAATTCCATTCGATCTAATGTGTATGAGTTGATTTTTGACGTATTTTATTCTTAACTTTATAAAAAGGTGTCATGGGTATGAGAGTTGGATGTCATGTAAATAAATGGTGTCTCGTCGGTGTAAATTTTAGAGAAAAGTGAGAGCGGGACTATCAAATCACAAATAAGGAATACATAATTTGTTAAAATCGCTCAAAACAAATTGCAAGACCAAAATTAGACAATCATAATACTTGCGAGTCAAATGTACAATGAAGCCTTTAAAACATTTCATCTCCTCCATATCCATCCAACCAAACACACCCTAAAAGTGTGCTTGCATGAGAGAATGTTTCGAGGTATTATTGTTTAGAGAATAATTTAAATTCTTCTATGTAAATTATACCATTTCGATAATAAATTTGAACAACTTTCTAAATGAATGGATTATATAAAGTATTTTGTCACACTTAAATATAAAGAGTTTCACATACCAACTAAAAATTTAGAATTTGAAATTTCAATCTTTCTCTTTACATGTAAATCACAGATTGGGTTTTATAATTCTTTCGAATTTTTCTCATTGTCCCTATATTTTCCAAATCTTGAAAATTGGTCCCTATTAATTATCAAAACATTATAAATTGGTCCCCAAATTTTAATTTTTTGCAATTTAGTCTCCCCTTTTTATATTTTAAAATTGTCCCTTAGCCGCCTAAAGTTTTATAAAAGTAATTTAAAAATATTTAAGAATAAAATAGTATTATTGTCTTTTTTTTGTCAAGTAACTTCGTGATTAATAATCGACTTCATAAGATGAATAAGTGAGGAGTCCGAGTTTGAATGCCTACCCCTTTAATGTTTTATAAATTGATTTATGTGGGAACAATATATTATTACTCCATCTAGAAGAAATTTCAGTTATATAATACTCCCTAAGTGGTTACAAAATCTGTTTAATATAAGAATATTTATTTTATTTTATTTTATTGCTTTTCTAGATTTGGTTTATATCCTATCAGTTTTTGTTTTTTATTTTTTCTTAATAAATGTTTAGGTTAAAAATTCACTCTATCCAGACAAAGTTTAAAAATGACGGGAGTTCAATTAAAATATTTTAATTGACTAGAATTCTAATTTATATAGTTTTTCCATTACTCCATCGCTAAACACACTATGTCATGCTAACTTAGTTGGTTAAGGACATCACTTAAGAAATTAAAAGTCATTTTTTGTTTTTAGAAAAGCCAAAATACGATATATTAAACAACACAATCACAACACAAGTAATGCTAAGATTGAAAAACTACAATAGTTACATAAAAGACACTAAAACAACAAATCAAAATGAAAAATGATAATCAATTAAAAGGTAAAAACCCCTCATAAACATCAGAGTAGTTGAATGCTTCATTCGTAATAATTAGTAGAAAATTAACTTTTGGATTAGTCCGTGATCATACCAATAGTTTAACTATGTCAAAAGATGAATTTGATAGATGATCATGACTGCGAAAACTACATGGTTAAGATGCTTCCAAATTGACACCTAATTACTATCAAAATCAAACGAAGACATCCCTTTATTTGTTTTCCATGAGATATCAAACTTATAAATTTCACAATATAACAACTACTATCGTTTTTCAATACCCACAACTGATTCTTAACAAAGAAAGAACATTCGAATATAACAATAAAAAAACACATGTTTAGAGGTTTAATTTCAACCAAGTTGCATCCATATGTGGACCTTCTTTACACATGGTATGGCTATAGCCACACCATCCCAACCTATAGAATATTTAAAAGAATATTGATACTACTAAAAATTTCGTCTATAGGAACCGGAATTCGGTCGCTAAAGCATAGAAACCAGTCACTAACTTATTTAGCGACCAAACTAGAGACAACTAATTGCTCACTACTTCGGTCAGCTTTAAATATATTATACATATGGTTGATATTTTTGTCACAAATCTTGGACTTACTTTTTTAGGACAATTTCCTTTTGTTTGTATTCATAAAATAATACAAGTAATTTTGAGTACAATATTAAAGGCCATTGTTAACAACATAAAAATATTTACACAAAGTGTACCAATATTAAACTCAAAAACAGATTAACTTTATAGATAATATATATGAGTTACAAATTTAATCTGATCTTAAACCTCTAGCCAACTGAAGTCATTACACTATCACAAAATTGAGAGCATTAATAAATCAAACAAGTGCTACATTTTTTGCCTTCAAAAAGAGGCACATATTATATGTAGCTAGCTATAGTGCATGCAAGTACTAAATTTTTATTGAAAATTAAAAATGTGATCTACTTTAATTAAGAAACTATTAATTCATCATTGGTTAAGTAGGCTCCTAATGATTGAAGCTTCAGCACTATCAGAATCAATTGTGGCCAACAACTGAGACAATCTTAGGCTTAAATCATCAACCTCTCTTTGTAAGTTTCTGATATAGTTGCAGGTTTCTTGTAGGACCTTAGAAGCTGGTACCTGCATGCATCCACTATGTCAGTATCGGTTACCTACACATGCCGTACTTTGCATATGAAATTAATTAAAGTGTGGTAGCAAGAGTTAGAATGTGAGGGAAAAAACATCACACATGGTCACCTATAAACATGTTGGTAACAATACTCATGCACTATGCATTTTTATTTGGAGTCCATGAGTTGGTCAAAATTAACCATTTGATTCTTATTATTATTGTACTACCTACTACCTATGTATAGAAACTTGACGAAAAATATGGAATCTTAAATAAAATGATTGTAGTGTTATATATGTTGATAATTTGTCTTGTTCTATAACTTTACTATTTGGAAGACATAATTACTTTATGCTTGCGTTCTAGTATTTAGGGCTATGTTCATAGAGAAATAATTAAGACACGTGAAAATTTAAAATGTGTTATAAAAAGGGACAAGAATAAAGTTCAAGAGGGTTTATATTTAAGGATGAAGAAGTAGCGTATATTAGATTATTTTTTTAATGAATGTATATATATATATATATATAGGGTTTTGCTAGAAGATATCTTTTATGAAGGTGTCTTTTAGCAAAGTTATAACTAAAAAATGAAAATAACACATTGAGGTGTGGGTTGCTAAAAGACACATTCATGGGTGGCTTCTAGCATAACCCATATATATATATATATATATATATCTTCATTTTTAGGGTCTTTTTAATCATACTTATGGACATAGATTTTGGTATTGTACTTTTGGAATATCTTCTTCAATACATGGGGTCAGTTTCTGAGTATATATATCATATAGTCAAAGCAGAGTCTACTTTTTTTATAAATCAATGTATCTCTGCATATTGCGCAGACTATTCTTACTAGTCTGTGTACATTGTACAACATAGTTACATAGACTAATTTCAAGATTCATACCATTATCCTACACTCCATTGCTTAAGTAAGCACAATGAATATTTTGTTTATGTGATTTTATAAATATATACACACACGTATACACACACACACGAAACTACATATGCTCTATGTATGACCTAGTTTCTCCATGAGGTGTCCTTATAACTTTAAGCCACAAAGTTGAAATTCCATTAAAGATCATTGTTAAATAGTTACCGGTGTCAATTTAATTTTAAGGGTCTTGTTAACTTGTGTTTTAAGACACATGTTAAGGACTCTAAAAATAACAAGTATTTTATTAAGAAGAATTAATTTACATGAAATATATAACTTTTTGAGAAATAAATTAACACAATTCCAACACAAATTTTCTATGTTTAGTACATTAACGTGTGTTTTAAGGGCACATGTTAACATTTCCCTAAACTAACGACCTAGTCGCCCAACC
This sequence comes from Medicago arabica, assembly GCA_946800305.1. NCBI lineage: Eukaryota > Viridiplantae > Streptophyta > Magnoliopsida > Fabales > Fabaceae > Medicago > Medicago arabica. The sequence goes on from OX326969.1 coordinate 2,894,548, forward strand.
AACTTTAGCCTAAGTTTGATATGTGCTACTTATGTCACATATATTATTAGCAAAACAAAAATGTTCCAAATAAGTGTTATTTTGTGTTTTGAATGTAACATTTAATATTTTAAATGTTACATACATACATATATATATATATATATATATATATATATATATATATATATATATATAACTCAAATTTATGACAATGTTGACCATCATTGGTTATTTATTTATTTTGGATAGACAGTTGTTATAATAGTTGTTATGTTAGTATTTATTTTATTTTTCCTTCACCAGCATTTGAACTCAGACAATTTGACTATTTCAACTTTTTTTTAATCTTTAGTTCAAGCTAAATTGAGATATCCACCCCTTACTATCATTAGTTATTAATAACAATAATTTTGTAAAAATCTTACACTATTTCATTTATTTATATTTTTTTCTGACCTGTATGAAACCATCCAAGTAAAACTTAATAAAATATTTTATGGACACTCGTATTTTCATACATCCGCAAGATTTAGTTAATCGTATGCAGGCTACGCTAAATAAATTCAAGTGATTAGATTGTTAATTTCAATTCAAATTAAAAATTATAGTCAAGATAGGGCATTATCTAATATGGATCTGATCCAACAACAAACCATCCTATTTTTAGAAAGTTTAAGATCCACCTTCGATCATTTTTTTAGATGTTAATGTTAAACACACACATCAAGATAGTATCATTTTAGGGCACTCAACACATCAAGATAGTATTATTTTAGGGCATTGTAATTCAAAAAAATTGAATTAGGAGTATAAGCATAACTTTAACATCCTTATGAATAGTGTGTATCTATAGAGTGATTGAAATAGCTATAGTACCTTGTCAGAGCGCCTATTATGAATCTCAGGAACAAGTTGACGCAATTTGCAAACAAGATCAATGATTTGGTCATCAGAGATCCTAGTAGACCCTCCTGATTGTTGCCTCCTTCGACTAGACATAACCTTAATTAAGCTAGTTAGCTTAAAGCTTAATTAGTGCAATTGGTTCTTCAAAGTGCAAGTGCTTTAATTATTGTACACTTTAAAAATAAGGCTAGCTAGCTATAACATATATAATGAAGCTAGCTATATATAGAGGATTGAGACGACACAAGCTATATATATAGTGGAAGGAGAATAGAAGGAGTAGAAAAAGAAGTGTAAGATATGATATATGGTATTCAAAAATGGAGAAAGTGGTGAAAAAGATTGAAGGAAGGAAAAGGATGGACCACAATAGAGAGAGTACAGTAAGGTAGACAACAATGTTGGAAGGGAAGAAAACATTTGGACAATTGCTTTGGAAAAGGAGTGGACTAGGCTTTCCCTAGGTGTGAATTTTAGAGAGGAGAAATTATTAACCAAACTCTCAGATCAATTGAATTATGTATAGTTCGATTTGTTTGGTTCATAAATTCATTTGATACATATATATAAGTCATAATAATAAAATACATAATCATAAATAATAACTTTAATATTCGCTCTAGAGATGCATCATTTCATCATTTTAAATGATTTCATTTTTCTTAGATTTTTCATTAGTTTTTTTTATTTCTTTTGTTTTTTGTTTTTTTGTTTTCCTTGATTTATTTTATTTTTATTTTTCTTTGGGTAAGGTTTGGCCTCCCATTGCTAGATGTATTTTTTATTATTATAATATGTTATGATTATGCATGCGGCTAATTCTTGCTTTATATGAATGTTAACCTTTGTCAAAAAAAAAATGTTAACCTACTTGGGATATCTATTAAATATTTCGATGCATTTTTATACTCATAGCTTTACCTTAAAAAAATTATTTTCGTTGTAACAAAAGCAGATACCAAACAATATATTGTGTAATGCTCGAATAAAATATCATATCTTGAGTTACACTTTTCCAAATAAGATGTTCTTTATACCATTTGAATGATAATATGAAATATCTTAGTAAAATATATGTTACAAGTTTAAGATGTGATATTGTATCTATTTCTCAAGTTAAGTACTTCTGATGACAATATCTTGAGTTATGAATATCATTCTGGGATGCAAATTATTTCATATAAAAGCTAGGAACATTGTCTACTTCTTATGAGTAAATAAAGTTGTTTTAATTGTCATATTATTTCTTAAAGTTGGCTATTTAGTCAAGTTCAACACTTGGAAATCTCACATTTAAGAAACTCTTTCCATTTTGGCTAGGAACAAGGGGCTTTTTTATTTGGCCGAAATAGCACTTATCTTGACTTTTGTCCCCCTTTTCCCTTAATTTGGTCTTCAGCTTTCATTTGATCCTTCATCATTATGACTTGATCAATTGCATTAATTTCTTTCACATTCTTAATAATATCTTAATCATAACCTTAGAAAAGGGAAAAGAAACAAAAAGTTTAAAATCCAAATAAAACCAAATAAAAATACTAATTTTTTTTTTTTTAAGAAATCAAAATGAGATATATTAACAATGGCGATGAGAACTCCCTGGTACAAGTTGTACCAAAGAGACCACCCTAAAAAACAAATTGTCAAACAAAGTATATACAAGATAAAAAGGTCCGTCAAGACCCAAACACAATAAAGGGTCCTACCACTATCTCTGAGAACCGTGCACAAACGTGGTATTATTAGCTTTAAGCCACTATAAAGAATGAAATTTAACTTGATCTAAGAGCTTTAAAATATGAGTTTCTATGTTGTTGAATATCCTGTTATTACGTTCACTCCAGAGCAGCCAAACACAAAGAAGCCAAAGTAATTGGAGAAACGATCGGCGAGCCTTTGAATGACCTGTATAATGACTAAATTGAAAGAAATGCTCACTAATATTGAGAGGATCTACACCAGACACACCAATCCAAGACCTACATGATATATTGCCATAACGACCCGAACACTTCGCAATGGAGAAACAGATAGGATGCAGACTCCTCATAGCCATACCCTGACACACATCTACCCCCTCTGTAAAATAAAATATTAAATAAAATAAAATCATAAAACTATGTAATGTGATTTCTTAGCATTTTCTATTAGTTTCTACCTCTGTCTCATGATAAATGTATTTTTTTTCTATTTTTTTCTCTCTCTCAAAATAAAGTAAATTCATAAAAACCCTAAAGCTTGGTTGGGTACCAATACGTTGTAGCTAAAACTCATTTGAATGTGATTTTATTTTAAAATAAATTAATACAAAAATATAACACGTATGAATGTTAGGTTGTAGGTTGAACCCACAATATTTCGTTTACCTCCACTTAGTATGTGTGATTTTTACTACTAAATGTAAAAAAAAAAACATTATAAGAAATCAAGGTAAGCATAAATGTAAAAAAAAATATATATATATATATGCTTAATTTCTTTCCTCCTGCAATAGAATTAGAATTGGTATGTGTATTCATGATAATGAGGACATCTATCTGCTCGCTAAAACTCTATGGTTTACCTCATTATGCTCGGTAAATGTAAGGGGAGCCGTTGGGCTTATATCATGTTATTACTAGACTCGTGAACTACAGTTAGCAAATGTCGATTTCACATGATTCGAAAAGTTGCTGACTATTTTAATAAAGGTAGTAGACATATTATGAAATTTGGCGTTATTATTCAAACATGTAAACGTAATCGTAATTTATATTTTTTAAAATTGTTCTGTTGAATTTATTTAGAAGCAAGCAAATATAGTCGTTCATGCGTTGATAAAGGTACATAGCTTTATTTTAAGATAACTTTCACACTTATATCGATGTACCGTCGTATATAAGTGTTTTAATATCTAATGAAATGTTACAAATTTTCTCTTTCTAAAAAACGGTAAGCTTGTAATTAAAATCTGAAACTTTATAGATTGTACTAGTTGATGTTGAACACTTACCTAAAACTTTTCTAGGTATAGGTTTCTTCTTCCGTGTGTGTTCCCAAATTGGGGTTAGATCTTGAGTGCGATTATAACAACGTGCTTGTTTTTAACCTAACAAAGTGGACCTTCATGTAATCTTATCAAAAAAATATGAAATATAAAAAAAAAGTGGACCTTCATGTACGTGTTTCTATAAGCACAACCATGTGACTCCAAAAAACTGACCCTCTTCTATACAATGCAGGGACTACATGTAAAAAATTTCTCCATGAATCACAGAATTCCATGTGATTGTACCTTCAAACCTCTAACTACAATGAGATAACAAGTTACTGTCTTGATACTCGTTACTATCCTTTTAGACACGTTGCTGTTAGCTAGCATGGTCAAGCAAAAAAGAATTTTAAGGTTTTGTTTAGTAAAAAAACAGTGAATGATGAATAAGCTAACGTATCACCGATGAATTTATAACGGATAGTTAATAACTAATTTATAACTGATGGTGGATAAGTTTGCAAATTAAATTTATTTTTTTGTCAAGTAGTTTAGTGACTAGAATTTCCCTTTTGTTAAGTGAATAAGTTGGGTATCCGGGATTTGAACCTCGGTCTCTGCATATAACAATGCATGTCCCTGCTAACTGAGTTATGCTTACGGGGACGCAAATTAAATTTATGGTGTTTAATAAAATTAGTGGTTGGATTAACTTATAAATATATGATATATGTAATGAATGTTTAACTTTTCTCAATTAAGACTACAAAGACAAAATTGAGAAATGATGATAAACTATAAGCTTTTAAGTTAATAGCTATTAGGATTAACTTATAAAAAAAAATATTATAAGCTCATGGATGGATCTTAGAGGAAATTATGAGTTAGGAAAATACACACTTGACTGCTAGACTAATGCATCATATCTAATAATATTTTCAAATTGAAGATATTAATATAAAATTTGGGCTTGAATAAAAAAACGTTTGGGATGGGGTGGTCACACCTAGTGACAATTATCAAATAAGTTATTTTTAGTCAAGTGAACTTATAAGATATAAGTTATAAACTTCAAAATTAGATCTTACCAAATAGACCTCAATGCTCCATCCTTTTTAAAATAAGTGTTGTTTAAAGTTTTTCACACAAATCAAGAAGTTTAATTATGTTTTTAATATATTTTTCACAAAATATATTATTTACTATTGGTATGCTCTCACATCACAAATGCAAATTGAGTAGTCCCTCAATCTCTATGGGAAGATACTTGCTTGAACACAAGTGTTTGATCACAAACTTTAGACACACATACATAATTGAGAAAAAGATAGAGAGAGAGAGAGAATAATTAAATACTACTTATTTTTCAAATAATTAAATAAAATATATTTGATATGTAAGTGCCTAAATAATGTGTTCAAAATGTTGTGTCCATGCTAGACTTTCTCCTCTATGTTGGTACCTTAGAATCCCACCAATCATTTGTAACACATTCAATAATAATATTATCAAAAGCAAAAATGAAATACATATGAATTTGGAGTCAAATCTAACCCGTTAGAATCAAGAAAAAAATAAAATTAGGAAATAAAATTAGGAAGACCTAACTCATCTACAAAAACGAAAATGGGGGTGGGGTTGCATGGTTAATTTATCTTTAAGAACCTTACCTCCATGTTTTATTTTAGAAGACTTTTGTCGTAATCGGAAAGGTCTTGTTTCCCATGTTTGTTATTTTTGTTCTTGTTTCCCATGTTTGTTATTTTTTGTTTTAATGATAAATTATTATTAAAAACACAGTGATTTGTTGCATAGGATGGGATGGCCTTTTGGTGCCAACGTAGATGACATTTTTTTTTCATTCACGGTATGTGATCAACATCAAGTATTTTGTTTTTATTTATTATTTTTTATATTTCATTGTCTGAATGTGGCGTTGTGTTGTTCTTCATCTTGTACGATGTTGTTTTATTTTGTGTCATATTGCGGTGTTTGTTTGATTCATATTAAAAGATTCGTTTCAGTCAATCACATATTCACTCAATGATTTGAACATCAATGATGCAGATTCAAAATCATGACTATTCTACTGATTTAAATTTTATGATATTATTTATAAGCATTTTGTCGTTGTATGTTAGTAACTTAAGTGTGTTGTGAGTTTGTTCGCTGATTCACCCTTTACGTTTTTAACGATGTTGACATTGTATTTGATGTTTTCTATCAATTTGAATAAACGAATATCTTTTTATTTTGTCAAAAAAAATCTTTGACTTTAAAATTTGAATATAAGCTAGGATACATTTAGATAAAAATGCGATCTTCATTGAATTTGAGGTTAAAAATCAGCTCTAAAAGCCAAATAATTACATTTAAGAAAATTAATCAAAATCAATTATACTCCTCTCAAATAAAATTGTCTTCCAAAAATATAATAAATATTTAACATAATCAATTTGTGGTGAAACATTTAACCAACCCAACAAATGTTTTGTTATTTATTTTAATATTTTTTTTTGGTATAAATGTTTTGTTATTTAAATCAACCGAACTTTTAAGGCTATAATAGAGGAACAGAATTTATTTTATTTTTCAATAAAATGCAAACATCAAAAGATTAAAGAGGTCCCCTCAAAAGATTAAAGAAGAGTATTTTCAAACCTTTCAATTTTCTTTTGCTTAAAAAAGTTTTGTCTATTCAAAAAGGTAATCTTGGTGGAAAAAAATCCTAAAAAACAATGAATGACAGTATTACTTTTAGATGTTGGGTACCAAGATAATGTAGGTCAGTCCACGGTTGCTGACTTGGTTTGGACGCTAAATTCGCTCCTTGGTTTTCTGACACTATCAAAAGTGTTGCAGAAGTTTTTACTAATAGTCAAATTGAGAAGACCGATTGGAAATAGAAACAGGGTGCTTGAAAGGACATAATTTGAGTTTATGTTTGAAATTACCGTGAGAATGTCAAAATCACGGTCATCTACTATAATTTTCTAAAAGTTACACTTTATAGTTCATAAAAAATAATTATGACATACCGTCACCGTGATATTAAACATATATTGAATCGGTTTTTCTTTACGAGATATATTGAATCGGTTGTTAATGTGATTTTGTAGCAACTCGTGAATAGATATCAAATATTTTATTATAATTTGAAACATTTTGTCTCGACCGAACTTGGTTCAATCTTTTATCCAACAATTTTTTTTTAACAAGTCAAAATGAAATACTTTCTCCGTCTCATTTTAAGTGACTCAGTTGACTCTGTTACACATATCAATATATGTTTTTTATTTTTAATATATTTAAGGGTCTTGCTAACAAGTGTCTCTAGGGCACTAGTTAAAGAAACAAAATTAGTAGTTTTACATGGGAAAGAACAATTTGTAAACTTTTTACAAGTTGACTTGACCACTTTTTATCACTTTCCAACACATAATTTCTATTTTTGTTCCCTTATCCAATGCCTTCAAGACACTCTTTAACATTTTTTATCTTTAATTATCTATTAGAAAAAATTATGAAAATTTAATATTTTAAAAATATTCATCGAGACGAATCCAACATCTTATATCATATTATTTATCTTTATATATTAGTAGAAAAATATGATCAAAGTTTGTCAAATCAATATTGCACATTATCAAATGTGTCATCTAATATGCGACGGAGGGAATAATATATTGAATGGACGACTCTTCCAAGTTCAAGAAGTGCACATGAATATCACAAATAACCAAATGTATGTTACAACAAAAAACAAAAAAAAAAGTAAGTTTAATGTCCAATTTTTTTTTGTTTTCATCCACCATATACACTATAGGATTAACCCACCAATAGTTAATGTCGAATTTTTTTGTTTTCATCCACCAAAAAGAAGTAAGTTTAATTCTATCAAGCAATTTAGGTAAAACTTTGGTTTTTTGTGTGAAACAATGAGTTACGTTCTTTTCAAATAACCCAACATTATTTATAAAGAAAATCGAATAATCGAAAGAAAGTTCCTCAAGAAATGTCCATCCATTGTAAAACAATAATTCAAATGATTAAGCCAAATATTCTATCCCACGGAAGTTTGTTAATATCATATTAACCTCTTACTTTCGGTGACCATGTAGTTTAAATATAATTTTTTTTAAAGACCAATTATCTCCTTAAATATAACTTTGAGATATATAAATCGTTTGATAGTGATAAAAAAAACTTCACGGATTTCTTGGCAATAGTGAGAAAAAAAGACAAATGCTTGTTGTCGTTGATAAAATAAGAAAGAGAAAAAAAAAAGTCTCAAAATTCCAAACCTAACACTGTTGAAAATGAAAACAACGGGTGAAGAGAATAACAATGGTGTGCCAACATATGGCAAAGGATTTACACTTGGATGTTAAAAACTTAAAATTGTATATAAATAGTTAGACATTTCAAATGTATATGTTGGTTCTTCAAAAAAAAAATGCATATGTTGGTGATATGTACACTTACCTAAACTGGAAAAGTAATGATTAATAAGATAGGTGTGGAAAAATAAACGTTTTTTTGCACAAATTTTTTAAGCATTTAATTTCTTAAGATTGACATTTATATAAGAGATGTCATGCTGATTAATGTCTTTTAGACATTTAAAAAAATTGTATAGAAGAGAACATTTTTTTTTATATAAAAGATATTGTTCATGTGATAGCTCTAGAGACAATATAGTATAAGATTTACGAGTCATGTTAACTAATGTCTCCAAAGGTATGTTTGGTGGATTGCAATTCAACATACTAAATCTTTGTAGAGAGCTTCTATATGTCCCGAGAAAAAACATCCCGAATTTATAGCGAACAGTCTTTATCCATAGGATTTTCATCTTAGTGGAAAATATGGTTGGTATTATAATAAAGAGGTGGGTCAGGCATACACCAATATAGGCATCGTGATATTGTTGGGATAATACTTTTCGCTTTAAGTAGTATTTCCCATCTTTTTAATGTGTTATTGATGTATTTCATCGGGAGAATTACTACACCTTTGTTGGTGTTAGTGAAATCTAAACTAAGGAAATACCGCAATCCTCTTAAGCTAGGCATATGAAATTTAGAGCTTAGATAACCTTTCATTATTTCAATTTCATTTAAGTTTCTTCCCGTTATCAACTAATCATCAACATATAAGTTGGTTATGTTAATGTTGTTTCGATTGGTACCTTTGACATGGATTACATGCTCAACTGTCCAATTTGAGTAGCTATTTTGCTTGAAAAACTCATTAATTCTCATATTCCAAACTCTTAGTGTTTGCATTATCTCATATAAAGCTTTGTTGAGCTTTAATACTTTATCATCTTCACATTTTACTATGAACCCATGTGGTTGTTCAACATATATTTCCTCCTCAAGTTTGCCATTGAGAAAGGCTTACCTTGACATCAAGGTGAACAAACTCTCATTGGTAGTAGTTTGCTATAACAACTACCAATCTGACTGTTTCTATTCTTACAACTCGAGCAAAAATCTATGTATAGTACTCCCTCCGTTTCAAAATACATGTGCAAGTCAACCACTTCACATATGCCAATGCACAATTTTGACTGTTAATATCTTTAATTATCAAAAGTAAAAAATTATAAAAATTTAATATTTTGAAAATATTTGTTGAGACGAATCAAACAATATCTTACATGCTAATATTTGTATTTATACATTAGTTAAAAAGTATGGTCAAAGTAAGTCAAGTGAATAGTGCACATTGCAAAAATTGGACATGTATTTTGAAACGGAGGGAGTATAAACCATGTTTCTGTAAGAAGCCTTTTGCTACTAATCTTCCATCATATCTTAGAATTTTGACTTTCCTTTCCAATTACTTTTCTACCGATAGCTTGATTACTTTTCTACCGATAGCTTGAATGACTTAAATATTTGTCGAACTAGTCAATAAATGTAAAATTACATTAAAATACTAAAATACCTTGGTAGGTAAGATTAACTTTTTTTCCAATTAAGATAATAAAGATAAAATGAAAAGCAGAAATGATATACAAGTTTAAACATTATTTAAAATAACTTATTAAAGAATGTTAAAAATTGTAAAAATGTGCTAGAAGTTTGTTGCTCAGAGAAAAAAGGAATGGCAGAGTAAATAGAGAAACTCTCTATATTCTGAAAGAAAGTTGCTATTGTTTGAATGTTTTAGTGCTTGAATTCTTGAATATGCCAAAATACTTGATGACGAGCCCTATTTATACTACTCTAGTGATACTCCACATAGAAAGATGTAGACACGTTAATGCTACTACTTAATTACAAGAACTATCTAGAGATACTAATATCTAGTTCATGTAGCTAAAAAGTTCTAGAAATATTAAGATGCTCATGGTTATTATGACAAGTATTTTTGAAAGTTCTAAAATATTCTCCACATCTTAAAAGTTTCATAATGTTCTATATCATTCTCCAACATTCTCTATCATCCTCCCTGGGTTGGAAGAGACTCGTCTTCGAGTCAAGATTTTCTTCTTTGTCCTCAAGACGACATTTGTTACCTTATAACATAGGATGAAATTAGCCATTTTGAAATCTTGTCTTTCACTACCATTTTAGAATCCTTCAGTTGTCAAGTACAAAGTAATCCAAGGGAAAAATCAATGGTAACATCTTCTCAAGATGAATTAGGAACTGGACGAGGCATGTATAACTTTGTTTTATCCTTGAATGGTTCCTTTCTGACTAAAAGTTCAAGTGGCTAAAATTCCTTTTTTCGTTCATCAAATTCATTGAGTGATATAGGTGACAACTTGATTTCGATCACATCTTTCATGAAAGTGAAGGTGTTGGCATAGCCATTATATAAGACATGACGATCATATTGCCAAGGCCTCCCAAGATGAATGTGACAAGTATCCATATGAATAACATCACACCATAACTTTTTATAATTTTTGTTAATGGAAAATGAAACAATGTAGTGTTGAGATACTTTTAACTTATTCTCCTTGTTGAGCCATTGTAGCTTGCATGGATCTTGGTGCTCAATCAGTTGGGACTTTAACTTTTCTGCTATATAGTTTGATACAATATTTTCACAACTTCCACTCTTAATGATGGTATCACAAACCTAAACTTTCGAGGAGTTGGAAGTGGGGAATATATTGTGTGTTGGACATGATTCTTCTTTAGTTGTTGTTGTGTGAAAGTTTCTCCTAATTTCAATAAGTTCACCAAAGTCAAAAGGAAAATATTCTTTGTCATACAGTGGTTCATCCTTCTCCTCTTTTTTAAAAACATCATGAATGTCATCGATAACACATTCATCAACATATATTGGATCTCTTTTTCCCTCTTCGTCACACACTTCACAAATGTCAACACCAACATATTCTTCATCGTAAATTGATTTGCCCATCATCTCTTCTTCAAACGGTTCAGAAATGTCTTATTTTTCTTCTTCAAAAATATTTTTTTATCTTTCCATTAATGATTGTGACTACTTTATGATTCACAAAATCTAAGGCTATGTGTTCATACCCTTAACACATGAAACATTTAGGTATCTTGATATTTCTCTTTTTCCTTGTGTATATTGGGGTTTAAATGATAAAATAGGCTAATGGGTTAGTGGTTTATGAGAATCAATTTGACTTTTGTGGAGGAAAGAGGTAGATATGAAGAATTTTTGGATAATTGTTTTTGAGTAAAATTGTCTTGATAATAATGAGGATGTAAATACTTACGAGTTAGCTTCTAACGCATTGTATCCCACGTCTTGATCTTACTTTTGCCTTCACACTTACGTTTCCTTTTGAGATTTTCCCACCATATTAAAGCATGTTTCTTTAGCTTGGCTGCGACGATCTTTGGTCCTCAGGTATCTCCATGTACTCAATTATGTGTTCAACACTCTGGAGCCAATCAACAAATTTATCTGGTTGTAGTTTTCCTTCAAAATCTGGAATGTCTATTTTGATATCATTCATTTGAAGTTGACATCGGTGTGAGCGAGTACTTCTAGATGTTGAAGAGTCACTACCGGAGCCATCATCATCAAATCTTCTTGGTTGTGCTTCCAATAAGGCTTGTTGGGCGTTGATAAGAGTCTTATGTAGTAGTTGAATTTGTCACCTAATTTCTTTCATTTCATTTTCATGCAAAGATCTTTCGTTTTGTTTTCTAGGTGGCATTTTAACAATGGTGGTCGATGATTTTTTTTTTGGTGAAGATCGTGGTGTTACGTAGTTGTTTGGTTGGTGGTGTTAGTTTCTCGAACATAGAAAAATGTAGAAACATTTAATGTTACTACTTAATTACAAGAATTATTTAGAGATACTAATATCTAGTTCATGTAACTAGAAAGTTCTAGAGATACTAAGATACTCCAAGTTATTATGACTTTATTTACTAGTATTCTTGAAAGTTCTAAAATATTCTCCACATCTTGAAAGTTATCAAACAAGATTATTATGATATTATTAATTTATAAGTTATGAGCTATCCGCGATGAATCGAAAATTGGTATTTCCAAACCGAAATGTTTGACTTGACGGACAATTAGAGCTACCAAAATCTTACATAAGAATAATGTTAGTAACACTCTCTTCAACACTCACATCAACATTCATTCATGGCATTCGTTAATTTTGATCCTTGTTAGAGCACAACAACAACGTGAGGGAAGGTAAATGGTTCTTAGATTGTGCAAGAGCTAACTCATCACATGCTACTTTCCTTATGTACACAACATGCTACGTGGAATGTCTTGAGAATTGAATGTTGTTTTTTTCTATTAAACATCATCACGTGTAGCTTATACAAATTGGAAGAACCCTCAAAGAGCTTGACGGGGCCTCTTCCCTTTGATTTCCTTGCTCTGCTACATTATCTATTGTCTCCAAATTTAAGATGTTTGCTAATTACAACCATTTTTGTATGAATAGTTTAATAGTATAGTTTGGGTCAGAGAATAAAATAAATAATACTATGCAGGATGTTCATGATTCAATCTCTAATATTTTTCTCTCTAACAATTTAACCAATGTTCATATAAACGTAACATTTTTTATAACAACCAATGATGGTGTGATTAAAGGACAAATTTGAAGTGATTAAAAGACAAATTCTAGGTTAAAATGCAAATGAAACATATATGATTTACTATAGGAGCATATGAGTGATAAGGACTAGAAAAAGGTGAGCATATGATGTGAATATGATTTTTAATTTGATTTACTTTGTATAAAAAGTTAAGAGAAAAGTGTAACTAAAGAGAGATAAAAAAATGAATATGTGCAGTCCAAGTCTTGTTCTACATGCCTAAAGTAAAATTGTGATGCACTATTTATAAGATTTTTCTTCAATCATTAAATCAATAAATTCTATGTAAAAATACGACACCTATTTCAATTGTACACCGCAAAACTAGTTTGTCCAAATTCAATTATTATATTTTCTATTTACAGCCTCATGCAAAATGGCCTTAATGTTTCCTAGCTATATATGATCAAATTGTGGGACTAGCATTGCATGTTATGTTTTTTGAGAAAAAAACAAAACAAAATCAAATTAAATTTAATAGAACATAAAACTAAATCACAAGTTGTGATGGGAGAATAGCATAGATAGTAGTTGTTTGTTTTAACGGTGAAAAAGGAAGAAATGCATGTTAAGTCTAAAGCTCCAATGTTTTATAAAAATCACGGAAGAAGGACATTAAGACGCGAGAACTTTATGAACGTTGTTCTAAACACACACTTAATATACCTTATGCAAATATGCAGACACCATACTAATAAATGACAGTACCCAAAATCAAAATACAAATTATACCCAATACCCAGTGTTCCGACTTAGTTGATATTTTCTAGGTATTGTCCACTTTATGGTCTTGTATAAAACCTTCACGTTTTTTACCTTTACCAAAACAATACCCCTCCCGTTGGGCTTGGGGGGCTAAAGGGCCATTATCCCTCGAGCATGGCATAAGCCCGACCCTTGCAGTTAGCAAGTCCACACATTCACACAATCATCTATTGGTGATTGTTCGATCAAGATCGGATGGTTGAGATTCAATCCCGATATTTTTAATTATTAAGTAAACATCAAAATTTGTATTTTCTAGACCATCCAATTAAAGATTGGACGACCATTGACATTGTGAATGTGTGACTGTGAAAAGATTGACATAAGTGAATCTATTTTCTACCTCAATGTTCTGACATCAAATTCATATTTCTGAAGTATTGTCTACCTTTGAGTCTTGTGTAAACATTGTTTATAAATTGTTTTTACTCTCGATTCTTAAATAATGTAAGACTTTTTTAATGTACCAACACACCTTCTTATACTTTTTTTTTTTAAGGAACCTTCTTATACTATTTCATTGCATACCATCACACCAAATAAAACACAAACTTCCTCTCGTTTATGTTGACATGTTGAAACCCTCGGTTTTTATTTTAAAGCACCTCTGCCCCTACAATCCAAACAAACCTTATTTAGTTTGGGAATAAAATTGAGAGCCGTGAGAGGAAAAACTATGAACATTTAATCAAATAAATATATACGACGCAATTGAGATTACGAAACAGATCAGTAGAAGAAGCAGATTAGACAAACCTAACAGAGGGAGGAAGCCTGCAGAATATATATTATCTAGGGGATATAAAGTATAGGATGTAAGAACCATACCAATAATCTTGAATCTAATCCAAATCAAATAATTTGGTTCATTTTTTATTTTATTTTGGAGTCCAAATCGAACTAAACCAACCAAATATGTCCTCTATTGGTTCATTTTTATTTTATTTTGGAGTCCAAATCGAACTAAACCAACCAAATATGTCCTCTATTGGTTCGGGTATCGGGTTTTATGTTATTCAAAATCGATCATCAACAACTTAAACCAAACCAAATATTATATGTTATTATTATTTCTTTTATTTTGATTTGACACGTATATTAGTAGTTTTTTTTAAAAGGACTTATATTAGTAGTATTATCTTTAACAAACGTTGTGTCCATGTAATTTTTATCAATGTAATTTTTTATTTTAACTCATTCGCTTAATTTAATAGTATAAAAATTTAGGTATTGCAAAGTTGTTCCTAAATATACATGTTTAGAAAGTTAAAAGTAATAATTTTACATTAAAAAAAAAAATTACTTGAATGCATGACTTTCAAAACCAATATTTTTTTAGGAAGATTATTAACCTATTAAGTTACATGTTAGCATTTGTCAACAATTTATAATCTTTAGTTAAAAGTTAAATTCTTTCATATAATTTTAAATAAGTTTCATAAGTTTATAAAAATGTCAACCTGATTGAACCAAACCAACTAGTTTTTATGGTTTCATTTTATTTATGTTTTATGAGAAAAGATTGCAAAGAAAACAATTATTTTTTACTAATTTGGATTATTTGCAAAGACCATAATTTCTTTTCGAGGATAGAAGCAATTTTAAAAAGTCAAACCAAACATGATTGAAAACTCAACTTTCATTTTTGAGGTGTTGTAGAATTGCTTCTTGGTAGAAAAATGCCGAAACAAACATACACTTAGGAGTGTGTTCATCAAATCTCAAGTTTGAAGCCTTCAAAAACTAATAATTTTTTCTTTTTTGAATTAGTCCATACTAATAATTCCTTTATTGGATATATCAAGTTTAAAAAATAAAAACAAACGAACAAAATGAACCCCTTGAACGAAAAACAAAGAAATTAATTCTTTTTAGGATAAGTTTCTCTTTGGATACTATTTTGAAATTGAATTGCTTTTGACTATGGTTATATAGCTTATTTCTATTTCAATTAATATAAGTCAAGATGGCCGAGTTGGTCTAAGGCGCCAGTTTCAGGTACTGGTCCGAAAGGGCATGGGTTCGAATCCCATTCTTGACATATTTTTTTATTTATTTTTTCTTTTCTGTTTTTGTCAAAAAAATTAATTGCTTTGTTTAATTGAGCTTTCGAATTTTGAAATCACCGAAAGTACATCTTCGTAAAAAAGTAACAATTAACTAATATGACATATTCTTCTAAATATTCTTCATGCTATTTTATATTTTATTGGTAAATTATTATTTTTATTTTCTTCAAATTATATTTTTCTAAATTACTTTAAATCTTATTTGAGATCAATTACTATAAGAAATTTAATGGGCAACTTATGTTATGTATTGAGAGGAAAATGTTATAGTTACTGGATTAAAACTTCGATTAATAAATCTGCAATCCAAAAAAATACAAATATTATAAAATAAAAAGTTTATGGTGATAAGGGGCGTATGAACGTTGTTGATAATGGGGCAATTGAACCCCACAAACTAAAATATTTTCTTTTGGACATATTTAAATAAACTTTATTAAATGCATGTAAAAAATTATAAAAGATAAAAAAGAGAATAAGGTGGTTTTTAAAGTTATCTCATTAGCCTCAAGTTATCTTCAATTTGAGTTATTTTGTAAAGTGTTTGATAAACAACTTAAGTAGTCTGAGCTAAGGGTAGAAGCAATTGAAGGATCCAATTTTTTTAACATACTCCTAAAATAAATTGTATAAAAATAAAAAATAAAAACTTCAATAGTTTTATAATAGGTTTACCGAGGTGAACATTGAGATAGATTTTTTTTTTTTTTGTGATAACTGCAATAATCGGAAGATGTTGTTCTGCAATGAGTTTGAAGGATAAAATGCACAGTTGTATAAGAGATGAATGACATTGATGGAATCATTATTTGG
The DNA here is from genome assembly GCA_946800305.1 of Medicago arabica. Lineage (NCBI taxonomy): Eukaryota > Viridiplantae > Streptophyta > Magnoliopsida > Fabales > Fabaceae > Medicago > Medicago arabica. Next base: position 2,911,128 of record OX326969.1, read on the forward strand.
CTATTTTGGAGATATTTTTGATAGCATTAATAATGAAAATATGATACATTTTCGATAGGATTGTAGATATTTTGTGTATTTTGTATTTAGATTATGGGAGATAGGTCCAGTGACGAATCCGGAAATTTTAACTTGTGGGATCAAGGTAATTTATCATAAAAATTTATGCAAAAACATACATGAATCATTAGTGATAAATGACGACATCGTTTTATTTAGGCAAAATAATTTGAAGAATACAAATTTATGGAATTGTTTATCAAAAAAATTGTAGACACCTTAACATCTTTGAAATATAATTTGATTTGTCATATTGAATGTTGTAAGATTTTTTTTTTTTAACACTGTCAAGTATATGACTTTCTATGTATGTGATGAGACAATCATAAAAAACACGAATTCATATGTCTATAAACTTCATTTCAACTATGGATGCTTTAAAAAATTGTTCGCTAGAAAGTTTTTAAGTTTGTCAATGATATAATTTTTATGTTGTTTGTCAAACCTCATAAACTCTACATAAAAAAAAAATCAAGGATAAAATTGAGTCAATACAAACATCCAATCAATTTCTCATCGTCGGTAAGTCACTTTTTATTGAACATTCAAATTATATTTTTAAAAACAGAATGAAAGAATCAAAAGTAAGCCTTTTTTATTTTATTTTTTAATATAAGTGTAGTGTGTAGAGAAGTTAATTCTTTTTCCCATTTGGCACCCAATTACCTTCATATTTCTATTTGAAGCACCACTTCTATTTACTCCCTCTCTAAAAAAAATAGTGACTTGTCTTAAAACATTAGCAATTATTGGCATTAGCAGCTGTGTAAAAGTTTAGCGTATATACATTAGCAATACTTTAACATAAAATATTTCTTTGTAAAAGTTTCCATTAGCAGATGTGTGGGGTCAAGGCAAGTTTTGAGATGGAGGCAATAGATAAAAACGATCACTTATCAGGTTTAAAAAAATTAAAGAAGTGGGGCCAGCTGCCCAAACTACATAACGTAAATCCATCCTTAGATAGATCTCATACAAGGTTAGAGAGAACAATCAACTTTGTTGTAGATTTATAATAAAATTTACGCATAACTTACCAACTATTTGAATCAATTATGAACAAATAGTTCAAGTGTGTGTCAACTACAATTGATTTAACATAAGAACAACTCTAGTTTAAACTACTATGGGTGTTATTTGTATTTCAACTGAAGTATATACCATCCAAAAAAAATTAAGCATATAGGATGCAGGTCACATGGGAAACCAAGAAACAAATAGTAATTTCTCTTTCAACAAAACATAAAAGTGACATCTCAATAGCAAACATCATGCCCTACCTTAGTGGCTCTCTTACTTATGCACAATATACAATCTAGTTATCTAGGGGTAATTGGATCCATTCATGTGTGACTAATCGCATGAAAGAGTTGTGTAACATACCACCATTTAAAATGAGAAACATATCTACATCTTTTATGTTTCTCTTTCATTTTTTTGACTAAATGTTTCTTTTATTTTGAATGGTGAGAAGTTAAACATCATCTATAAATCACTGATGAGAGGACCAAATTACAATCTAGGTGATTCATTTGCTTTATATTGTTTTTCAAGATCAAGTTACAAATGTCTTATGAATATCCTACAATGATGAAAACTTCATCGGCATTTATATAATGACATATCTACGAAGGCGCGCTCGAAGGCGCGTGAACGGCTCATATCACAGAGCGCGTGAACGGCTCATATCACACACCGTGAGGAATACTCTTTCAGGTGTATGGTACTCGTGTGGCAAGCCAATCTTTTTTTTACTCTCCTCCTTCAACCTTTCCATCTTTCTCATCCTTTGTGCTTGATTAATAATAAGGTCCGTTTGGTTCGAATCTCTGTTGTTACACCACACAAAAAATACATCTCTATTGTTTTGTCCTCTAACCTATTACCACCATCTTCTACTCTCATGTAAAAACTCTTCTTTTTTTTCAGAAATTTTCCAATTCTTTCAACACAATCAATTTATAGGATAATAATTCTTATTGGAAAATAAAATTCACACTTGAATTAATTATTTGTTGATAGCTTAGTGATGTTCAATGGAATTGGAAATTTACAATATAAAAAAACATTACCAAAATTTCATTTCAATGGTTGATTTTCATATGAAATTTTTCCAGTTAATTTACCTTGGGATTGATTTATCTTCGTTCATTCCATTTACAAAAAAAAGAAATAATAATATTCTAGCGGTAATCATAAGGAGCATATTTTCATGTATGTGAAAAGGAAGTTTGATGTTTCTGTATGTGTGAATGAAGAACTTGTTGTGTTTTTGTTGATTATCATGTATCGATGTGTCGTCGTATAACGTAAAAATCTTGAAAATTATAAACCACTAATGCCAAACAATTCTCCTAATTTTCAACCCGAGCAAAATCTAGGTATTATGATCTAATGGTTAAAACCACTTATGCACCATGGGTGATATGTAAAGCTTCTCCACCCTAAACTGAGCCCTCTAAGAACTCAAGAGGAGATTGTAGTCATATGGTTGGTAAGCTAGCTTATCTTCATCTAACTATAAATTCTTATCTCAACATTGTTAACTAGTAAGTCAAATGTAGGATTCAAATAGAATAGCTTTTCAAATGAGCATTTCAACCACTAAATAGCAAAAGAGTAATAATAGAAACCATTTCAGTAGAGGTTTTCCATTTAAAATGTGCATTGGAACAACAGATTCTAATACTCAAAGTATAACAAAATCTAGAGTACAAGAAGAAAAACATAAAACTCCATAAAATCAATTTGAAATTAAGTTCCACATTCATAATTAACACCATTCAAAGTCAAAAATCTTGAGCACAGATCTAAACAAAAGGAATTTTTAACTTTATGCATCCATTGATAAAATCAGCTTAACTCTTGGAAGCTTGCTTTTCTTTTGTTTTCTGGATCTTCAAAACTTTCTTAACTATTTTTTGCTCTTCAACAAGGAAAGCACGGATAATCCTGCAAAAAAAATTGAATAGCATTCAGGATTACTACAAATCATTCAAAATTCGGAACATAAAATATCTGGTTATGTTATGAACAACATACCTTTCCCTAACAGCTCCTCCGGATAAAACACCTCCATAAGCCCTGTTAACCGTGCGGCGGTTCCTAGGCAATCTGGATCTCTTGTATTCAGTAGGTCTCAAGTGTGGAATCTGCATGTCAAGTCCAGATCAGAACAATCATGATAAGAGAACACACAGTGATCATCAACATTTCCAAGTAGGAATGAACGAAACAAACAGTGATCAACTTGCAACTAAAGATAAAGAGGGCAGGTCATGACCATCAAGGAGAAAAGGCAATGAAATCTTTGAATGAAAATTAAAAGTAGTAGGTAGGAAAGGCTCATGATTCTGTAGTGTAACACATCAATACATGCATGATATGTTCGTTCCACAATGTTGTGGAATTGCGTCATTGAAATTATACAATGGGCAAAGCACGATAGGCGCAGTTCTAGTTGTTTGCAACTAAATATGAAAAACTGCCACCAATAATTTTAAGAGGGTATTCTTTTTTAAAAAAGACTGCATCTTGGTGAGAGACACAATAAGAACAGTGTAAATCTCAAGAATTGCATCTAACTACCATAGTTTTGTCATTATAAAATTAACGATAGGGTCAAAGGCCGTACATGGAAACGATTATTATAACTATGATGTTTCAAACATAGACTAACAAATCTTCAATAGCAACAGACTTAACTCCTTTACATAAAATAACAGATGGACTATACTAATTCACTTCACAAACACAGCTGAATTACTGAAATAGCTGATTTAAGTCTTCAAATAAACGGTATCTTCCCAGAATTAAAGCGGGGAAAAAAACTATTTCTTCTTTAATAGGGCCATAAACAATACAAACTTCAATCACAGAAAGCATAAAAGACACTAAAAGCTAACTCTCAGTCTCACAACATGCGCTCAATCCCACAAAAACATAATACCAGACACTCCTACAATATACAAGACACTCCTACAATATACCCAACACTAAACAAATTTTTTTAGGGAGGTATTTATGAAAGGACTTGTATTATTCACTAATGATTCTTGTGAACTTGTCTGTGTTATGTAAATAGGAGGAATATTAGGATTATTAAGAGACAATCCTACAAAAAACCCAACTTTAAACAAAATAGTGAAAGCTAACATTCTCTTAATAAACCCAAAAAACAAATAATTGATTTTAGAATAAGCTCTGCATCCAATTAACATCAATAATTTCAATACCAAAAACAATCCTAAAAATTTCAATTTTCAATTCTTTGGTCCACCTATTTTACATAACACGGACAAATTCACACAACAATTAGTGAATAATAAAAGTCATTTCATAAATACTCATACCAATCTACATTTTTTCACAACATCATATACAAACAAAAGAAAATTAGAATCAACACAATGAATCACACAGATCCTAAAAAAATATAAAATATAACATCATATAGATTCATACCCCTTGGATCCTCTTTCCAGTAACAGGACACTTAGGTCCACTAGCTCTCTTCTTAGTTGTTTGATAAACCAACTTTCCACCTAAAACAACACAAACCCATTTTCACAAATTAATCACAAAACACTTCAAAAACAAAAAAATCCAATTTTTAAGAAAAAATGAAAAACATCATAACATAGATCAAACCAATTAGACACATAAGAACATTACCAGGTGTCTTAACAACACGATGCTGGTTGGATTTGGTGGCATAGCTGTGTCTCCTACGGTATGTGAGTCTCTGAACCATGGTGATTATTGTTGTGATGAAACCCTAGAAAAATGAAAGAGGGGCGTGATGTATTGTGTTTGTGGCTATAAATATGGTGGCGTTTCTTAAAACCCTAGATTTATTACTGGGCCTTTTCTTTTGGTTCTGTCTTATGGGTTAGGGTCAAGCCCAAACTATAAGCTATGTTTGGTTGTTTAACCCATGGGTTTGGGTTGGTGTGTGAGATCCATTCGATATAATTATTATTTTTCGAGTATAGTTTTTAGAAATATTCTTCAGAAAAAAGTACTCCCTCCATCCCACAATAAATGATCTATTTGAAAATGTGCAATTTTGATCTAACTTACTTTGATCATATTTTTCTACTAATATACAAAGATAAATGATATTATATAAGATGTCGTTAGATTCGTCTCGATGAGTATTATCAAAATATTAAATTTTTCATAATTTTTTCTAATATATTATTCAAGATATTTAAGCTCGAAATTATTCATTGGTATACGTAATATGGTCAACTGTGTCATGTATTATGGGACGGAGGGAGTATAGTTTTTATAAAGGAAATTACTTGTCTAAAAGACCTAGCTCAACGGGAAAATGCCGAAATTGTAAAGCCGAATGTCGTGATCTGGGTTCGAACCCGGGACCTCACAGTTGTGTGAGTTGAATTTCAGTGGATTACCACTTCATCTAAGTCAAAAAAAATAGTTTATCAAATTTCCTTCACTCAAATTTTGTTTTGGTTCTAAATAACCTAGTGAATCCCACAACACAAAATATTAAAAAGTTGGAAATTATGAGTTCAAATTGTACTACAACATATAATATTTTCTGCAGCATATAATATTATGGAACTCTTCGTTTAATTTGTTGAACCATTTAGTTTGAGTCATATGTGAGATTCATATGTTATGGAAGATCACGATCAGTTACACGACGAGAAAGAAAACGTGAGTTAGTCTATTAGTTCACAAATGTAATTATATTACATCCAATAATGCGGACATCAATCAATACAACTCTAATGGATTTTACTTGCAATCAATATAAACTCATAATCGAGGCACAAAGTTTATTCCTTTGCATATTCAATCGAAGAAGATAAAATCATTGTTGATAACTATAAATGATCTTTCGAACCTACACTATTCAACTTGATTGTTTGTTTAAGAGTTGAAGACAATGGACCTCGAACAACAACTTCTAGGAGGGGGTGATGTACTTGCAAACACAATGATGAAGTATAAAAGTGTCATGAATGTGAGGTTTTAAAATTTAGAAAAATGTGTATCTGGATAGAGGTCATGGGTTAGTCTTTATAGTAACAAGGATTGGGGTTTTAGGACCCAGAACCTAGCTTGGACAATTGTCTTCTTAGACTGTTGTAGACAAATTGTTGTAGGATTCAGATAAAACGATTTTGATATGCTCAAGGGCCCCGCATGAGTGTTCCATTAGAGCGTGTCTATGTTATGGTCTGCTCTGGATCTAGTGACTTGAGATGACCTAGTCCGTTGATGGATTGAGTCTTTATATAGTCCACACCAATTGGCATTTTCACTAAGCTAGCTTTCAAATTCAACAGTAACACTAACTTTAATTTTAATGGAAAATATTAGTATATATAATTTTACCGTGTAGTGATAACAAAATTCTAGACCTCCTTATCACTTTACTTCTTATGCCCCCACCTCAAGTTTTCAACCATCACACCAACCTTATCCATGTTCATATTAACTAATTAAACATAAACTAAAGCGGATAAGTCTTTTGTGGTTGAGCTCAAAAGTATGACAAACATCTATTTGTGACATGTGAATTCTCCCTCATAGTGCGTTATCAAACTTTTAGTGGTTGGGCTGGAAATTGGTTGTGCCCCTAGACCTCGTTACTTTATTCTCCATGTTCTACGTAGTTGGAGTCACACTTTGTCTTTCTATGGGTTGACATACAATGGTGCGACTCATTTGGAATCCTCAAAATGAGAATATTAATCAAGTTGTATAAATGATTCAATTTTTAAAAAAAAAGCTAAAATGGAATTATATTAAAATCGGAATGAATCTTAACCAACACAAGGAGTGATAAGCTAGGAGTCTTAAAGTAACAACATACAAAGGATAGATGGGGAGCCTCCAATAGAAAACCCATGCACCCCGTGAATCAAAGAAAAAAAAAATCCAAAATACATATAGGAAACGCCTCATAACAAAGGGCTATCTCCGAAATCAATAAATAGAAACAACAAAACAAAGCTAACACCACGATCAACGAAACAACATAAACAAAAGTTGTACCAAAATTCTCAAACATCGTCACAACTGCCACAAAAACTACTTCCACCACCCACATTCCACTGCTCGCACACAAGCATTAGCTCTCCCAAGCACCTTCACCCAAAACACGCCTCACAAAGAATCACAAAAACCAACCAAAAACCCTTGTACAATCATACATCAAGGAAAAAACATAACCACCACTAGCCACCACAAACATCACCACATAAATCAACACCACTACCACCACCATCATGAAAACTATCATTAACCACCACAAAAACCACCATTAACCCTCACCAAAAAGCAACACCAGCCACCACGCGCAACACCACCAAAAACCACCACGAGCCCCGTCACAAAAGACCCAAAATCAGCACCACCTATATTGCGAGCAAACATAACCTCCACCACAACCAAGAGAGAAAAACGAATCAAATAGTCGGAGACCCACGAAAACCAAACAACAACCGGCAAGCATCCAGCAACACACCACGAAACCCACCAACGTCCCAACCAAACGAAACAAAAAAAACACCAAAAACACAAACCAACCTTGACGACGACAACTGCACGCTCCTTCACCACCGGTGCGGATGGAAATGAATCTCAGACAGCGAAAACCACCACGTCCATGTAAACGACGGCGATCCAAAGAAAAGGAAAGGCGACGAGAGTGGGTTAAACGCCGAGATCTACTACCACCGAAGGAGAGAGAGCAATCGCACGTCAGAAAGGTACGGTGGTGCGGAGGTCAGAGACCCTCATCGCACCACCATCCATTTGATCTACATGATGGCGGCGGCTGATTTGGAATTTGGGTGAGGAAGAAAGGAGTACAACTACCTAGGTTTAGAGAGCCCTCTAATTTGTTTATTTTCCAATTTTCTTCTTATAAGTGGTTCTTGAGGAAAACTTCGATGTCCTTGTACATTTTTTTATGATTGGGCTAGCAGGACCTTTCTTAGAAGTGGTTCTTCTTTAGTTTTCTTTAGATGTCGTTTATTTTCGTATTTGTTTTGGAAGATTGATCTTTAATCGTCTAACTATTGTTCACAATAACCTCAAAAAATGCCTTCAAACGATAGTTAACTATCGTTCATTCGTAAATATGGTGTTTGTGAACAATCGCTAAATAACTAAAGAGCAATTTCCTTAATTTTTTTATTGTGGTTTGTAAGCTATTTGTATCGGGTTTGAGCATCTCTCCTACACCTTTTTTTATAAATTTATTTTAGCTTTAAGAATAAATACTGTAGCCTATAGGGATTAAAATGAGAAATATATATTACAAAAACTAAAACTAAATATCAGACTAAATGGAAAAAATATTTCTACAACGACCTCTTTAAAATAAAATAAAAAATGCATAAGAATTAAAACAAAAACGATAGACATGTGACAGAAACAAAATCATATTTAAATCCCAATATTTATATATCTAAAATTATTTGCATGGCATCACATGGAAATTGTACAACTTAGGCCAAGCAACTAGTTAGACATAGGCCAAAAATCTTGACTATTTCAATAATGACCACCTAAATGTAAAGGAGCATATGTACTAAGTTAGCAATTAATCTAATCATTAATTAGGAAAAAGTAAGAATGATGGTTCTACATGTATCCTACGGTTTACAAAATTGATCTTGTTTAGTTTACTGTGACACCATGCTAGTTGATCAGTCGTTATCCTTGACATATTCAACACTCTACAAACCAATTTCAGATCCACTTGAGAGAAAAAGTATAGAACTGGATCTGTTCCATCTTCATCATGCTTTTTGAACTTCTTCAATATGCAACTTCCACCCCTTAAAGCCTCTCTCAATCTCTTTTCTTTCTGCAAATCCAAAAAATAACGTTTTATATAAGAAAAAAAAGAACACAACTTTTAAGAAAGGTCTTTTGCTTATGCTAACAAGTGTCTTGACCTATGAAGCATGGATACAGACACGGCACGGATACTGACACGTCGATACAGTTAATAATTTAAAAAAATCACATAATTCAGTATATTTACAAATGTCGGTATCGGACACGCCTAATATGAGGAGTATCCGTGCTTTATAACTCTTGACATTGTTCAAAATTCAACCAAGATAAATTTATATGGTAAATATATTGTACTTATTATATTATCAGGTGTATTTTCATTTTATTGATTCTTTAACAAAAACTTGTAAGGAACTCGTTAGTTAGTAAGGCCTTTCAAAAAAATGCAAAATTTACATGATACACAATAGGTGTTAATAGTTTGTTTTTTTCTAACCAACGTAATTAGAATCTTTGACCTCCTCTAGTAGACGCCCTAAAATAATTCACGGCTTAGACCTGCTATGCAAGTAATTCTCCAGTCGGCAACATATATCCGTTTTTCATTTTTATATATGCGACTGGTCTGTCTTTCAAATAGACGACTCCAAATATTGAACTTGGAATTTTCTCGAGAAGGAGAGTCAAGTTAGCAACTCTCCCAGCACTATTTTGGTGGCCAGAATATGATGAATTTTCATTTTTCTCCCTATTTTGATCATTTATTTATGAAATTGAAACTTTGGTTCTTCAAAATACAATTTGGATGTACAATAAGATTAGTTAAGTTAGGCACAAGAACTAAAGTTTTATACATTTTCAAAAATAAGAAACCAAAATAAAACAAAAAGGTTATAAAGAACAAAATAATTTTTTTTACTTATTTTAAGAGAATAGTTAAAACATTTTTAAGCTTGAATTACCTTTTGAAGATCCGTTAGAATCTCCACAAGAAGTTGTGAATCAGCAGGGTCTTGTAGCTCCACATGTTGTTCTTTAAGACATTTAATTGTCAAATTTGATGCATCTTTATCACCTCTTATAAAACGCCAAATTGTTCTAATGGATTCTTCTAATATTTCTACTAGCATGTCACTTGTGATGGCATCATTGTCAATTTCTCTTTTTCTATACTTCTTTTTATCCTTGCCTTTGTCTTCTGCAACAAATAATTGAAGAATTTTTAAAGCCATGAGGAACTATTTTGTCTTACATATAGAACTTTATAAATGGTCCCCCACATAACTCAAAGGAAGTGGAGCCATCTTACAGATAATTCAATTTTGAATAGTGAATCACTATTTGATTTTTGAAAGAGTATATACTCAAACTGTTCTGAAATAGAAGTGTATCTATCTAGTCTTGTACATTATCAATATTTTAAAATGATCCCTTGTAAAATTGTAATCAAATTCAATCCTGTCTAGTTACTTGTAGAGATTAGACTCATATTAAATATCTAAGATGAATTTGAAACTAAGTGAATAATATCAAAACTGCATGTAAAAAATGCATTTGAGGGACGAATATGATCAACATTTTACAATTCAAGGGGTAATTTTTGTACGAGATCGATAAAATCCTATAATTTCAAGAATCAATTTAAGTATTTACTCTTTTTGAAATTATAGGACATAATCAATTTAGTTCATAAAGTTATTAATATTTAAAAAAAGTCTTGAACAATGCATAATATATGCAAAGTTCAGGATTCAAACGCCGGCAACAAAAAAAAATCCTTTTAAGATGGTCAATTTAGTCTCCAAAATTGTTTCACATAGACTAATGCAATTGCAAAATTTCAAATCCAAATATATATATTTTTTAAAATATTGGATTTAGAGACCAAATTGAACATGACAAGAATGGACTAACCATATTCACATTACTTTTAAAGTTCTCACCTTTTATAACAGGAACTTGAAGAAGTTTCTTCATGGCACAACGATTCCTAGCATAATTTTCAACCCTAGGACCTTGAAAAGGTTCATTCTCTATAAATCTTTGTAGAAGAACTTGGAATTGTTGAAATTCTCCAGCTACTTCATTGAACCTTCTCAATCCATATTGGTCAGATTCCCATATCTTCAAAGCCTTTTCATACTCCCAATGGAGGAATTCCCAAGAAAGACACAAGTGTCCCACATAAACCATTTCCAAGTCACTATATAATTCTCTTATGAACTTCTTCATTGGGTCAGCATCAATGTTCCTATTACGTCTAAAGAAACTATTAATGCCACGTGGAAGAATGCATGTGATTGTTGATGAAGATTTCTTATGAATTGAAAATGATTTTAGTGGGTCCTTTGACTTCATAAGACCTATAAAAATATAGTACAAGAAACTTAAAAAGATTAATATTATGATGATGACTATGATTTGAGTCTTAAAAATTAAGCATAATGTAAAAGGCCAAATAGATTATTCAAAGTTCAACATAACTTTCCAAGAGAAAGGAAAATAGCTTTCCAAACTTGTCTTGAATGGTAAGGATTGTTTATATACATAAAATTAAAAGGGTCATAGAAAAATTTGGTGGAGCATTATAATCAGTGCTAGATCACAATGAGAAAGTGAGCTAGCTTTTTGCAAATATATACTTTGTCAATTGATGTTTAAGGTTAGTGCACACATGTTTGAAATAATAAAATTTCTTTGGACTAAAATATCATCACTTAATTCTCCCTAATACTTGTCAAATATTAAGGGTAGGAATATTATGAAATAATTAAGGACCAGTACCTATGAAGCACAGACACTCTTTGGATTAGGCGTGTCCTGGTATTGGACATGTGTCGTGTCCGACACCGACACTTATAATTACACTGAAATATGTGATTTTATCAAATTATCAACGGTGTCGGCATGTCTATGTCCATGTCGTGTCCGGTGTCCGTATCCGTATGTGTGCTTCATAGTGTAGTACTAATTAGATATTGGAGTTTTAAAATATCAATGGTCTTGAAGTAAAAGAAAACAAAACATGTGAAGATCAATAAATATATGCAACCAAAAGGGTAGTGTTCCTACTTATTAGAGTTAACAAACAAGAAAAGACTCATATGGCTATCTTTAGGAAAAATGCAAGCTACCAAGTAATGGGGATTGGCGTTAATAAGTAAAAAGAGTAGAGCCAAGCATGTGACATAAAAAGTTGTTCAATTCCTTAATGTCCAACCTCCATTCCTACCACTCTTTGTTGCAATAACAAAAAATATAAGAAATCAATTAATTGAATATTTGAAGGTGAATAAAAAAGAGTGAAAAGAAAGAGAAAAAGTGTGTCATAAAATTTACTTTTGTATCACATATAATAGGGTAATTCATGCTTTCTGAATGCTCAACTAACCAGATTTAGTAGGGTCCTCACCTCTATACTTTTTAATGGTTTAGATAAGGTAGGTTTTGATGATCAAGGATGTTCAATGAAATTGTCATGAATAAGGAAGCAAACAAGTAAAATCAATGATTTAGGAATTGATCTAGACATCGACCAAACGAGACCTCTAGATCATGGTTCAACAGTTTTAGGACTGTCGAACTGCTCAAATATCAAACTGTAGACAATGATGGTTCAACCGTCGAATAGTTTGTTCGATTTGATTTTTCAAACATTGAATAAAACTAAAATGTAAATTGCAGAAGAAAGGTAAATAAATTTAAAGCAATGGATAAAGAAAAAACACTTACCTAAAGCATACATCTTTTGGTAATTCAAGATATCAAATTTTCTCATTCTTTCTCTGTAACTTCTGTAGAATTTTGGAAGCTCATTTGTAGTACTACTACCTTGCTGAAATTTTTCATCAATTTTCCATGGCTTCAAATCTTCCATAATCCGTGGTGACTCAGAATCTTCAAAGATAGTAGGTAAACCAGTAGCTTTAACCTTCTTCAATTCCATCTTCAGCTGTTCTATCAAATCCTGATGCTCCCAAAGTGTGTCGAACCGGTTTGACTCATCGAGATCAAAAGCTCTTAAACTCTTCGAATTTTGTTTCAGCGAGTCTTCCTGTCTGATTTCTTCTTCTAATTTTCCAAGCTCATTCATTATATCTTCATCTTCTTCGCCAAAATCATCCGGCTCATAACCAAAATCCAAACTTTCTATGCTTTCCTCATCCTTAAAGTCCAAATCTTCTACATTTTCTTCTTCATTGTTTCCCAATGTATCGAAATCTGTAGTTGTTCCAAAATCTGTAGTAGTTCCAAAATCCGTGTCTGACAAAAAACCATCATCAAAAGAACTTATAGAATCTGTATCAGAGCTCGAACAAATGAAATCATCATCAGAAAGAAAATTACGCGCATATGATTCTGAATTCTTGAGCTTCTCTGAAACCTCCTCTTTGTGTAACTTTTTTGAGACATTATCAACAATTTCATCAACCTCTTGTTCAGAATTCTTGAGCTTCTCCGAAACCTCCTCTATGTGCAATTTTTCTGAGAAACTATCAACAACTTCGCCACCAACAACCTCTTCACAATTCTCAGATAACAAACCATCTGAATCATTGGCCACATGATTTTTCGCCAACGGAACATTATCATTCGGATGAATGAAAAACTCTTTGACAGCAAAATTTGAAGCTTTTGGTTCGTCCAAGAATTGACTAAAACTCTTTCCTGAGATAAACTCATACTTGTTAGCACTTGAAGAAACACCACCACCCCTTTTGTCAAAATCACTACTTTCACTCAAATTTCCCTTCAATTCCTCGTTAAAATCGCAATTCCAATTTTGATATTGAAATTTGAAAACCAACTTTGATTTTTCTAGGTCAAAATTTCCACTATGATCAACATTCTCAGAACAAAATTCTCTCACCTTTTCAGCTTCTAGATAGCTACTATTAGACTCAATTTGATTACTTTCATGTGAAGCAGTATCAGAAATTTCCTCAAAACATTCATAAAATTCTTCTTCCTCAGCCTCAATTTTTGACTCAGAAAAATTTGACTCAATTTCATGATTATCAATGGAAAATTCAGCACCACAAATTGGGACCATTGCTTCAGAACTATACAATCTGAAAACATAAAACAAAAATTAAATTGATCAATCAATAAAAAGTATTAATTTTTTAACCATATAATGGAAATTCAATTACAATACCTTATGAACACTTTGTTGAAAACCCAAAACAGAGTTTGCATAACCTTAATAAGAAAAACCCAAAAGTCACAATCGAAAAATTCAATCTTTATATGAAAAAAATCCTTCACAGAACTCATACTCAAATGGGTTTTTTCTTAATTTTCACAAAAAAGCTATAATTTGATCATGAATGAATGAACAAGTTCATTCCTTTTGAAGCAAAACAGAGGAAACAAAAAACAGAGCAAGGTCATGCAAAACATGATTTGTAGTTTGAAAAATTAATATCAAAAAAAAAAAAAGAATGAGACTTTGCAACAAGATAGACAAAGATATACGTACAAACTCACCTTTATGTTGTTTGTACTTGGTTTCACATGGTGAAATCTGATTCAGCAGAAGTTGAAGTGTTACCTAATATGAGAAATTCAATGAGAAAAATATATATATAAAATTGTGTGAGAAGAAGAAAAGAACATGTCAGCGACTTGTGTTTGTGTGCGATTGTACTTGTTTGTATCATAGGTGAAGGGTGTGTTGTTAATGTTGTTGTTGTTGTTGTGTTCTGTTATGTGATTTGGTTCAATGAGAGAGATAGAGAATGAAAATAAAATTGGGTAAAATTGAAAGATTACGTTTTATTCTATTTTATTTATTGTGAGAAGAAAAAAAATATATCATATCATAATACGCGTTTTATAATAGGATTTGATTTTATTGTGAAAAAAAAAAACAAAATAATAAGATTTGATTTAGCAAATATTTCTTTACGGAAAAACTTTGGTATACAACCTAATAAAGATAAGAAGAAGAGGAAGAATACAATGATACTAGTGTGAACTAACCATTGAATTCGACAGTAGAGAATTTAAGCATTAGAATTTGAGAGGAGCATACTTCAAGATCTCAAATTGTCACTGGATCAACTTAAGTGAGTTTTTAAGTATAATATTAATTTTATATTTCTAAATTAATATTATTATTTTCTTCACTTTGATCCAACTAGCCAGATTAGAGATTTATAATGTGAAGATGATCGGTAATGCAATGAGGTTAGTGGACTTGAACAACTTGTCCTTCTTCTCATTGAACGGGTGTCGTGTTTATAAATATTTTGATGATTAAACAAGGATGTGTAGAATATTTGAGGTTTTTAGGGTAGAAAAATGTGTATCTAGATGAAGGTTATGATTTTTGCTCAAAAAAATGAAGGCTATGATTTAGCCTTTACTGTGTTGAATTAAGGTTTTGGGTTCCGTCAAACTCTAATATGATTGTCTTCAATGAACACATGTGAGCATATTATAGCTAGTTAACCTCATTTTCAAAATGGATGGTACATAATACTATATGTGGTCTTAATCGATTGTATTTAGGGCAAGTCTATGTGATGATTCATTTGTGAGCTATTGATTTGGGAGGACCCAGTCCCATTGAGTAAATATGCTTAAGATTAGTCCGGAACAACTTTCAATGCTATTTATAGGGTAACTCTGAGTTTTTCTTTTTGAATTTTTTAAGAGAATTTTTTATAGCATTTCATTAGATACCAAGTCAATGATGCATGGTGGTACATCAATAAAAGTATGAGGACTAGCTAAAATTTTGGCATCTCTAACTAACTTTTGAGCAACCTTGTTCGCTTGTCTCTAACTAAAACCGGCATGAATCTTTTCAAAAAGTTAACTATAGCGACATTTACATTCATTCACCAAAACTCTAAATTTTGTAACATCATTTTGGCCTTTGATGAAATAATCCACAACTTTCTTTGCGTCTAGCTTAATGTCCACCTTCACAAGTTTGTAGATTGTGAACCCAATTAATAGCATGTAGCAAAACATACGCCTCCCCAACATTAGTATAACACAATGTAACACATAGAGTTCTCTTGAGAAAAAATCATCTTCCATCATCGTGAATCCACATCCCTACATTGAATCCATTCAAGGAAGATGAGAAGAAAACATCGATATTACATTTTTTTTAGTCTTCCTTCTACTTGTTGCTTCCATGTGTAGTAATGATTTTGCCTCTATCACGTAATGCTAGCTGTGTCAACTGCTACTGATCTAGTTACATTTCTCGTCATAATTGGTAATGTGATGATCCTTCTTGCTATTTTCAAAATTTCAATCGTCCAACACATTGCTAGATCTTCTATAGAATTTAGTGGTTGTTCTCTGTTACTTGCTGCCACACTCTGAAGTTCTTAGGTTTCCGTATGTCAACACACCTTCTAACACACACTTTTCAACACACTCTCTTTGAATGGTTAAAATTCATATGAGACCCACCAAATTCATATGGGACCCACATGATTTGGTGGGACCTATGTGAATTTTAACCAATCAAAGAGAGTGTGTTGGAAAGTGTATGTTAGAAGGTGTGTTGCTAGCATTTCTCTTCATACAATTGTTGCAAATTATCCGGCTTGAGAATGAGACAAGCATGGCAGTAGTAAAAAGATTGTTGTATCGACATTATATTCTTGTTGTATAATCGAATCTACATCTTGTCAGAATCCACCATTCAGTCACATAGTAACAAAAGTGGGTTAGTAAAAAATAAATATGAATGGTATCCTCCTAGTTATGATTACATAGTGCACAAGTGGTTGATATTTGATGCCTCTCTCACCGAGTCTTGTGCGCGTAGGTAAACATCCACGACATATCCGCATGATATAAAATTTCACTCTAGAAGGAACTTTGAGTTTCCAAATTATGGGCCAAAACCCAAGTTTATAAAGGTGATAGTTATTTGAAATATTATATATCCACACATAGTTTGTAGGTGCTCGTTACTAAGTATCGACCATTCTTCTCCGCTTTCCAAATTCTCTTAACCTCGTTGATTTGTTGGAGGAGTAATGGAGTAATGAGAATAAGCTGAGCGACATCCGGATCGAAAACTTGATGAACAAGGTTCTGATTCAACCTATGAGATTCATGATCCACAAGGCTATACACTCTAGCTTGATGATACCATTTCAAACTGCCTACACCCGAATGATAGTCCCATAAAATACCTAAGGTGCATTACAAATTGGTTTGCAGCACCCGAACCAATTGTCCACAGTGAGGCTGGCCACACCAGCATCTTTGAACTAAGTATGCTTCTCCACACAAAACTTGGTTTGTGACCAAGCTTCAATTATAGGAAAGTACTTCGAGGGAAATAACGTGCTTTGAAAAGCCTCGATACCAATGAATCAATCTATGTTTGGAATTTTCACCGTTGAATTTAACTAAGCATCACCAAATTAAAGGTCGTGAGGTCTTTAAAACCAGTACCACCATAAATTCAACGGTAATAATCTCCCAAAATATTGGTAATGAAGTATTGAGTTGTCTGTTTTATATTATAGAAGACTTATGACATAGAAAAGCTAATTTATTTGCTTGAAGCTGCTCCACACATCGTCAAAATGTTCTTCATAACCCCCGCCACATTTTCTTCAGCCCGGAAAAAGAAAAAAAAACCAATCATCAACAATAAGTGATTAATAACGGCTCAATTCTGAAATATTTTGGTGCCATGCAATTCCCAACACGCCTCGTGTGTTTTATGAGAGCCAAGAGACCCTTCACATAAGGCAAAAAAGGATCTCCTTGTGTCAAACCTCTCACAAGAATGATTGCCCCAACTACATCATTGTTTACAATGATAGATCAATTTGTTTCCATGCACATTGTTGTTTACAATGATCTCTTTATATATGTCCAATTAAACGATCATAAGCCTTACTAATATAGTAATATCAAACTCTAAAGCAACATTGCCTTCATTACCATTCGTCTTAGACTTCATATAAGGAACAACCTCAATAGCGACCATCAAATTGTTAAGGATTGATCGATCTAAAACACATACTGATTGGTTATCTAAAATACATTTATGGAGAACTTCCTTCAGTCAATTTGCAAGAACGTTTGATAGAATCTTTTATAGCAAATTACAACGTACTATGAGCGGCACAAATCTTTCATTTATGTTCATTGCACTTAGGTTCATGAATGTTGTGTTTACGAGAATTGATTTTGCCATCCAAAAAGGTCTAGCGGTGCAGCTTGTTGCCTGGTTGCCTTCTATTCAAGTGTAAATAATGGTTATATATATATATATATACTCCCTCCGTCCTAAATTATAAGCAAAAAAAAACTCATTTTCTTTGTCCCAAATTATAAGCAAAAAAGACAAAATTTTTTCATATTTAATTATGTTTTTTCAAAAAATTATCTTTTCCAAAGAAAAATTAAATGCAAAGTGCATTCAATTTGCTTTTTTTTTCATTTTCTCTATAATCAACTACCAATTGTTTTTACATCTTCCTATAAAACTTATTTCAAAGATAACACAAAAAACTATGTTACAAACTACTATTTTTTAATTTTCTTAATAAGTGTAAAAAAAAAATTTGCTTATAAGATGAGACGATGAGACGGATGGAATATATATATATATATATATATATATATATATATATATATATATATATATATATATATATATATTAAATAAGAGACATGTGACTAAAGAAAGACACTAGTGACTAGTTTACCTGGTGTCAAATATTGGATGTGTTTAGTGATGCTGTGAACTCACAGTTCGAGAGAGCCAAAAACAGCATTCTTGGAACACATTAGGTCCTAAAAAATGTTGATAAAATCTAGATTAAAACCATCAGGTCCTTGGTATACATCATGGCTGTAGGATTATTTGACGTATAATGAATGAAAATATATTAATAAAAAATATAATTGATGCTTTAATATATTATAAGTATTAAAAATGATATAAATAACACGAAATAAATAATTATTTAAAATAAAAACACATAAAATAAAATTGAAAGACTGGTCATTAGTTAAAGGAAATATTTTTTGAATTTATTTTACTTATAATTTATAATTTATTAGTATATTTTAATTAATGTGAAGAAAGTAAAAAAAAAAAAAACTTAAATAAGATTTATTGTTTTGGAAGGAAGTAATGTATTTTTTTTGGAGAGAGAGGAAGTATTTTTATGTTTCCAAGATTTGCAAGGTAAAGGGAAGTTGGAAGGAAAATTCAACCTTGCGTGTTGACCAACTAGGGCTTTGGAAATGACCAAATAATCGACGTCAGATAAACAACAGATTATTGAAATGAAATTGGTCTTTATGGACCCTCTCTCCCAAACTATAAATAAAAATGAATCAATACAAGGTGAAGGGATTGTCTCATGTGAATTATTTCTTCGATTAAGGTTAAGATCCTCTCAATTTATAATTTTCTCCATTTATTTCATTTGGAGAAATAAAAACACATTAAAAATAAAAAAATAATTAATGATGGTGGTACCCATTGCATCTTCCATTTATTTTTATAAATGGAGAGGATTTTTACCCGTTCTCTCTTGTGAGTAATCTCAGCCATGACAAATCAATGGATAATAACAAAACTAATCAAATGACATGAGATTTGTCTTTGTCCTTTCTTTAGTTCCTCGTGAGATCCCCTTCACGCACAAACCTATCACAACCCACCTTCCTAACAAATCTCAACGACAACCTTGCAAAGTGGTGGTCGGGCTGTGCAGTGGTGCAGAGAGGCGGTGCACCACAACAATGGTGGTGTTTTCCCTTTCCTCTCTATTTTCCATATTCTTTTCTTCAACAAATTAAAAGACAAAACTCATTAACCTTCTAAAACATTAATTTATGGGTTTTATTCTTTTATTAATTAAGAGAGAGAGATAGCAACACCAGGTGAGAGATGGAGATTCAAATTTTGAGTTTCATAAAGAAGTTGGTTTTAGATTGATGGTTGGGAAATTGTTTTCCACTGTCCATCTATACTTCTACTTCTAATTCTTCTTTTTCATTCTCTTTTTTATTTGGTAGCCCAATCACATAAGAAAATAAGAGATTGGGATGAAAAACCACAAAAATTGAGATGAAAAGCTACACAACAATTGAAACATGCTGGGTTTGTGAGTTGTGAGTGAAAAAGACAATATGATTTAGAGTGTGTTTGGTTTAGCTTTGGATAAAATTGATTCTGATAGAATTGATTTTGAAAGAATTGATTTATGTTTGAATCCAATAATATAGAATTGATTAAACAAACTGAGTGTTAGCTAAATGCAAGTAAATGAACATAGTTGAATGTATATGTAGATCAATATTAAATGTAGATATATTATTTAATTTAAATAAATAAATTTTCTATTTATTAATTTAAAAAATAATCTATATGATAATTAAACCAATTTTTACAAAAATATTTGTTCATATATTTTATATTTTTAGATAAAATATATTTAAGTTAAATACTACTAGAGTTTGTTGTCAAAAATGATAAAATATAGCGTAAAAGAAAGGTAAAAGAAAAAATACAGTAAATATGAGCGTAAACATTGTAAAGGAAAATCCAAAACATGGTAACTAATTACCATAAACATTTTTTCGGGGGTTAATTTGGTTCATTAAGTTTTCTGATTAAATTTGGTTCATAAAATTAATTACAAAGCAAAAAGAAGGAGAATTGATAAAGGGCAATAAAGGAAAATAATAGGTTGTAATATTCAAAATATAAAATATATTGGAGAATTGATTCTAGGAAAGCCAAAAGTTAGGAGTTGTAGCTTTAAGGATAATTGTTTTTGGTGGATAGAAGCAATTCTTAAAAGTCAAACCAAACATCATTGAAATCTGAATTTTTCACTTTAAAGGTTTGTATAAGCACTTTTTGATGTTGAAAAGCCAAAACAAACAGGCTCTTAATTGTTTTCATTAATAGCCATTGATGTGTCATTAAAAAAATGAATGGCTAAGATTACTCACAGGAGAAAAGTGGAGAAATAATACACGGAAGACAATCTTTTCCCCAATATAAGTTATGTATTTGGTACAAATTTTAAACTAAATACAATAATTTTTGTTGACAATATTTTATTTATCTTTTGGGACGGAGACACACGACGAAGCTTGAGAAAAATATCACGAGAGGGCCAAATATTCAGGTGGACGGGAGTACAGTGAAAAAGAATGCGTCTGTGAACTTTCTGACTCACTCATTAGATAGAAGATCGACACTTAGGTTTGCGAATGTTAGGGTGTAAATACGTGTAGGAGGAAAACATGCATGTGTGGACTTGACTCCCTTTCACCACTTGTGGGATTAGGGGCCAGAGCTTTTGCGATAGGTCAGACAGCCGTAAAAAATGCGTCAAGCAAGGTGACCAAACATGAGAAAGCGTATTTTGACAATCAACGTAATTTTATACCATTTACTTTTGACATTTTTCGGCATTCTAGCATCAGAGGCTGTTGACCTTTTACGTAAAGCCCAAAGGGTTATGGATAGCAATGTTATGTCTCGTAGGTCTATGTGTGTTGTGTTTACGAGGATTGATTTTGCCATCCAAAAAAGTCTAGTGGCGCAGCTTGTTGTTTGCTTGCCTCCTATTCATGTGTGGACTTGACTCCCTTTCACCACTTGTGGGATTACGGGCCAGGGCTTTTGCGGTAGGTCAGGCAGCCGTAAAAAATGCGTCAAGCAAGGTGGCCAAACATGAGAAAACGTATTTTGACAATCAACGTAATTTTATACCATTTACTTTTGACATTTTTCGGCATTCTAGCATCAGAGGCTGTTGACCTTTTACGTAAAGCCCAAAGGGTTATGGATAGCATCAAAGGCTGTTGACCTTTTTGTTTTTCTTACTTTTTGGTAAATATATTTGTTTGAGGTGGCTAAAAATATATTGTTGGGGTAGCTTAAAATAAAATGTACTCAGATCATTCAAGATAAATAAGTTTTTTGGGTAGCCAAACAAGAGGTTCCGCCCCTGGACGGATATTAATATTTTTTTATCCATTCAATATAACGATTAATAAGTTGTTAAAAAAATAATAATGCATCAATCTCTAATTATAAGACTATTTACAAAAAAAAAGAAGGTTTGTCCTTATTATAAGACCGTCTACAAATTTCTTGATATATTTATTACTCTTTTTTTCAATTATATTCTTATTAATGCTATCAAGGTATCTTAGAATATAAAAAGTTAACATTAACTATCCCAATCACCAAGGTCGTTCCTAGAGTTTTTCAGGCCTTAGGCATAATATGAAAAAAAGGTCATTTGCATTACATAATAATTTTGTTTTTCTTCTGATAAATGATGAACGAGACATGTATTAGTTATAGTGGTTGACATCCCAGCTATGCTGGCATCCCAAAATATCGTGTGTCAAATACACCTCATCCTATATATTATTAATAAAAAGGAAAAACAAAACAAAAAAAGTTGGGGGAGCTGAACCTAACCCAACAAAGTTAAGTAAAATTATAGGCATGGATACCGACCCATCTCTAGAAAAATCATCTCTAATAAAACTATGACATATAGATATAGATCTCATTGAGAATATACAAGTTTCACAAAATACCCAAAAAACTTCTCTTTTTCTCGTGAAGTTAAAAGTCGTTTTTTCGTGCTTTTTGAGATGCAAAATCAAGATAATGTTTATGAATTTCATGATTCTGATTGCGTCTCACATGATATTGCATTATCAAATCAAATTCTGCAATCATTTCAATTAATCCAAGAAAATTACCATTACTATCTTGACTTAATTTTTCTTTGGATCCTTGAAATGCAAGATTATTCTTAGCAAGACATTTCACAACTGAAAGTATTCTACGTAAAACATGTCTCCAATGCTCTCTCTCTCCCTCCCTCCCTCCCTCCCTCCCTCTCTCTCTCATCCTCACTATAATACATTAATGTAGATACTGAATACCATTATTGCCTTGACGACGTGCTTCCTGCGTTTGATTTTGAAGATTATGAATCTGAATCATGTACACAACAGTTTGGAATTTTTGTTGTTTATTATTAATGTTGTGTAGAAGCGAATACACCAGTTTAACCATTCTACACGGATTCTGCAATTCATCGAATGCACCGGTGCAAATTACAGCGCCAATGCCTACCTCATGCCATGTTATTAATTACCAATCTCTAATCTCATCCTACGGCTAATAAGAACATGTTAATCAATCTTTTTTTTACCAGTTTATGTTATACATTTCATTGTTTGTGTTGAGTTAAGAGAAAAGAATCATGAATGGTTAAAAGATTGAAGCAGAGTGCACTTTGAAATTGCTGGTAGTATTGTCGAAACCAATAAAATTTGATGAATTGAATTTAATGGGTTTGTTTGATTAGAAAAAATTATTGAATTTTGGGTTTGATGGGGGTTGTGTTAATTTGATTGTGTATTTTCTGGTTTTTATTTTTTTATTTTTATGAAGATCGATAATGAAGATGATATGTTGATGAAGGGATAGGAAAATAGTAGTTATTGATGGTGTACTATAACATATAATGGACCTTTATAGTCCAACGATACTCTTTTTAAAAAATAAATCGAATGGTTTAAATTGAAGGAATTAATAGAGTCTATGATGGACTATATATAATGTTGGTTAACCATAGATATTTGAGGTTAAACTTAACAGCTAGAATTGATTTGGCAAACGGAGAAAAAAGCGAGGGACCAAAACTTACGTTTTATTAATTATGGGACCAAAATGAAAAATAGAAATTAATTGCGGGACCAATGGATCAAATAAGCCTTCTTTTTAGGTTTCTTTTTTCATCTTACTTTCTAATTGCTCAAAAAGAGTTTTTGTTTGTGTGTTTTTAATAGTTAGGCCCTTTCAACATTTTTTTTTACTTTAATTGGGCCTTTCATGTTTTATTTTCTGTTTTTAACATAATGGGCCAAAAAAAGTTTGTATTTTGGGCCTTTAAACACGAATTACTATATGCACCTCATCTTTTTACTTAGTTTTGCAATATACACCTCCTATAAAAAAAATTAGGGCCCCCTACGGGCATGTGCCCTAAGCCGTCGCACTCCCAGCCAATGCCTAGGGCCTGCCCTGCCAATCATCTTTCTTAATACTCGTGTTTTTTTGTCAACTTGTCCTCGGTGATAATCTTACGTGTAGTAGAGTTTGTCTTCACACATTGACTGCCCATATAAATCATCAGGCCAATGTCCTCACTAGGGAGAGGATCTTCTCGAGTGAGATTCTCTGCAGTCATTGATCTCAACCATTAATTATACTCTCTCTCCATTTTTATTATTAAAAAAGATTCTCTCACTTCTTTAATAAAGGGTTAGGATCACACATGAGAAAAAAAGCATTGGAGAAGATTAGGCACGACCATGCATGCTGTCAGAACTTCAATTTTTTACGTTTTTTTTAGCCTTTTTCACCCTTTTCTGTTTTGAATTGGCTTTTGGTGCAAACATGAAACTTTTAGATAAAGATGTTAGGTTTCTAATGGCTTTAATTTGGATTAAAAATGATTTATATATTTTGAGTTATGGTGAAAATACTATAAGTAGGTCTTTATGTAACTTTATGAAAATTCAGCATAACTATTTTTAAGTTAACCCAAAACTTATGGTTTGGTCCCAAATCTCAAAACTTTATTACTAGGAGTTTAATTAGGATGTGTAGAAGTAATTAACCGAAGAAGTAGCTGATGATTTCAATGAGCTTCATCATATCCTCTAAAAATACCATGTTCACATGTTAGTAGAGGAAATGGCGAAGCAGAGTCCGTGCTGCATCAACTTTCTGCAAGAACTACTAAAAACAATAGTGGATTTGTCTGAGGAGAACTACGTAACACTTACTCAAGAGTGTTGCATCAACTTTGAGGTACCTGCAACCGTCAAGTTTGATGGTGAATGATGTTATACACTCCTTGTGTGAATAGAGGAGACATACATCAGTGAGGCCCTATGAGATTCTGGAGCAAATGTAAACCTTATGAGTCTAAAGAAGGCAAGTGAGTTAGGGAATCTAAAAATGAGCCCATATAACAAAACAATTGGATATACTAATGGTCATGTAGAAATAGCGATTGACAACTTGTATGACTTCCCAATCAACATAGGGGCCTACAATTTCATTTTGGACATTATAATAGCTGACACCAGAGATAGGTATGATTTCCCACTCATCCTAGGAAGAGGATTATTTGCCCCGTCTAGTCTTATCTTGGATTCTGAACAAGGGTGAACCATAATCACAACCCCAAAATACTACTAGGTGTTCATTGTGACTTACCCTAAATATGAAATAGACGTGATTCAAACACCAAAATGGCTTTTCATCAAGGGAATTATGGATGAATTTGCCATAAAAGGAGTAGAAGAATAAATATCAATGGGATACATGACAGAGGAAGAGTCTGATTTTGAAGATGAAAAGGAAAACAAGGAGCCTGAAGGTCAAGTGCTCCTGAGCACAAGTTAGACATATCCATCAGGCTCAGGACATAAAACATGCGCTGAATAGGAGGCAACATATTTCTTCAAGCTAGCGACATAAAAGAAGCGCTGGGTAGGAGGAAACCTATTGATCGTCGTAACATAGACGTTAAACACGCGCTGAATGGGAGGTAATATATTAGTTTATTTTCCTACATTTATTTTCAATAAGCTAAGCTGAGATTTCCTTTCTAATCAACTTCATTTCTTTTTTTGTTACTAATCCTCAAGTTTTTATCATATAACATTTTATTCATTTGCATGTACAACCTTTCTTTTTATGCTTTACTTTGTTTTAGTCTTAGATAGTCATTTTAGAATGTTTACAGAGGAGGCTAGGTTACCATTACATTCAAGAGCACGATAAATATTGGGGCTCACTACTAAAGATACTCATACGATCACCATCTCTTTTCTAAATAGCATAACTGGTGAGATTTAGAGGCAAATATTTCCAATCCATTCTATTAATATATTTCTTTCTATCATGATTGTTCCATATGGATACTATTTTTCCTTGAATTTGCGGCCGTTCTTTATGGACAATCGATTAAGTTATATTACAGACGAGGCAATTTTTTCTTTGATACCTTGAGCCTTTCAAGCCACCCTTTTATATTCTTATTATCCTTTGTGAAACCACACTGAGTCTCCAGATGCAATTTTATTTGTCGTTACTAAGTGACGAATCATGTCATAGTCCTGAACCTTAAAATACAATCAGTTTAATTTGTTTTGGAGTTAGATAGGTAATAATATTAACTTGGTATGGTTTGAAGTTAAGTTTGAGGTTGCTCTTTTGAATTAGCAACATTTTAAGTTTGGGGTGGAGTTCTAGTAGAACTTATTCATCAAAAAGAAAAAAAATGAAAATTGTAGATTGCCATGGGTCTACACAAAAAATATATAAAAAAGAAAAAAAATCAAGAGCCAAAAACATAAAAATTTTGGTCTCTTAAAAAATATGTTTATTTATGTCAAAGAAAAAAAAAAGTTCCACTGTAGTACCCATTTTGTTTGATTCAAGGAAGGAAGGACCACAATTGATTAATGTTTAGTAGGAACGCTTGTTGATAATCTAACTCCAAGTAATTTTGTTAGCATACTTTCCCAAATATATCCACGCTTAACCTAAGCCACGTTATAACCTTGAAAGACCTCAAAGTGTGTATATTGTCTCAAATTTATAGCAAGGTACATTTATGTGACAACTGGAGTGGACAAATGTCGTAACGATCACTACTGGCTTTAGGAGATACATACATGTATCATGGAAAAGAGTATGATTGAGAATATGAGTTACTTTCTCCAAGTCTATCCCGCTTGAGTGTAACAAGGTAAGTTAGTCAATGCTTTCCTTCGCGTAACCAACCCCATAACTTTTAATCTCTAAAAATTAGGGTTTATTCGATATTTTCCTCTTTTTGCTTGGAAAAAATTAAAGCTCGGTGGTCAGTTAAATTTACGAGTCAACGCTAATCAATAACTTGATATCGAAAAATTACCGCGACAGAAACAAAAACCATAAGACAACAAAACCAAACTACATTGCATCAAGACGAGAAAATGAAACCACGCCACACTCGATTAATAAAATTATAAAACATATTTTATGTGAATAACACGTATATATAGAAAATGGGAGAAAAACTATGCACATATGGGTGAGTCCGAGACAAAAAAATTATCCAAAACCATCTTATTCCGAGAAAAAGAACTATCCAAAACCATCTTATGGATGAAGCACAAAGAGAGGTTAGAGAGAAATTGAAATTTCTCTCACTAAATACACTACGGACAATGGCTGATTACAATGTATTTTCTTTCATCACACACAATTTCTTTTGTTGACAAAATCACACTCACAATTAAAACTAATGCACTTCGCTCTTAGAGGATATATACACACTCGTTTTGGACAATCAGCTGCAGTATTGCAGGGGATAGGAGCTGCAAAGTCAAATAAAACAAATCAATGTTATAAAAGGTGATCAAATATATATTGATTATTTATATCTTACTAGAATAAAATTTAAAAATATTGTGAAAAATTACTTACTACAGTTGATTACAACAAGAAATAGTGAAAGAAATATGATTATAGCATAATAAAACATGTAAATTTGAGCCATATTTTTCTTCCTTCACATGTAATAAATTGAAAATTGTTTGAGGTAAAATAACATGGTTAGCTAATTTCATTTAAATAGTTTTTAAAATTTTGGAGTTGCAAGAAACTATTAAAAATATTGACTTATTGTTGAATGCCTCTAAGTGCATCAATATGTCGAATATATCTCTTTAGCTCACTTAATTGATCATTTAACTTTAGTAAAGACCACACATTAAAATCTCGATGATCATCAAAGTTCATTCATTTTTTATTGAAATTTCATCATATTATTATTTTTTTTCCTTTTCTTTTAGCCTTTCATGATATATAAGGGAAATTTTTGAAAAGAGATTGCAATGAATAAATTGAAAAAAATGTTTGCTACTAATTTGATAATAAAAATTAAAAGTTTAATTGCAATTTTAGTCCTCCTATTTTTACAATTTTGATCCTCCTTTTTTAAAATCTGATAATTTTGACACCTCCTTCATATTTTTGAACTAAAAAGTTAGTGATGTGATTTTTTAAATAACGTGATATATGATTTGATATGAAAAGATCAACATCAATGAAATTACAAGAAAATTCTCTACAAAAAACTTCATTTAAAATATGTCATATCACTATATTTTAGACCAACTATTTAATGGAGGTATTAATATGCTATCAAATTTTAAAATAGGGGGCCCGATTCTGAAAAATAGTAAAAATAGGTGGACTAAACTTCTATTAATTAAGCCAAAATTATATGGTTGGGTAACTTCATTTAAATAGTTTCTAAGGGTTGTACAAAAATAATTGTTTTTTTTAGAGTTTGGAGTTGCTTTCCCAAAAAAGAAAAAGAGTTTGGAGTTGCAAGAAACAACTAAAAATATTGAGTTGTTGTTAAATGACTCTAAGGTACGTCAATATGTCGAATGATCTCTATAAGTCATTGAATTGATGACTTAACTTTAATAAAGATCTTACATAAATGTTTTGTTGATCATCCAATTCCATTGTTATTTTATTCTTTCATTGTATTTTTTTTAATTCTTCTTTTAGCCTTTCACGATATATAATGAAAAAAATTCCAAAAAGAAGTAATAGCGATGAATGATAAAATAAGTTAGTTGTAGAAATAATTTAACGAAGAAGTGACAACAAATTTATTTATCAATTTAAATTATTATATGATAGTTTATAAGACTTAACTCAATTGGAAATGTTAATATTGATATGTTGAACTTCTTCACATAGGTTCAAATTTGAGACATACAATTGTTTGTGTTAGTTTTATGTGTTGTTTACCACTTCGTCTCAAACCTAAAAAATTACATCATCTAAAAAAATACTCCATCTAATTACATTTATAAGCATTTTTTTTCAAATTCATTAAATAACTGATGTATCATCTTTGCTTTCGTTCAGCAGAGGAAGAACGGCGTAACATTCTAGGAAAGAGAAGATTGTGTGGAATTGGGAGTAATTGGGACAACAAAGAAAAAAGTAATTTGGACCATTGGATGTATCAAGTGGTTGAGAGTGAGTTGAATGTGTGACTTCGTGATTCCTCCAACCGCAGTGAATCACAATATTTTAGTCTGAGTTTTGTAAAGAAATCACTAAAAATTCATGATAGGACAAAAAGAGGAAGTTATCCTTGAAACCATGGAAATCCACCAAAACTAGACAACTTTGTGACAATGATATGCTTTTAACAAGTTTATCAATAGTGATTATTGGGGCATAGTCATTACAAGAGGGTTTGGTGCAAAGAAATATAGCAATATATGAAGAAAAAAATAGTTCGACCTCGTCCTATCTCGTGACACATGCTATAAGTTGCGCGTCGCGTGATTAAAGAGAAATTTTCAGGATTAGTCTCACATTGGATTGCTTTGCGTACTACAAGCTTCATGTTGCTGGATTCTGAAGTAAACACAATAGGATTAGTCTCATCACCTCTCAACTCACAAGATATATGCTCATTTTGCGAGATAAATGATCACGTTGTAGGACAACTTTCCCAAATTTTAAGGGTAACACACACCTATAAATACAAGCACCTAGGTTTGAATACATTAGTTGAAGTGAGTGGATTGTGTTTTCAAGCATATTTTGTGATACTGGATTTGAAAGAAGATGCAGAGCTAACCCTATGATTTGGTAGGAAATTTTTAATTACTACCAAGGCAACATGTGATGTCAAGCAAAGGAAAGTTTTGCTCAAGGTCTATAATGAGGAAGTAGAATATGATGTGTTGAAAAGGAAGGAAAATATACTGATGCAAAAATTTGACCATACACCAAAAGAAAACACTATTCAGTTAGAAGTCAAATTGGATGAAAATGCAAGGTTGGAAGAAATGGTTATACACCCGATAAAATGAGCCAAATGGTATTATGTAAATATAATGACAAAAAAAGCGCTTCATGGGAGGCAAATCGTACGTTAGGAAAAATTAGAAAATTAGTTTAAGAAAAGGAAATAAACTACATCAACTCGTAATGCAGGAAAGAGACCCATGACACGACTGTGAGATTAAAAAGAGGTCCAAGCTAGCGATGCGACCTTGAATCTCACGTCATGAAGGTAAAAAAGTTTATAAATATTAGAGTGGGTTATGGAAAAATTTGGTCTCATTTTTATGCTCAAATCATTGAAACCATCAACAATGTAACTGAAGTGACACTAGAGTGGGTTATGGAAATTGAGGCATTATGAGTGATGACACGATCAATTTGAGCAAGTTGTTGAGTAAAGACCTATATAGGTAAGCAAATGAGAAGTTGAAAAAGTATTGGGCGTTGTGGGCTTATTTATGCTTTGTATGAACCACCTAAGGCAGGAGCAAGCAGTACAAATTTGAGGCAGAATCAACTGCGGGAGAGGTTTGAATACTTGGCTAACTTTTTCGATGGTGTAAATTTTGTGATAGGAAGTCTTTCCCACCCTTAGCCACATTAGGGTCCGTATGGGTAACATCCAGAGATAGACCAACTCTCCTCCTATCTTCTCTCTTGAACTAGCAATGATTCCATCCATGTGTTTATTTCTTGAGTTTGCGTTCTTTCTTTACATGAATATTGGTTGTACATCTACACATTGATGCAATCTTTTTTGTTAACTAGAGCCTCTTTCAAGCCATCATGTATATTATAATATATTTGCTAAACCAAATTTGAGCTTCCATGCATCATGATATGTAAGCGAGTCATGATTGAATTCTTATAAAGGGATCAAGTGTGCAAATGAATATGGAGGTGGATAGTTTAACCGGTTTGAGTTCAAGGCTGTCTTGACAAAAAGAAGAAAAAAACTAACGTAGCAATTAACATGAGTGGCTTCTAGTTATAGATTCCGAATGTGAGGAGTCTCATACTTGAAGGAGAAATAGTTTAATATGATGATCAAATTCAATACATGATCTCATGAAAATCACAAAATTATGATGTATTTTTATTTTTATTATTTTAGTCATTAGGTGTCGGTTGTTAGATTTTTTATTTTAAAATTTAGTTTGCCCCAGTACACCCACACTCTCACAAAACAAATATTTATGTACTGAATGGTGCATCTAAAAACAAAGAACATAGGTTCAATATATAGCCTTGGTCTTCCCCTTGCTTCACTAAACTAAGCGATGTGGGACATAATCACCAATAACTAATATATTTAACCTCCTTCTTTATCAAGAAACTTGACAATCAAACCCAACAATCTCCACCTTGATTGTAAGAGTTTCATCTTCCGCTTCCATTGTCTATACCGACAATCATACTCCATCATAAAGAGTATACTTCACTTGAAACTGAACCATTCCAAGAATTTCTTCACATTGAAACCTTGTTGAAAGATTATGGTGCAACTCCCATGTTGGCTTCCAGGAAGTTCTTCAGCCATCGACATATCTCACCACACACCTTGCATAAATGCCAACTAATGCATGTGTGTTGTTCTGAATCCGCTAGCAATAACTTGTCCTTTTGCATGGTATAGCGGAAATACCATAAGGACGCATTTTATCTTCTAGATAAGGTCACCATCATCTCCCAAAACAAGGGAGACATTGCTAGCACTTGCCTCAAAGTCTTTTTCAGAAACTGCCCCACCTGGACAATTTCTCTTTAAATGCCCAGACATTCCACACTTCCAACACGGCATATTATTTGCATGGATCTTCTTCCCATTAGCCCCACCTCTAGTTAACAACACTGGACTTGATGAAATGCTTTATCATTTTTCATCCTCCTTTCTTCATAAATAATATTAGTTGCAACTTCTTCAAAACTCAAACTTTCCTTCCCATACATCAAAACAAGTTTGAGATGAACATAAGAAGGTGGAAGGGACAAAATGAGCCTTAACGCTTTATCTTCATCATCAATCTTAACTTCAATTGATTCTAACTCAGAAACAATATTATTCAAAGTACTAAGATGATCAGAGATTTTCGTACCCTAATCCATGCGCAAATTATGGAATTGCTCCTTCAGCAACAACCGATTTGAGATGCCCTTTGCCTGATATAACCCTTCGAGCTTTTCCCAAAGTTCCTTGGCTGATGACATATTATGCACATTCGCAAGAACTTTTTTTGCCAAACTCAGACGAATTGCACTTGTAGCTCTCAAATCTAGTTTCTCCCACTTATTGGCCTCCATCTTGGAAGTGTTTCCTTTCAGCGCCTTATGTAAACCTGATTGTATCATCACATCCTTGACTTGTATTTTCCACAAGCCAAAGTTGATTATTCCATCAAACTTCTCTATGTCAAACTTCATTGCACTTAAATAAGACATAGCAGTTGCACAGTACCACCCTTCTTCAACATCTTCACAATATCACACTTCTTTTGTTCTGATGTGAAAGATCAGACAATGCTACAACGAAGAAAAAACCACAATCGTTGTCTAGAGAATTATTACTATGTGAAATTGTGTACAACACATAGACTTCTCTCACTCTCACGCCAATGCTCTAGTACATCCACACTCTCACAAAGCAAATATTTAATATTTAAACTAAGTCAGATATATAAGCTTAAAGTGTTACTGAATGATGCATTTAAAAACAAAGAACCTAGGTTCAATATATAGCCTTGGTCTTCCGGTTGCTTCACTAAACTAAGCGATGTGGGACATAATCACCGATAACTAATATTTTTAACCTCCTTCTTTATTCAAGAAACTTGACAATCAAACCCAACAATTAAGTGGTTTGAAGGCAATCATCACAAAAACCCCGGTGTATATTCATATGACACAAAGTGGTTTGCTAAATCAATGTTTAAAGCAAATAATTAATCTCAAATGGATTTAAACATGTGATTCGAAGCTTGTTTAATTTCAAACCATCTTAAACTGTATAATCATCATATAATACACCTAGGCGGAACCTCTTAAGCAAGTTAAAAACTGGCTTAAAAAACCTTTGAAAATGGGCTTCAAATAACAAACAATCATAAACTTCAAAATATAAAACTTTGTGTGTTCAATTAGACATGTAAACAATGTACTTATTGTTTTTGTTTCAACTTGAATACGATAAATAGAGAGTGAGGCACTAAAAGGTACTCAGGCCCTTAGTGTACGCTCATATATGTTAGTTAAGTAGCACTTGTGGCACATTCTAAGAGTAGTGGACCTTCTTATGGGTGCCTACTCTTTCCACATGTCATTTATGAAATTTAACATTATCGAATTTATTTTCAACGTATGAACAGTTTACTCACTTTGTTTTCAATCACTGATTGCACGACCCATAACTGTTTAAACTAGTCAACATCCATGCATTATATGCATGGTCTGGATTCATGATGGTGAAGTCATCACTAATCTATTGGTTTAGCCATAGATCGTGCCATTTTACTAGATGATGTTTTTTGAATTTCTTAGGGTTTGGTTGTTTGATCATTTGAGGTAGTGACGGTGCCAAAAATTTCGAGTAGAGGAGGATGCGCATGGGTATATATATTTCTAAAATCATATACATATACATCATAATTATTACGATATTTTACATTTAAAATTATTGAATGATCATTTTAAAATCATTTTAATAGCATTTAAAATATCTCTCTCTATAAATATGACTAAGCATGTGCATTTGAATTTTTTTCTTTTGTCTCTAAATATTATTGATTATATTGCGAGATGAATAATTAATATTAAAACATATATACATAAAGACAATTAGTAATATTGTACATATAAATGACGGTACCAATTTTTTTCTTATTATATGTAAAAAATATACTTAAATTAGTAGTGATTATAAATTTTCAATTGCATTTTGTTGGGTGGATTTGGAATGTTGAACTAGCTAAATATGTATGTTTATACTTAGAAAAAAAAAGTTTTTGTGTTTATATAGTAGTAGAAAGGAAAATGCTAAAGAGTTCTATTGAAGTATTGGTTAAGACAATAAAAATAGAAATATTATATTGAAAAATAATGAATTTAACTTTTAAATTTTAAAAGCAAAAAGAATTCAAAACAGATATGTTTTTCATTAAAAAAAAAAAAAGCATATACTTTTTATGAAGATTTATAAATTTAATGTACTAAAAATTGAATGTATTTGAAAGGAGGACACTCAAAACATATTGTCTCCTCAAAACACTTGTTAGGATGACTTATTTCTTATTGCTAACCCTACTAATCAACATGCATGTGGTTTAGAACGAAAAAGTCAATAGTTAATAAATGAACTAGCGGGCTTTCAAGTTGAAAATTGCTCACGAGTCCCTAACAGGCAGACGTATAACAAATCTAGTGGAACATTTCATAGCTTTGAATGTGTTTTTGTAAGTTTTCTTTCATTAAGAAGATCTTTACTACTCCCTCCGTCTCACAATTATTGTTTTTTTAGCATTTTTTATTTTTCTCAAAATAATTGTCACTTTACAATACCAATGCAGCATTCATTATTTCTTTCCACTATTATACCCTTATTTATTGAATTTCATCCGACTTAACTACTCCACTAACTGCAATTAATAAAGGTGTTTTAGTAAATGCTACTAATTTTACCATTGAAATCAACACAATTAATCATTTTCTTAATAACCGTGCACAAACCTTAAACGACTAATATTGTGAGACGGAGAGAGTACCTTAAATTTAGACATCAATCCATCCCATAGGGAATAGATTGTCTCCTCTATGCAGTTTTATCTTCTGTTAAATCTAAGTCATTAAACATATTCTCTTTCTTAATTTTAATATTTAATTTTTTAAATGCATTTATTTTTCAATGGATATGATTTTACTGTACCCTTCAGTCATTAGAGAGGATCCGGTCTCATTCCCATAACCCCGACGTTTTTTAGACAAAATAATTAAGTTATTACCTCCATCTCTAGATATAAGATCTTTTTAGCAAAATCACAGGAATTAAGAAAATAGATATTTATATTAAATTTGTTTGTAATCTCTATTGTTTTTACAATTTTTTCCTTCAAGAGAGATAGTTAGTTTACGTTAGTTTCAATAAAAAGTTGTTATTTTTAATTGTTTTAACATATTCAATATTACATATGTTAGTCAAACTCGTCGGTGTATGTCTATAGTTCGAAGACTAATTAGAAAGAGGGTGATAGTTCAAAGAACAAATTGATGGAGAATTTTATAAATTTTTTACCAAAAAAAAAGCAAAAGTTATTATGTATTTATTTATCAAAATAAAATTCAATCTATTCTCTAATTATGAAACTTAACGTTTACAAAAAAAATACAATCTCACCCCTTCTTAATTTTTTGACATGTCATCAAAATTATATCATTTTGTGTCTTTTGCTTTAATCTCCTTCTATTTTTTCTCTCTTAAAAACAAACTAAAACAAACTCACTCGATAAAACACACTATCTTAATTTTTTTTTAAGAAAAAACAAACCTTTTTTTTAACAGGCAAAATTGAAATATATATTAACAACAAAGCGTCGCATATTCCCACAAGACGTTTTAAAAGAAAACGACCATAGTTACAATAGGAGTTCAGACAACAAAATACAAAATTAGCCTATACCCCAAACAAATTAGTAGGTAAGCAAGCCAACTATGAACCCCTAACACATAAATATCATTAGCCGCCTTCATCCATCAATAAGAATGGATTTGAACCTTTTCGACCAACTAAGTAGTAGAACTTTCGGTGTTGTTAAAATGTCCATTATTATGTTCAGACCACAACACCCAAACACACAAAAACCACATAAGTTGCATAAAGGAGCATCTAGTAACCGCCCCACCTGATAAATAAGTAAACTGAAAAAAGTGATCAACAATGTTATACGAATCAGCCCAAGAGAC
Organism: Medicago arabica; assembly: GCA_946800305.1. Lineage (NCBI taxonomy): Eukaryota > Viridiplantae > Streptophyta > Magnoliopsida > Fabales > Fabaceae > Medicago > Medicago arabica. The sequence continues at coordinate 2,946,875 of OX326969.1, forward strand.
CCCGATCCAATCACGAACCTGAAGTCATAACTCTCTGAATATGGGACAAGAAACAAATAAATGTTGAGCAGTCTCCACTTCTCCACATCTAGAGACACACAGTTGCGCATTCGGAGCAAGAATGCCTCGAGCCACTAAATTCACCTTTGCTGGCAACTGATTGCGAAGAACACGCCAAGCAAGGATAAACACCTTTAACGGTACATGTATGTGCCAAATCAAATCTGAGACCGCATCCACTATATTATTGTCATCTGTAGTCAGCATATCATATGCAGAACGGACAAAATAACATCCTGAATTATCAAGGCGCCAACGCCAACTATCGGAAGTCGAAACCTGCAAAACAACATTAGACAACTACAGTCTACACTTTCCTACTAAATCCTCTTCCCAATCCCTCAACCGCCGTCTCCATTGTCACGCTTCTCCTCCGTCCCCCCATCTCAAGTCAAACATATCCTCCACCGTGCAATGTTTATTGACACTTAACTCGTACAAGCTTCTAAACCGCACCGACAACGCCGCACCACGAAGCCACAAATCAGTCCAAAAGAAAGTATTCCTCTCGTTCCCCATAGTTTTAGTAATACTATCTCTAAACCAACCTCTTCCTACCCCCTCGCCACCTTCACTCACACGGGAGACTTCCCGCCACCAAACAGATGACCGTCGGTCCCCTTCCTTCAAAAACCCATCCTCCTCTCCATGACGGGCCACCAACACCCTATACCACAAACCATCTCTATCTACTAACATCCTCCAACACCATTTGCCTAAGAGAGCCAAATTAAATTCTCTCATCCTCCTTACCCCTAAACCTCCCTCTCCTTACGGACACAAATAGAGTTCCAGCTAATCCAAGAAGTTTTCCTATGATGCTCACCCCCCCCCCCCCCCCCCCCCCCAGTTTTTTTAATTAAACATAGATTCAATAGAAGAGATTATACTTGTTGGAGCTCTAAAGAAGGAAAGGGCATAAACAGGAAGAGAAGACAGTACAAACATAATGAGAATCAGACGGCCACCAAACGATAAAAATATGCTCTTCCACAACGACAATTTATTCGCAATACGAGCAACAACAGGATCCCAAAAAAGACAACCTCCTAGAATCCCCTCCAACAGGAAGGCCCATATACAGAAAAGGCACCCTCCCCTTCCTACAATTCAAAGCAGTAGCTTCTGCCCCCAACCAAGAGTCACTAATATTAATCCCTGACAACATGCTTTTATGAAAATTCACCTTTAAACCTGACACACTTTCGAATAGTACCAAAGCAGCCCGTAAAGCACGCACATTCTCCCAACTCTTCTCCCCCATCAACAAAGTATCATCAGCTAATTGCAAATGAGTAACAGACAAGCCGTCATGCGCTCCAAATTTGTAACCAATAAACAATTGAGAATCCACCACCGCCTTCATCAACACAGTAAGACCCTCCGCTGCCAAAAGGAAAAGAAAACGTGATAATGGATCTCCTTGACGCACCCCACACTTTAAAGGAAACTCCTCTGTGGGGATGCCATTGACAAGCACATAAGCTGAAGCTGTACCTAAACATTCCTTCATCCACTTCCTCCAAAGGGTTGGAAACCCTCATTCGGGACATAACTGCATCCAAATAAATCCAATCAATCAAGCGTATGCTTTTTCAAAATCAACTTTAAATAAGAACAATTCCTTTTTAAATTTTCTATCTTCTTCCACAACCTTGTTTGATATAAGACAACATTCATACTTCTATCTTGAACAAAAGCATCCTGAGTCTCTGACACCACCTTACTTATTATCCTCCGCAACCGATTAGCAAGAAGTTTTGCCAAAATTTTATACAAACTTCCCACCAAAGAAATTGGTCTAAGATCATTAAGTTTCTGCGGACTCTCCACTTTTAGAATCAGAGCAATAAAAGTATTGTTGACCCCCTTAGTTAACTTGTCATTCATGTGAAAATCACCAATGAATTGCATAACATCACCACTAATCTCGGACCAAAAATCTTTAATAAAACCAAAATTCAATCTGTCAGGTTCAGGACTTTTGTAACTATCACAATCCCACACCGCCGCTTTCACCTCATCAATAGCGAAAAGGTGCACAAGGTTCACGCCATCACCATGCTCAATATGATGAAACACCAATCCTTCCACACTAGGCCGCACGGCCTCCAGAGCCATAAAGTAAGTTGAAAAATAATCAATGTCCACTTCGCGAACCGGATTGACACCTTCCACAAGACCTCCGTCGACAATAAGAGACAAAATAGTGTTACCACGACGCCTACCGGTCGTGACCGAATGAAAGTACTTAGAGTTGGAATCACCTTCTTGTAACCATAACAATTAAGACTGCTGCCATCAAATGTTGGTGTTAATCTGAGCTAGGGAATGAAGATCAAAAGTATTGCCTTGCAATTCTGTCAATTCATCCACCGAAAGAACATCCTGCTCAATCCTTCTATCCAACACTGCAACACACTCCTTAAGAGCTTGAATTTTACCTGGTCTGGTAAATTTTGAACATGAACACGATGCCAATTTTTCAGAGCCATTTTTATCTTTTTCAACTTTCCCTTTAAAACAAAACCGCCCCAACCTTGAAATTCAAACGACCGCCACTTATCAGTAACAAATTGTTTTCAACCCGGTACATCATACCAACATTTCAACATACGAGACGGTCACGGGCCCCAATCATCTTCATTGACAATCAGAAACAAAGTGCAATGATCAGACAAACCCCAGAACTTAGCGACTTGCATGCAACTAGGTCAAAACAAACACCAATCCTCCGATAAAAGAAATCTATCAAGTCGACTCATTGATGAACCATATCCTTTGTACCAGGTATATCGGCGGCCACAAAGGGGAAGATCCACTAACAAGTTTTTGTCAATAAACCCGTTAAAGGCTCCATGTCCGTCACATTAGATGAAGCTCTCAACGAAGGACATTCCCATGTAGATCTAACAACATTAATCTTAATGTCAATCAAAACATAATTTTCTTATAATCTCGTGTATGAATTGTACAACTATATTATTTAATATGTCTTACACCGGACTCGTAACGACATCTTTATCAATAATGAAATCTTTATTATTTTTAATATTTTTAGTTTATCACTTCATAATATTTAATAACAACTATTTCAATGATTTTATCTTGGGAAAATTACACTAACCTCCCATAAGGTCTTCTTAAATAAAACAAACACCTGCTCTATTTTTTAACTAAACACTAATCTCACTTTTATTTTTTTTTATCAAATTGACAAACACTTCCCTTATATTATAAGACAGTTTAAACTTTGTTAATTCCATTTTTTTTAGCAATTAACTTCTTCATATGAGTATGAAATCACTTACTTTTCAACCAGTTTTTCTTTCCATTTTTCACTTATGTGAATTTTCCCAACTTATTGTTCTTCAGTCAAGGTGATATAATTTTCAAACTCTAATGTAACAAAACGTATATATCAAAAATTATTTCTTTTTCTTTAATTAACCACAATGTTCATCCATCAAAATTCTTCTCATTTATATATTCTCTTTTGATCTCTTATGTAATTACCAATGTTTGATTCTATTTGGCGGTAAAAACAAATGTTGTTATTGTTTCTCCATTGGGAGAAAAAAAAATCTCATTTTACTTAATTATGAAAATAGAAAACAGATACAAACAAACCAAAACGACTAAAATTAAATTATATATTTACAAAGTTATTGAATAGGACAAAATGGGGGTTATTGATGTGTTTGAAAAATTAGACGGGGTGCTTGTGTTATTTAAAAAAATCTCAAAGAAAGTCAATGGAATTTGCCCTTTTATCAATAACGTCGGCATTATTCATTAGTTTTTTTTTCCTTATTTTCTTAATTCATATAGCATTGCCCCCTACTCTGAATTAACCCGTGCGGAGCATGAGTTTGTTGCTAGTTTTTTAGAATCAGTATTAAAAAAATTAGTTTCACGGAAAAAGCTACTCCGAACATCTACTCATTCCAAACATATTTTAATTTTAAAAAAATGCTAACAAGTGTTCTTAGAGCATTGTTTAAGCATCAAAAGATAGTATTTTAACATTGAAAATCGTGTAGTTATGACATCTACATGTGTTTAACTTGTATTTTTAAAATAAAGTTTCTTTTTATGGGTTACTTAAACAATGTCGTCAAGACACTTGTTAGTAAAACCTTAATTTTATTTACAAAGTTATAAAAAAAATTAAACACGTTTATTTGATAACCATAATTTTTATTTGCATATTTTTTTTGACAACATGTAATACTCCCTCCATCACATTATAAGTGCGTATTTTGTAAAACAAATTGTCCTAAAATAACTGACCAATTTAATTTTCAATACAATATTAATTACTTTTTTCTATTATAACTCTAATTAATACTATTATTTTCATTACTCTTAATTCAATATATTTCATTTTGTATTTATGATAGTGAAGAATACACCAATACTTAACAAGAACACTTAAAACCATTTTTCTCTCTTATTTATTTATACATTTATCTTGATATGTATGAAATGAACTAATAACTCACTTAATCGAAGATAGAGGAGTATTCTTCTACAATAATGCAAATAGATCAGCTATCCCTTTCTAGAATGAAGCAAGGGTGGCAGTTTTGGTCACTGTCTAATTAACAAAATATAAATGCAATTAATTGATTTTATGGACAAGTTAAAGTATCTAGAAAGGGCTTGTTCATTGGTGATCACCAGGTAGGCAAATAGAAAGACATAATGGTGATAGCTTAATTAGCCTTCTTGCAAAAGTCAGCTATATCACAAATTTACATTTAATGATATGTTTGTGTTAATTTATAGAAACTTTAAAAGCTGAAATAAAATTGAGCTTTCCCAGTGTAATAGAGCTACACATTCAATGCTCTACGCGGTTTTGAGTGGTACACAACATAACTATAGTAAATAATTTAGCTTTTTCCTTCCTTCAGTTAATGCTCTTTGCTGTCAAATTTTGACTCTTGCTTTTTTCTCTACTAACTTTTTTAAGTCAATTTCCTAGCTTATCTTTAAAAAATATAAAAAATTCCTAGCTTATGCTAAATACACCCTACCTTTTTAATTACTCTATTTTCTTAGCTATATATTTACACCATGGAAAGGTTAGGCTTGGACACTTGCCTCTTCAAACCTATCAAATCAAGAGGTTTTAGAAAGAACTAAAAATAAAAGAAAAGTGATCATACACTGAGAGAGGGAGAAGAAGAAAAAGGTTTATTGAATAGAAATTGGTGGCAACAACATATATAAGTGTTACTAAAAGCAAAAGAGAAACAAAGAAACATGGGAAGACCACCATGTTGTGACAAAGAAGGTGTTAAAAAAGGACCATGGACTCCTGAAGAAGATATCATACTTGTTACTTATATACAAGAACATGGTCCTGGAAATTGGAGGGCTGTTCCAACAAAGACAGGTTAATAGTTCATAACTTTAACAACTGCAATATTTTTTCTTTAAAATTATATTTATTGGCTTTTTTCTTTGTTCTATAGTATATCATAGATCATTAATAGGAAAATCATGATCCAAAGAACACTGCAATATTTAGGTTTTATTTTTATTGCTTAACTGGATCTGAATTTAAGTGATTTATTTTTTCTTATTATTTTTTTTATATGCATTGGAATTATTAATTTATTTAATTTTTGTGGTTTAATTTTTCAGGGCTGTCAAGATGCAGCAAAAGTTGCAGACTTAGATGGACTAATTACCTAAGGCCAGGAATCAAAAGGGGTAACTTCACTGAACAAGAGGAGAAGATGATTATCCATCTTCAAGATCTTTTAGGAAATAGGTAAACCTTTTCTTCATAATTTACTACTACAAAAAATAATAAATTAGCAACAAATTATTTTATTTGTTTTAAGGCAGCAACAAAATTTTAAGAAGTGATAAGTAAACTATGTTTCTAATTTTGTCATAATAATTACGAAGAAATTAGCATATGATTTCATTTTTTCAGTTTCTAATTATTGTAAAATTAAATTTACGACAAAAGTTTGAATAATGGATATGTGAAACCTGTTTTTAATTCCATAAAAAAATATAGTCATTAAAGAATAAGTGTTGGATTTTGTTTTTCATATTTTTAATTTGTCTCCCTATTTCTATATTTTTTGTATATAAGACTTATCCTAAAATGATTTGCTAATACCCTAAAAAAAGAATTTGCTAATACTATGTTTGTTTTAGTATTTAATTTAACTTTCTTGATAGAAAACAATATAATTAGCTGCGAAAATTAGAGACTTCAATTTTTTTAGTAGTTATTTTTGGTAGCTTCTTTATTATTCACATGTCTAACTGGATAACATTTATGATGTAACAGATGGGCTGCAATAGCATCATACCTTCCACAAAGAACAGATAATGACATAAAAAATTATTGGAATACTCATTTGAAAAAGAAACTCAAGAAATCACAAACAGGTAATAATGCAGAATGCATTAATTTTGAAGAAGAAAATTTTTCATCCTCTCAAAGAATTCCAAGAGGTCAATGGGAAAGAAGACTTCAAACAGATATTCAAATGGCCAAAAAAGCACTTAATGAAGCACTTTCACCACAAAAATTATTTTCTAACTTTTCTACTTCAAACCCTACAAATAGTAACTCATTTTCTTCCAATAAAGAACCAGGTCAATCTTTTTGTTATGCTTCAAGTGCAGATAACATAGCTCGTTTACTAAAGGGTTGGATGAAAAATCCGATTAAATCATCGGTAAGTACTAATTCAGCTGTGACACAAAATTCCTTCAACAACTTTGATTCTGCTTCTAGTAGTGGAACAAAGGGTGAAATATTGTCTGAAACATTTGAATCTTTGTTTGGTTTTGAGCCTTTGGAGTCGTTGGAGTCATCAAATTCTGAATTTTCTCATCAATCTTTGTCACCAGACGCAACGGTTTTACAAGATGAAAGTAAGCCTGATGTTGTTTCAGAAACAATGCCCTTTTCTTTGCTTGAGAAATGGCTTCTTGATGAAGCAAGTTGTCCTGAAAAAGTATTAGGTTGTGGAGGTGATCACGCACAAGTTTTCTAGACTGGTTTAACTAGGTTTAATCAGCATTTGCGGTTTACATAAAGCTACGAATCTTTATATTGTGCAGTACAATACTAGCAAAGCTGAAATGTGGTTGTGATGATGTTGGTGCTTGGTTCTAATGGTGAAGTAGTACATGATTTTAAATTGCAGTCGCGGTTACGCTGCTAACCTTTACGTTGCAGTAAGATACAAACAAATGTGGTATAAATTGTGCTTGTGCAGAGACCTCTAAAATCGTTGCAATTGTGGAACACAATTTAAAGTTATGGTTCACGTTCTGAAATATATGTGAAACTTTCTGATATTTTTATTTTATATGATTTCTATAGGAAAGGTCTTCTCATCAATCTTTGATGTATTGCCTTGGTACTAAAGAGAGACAAGTTTTCAATCTTTTGGTGATAGATGTGTATATTTTACTATTAACATGATTATTATTACACACTATTAGATACCATAATGGAAAACTTGCTTGAGTTGTGTAAAGCTTCAGCAATGTGATATTCCTTTTTATGAATTTATTGTTTCATTCTTCTTCCAATTAAATTTATTGAAGGTTCCCTAGCAACCACACTAATAAGCTTTTCATTATTACTCTTTTCTCACACTTTCTTTTAAGGGTTACAAGAAATAGAAAATTAAGGAAAAACATCCCAAAAGAAGAGAAAAACCAAGGATTTTCATAAGTTTACTTGAATTAGAGCTCGTTTGTTATAGCTTTTAAAAAAAAAAATCATTTTTTTTAAATAAATAAACTTTTAAAAGTGTTGCATCCGTTTGTTACAACTTTAAAAAAAAATCAGAATCTAAAAAAAAAAAAATTTAAAAACAGCTTCAAATGAGAAGCTGTTTAAGAGTAGTTTTTCAAAAAATATTTTTTTTTAAAGAAGAGAAATATGAGTCAAAATATTGACCTAATTTTATAACAAAAATATCTTTTATGTAGCTGTATCCAAACGAACTAAAAAAAAAAAAATCAAAAAATGGTTTTTATTATGTTAAACTAACACACAATAGATTTTGATTTTTCTTAAAATCTCTAAAAAAATGATCTCGAAATTATTTTATGTCAAAATTACTTTTATTTTAATCCATGATAAACATACCCTTAATCCTATGACTTAAGCATTCCTCCATACTCAAATTAAAAGAAGAAGAAAAATGAAGGTATATTTGGTAGGAACAAGTGGTATCATTTTAAAAAATACACTCACTCCTTTCAAAATAAGTGACATACTTTGACCATGTTTACTATTTGCATAATATACTTCGATTCCTATTTAGTGTGAATTGGTTCATATTAGTATGATTAGTTTCATGAACCTCTGAAAAGAATTTAAACTTGAAAAAAAATATATGGTTAAATATGTTTTTGGTCCCTATAAATATGTTAACTTTTCGTTTTAGTCCCTCTAAAAAATTTCTTCAACTTTTAGTCCCAAAATTTTTTTCCTTCTTCACTTTTGGTCCCTCTTTTAAAGTAAACTCATATGTAGAATTAATATTTTTGAATAAAATTTTTGTAGAAAAATTCAAAATATTATAAACATCTCTCCCAAAAAAAAATAGAATTTTTTAACAAAACAAGAATGTAATATGAATTTATATATTTTTTAAGTTTAAAAATTCATATTTAATTTTTTTTTGTTAAAAAAGTCTAATTTTGTTTGGGAATTTGTTTTAGAATACTTTACACATTTATGCACAATTTCATTAAAAAAGTTGGTATATTTATAGAAGCAAAAACATATTTAACCCAAAAATATATATCCACACATTTGGACAAACCTAATACTACATAAAAACATAACAAAGCCTCAAAACCATGAACAAATGCACATCTTGCACAATCATGATCATGATTGGAGCAGTTTAACTATAAACGATAAACTTTTCTTATTCCTCCTTCCTCATTCACAATTTCTCGTTCACAACTGAAGCAATTTAAGAGGAAGGCGATTCTAGGAGTCAATGAGGAGTTCTGTTCTATCTTCTCTTATCTTTTCTAGGGTATATTTTTATCTTTTTGTATTTTGTCTTATTTATCACATGTAACTAGATATCTATAGGCTAGGGTTCTAAGATGAATGATGTGCGGATTGGGCAGATGTACCAAATCATTTACCATGTAATAAAGTGATAATGTAGAGTATCGTATCCACATGGATTGTCGTTTTGTCTAACCAATTCGCGTTACTTATTTTTGTTTGACAAATAAATAAAAGAGTTAAGGGTTAGAGATTTGCAATTTTTATCTGTCTGTAACAGAGCAAGTTACCTGTTTTGGTTTCAGAAAAGTAAACAGTGGGTAGGATTTTTCGCCCCGCTTATTTATTATGTTGGATATTAAATAACAGTTACGCCGCGTTTATTTATTCTAGGTAACTATACAAGTGATGAGGTCGTTAAGACGTTTCTAACCTAATCGGTTGTCAAGCTGCACATGTTGATCACACAGTGATCCTTACGTGTGGGGTCTATACTGCCTCCTAAGTCTGGTTGCACCTGCTGATCATACAGTGATCCTTATGTGTATGGTCTTACCGTCTCTAAGGTAATTGAAAGTATAAACTTTATATTAGCTTTCCAAGGCAATGAAAGTCAAGGTTCATGTAGGTCTATCCATCTATGAATCTTAGGATACTCATAACACACACACACACACACACACACACACACACACACACACTCTCTCTCTCTCTCTCTCTTAGTAGTTCTACAAACGGGCAACCCTATCAGCGTCTACCTTACAAAGGGTTTAAAAGAATAGTTCTACTAGGCTATGTCTTATTTCCTTCAAGCAGACACTTGTTTCCTTAATTATAACTAGTTACCTCCTAGGTTCATCAAATTTTACTCAATATTAGTAATGTCACCTCCTAAGTACTTACTAATATGATTAACTCGTTTTTGCTATCTTTCGCTAGCTATAACTAATTATTAACTCGTTTTTGGTATCTTTCGCTAGCTATAACTAATTATTTCCTAGACAGATAGATATTAATAGCAAGATATAAATATCAAGATATAATCATCAGGATAGTAATATCAATATTAGGCTCTGTCACAAGCTAAGTATCTAATATAGGGTTGCGCTAGTACAAAAATAAACTAAATTTCTAATAAAACTAAATAACGAACAAAGAATAAATAAAATAAAAACGACATTAAATTAAATAAATATCCAACAAAAGTAAATAGAGGTTCATCTTAGAACTCTAACCTAAAAAGATTTAGTTACACATGGTAACTAGAAACAAATTACTAAAGATAAAAACATACCCTAGAAAAATCAAGGAGAAGATAGAAACTCGTCTGAAGCTCTAGAAATGCCTTTCTATTGAACTGCTCGAGTTCTGAACAAGAAATTCTAAATGAGGAAGGCTAGTATTTATAATGAGATTTTCTAATTGGGTTTGGGCTAAAAAATAGGTCTTTATCCACAAAAAAGTAGGAAAAGATTCTATCGCCCCGAGTTTTTGGATGATCGGGGAGCTTACACCATGCTCTGGGTGCATGAATGTGCACCCAAAGCCATGCTATACGCGCATGGCCATGCTCTAGGCGCATGTCAAGTTTTTTCCACGCTCTAGGCGCATGGCATGTGCTCTGGATGCATGGTGCAGCCTTCCAGGCCCAATTTCTTTGATTTTCCGTCATTTTAGGTCTTCGTCTTCAAATAACTTACCCTGGAACTTGGGAACAAAATTCCTCCCATTGTAAATTCTTCTGAGGCCTCTTGAATCTTCCTTCTTGTTCTTCCCAAAGTCTCCACAAGTCTTTGGATGTTCTTGATTTGAGGATTTGTATGTTTTCTTCGTCAATTACTTCGAAAACCCCCTAAAATTGTTATGGGCTAGGGTTTTAAGGTGATTCTTCATTTGTTTTGCTGGATAATTATTTAATTTAATGTTGTTTATTTTAGTATATTTTCTGTTCACTATTAAGTTTCATTAGGATTAATTTGTTTCAAAGGAGCACAACCCTAGATTAGGTACTTGGGTTGTGACAGAGCCTAATATTGATGCTTAAATCTTGATATTTATATCTACCTGTTTAGGAAGTAAACAATATATAACCATATGAAAGATACTGAAAGAGAGTTGATCTTAGGAGCAAGTACTTAGGAGAAGACATTACGAATATTGAGTAAAATCTGCTGAACCTACGATGTAACTAGTTATTAATTAAGGAAACAAGTGTCTCTGGGGTGTGAACGATTCTTGTAGAAATATTCTCCTCGACCCCTTGGTAAGGTAGACGCTGATAGAGCTACACATTTGTAGAACTACCAGGAGGAATAAGAAAGTGTGATATGAGTGTCCTAAGATTCATAGATGGGAAGACCTTCAGAAACATTGGCATTCATTGCCTTTGGAAATTTAGGAACGCCACTTTAAGTATATGTTTCAATTATCTTTGAATTAGCTAGACCTCGCACATAAGGATCACCGTGCGATCAGCAGGTGCAATTAGCCATCAAAGGGATATACCGAGATAACCGATATAGTATAGATCCCGCATGTTAAGATTACTGTGCGATCAGCAGGTGCATCTTGACAACCGACTAGGTTAGAACGTCCTAACAGCCTCATCACTTGTATAGTCTACTTAAGATAACTAAACGTGACATGAATGTTATTTAATTCCAACAAATAGATAGGGGAATTTGAAGAGTCCTAACCGCTGCTTACTTTTCTGCAACCAAATAGGTAACTCGCTCTGTTGCAAACAAATAAAAATTAATATTTCTAACCCTTAACTCTTTTATTTTATATCGTCAAAACAAAATAAGTAACGCGGATTGTTTGGATGAAACGACAATTCCTGTGGATACAATACTCTACTTATCACTTTATTACTTGGTAAACGAACCATCATCTACCTACTAGAGATAGATTGTAGACTCTATGTGTTTAGTGTCCAAATATATGTGTCCATTGTGATTGATCGTTTGAGAACATTTTACTTGTTTTCTTTGGGTGTCGGAAAGTTGAAGATATTTGGAACGAGCCACATCTTTGGATCTTTATATATGACAAATTTGAAAATAGTGTTATGGTGTTATTCTTATAACTCCTTGACTCTATATCGCAATAAAACATATGTCTGTTTACTTTATGGTGTATCTGAACGAGGAGAAACGACAAACTCTAGAATCATGGGTGGTTTCACCGTTCGACACCCCGGACAATTGCCCGGGCTCGATCGGTACTTTCTTTATATACGATAAAATCTAATAGTTCATTAACCCACTTAAAAAAAAAAGAAAAAATTGGGCAAAATTTAAAAATCCTCACATGCAAAGAGGTCTTGGAAAAAACATTTACCTTCTAAATTTATTTAGCACACTATTGGCATATTCATCTATTTTACGTGTTATTTAATTACAAGGTCAATTTTCATACTTCACGTATAATACATGGTCAATTTCAATAACTAGTCATATTTTAAAGTGTACTTTTATTGACAAATGAGGAACCTCTTTTATTTCGATTTATGACTGTTTATATATTATGTCACATGTGAATTTGTGATAAATTTTTTGGTTAGGCTCTATAAAATTCCTGGCTCCGCCACTGTCTATAATGATGTTGAAATTCTTCCACGAGTGGCAGTGAAGTTGGCCTATGACTCATGGCTCGGTGTGAACTCCAATTTTGGTGTCAGTGTAAATAATTTTTGTAAGGTTTTTCTTAGTTCCACACAAAACTTTAAGATAAATTTGAGTCGGACACAAAAAAAAAAAATAGTGTTAATCTTATCTGTTAATTAGAGTTGCATTGTTGTACGTTTTATTCTCATGGTTCGATTGAACATGTCTTTGTTTTTATTTTTCCTTCTAACTTCCGATACTCGAATGGATTCTGACCATTAATTAATTCTTCGATAGTTATATGTGTATTTTTTTTAAAGATAAAGTCAAGTTACGTGTATGACAATGCAAGATGTGAAACAAAACAATGTATACTATTTCACATGCTCTACTAAATGCAGAATGGGTTGGGTTTTGAATAGTGGCACATGAGTCTGTCTTTATGAGCTATTGATCATTAACTTTGATTGGCAACTTGCAAATAAGCACTAGGTTTGGTCATGCTTTTCTCTTTATATTCTTTCAATTTATATTTTAGTAGAGTCGGTGTACATTCTAATCTTTCCTTGTTATTAAAAGTATATATTCTAATACTTCCCCTAAGAAAAAGTATATTCTAATACTATTATATTGTCCAAAATACAAAAGTTATGTTTTGGAAACACCAATTTCATAATGTGTTCCATTATATCTCCAATGCTGAAATATATGTATGTGCTTATGTCATTAAACTAGTGGGGGCCAAATAATTTTGATGTGCTATTCAGCTAAGATCCTACAATATGGAGTAATCATAGAGTCAACTCATTGTACCAAAAATAAAAGAGAATCGACTCACCAACAGAGTTTATGTCTTGCCAAGGATGGTTAACTATAATGATCAAATTTCATTGAGAAAATGTATACACATTTAATTCCGACCCACCTCAAATAAAAGTTTTTATCAAAGAAAACTGATGAAGTAGGAAAGAAAAGAAAGTCACCTCCATGCCAGGGAGCTTCTAAACTAGTTAAAATTTTAAATTGCATAACCAAATTGACATGATTTATTGATGTTAGATCATAATAATAATAATATGGAATTTAATTAGAATTTTGTTTTGTTTTAACCCTCTGATTTCTAAAAAAAACAAAAAAACCTTAACAACCTAGAGACCAGTTGATCTAAGATAAATAAGTTTTGGACAAGGATTGTTTCCCAACAATTTGTCTTTAAAAAAAAAACTCATCAATCACTTGAGTAAAGTCACTTAGTTGAACTTTTCATTAAATTTGCTTTGGAATTCTTGCAAGTGAAGAGTCGGTGGATATTAGTTTTTTTTTTTCAAATAAAAATGTGCATTTTTGTTAACTTAAATCTTCATTTTTTTTATTGTCTAAATTAGCAAACCCATATATATATATATATATATATATATATATAGACACACACACACATACCCGCTAGCATCTCAAAATTCGTAAATTACCCACTTAATGAAAATCCGCTCGTATATTGAACGAGCACGAATATCATATATACAAGAGAGTGGACACCAATATCATAGTATATGTGCTCTATGTATACCTATTTACATCCCTAGTTTAGATGAGTTGAATTTTAGATGTTAATCAAAGTCAAGCATGCTTCACGAGTCATGGTGTTGGGATATCCGAATCAGTCTAAAATAATGGGTGAAAATCACATTGGATTAAGAGCAACTACACAATTGAGTTTGAACACATCTCTTCATACAAAAGCATAAGACATTTGGTTTATGAGTCTTCTCATTTGCATGTTGTTCAATATCCACTTTTATATCTAATGCATAATTTCTAACTCACACTTGACACCTTAATATTCTTTCCCTCTTGTGTGAAACTCTCAGCAACCTTGATCCAACACTAGGAACAACTTTCGCTCCCCCACCAAGTTGAATTAGGCTCCTATACCATTGTTGGACTAAAACACTAATTGAATCATCACATCGAACTAAAATCAACTACACAATGACATTAGGTTTGTTAAAATTCTAACTCATTTTTCAAATATGAGATTTTTAACTTATATTGGACAGAACTTTAATACAAGTATTGATAAGTTATCTATAACGAAAAGATCCTCACGCTCTAAACGGGAGTCTAAAAACACGTTTTTGCAGATTATGAACAAACTTCTTACAAATTGAACTCACATTTGTTAGCGTCCCACAGACATTATTTATTATTCATGTATCATTCATCAAATTAATTACGTTTGGTCAAAATAATGAAAAATTGTGACCTCAACTATGATTAATTGATGCCGTAATCTTAAACCATGCATGTATCTACATTCAACTATATCTTGTGTTGCTATATCTCTTATCCTATACATTCTTGTAGAGAAATATAAGTCGGCAAGGTTCATACAAGTATTCTGTATGCTATCATCAATGCCCGGCCTATGATCCAATCAACATTACTCAATGATTGAACAAATTTTAGTTTGGTGTATGTGGGGATTTTCTTTGATGATGTAGCATGGAAATGTTGAAAAGAGTGAAAATAGGATGGACAAGTGTTGCATTGGTGACCAATAATAACTTTGAAGAAAAGAAGATATAGACGATCGAATATTTATGATTGGCTTAGTGTTTCAATTGATTTGTTGTTTAATAATCTATATCATTCATTACCCGGCCAATTGAAAAAAAAATTATTCGTACTTTTTCTTTAGGTAAAAAAATATATTGGTACTTGTTCCATATCTGTGGAGATACCTATTGGTACTTGTTCCATATCTGTGGAGATACCTATACGTGAATCTCGCAATTTTAAGTATATACGGATATGTGCATAAGAGTGTTTAAAACCGAATCAATCCAATAGAAAAACCGTAAATCGAACTAATTTAAATCGAAACTGTAAAAAATCACATTTGGTTCGGATGTATTTGGATCATTTTTTTACTCAACCGTATTGTTTGGTTTAGTTTACGATTTTGATTTTATCAACCGAACCAAATCAAATCAAACCAATTGGAATATAAGAAAAACACTAATTAAATATATATCAGCTATACCAATATTAATAGAAACTCAATGGAAACTTTAATAAAAAGACATATTTTTACTCTTGTTAAGTTTTATCTTTACTTTTTTTTTAAAAATGTATTTATGTGCTACTTGAACTCTTAGAGAATGATAAAATTTTTAGTCTTTTGTATTTCTTACAAAGTTTGATTACCTTTTGTCCACGTTTTAATTTGGTCTATGTATTTGAAAATATTCTTGGATGAAAATAAAATCGTATTGTTGGATGAAATTTAAAACATTACTGAATATATGTTATGTTTTAACTTTTTAATTTGATTTTAATGTTGGAAACAGAAAAAATTATTATACAAAAAAAAAATCGCACCAACCAATCCAACCCAAACCGCATTGGTTTGGTTTGAGTTTTATTTTAAAAGTCAATTCAACCAAACCAAATCGTTACTTTTTTATCTTGCGCTTTGTTAGCCTCAAAACCGAACCAAACTGTACCGCGATAATACTCATTCTAATAAAATGTTATATGTTTCTATGAGCACAACTCAATTTACAAGGACATGCATTGTTATATACATGAGTATGGGTTCGAACTTCAGACACTCCAGTTTTTCACCTTCACATTTAATACATGTGAAACCTAGCCACCAAGCTACTTGACAAAAATATAGAAAATAAATAAAATGTTACCTAAAAAAACACTTTTTTTTTTAAATCATGTATAATTTCTTTCTGGTCTTTTTACAACACAAGATTAGCTAGAAGCGACTCGAGAGAAAGGCAAGCACTAAGAACTTTAAAAGAGGAGTCTGATGTTTCTCTAAGTGCCTGTTTGTGTTGGGTGAAAGTAGAAGAAAAGGTTGAAGAAGGATAGAAAGTAGAAGGATTAACGATATTTCCTTCGTTTCGAACCACCTTAGAAAGTGGGAAGAAGGGTACTCATGGTTGGGTCCCACACAAAAAAAATGTTTCTGCTCTATTGAGGACGCAAAGTATATAAAGAATGCACCATTTTGAACGAAATTACATAAAAACCCACAAATGCAAATGCTTTTCAACCTGACATTAAAGTATAGTAAATTTAAATTAAAATATAAAGTAACGAAAGTAAATTCTTATGGTCGTGTTCTATCAAAATAAAATAATTATAACATTAAATTAGTTATATATCACCTTCTTATAGGGATATTTTAGTCATTTTATTAAATATAAATCTTTCTTTCTTTCTACTATCACTCATACTAAACAACTAAAAAAATCATCACACTTTCTGTTCACTTTCTTTCCTATAACAATCATTCATTTCACTTTCTTTCCTTAAACTTTCGCACCCTAAGTCTGTGGCGCATGTTTTATTTCTTTTGTAATATGTTTTAGTTACCATGAATAACTAAACCTTTTTAGGGTAGAGTTCTAGAACAAACCATTATTTTATTTGTTGGATTATTTAATTTAAGTTCTTTATTTAGTTATTTTGTGAATCCTATTTAATTTTAGGCTTATTCAATCGGCCGGTCCCTTAACTTAATTGATTGTCTCTTAACTATAATTTGTACCAATTTGGTCGCCTATGTTTTGCTCCGTTACAAGTTTTAGTCATTCTTGTTAGTTTCTCTTAAAAAAACATCAACTTATGTACCAATTTGGTCCTCTATGTTTTGCTTCGTTACTAGTTTTAGTCCTTTCTGTTAACGTTTTTTTGAGAGAAACTAACAGAAAAGACTAAAACTAGTAACAGAGCAAAACATAGGGGACCAAATTGGTACAAATTATAGTTAAGGGACCAAATTGAGACAATCAATTAAGTTAAGGGACCGAGTGATTGAATAAGCCTTAATTTTACTATAGCGTAAGACTTTCTTTTTTCTGAAGCTAACCACTTTGAGATAACGATACCTAGGAAGGTGACATACCTAATATTGGTGAAAAACTACCCAAATCAAGAAGTAACTAAGATAACAATTACATTAATTAAGGAAACATATTAGCTCAAGATTTAAATCAACAAAATAACTTTATTCTTCTTACATCTTTGGTCATGGTAAGGTAGATGAGATAGAACTGCTCATTTGTAGAACTATCAAGAGGGAGAATATGTTGATGTCCCTTTGAGATCCAGTAGACGAGAGAATCTTTAGGACACAGAGAATTTCGAAACCCAAATATCCGTCATTGCTTCAAATACCTCTGAGAGGAAGAACTGACACATATCTTTACCCGTAAAAATGCATCTCCCTACGGGATTGACGACCCTAAACACTAACCCATGTAGAAACTCTGGTGTAAGGTTGCAACACGATAGTTAGAGGGGAATAAACTTATACCCCTGAGAGAGCAAGGCGCCACACGAACAAACATGTGTGATCCGTAAGTGCAACACGACAGCTAGTGAGAAATAAAACCTCACTAACTCATCACCTAGGTAGATGACATAAAATCAATTCGAATAATGTTTGACTATCAATTAATTTCAACAAATGAATAGAGGGGATTCGAAGAATCTAACCACCGCTAACATTATGCAATTAAAACAGGTTAACACATAAATTATTACTCTGCTGCAAAGAGATTAAGTTGCTAAGATAATATACTTACATTTTATTACTTTGATAAACGATTTGGTACACTTGTCTAAATCCGACCATCAGCGTACTTAACCTAAAAGTCAAATCTTGTTATGATTTCAATTTTCCTTTGTTTCTCACTATAAATCGAAGGATGAATCCGTGTTCCATTTCTTTTCAATTCTGAATCCGTTTTCAAAAGGTATTTTCTTCACTATATTTGTGAGTTTTTTTTTCTCCTGCTGAATGTTCATATATGTTTTTGGGTTAATATGTCTTTACCCCCCTGTAATTTGGACGAGTTTCGGTTTACCCCCCTTTAAAAAAATAAGTTAAGATTCCAACCCTATAATATGAAGATTCTCCACAAAACACCCCTGACCCCATTCAGACGTAGACGTGGCACGACACTGTGTAATTATTTTATTTTTTTAAAACCTTACACATGTGTAATGGACACTGACGTGGCACGCCATTGTGTAATTATTTTAATTTTAATTTTTTTAAAACCTGACATGTGTGTAATGGTTTAAAAAATTATTTTAAAAAGATAAAAAACGAAAAAAACTGAAATTAATTTTCAAAAAATTTAAAAATAAGAAAAAAAATATTTTTTTTAAAAACGTTAAAAAAATGGATTTTTTTCAAAAAATAAAAAAATTCAGAAAAAATAAACATTCAAAAATTAGCTTTTGTTATTTTTTCGAATATTTTTAAAATTTTAATTTAATTTGGATTTTTTTAAAAAAATTTCAAAATATAGTAAGTTTAGAAATTTTTGTATTTTTCATATAATTTTTTGGGAAATATATATATAAAGAAAACAACTCCTTTCAATTATTTTGGACCGACTGTTTCTTTTCAAAAATGCCATCAATTTTCAATACAAATACCACATGCAACAAATAGATAAGAATAAATTTAGATATTAAAAAATTTTCCATATTTTTTTTATTCTCAATTTTTAAATATTAAAAAATTTCTCAAATCTGTAACACATCGTAAAAAAAATTATCGAAAAAAAAATCTGAATTTTCCTAAATTTTTAAATAAATTTGTATACAGATTTTTAAAAATAAAAATATTTTCCAGTTGAGAAAGTTTAAAAAACTTCTTTTTCGAAAAAAAATATCTGTTTTAAATTTCGAAAAATATATATTTCCAAATTTTCGAAAATAATTTGAATTTTTTTTTTGAAATAAAATTTTTGAAATATATATTTCAAAATTTTCGAATTTATTTTTCAAAAATTATGGAAAATTAAAAAATTTTGGAATATATATTTTTCATAAATTATAAATTTTGGAATTTTCGAAAAATATTTTTTTCAAAATTTTGGAATATATTTTTCGTAATAAAAAAAATCCTGATTTTTTTTAAAAAAAAAAAGGCACAATTGCTATGGTTATTAGTAAAAAAATGAAAAAGAAAATTAATTATACAGTCAACATGCCACTCAGCTCGCCACGTTAGCAATTCTGCACAGTCACATGAGTCAGGGTCTAAAATTAAAGAATCTTATTTTACAGGGTTGAAATCTTAACTTATTTTTTTAGAGGGGGTAAATCGGAACTCGCAAATCTTTCATTTTCGCTAGCGAATGTAAATGTTTGTAAAAGAAAAACATAATAATCCCCTAAATAGGCATCATAAGAAATTAATCTTTAGTAACATTAATACTTATACTTTACAAAGACCAACAACAAGAATAAAAGGGAAGCAACCTCAAGAAGTTAAATTTTAGTGACATTAATAATCCCCCGCATAAAAAGTTGAAGATGAGAATGTTAATACATTGACAGTGGCCAAAAAAAAGTTGTATGATCCGTCTTGCAAGTTTCCCATAACAAAAAACATCAATTAATTATTTACGTGGGAGAAGCCAACAAGTTATATGGCATGAGATTTTTTTTCTATTGAATTGAATTCTATACTTCATGGCAACTTCTCAATATGTTTTTCTCGTTTTTCACACATACAAGTGGTAAAGAACATATCCTTTTGATGATGATGATAATAATAATAATAATAATAATAATAATAATAATAATAATAATAATAATAATAATAATAAGTGAAAGAAAAAAATAACATTCCACTATTCATTTTCACTGTAATCAACATACTCCCTCCACAATTGATGCCATTTGAAAAAATAATTTTTAATTGTGTTAATTGTTTCTTTACCGATCCAAAAGAAATTCTTACCTCTACCTTCCAAATCTTGGCTGCAATATGTTGGCCAAAACTCGGTAACAAAGACGTGTCAGAATGTCCTCCACCATAGCCCTCCTGAAACACTCCAACAGAAGGAGAATGTGAACCAAATGCTTCCTTTGATGATGACATCTCAATATCAACCTGACACTGTGAACTAGAGCCTTCCCGTCCCTTACTCCGACCACACCCACGTCCGCGTCCACGTGTCCTTGCCCGAGCGTTTTCCACTCGCTCTCTGCAGACAGAAGCATGCAATGACTCCTTACCATGCCGTGTCCTACCAACATCTTCATTATCCATATATACTACAAAGAAAAATGAAATTTAATCATTCATACATTTTGTCGAACCCTTGGAACACATTAAAACAAACTACTTAAATCCAATTCAAATATACAAAAAAGGCAGCCAGTACAAAAGTAAAAATGAGCTTACCAATTAGAGTTCGTTACAAGCATAACATAAAGGAACCAAATTAATATTGTACACGTGAAGCATCATGCAGTTTAGAAAGCAAATATAGAAAGCATTATGGAATGGAATTAATATTGTACACATGAGTAATGGAAATTGCTTGCTTTGAGTACGTGGGAATAATTGAGTTGGATCTTTTAGGCCCCTACAATTAAACTAACCCTTATTAATTTATCAATAAATTTTAGTCAAACTAATTTGTCAAATAACATAATTACTTTCTCATTTTCACTATTAACATTTTCTTTCCTAAAGAAAGTATTTAACCATTTATAATAAAATATAATTAAATTATTTATATGTAAGAAAACTTTAAAAATACACATACTTTATAATAAACTAAATAGTTCAACATAAAAATAATATATAGTAATAAATTTAGTTTTTTCAAAAGGGTATAATTAATCTTTTTACAGTCAAAAGTTCATCATTAAATTCTTATTTTAGTTGGATATTCGAAGTAATAAGTATATTATTAATCTGTTCTGAGTAATTTATCAATAAATTTTGGTCAAACAAATTTATAATATCACTATTGTGACAGACAAAAGGGGTCCACTTTTGAATACGTGGAGGCCTATGATTGGTACTTGTGCTTTTTATTGGTTATATTTTCATATAGTGACGGATTGCCCTCGATGATTTTGCCCCAATAAATCGTAAGTAATAATTTTCAACTCGTTTCTTCTTCAATCTCATACCATTCTCAAATTTGCAATTTACAAACATAATTTTCTTTTCTTTCTCATCTATTTCATTCACAGTCCATTCCTCAAATATAGTCAACAAGAAGTTCTTGCCTTATCC
The DNA here is from genome assembly GCA_946800305.1 of Medicago arabica. Taxonomy (NCBI): domain Eukaryota; kingdom Viridiplantae; phylum Streptophyta; class Magnoliopsida; order Fabales; family Fabaceae; genus Medicago; species Medicago arabica. Next base: position 2,968,644 of record OX326969.1, read on the forward strand.
CATCATATTAATCGGTACGTGGGTCGTTTTGTAATATCTCTTGTTCTCTTAGAAAAGTTTCAATTTTATTTTCGATTAGGATTTTTTTGCAGTTAGTACACATTTACATCTTCAATGATGTTGGATCCATTCATATCGCGTTAGGAAGTTCCATATTTCATGCATATTTAAGAGTTTGAAAAATCAAAATTCTTAGTTCAAAACTAAATAGTTTGATCTCGATCTAACTATTACCGACTATTCTGACTCTGCGATTATGTTGATTGGTCAAACAGCGTTGAATTGAATGGAGATGTTTTTCTTTGTAATTTAACAATTTTTTTCTTCAGATTTGTGATTTTATTTTTTTATTTCAACTTCAGGTTTTCTAGAGATCAGTGTGCAAACGTTGTGGCTCTGAAGGAGAATTCATTCATCTTAGTATGTTTTTTTATGACAACTTATTGTTATCAATTATCTATTTGATGAATGATTATTTGTTTATTTTGTAGATTTAATTTATTTATTTTTTTACTTAAGGGAGCTACCTTGCAACCCTTAATCCAATACTTGTTTTTATTTTTTATTCTATTCAGAACCAATATTTTTTTGATTTGAATTTAATTTATTCTAGATTATTAAAATGAAAACATAAATGATTTTTTTATAAATACAAAACCATGCCAAATGATTTATAGCAACATATGATATATGTGACGTATATCTTTGTGTGCTTTGTTTAAAAATGAATGATTAAAAAAACAAAAATTATTCTCGTTAAACAATTGTTACACTTTTCTTAGGTTTATTTTTTAAAGATGTAGCTTCTTATTTTTAGAGCATCAAATTGGATCTCTTTTAATTTTAGTGCATTTGCAGACAACGATGAATTGTTGGATTCTTTCAATTAATTGTTAGGAGCTTCGATCTCTTAAGCAATGGATGAATCTAATAGCTGGCCTCTAGGTGCAAATACAATAGAGACAAGAGACGATATAATCTTTCAAGATGCATATTTGTTTTGTTTTTTGTTAAATGTTTATTAATGAAAAATTAAATAACACAACAATATTTGATAATTTTATAATGGATTATGATGTTCTCCTACCTTTTGCACCTTTATAATCATAGAACAACCATAAGATGCATGCGCTTTTTAGTCACTCGATAAATTTATTGATGGACATCTAGATATGGAGACAATAATGAATGAAAAGGATATGATCTTGTGAAGATTTAAATCAAATAGTGTGTTTGTAAATGAAGGGTTAAAACAGAAAAAGGATGCTTGTTAAATATTTTACTTTCACAAAACCATTAATTTTTTAAAAGAACCACTTCTTATAGGTCATTGAAATTGGCACCGGAAAGAATCGACCTTGAAAGGAGCACACTTCAAAGTTCAAGGTCACAAACCAACACGCCAGCCCTACCCAATCTTCTAAAATTTTATTTGATTATTTGATAATCTTCTTATCTTTTAAACTTTGTGTTTGATCATTTGAGAGAAATTACTTGTATTATATGCATCAACCTGCAAACAGTCACAAATAATAACTAGCGCGTGTTTCAACTATTTATTCCGTATGTGTGACTACTTCCTAGCATCAAATATTTTTCCGTCAAACATTTTCTTTTATTACCAATGCTGCAAATATAATTTGGTGTTGTGTATTTTTCTAGGTTATGATTCCCTTCAATTTTATGACCCTTCCCCTCATTTATGACCTTTCCACTTCGTGACATAAGTGGGAAATACTTTTCTATATGTGTTATGAAATTTCCCTTGTTTTTCAACTTCCAACATAGTTGGTTACATATGATATGACCTTTAGTTCTTTCTCTTCATAATCTTACATTGTTAATAGTTAGCTTAATCAAGTTCCATACTAGTGTTATCTTGAATGAGTTGAATATAGTGATAGGGCAGCTCATTCCTTCAAAAAAAAAAAACAAGTAATGATAGTGATTGTGATATATAGGTAAATAGGTTAACTAATATTTCGTTAATACAGTGCTATATATCTTGAATAAGTTCTTCACTAGTGTTATCTTGAATAAGTTGAATGTAGTACTACGGCAGCTCATTTTTTCAAATAGAACTTCAAGTTAATGACAATCTTTTATGTTAATATAGAGATAAAAAAACAATGAGTGGACTACATGGGAAACATCACAATCATCATAATGATACACCAGTAATTACCCCGAGGAATCCACATGAAGAAGTCAGGCTAGGAATGAAATTCACTGGTGTTATCGATGGAATAGGCCCTGGTGGATACTTGCTTACAATTACAAAAGGAAATGGTGCTACTTTGCGTTTGCGGGGTTCCATGTTGACTTCTGATCAACCTTCACTAATTCAAGGCGATGTTAACTCCAATATGTTGACCTCGGTCAATTTTCCTTTGGAAGCAAGCACTGTCAACTCCAATAAAAAGACTCCGGAGTTGGAAGTGGATGATGATTTTTCTCTAGATTACTCATATTTTGAGATGTCATCACCTTCAGATAAAATTCAAATGCCCGATCTTTTACAATATTTTGACAAATTTGAGCCTGTTGTGTTTCAACCGGTTAATCAACCCAATTCTTCGAACAAAGGAAAGGGTGTATCCGTTGATCTAAATTCAGCTCCCACTCCAACCTGTCACAGAATCAACAAAGATCCTTTTCTACAGAGAAATTTTCCAACCCCAGCAGGCAGTATAAGACCACTTGAAGAACGAATAGCAAAATCAAGTCGGCGAAGTAAACAAGGTTTGTCTTCTCATAATCAGAACCCTAAATTTTTTATTGTTGAACAATGAAAGAATTAACAAACATGTAGTTATAATAATCATCGTTGAATTAAAAAACAAGTAAACAAATATTTCTACGAAAAATGAAACTGAAAAGGTTGTGCATGTTTATACTGATAATTTGATTTATTTGGCTGTTAAGAGGGTTTCAAAGTTACTCACATTTATCAAATATTGTGGTTTTTAAAAAAAAAAATTAGGTGAGAAGAAAGGAAACAGTAGCAAAGGAAAGGATGTTCTTCACTTTTGAGATGCTCAACAACACAATTCAGAGATGTTAGGAAGGTATATGCAGGTAAAACAAATTACATCTTAAGAATTATTCTTGGTTTGTACTTATAATTATTTTTGCAGACAATAACGGTGTTATAAGGGAAGAATTTAAGTATATATCATTGAATAAATTGTCTTTGAGTTTACTGGATCTAGAAAATCTAAACCTTATTTTATAACAGTATAAGTTTTGTCATATAGGTGCTTATATATATGAATTTTTTTACAGGGCAGTAATTGATTTGGAGATGAATTTATCAAAGTGTACAGAATGCTCAAGGGAATTGGTATTTAGAGATTAAGGTGGAAGATATTTAGAGATGTTTTTAAAGCTTGTGTGGAGTTAAGCAAGATGATTTTGTTGTATGGTTGGTCAATTGAATTTAGATATTTTTTCTCATTGAACAAATCTAGTTGTTTTGTTTCTGTTTCTATAAATATGATGGATTTGATTTCTTTTTAAATTTAAATATCGTTGAAACCAGTTGATTTATTATGTGTGACAATCTATATAATTGTTTGTTATTGGCATTGAATGGTGAATTATATTGTCAAAAATGACTGGCATGACATAAAAATATATTCAAGCACATATCTATGGATACAATTGGGCAATTTTTGTTGAAGAGGGGTTCCTAGATTCCCCCGACTTTATAGATTTAATTGTTTATATTGAATGCATTCAAATTAAATAGAATAGATTTCTTGAGAACAATATAAAAATTAGTTATAAATCATAAATGACACATAAATATACGACGAGGGGTATGATTATTCATTTTATCTTACTAGTCAATATGGTAGAAACATGACTCCAAAGCAAAGCCAATAGACAATTGATTCAAGTTTTTATTTGGTCTTATTATGTTGTTTTTTCCTCGGTGGACCAGGAGTAGAGAGGTGGTGGATGCCGAATGAGTGTTGGAATAGGTCGGGTGTGGCTCATCTATGGGGGAGGAGAAGATGATGTTTGATTTTTTTTTTGTGTGAGTAGTGGCGAAGAGTGTGTATGAATTTTGTTTACATGGTTGTTTTCATTGGAGTTTGATTTAGGTGGTGAAGTTGGTTTTTGTGGTGGTGGGTCTTTTGGATGTTGAAAATTCAGGCATTAGTTAGGTGATGATTGTATTCGTGTCTTTGTTGGTGTTTATTTTGGGGTGTTCCGCTTCCATATGGAGCCTCTGTAGTATGTGATTTACAGGTCTCGATTCATCTTGAAAAAAACAACATTTGTTAAGAAAAACTCAATACAATAAAATAACAAAACTTAAACTCTAGAAACATGATGCATCCTCCATGACGTATTATTATATATAGAGTATATACACACAATATGTTGAGGAAAAACTAATTTCATTTCACAAAAATATATTCAAAATGTTGTCACTAACATCATGACGATATCATCATTGTTCTTTCTCTGTTTTTTTTATGGTTACAAAGCTAAATGAAGCGAAAAAGTAAACAAAAAAAACTATAATCTACGGTAGGTAGAGATCATAATATTAGAGAAGCAAATATAATTTCGGTTTCTCCAGAACCACGACACCCCTTTGGTGAAAATGTTGGCATATGAGAAGTAAGATCTTTCTTGAGCCAACTCAAAGCATCCAGATTAGAGAAAAACACACCAGAGGTTGTGCAGTCCTTGATGCAATAAAGAAAGGATTATGCAAAGGATGAATAGCATTGAGAGAGGCCTGAAGAAGCAAAGTTCCAATGGTTAGACATAATAGGACAAAGTTGTTATAAGCCAACGTTACCATAAATTTGATTTATTTCCTGAAGATGAAGATGCCAAATCTAAGACCAAGAGATGGTAGGGGTATCGGCACCCTCCTGTTTCAGAAGCCATGTAATTATAATTGGAAACCATTAGAGTTATCGTACCAAATGAAAGAATCTTTTATGCTAGAGCATAAATGAAGTTTGAGTTCTTTATCATATTTATGATCAGGTAGTTATTTATAAGTTCAAATTTCAAACACTAAATAATAAGAGCATCAGAAAACAATGATTTTTGCAACTCTTTATGAATCATAAGAAGTTTCAATTCAGAAATTTGGATTAATGACATAAGTGACGAGTGCATGCCAACACTCACGTATGAAAGTTATACAAATTTACAGGCTGCTACCAAAAGTTGTTAGGAATTGAACCAGGAGACATGTGTGATATATTTTGGGGTTGCACATGTATAAATATATGTTGAAATACCACTAAAGTTATAGTCAAAGCTGCCCAAAGGGTAAGCCTATTCAATCATCCACTTTAGGTCCATCAACAAAACATTGTTTTTCATTAGGTTTTATAAACCAAAAGGTCTCATCATATGAATACAAAAAACGTCATATACTAAAACTTATTTTAAGCCTAGTTTATTATTAAAAGAGTTAATAGTGTTTTTCTCCTGTAAAATAGGCCATTTTCGGTTTACCCCCATAAGAAATTTTCGGTTTGAAATTCATCATTTTAATATTATTTTTTCCAGAATACCCCCTTAGGTCATCTTACTGTACAAAATCGATGATCTGGTAGGGGGTAATCATGTCAATGGATGAGCAGAAATATGGAAATTTGGAAAGGATTATTGGTGGAATGAAGAAATTGCTGTCAAGGTTCTAAGCAAAGTGCTGCAGAGAAATTAAGGGTACTACAAGCTAAAGGGTGTTTGTGAGAAAAGTTATTTACAAGTATCTAGGAAAATGTTAGAAAGCAAGCATGTGCTAAGAGTTGATCAGGAAGAGCTCAAAACTGTGATTCAACAAGTTAGTGGCCATGCAAATATAGTCAATGGTTCTTTTTGTGGATCACATTGCAATTGAGACTTTCAATGCAATGCATGTTTTAATGCTCCTTTGTAAGGCTATTAATTATAGTGGAGATTTCCGATACAATGAAAAGATTGTTTTCATTTTTTCAAATAAAAATTGAGGTTTCTGATTTAATGTATGTCTTAATGCATCTTTGTTATGTTGTTATTTACAATGCAGGTTTCCGATGAAACACATGCATTAGTGTCTCACACTCACACGTATTAATTACTCCATCCGTCCCAAAATATAAGCAAAAATTTGTCAACAAAATTTAATGTATCTAATTCAAAATTTGTACCAAATACATCAATTTATGTTGATTCAATTTTGCTTGCATTTTGGGACGGAGGGAGTGCAATGTAGGTTGTTTATGCAACACATGTTTTAGTGTCTATCAATCATACACATTGGTAATTACAATGTAATTTCCTGATGTAAAGCATGTCTCTGTTACACATATTAATATAGTGTAGATTACCAATGCAACTCATGTCTCGATGCACCTCTGTCACAAATATTATTAATTAAAATTAAGATTATTTATGCAACACAATCCACCTCGATGACATATTACTTACAATGTCGATTTCCAATGAAATTCAAATAGTATGAGTATTATTTTTTACTGTTACCTTTTGTTTAATTGGACTGAAATCTTGCTTGATCTTTTTGAATCTCTGACTATAATACTATCTTCGTCTCTAATTATAAAACTCTTTTGTGAGAAAGTAATTTGTCCCTTTTTATAAGATTCATTTGGTATTTCCAACAATATTAATTTCTTACCAACATACCCCTACTTATTTCACATCTTTTTCTTTAATAAAAAATAAATATTATGTTGAAAACATTAACAAAGTCTCTCAAACGATAAAATTGTAAAATAATAATAATTACAAATAAGCTTAAGATCAGTGTTTTTAAAACCGGATCGGACCTTGATTTGGTCAGTAACTACAAATAAGTTAAGATTATTATAAACATTTTTAATTCTCGTGATTTGGTCAAAAAAATATTATTATTATTAAGGACATAGGTCTTAATAATAACTCCATCCGTCCCACAAGTTGGATATGATGAAATTAATATTAATTAGAGTGTATAATAAAAAAAAAGGTAATTAATCTTGAGAAAAAAATTTGAACTTTTTCATTTATTTTAATTTTTGTTTTAAAATGAATCAGACGAAGTAAGTAAATAACAGTGAAGAAAAATAGCGTGAACAAAAAGTACGTATATGTGCAATGTGACTTATTTTTTTAACTTTTCTTTCTTTTGCTTGAATGACTTGATAAGATCTTTTCAATTTTGAATATTGAGTTTAGCTTTTTTATTTTTAAAAAATGCTTTGTTTCCCATTTTCTTTTTTCTCAAATGTTTTTGAAATGAAAATAATTGTTGTGATTTTATTTTCCCTATACTATTCTTCTTATTCTTATTCTTATTCTTATTGTTGTTGTTGTTGTTGTTGTTGTTGTTGTTGTTGTTGTTGTTGTTGTTGTTGTTGTTGTTGTTGTTGTTGTTGTTGTTGTTGTTGTTGTTGTTGTTGTTATTATTATTATTATTAGTTACTAGTCTTTCTTTTTTTTAGCTATAATCTGGATGTGTTTGTAATTTTTAATTTATTGTCGGTTACATCATGATATGTCTAGTGAGAACGGTTGCATCGCAACGGTTGTGGAGAATGCTCCATTGATCAGTAACGGATATCGGTGCGGCGGCGAAGCATCTTCTGTGGTGGAACAAAAGGTGCATGCAGACACGTTAGCACTCCGACGATCAAGTCAGTAATGAAACTGAGAGAAAAGTCTTAGGAGAGTTGTGAAAAGTGTTGTGTACCTTGAAGGTGAAGCAAGTTCACCCTTATATAGGCGTGCTCTTGGCATAACCGTCTCCGTGTTATGTGGCTAAATTTAGGAGCAGGAAAGGACATGTGTAGCGTGATCCCGGTAGGGAGGTGTGCTCCAATGTGGCATGACGCAGGCGAGTTGGAGTGCTCCTTTGAGCGTGAAGCCTTGAAGTGACGTAATATTGCACACGTGTAGTCGTGTGATTGGTCCAGAACATTTGCCCCCAAGTCGTTGATGTCTTTATGACTCAATGGCTTTAGCATGGAAGGAGGCGTTCAATCAAAGCCGCTCGTAGACGACTTAGTCTACCGGCCCTTGATGCGTTATGTTAGGAACTGAAGCCCACCCGCAAAGAGTGTTGCGTCCTTTGATGAGCTATGCCGGACGACCCTGGAGGCATTTGTTGGTGTGCTTTGATTCCGCCCGTGAGTAGGAGGCGCCCCGCTATGAGTTAGTGGGAGTAGTTGGTGATTAAGTGTTTCAGATGGTACGTTGGCGTTATGATGGCCGTTCAGTTCTTTTTTCCATATATCTTGTTCATGTATTCTACGCGCTCTTGGAAAAACGTAATACACAAGTGTAGCTTTGGCTGCGTTACATTTTCCCAAGACCACTGCCACCGTCAGATCGTAGCTCTTCGTAGTTATTCAATTTGATATGTTGATGTGGACAGTTTTGATGCTATTTAAAGAGAATCTTCTCTTTCTTTATTTCTGCAGCCCTTTCTTCTTTTTGTTGCCCTCGTTGGGTGTTTTTCCTCCACTTTTGATTTGATTCTAAGGAGATGGTGATACCTTTTTGCGCGGGTCATGGAGGGGAATCTTTCGTGCTTTTCGCAATGATTTGCGGAAATGAAGAGGGGGTTGAAACCTTTGCAGGGATTTTTGTTCCTGGATTGGAATGGATGGTTTCGTGGGTGATTCCTCTTTTATCGCGAAGAGTTTTGGCTGTTGTTGCAGTTGTTGCATATGAGAGGAAGAACTCGCTTCATTTCATCCTGTTAAGCTGGCGGCTCGCCTTGTTTTGTCCTATTACCCATGTTGATTCGAGGGTCGTCGGAGGGAGCTACAACCGTGGCTTTAAGGGCGGAGATTTTGCAAGGTCCTTGCCTAGGATTGTGGATCCTAGAGTTCGATGGTATTAAGATCCTTCCTCACCGACTTCGTTGAAGTACTGATTTGAGTCTTCTCCTGGATGCGAGCCCGCTGTCAAGTTCTAGCCCGATTTTGACTTCAATATTAGCAACCGAGCGTTGTTCATTTCTTCTGCAGCCTCTTAGTGATTTTTTTAGAGCAGCAATTATGTTTTCCTTTTCTTTTTTTAGTTCCGATGTGGCGGCCCCTTTTGTAGTTGTTTTGAATTTTTGAATGAAAAGAAGCTTGAATGCCTTTTTCTTTCCTTTGTTTGTTGTTTTTGTTGTATCCGCTCATTTTATTACATGCTACGTTTTGGATTGTCAGCGCATTTTATTTCATGCCACGTTTTGTATTGTCCGCACATTTTATTTTATGCTACGTTTTAGAGTGTATGATATGTTGGGAAGGATTGCTCGGGTTTCTCGTCCGGATTGCGTTGGTGCATTTTGTTTCATGCGGCACCCAATTTGTTTAGTCTGCTCCAATGCATTTTGTTTCATGCGACAGCGAGTGTGAGATTCTGGCGCGCTGTCGTGTTGATGCATTTTGTTTCATGCGGCACCTGGTTCATTTTGGTCAGCATTGATGCATTTTATTTCATGCAGTGGTATCTTTCGGTCTACATTGATGCATTTTTTTTCATACAACAATATCTTTCGCTTCGAATTATTGGTCTCCCAGCGGAACACGTCCGGCCAAGGCTTAGCTCCCCCATCAACAAATTTAGGGGGCAGGACACTCTATATTGGGGTGGCTAGCCCTAGAGGCGGGTACCGCGACGGATATATTTACTAAACCTGTCAAAAAGGTCCAGTTTCTGAAGCATAGAATAGAATTGGGAGTAGTTGACTATGATAGTTTCAATTAAGGAGGAATGTTAGTTTGTAATTCAAACCTTAATCATGTTTGTTTAGTTAGTTAGGGTTAGTTACTTGTTTCTTAAGTAACTAACTTATTTTCCTATTTTCTAGCTAGTTTGTTACACCTTTGTTTGTTATTTGGTGTGCAAATTTTTTAATGAAATTGTTATAATTTGTTTTGTAAGATTTTTTTTTTCATTCATTTTTAAACAAAGAAAACACATACATACATCATATATACCGATGAGATAGCAAGGGATACTCCTTTTTACACAAGGTTCTGAGTTTGAATTCAACATTGAGAATGCAACATTGTTAAATATCTTGAGGGAGAGACTTCCCACCCAACTTAAGAGATTAGTCTCTCTACTTGCAGGCGGAGTTTACCCTATTCACACAAAAAATTCATTTACATCCTCTACATATATTTCTATAAATCCATGTCCATTTCAAAAATCAACTCACACAATTTTTGTCATAAATAAAAAATATTATTTCATTTTTATAATGTTGAGCAAGATTAAAATCGAAAAAAATTAATCCTGAATAAAATGAAAACTCAATACAAGTGCTGGATTAAGGTTTACAATTTAACTCTCTTAAATACAAAAGGATTAATTTGAATATTCCAAATAAACAAATAATCATTCATCATATAGACAATTGATAAAAATATGTTCTCATGAAGAAGAAAAATACATACTGAGATTAATGAATTCTCTTATAGAGCCACAACTTTAGTTGCAACATTCATTGGAATACCTAAAATTCAAATAAAATAAAATCATAAATTGTGAGATTTTTTTACTAATATAACAAACCAGAATAACTATTTAATTTGGTCTTGAATGAAAATTTTGATATAAATCTATCCATGTTTATGTTTGTCTAAACTTTGAATTTGTTATAGTTTAGAATCAACACATTCACGTAGTCAAAGATGTCAGTGGTATCTTGATCGAGATCGAAATATTCAGATCTTGAAGAATTTTGACTTTATATAAAAAAAAAAATATGCATTGAAATAAGGAACTTCCGAACTTGATCTAACCGGAACCAACTTCCTTGACCATGTGGGGAAATAAAATTGATATTGTTTTAAGAAATCATAGAGATTACAAGAAGACGTACAAATCGATTGATATGGTGGAATAAGGGAAGAACTCCTTTTTTGAACGCTTTGTGGAATGACGTGAAATAAAATATGGTGGAATAAAATTGTCGTGAATCTATATTTTGAAATTGTCGTGAAATTGTCGTGAATCTCTTTCAAGAAAATTGATATTTAAGAAAATATGTGTTAACAAAATTTGCTTACGATTTATATAGGCCAAACGACCAAGGGCATATAGTCTTATATGTAGAGATGTCAGTGATATCATGATCAAGATCAGAATATCCAGATTGTGAAGAACTCTGAATTTATAAAAAAAGAAAATTACACAATAAAATAAGGAATTGCCGACCTTGATCTGAATGGATCCAAAGTCATTGACTATGTGTTGAGATTTTTTTAAGAAAACAATAAAGATTAGAAGAAGACTTACATATCGATTGATACAGTGGGATAAGGCAAAAACTTCTTTTTGACTAGATCTGAGGAATAATCTGAGAGTTAAATAGAAGAAAATGAAAAGAAAACTACGTTTGAGAAATTGAAAACGGTACGAGATTGAAGACAATATGTGTTAAAAATTATTACCTACAATATATATAAGCAAAATGACCAAGGGCACCTAGTCACTATATTATGCAAAATATGACTGCCCATGCTGCTTTTGTATACTATATTATTTAACTATGATTTAACTTGTTGCAAAAAAAAAATTATTTTCTAATGAACACCATTTTAATTTTCAACGAAATTAAAAGACGTCTCTATAAAACTTTTGAGCGGACGAGTGATGCCATGTTCTTCTAGGGAACATAACCAAACAATTGAGTTTCAAGAACCCAAAAAATGAATTGTAAAATAAATTTGAATTTTAAATAAGTCATCCTTATAAATATAAAGTGACAGACAAGAAAATAATACTTCTTCCTTTTTAAAATATATGTCAATTCTTGAAATTAAACCATCATGAAGAAATATTTTAGAAATATTAAAACTTACATGCATCTTGAGAGATATGTTCCTCTCTTGTCTCTATTGTATACGCATCTAGATGTCAACCGTTAGATTCCTCCTTTATTTGAGAGACCAAAGATCCTACCAATTAATTGAATGAATTCATCAGTTGGTCATTGTCTACGAAGGCACTAAAGGAAGAAGATGATCCAAAATCATGTTTTAGAGTTAAGAAGCTGCATCTTAAAATAAATTAATAAAATTGTTATAATTTGTTTTGTAAGATATTTTTTTTCATTCATTTTTAAATAAAGAAAACACATACCTACATCATATATACCGATGAGATAGCAAGGGATCTCCAACTTTACACGAGGTTTTGAGTTTGAATTCAACATATAGAATGCAACATTGTTAAATATCTTGAGGAAGAGACTTCCCACCCAACATAAGAGATCAGTCTCTGTAGTTGCAGGCGGAGTTTACCCTATTCACACAAAAAAATCATTTACATCCTCTACATATATTTCAATAAATCCATGTCCATTTTAAAAATCAACTCACACAATTTTTGTCATAAATAAAAAATATTATTTCATTTTTATAATAGTGAGCAAGATTAAAATCTAAAAAAATTAATCCTGAATAAAATGAAAACTCAATACAAGTGTTGGATTAAGGTTTGCAATTTAACTCCCTTAAATACAAAATGACTAATTTGAATATACCAAATAAACAAATAATCATTCATCATATAGACAATTGATAAAAATATGTTCTCATGAAGAAGAAAAATACATACTGAGATTAATGAATTCTCTTATAGAGCCACAACTTTAGCTGCAACATTCATCGGAATACCTGAAATTCAGATAAAATAAAATCATTAATTTTGAGATTTTTTTACTAATATAACAAACCAGAATAACTATTTAATTTGGTCTCGAATGAAAATTTTGATATAGATCTATCCATGCTTATGTTTGTCTAAACTTTTAATTTGTTATAGTTTACAATCAACACATTCACGTAGTCAAAGACGTCAGTGGTATCTTGATCGAGATCGGAATATTCAGATCTTGAAGAATTTTGACTTTATAAAAAAAAAATTAAATTATGCATTGAAATATGGAACTTCCGAACTTGATCTAACCGGAACCAACTTCCTTGACCATGCGGGGAAATAAAATTGATATTGTTTTAAGAAATCATTGAGATTACAAGAAGTCCCACATATCGATTGATATGGTGGAATAAGGGAAGAACTCCATTTTTGACTGTCTTTGTGGAATGACCTGAGAGTGAAATAGAAGAAAAAGAAAAGAAAATTATGTTTGAGATTTGAGAAATTGACAACGGTATGCGATTTAAGACAATATGTGTTAACAAAATTTACTTACGATTTATATAGGCAAAACGACCAAGGGCATATAGTCTTATAGGTAGAGACGTCAGTGATATCATGATCAAGATCAGAATATCCAGATTTTGAAGAACTCTGAATTTATAAAATAAATAAATTACACAATGAAATAAGGAATTGCCGACCTTGATCTGAATGGATCCAAAGTCATTGACTATGTGTTGAGATTTTTTTAAGAAAACAATAAAGATTACAAGAAGACTTACATATCGATTGATACAGTGGGATAAGGCAAAAACTTCTTTTTGACCAGATCTGAGGAATAATCTGAGAGTTAAATAGAAGAAAATGAAAAGAAAACTACGTTTGAGAAATTGAAAACGGTATGAGATTGAAGACAATATGTGTTAAAAATTATTACCTACAATATATATAAGCAAAATGACCAAGGGCACCTAGTCACTATATGAAAATCTAAAAACATAATATTAGTACCAATCATACACATCCACGTAACACCCCCCCAATTAAATTTTGTAATACATAGTGAAGAAAACCGAATAATATTTTTTTTTTAAAATACACATATAAATAAGTTTCTCTTTAAATTTTCAAAATATAGTATATAACTTTTTTTTCAAAAATAGGCTTGGTACTTAATATCCGTACTTAGACAAAATAGTCACCAAACAAGGCTATTTAAATATAAAATTAATCACCAAATTAAAGGATACATTTATAATTGCTCTAAAAATGAGTACCGGGAAAAATACAGAGAATTACCTATTTAATAAAAGAAATAAATTTTACAAATTGATCATGCATAATATATTTTAGTTATCACCAGACTCCAATGTAACTTTTACTCATCTTACGGGAGGAGCATGGAACTCATATTTTGATTATCATAATTGACAGAAGAAGCATGCGATTGATCAACAGAAACAACAACTCGAACAAAAGTAGTTGTCCCATCATTGAGCTTTTGAATCCGAAGATTTGGTCTCTTCCGAATCCTACACATGTATCTCTTTTTTCTCCCTTATTGAGTTTCAAACTTGTATTGACTTGCCACATGACTAGTGAATTTTTAAGATGTTGAAACACAAAGTAATTTCAACATTCTAGAAATTCGCTAGTCATGTGGCAAGTCACTACAACTCTGAAACTCAAGAAGGGAGAAAAAAGAGATACATGTCTAGGATTCGAAAGTGACCAAATCACCGGATTCGAGAGCTCAATGATGGAACAACTACTTTTGTTTCAGTTGTTGCCTCTGTTGATGAGTCGCATGCTGCTTCTGTCAAATATGATAATCAAAATATGACTGCCCTTGCTCCTCCTGTAAGCAGAGTAAAAGTTAAATCGGAGCCTACTGATAATAAAATTATATAATGCAGGGTCAATTTGCAATATTTATTTAATTCATTATTTGGGTAATTACTCTGTATTTTTTTTCCCCGAGTACTCATCTTTAGACCAATTATAATTGTACCTTTATTTTGGTGATTAATTTTATATTTAAATAGTTCTATTTGGTAACTATTTTTTGTAAGTGCGGGTTTTAAGTACTAAGCCTATTTTAGAGAAGAATTTTGTATACTATATTTTTTAACTTGTTGCAAAAAAAAAATTATTTTCTAATGAACACCATTTTAATTTTCAACGAAATTAAAAGACGTCTCTATAAAACTTTTGAGCGGACGAGTGATGCCATGTTCTTCTAGGGAACATAACCAAACAATTGAGTTTCAAGAACCCAAAAAGTGAATTGTAAAATAAATTTGAATTTTAAATAAGTCATCCTTATAAATATAAAGTGACAGACAAGAAAATAATACTTCTTCCTTTTTAAAATATATGTCAATTCTTGAAATTAAACCATCATGAAGAAATATTTTAGAAATATTAAAACTTACATGCATCTTGAGAGATATGTTCCTCTCTTGTCTCTATTGTATACGCATCTAGATGTCAACCGTTAGATTCCTCCTTTATTTGAGAGACCAAAGATCCTACCAATTAATTGAATGAATTCATCAGTTGGTCATTGTCTACGAAGGCACTAAAGGAAGAAGATGATCCAAAATCATGTTTTAGAGTTAAGAAGCTGCATCTTAAAATAAATTAATAAAATTGTTATAATTTGTTTTGTAAGATATTTTTTTCATTCATTTTTAAATAAAGAAAACACATACCTACATCATATATACCGATGAGATAGCAAGGGATCTCCAACTTTACACGAGGTTTTGAGTTTGAATTCAACATATAGAATGCAACATTGTTAAATATCTTGAGGAAGAGACTTCCCACCCAACATAAGAGATCAGTCTCTGTAGTTGCAGACGGAGTTTACCCTATTCACACAAAATAATCATTTACATCCTCTACATATATTTCAATAAATCCATGTCCATTTTAAAAATCAACTCACACAATTTTTGTCATAAATAAAAAATATTATTTCATTTTTATAATAGTGAGCAAGATTAAAATCTAAAAAATTTAATCCTGAATAAAATGAAAACTCAATACAAGTGTTGGATTAAGGTTTGCAATTTAACTCCCTTAAATACAAAATGACTAATTTGAATATACCAAATAAACAAATAATCATTCATCATATAGACAATTGATAAAAATATGTTCTCATGAAGAAGAAAAATACATACTGAGATTAATGAATTCTCTTATAGAGCCACAACTTTAGCTGCAACATTCATCGGAATACCTGAAATTCAGATAAAATAAAATCATTAATTTTGAGATTTTTTTACTAATATAACAAACCAGAATAACTATTTAATTTGGTCTCGAATGAAAATTTTGATATAGATCTATCCATGCTTATGTTTGTCTAAACTTTTAATTTGTTATAGTTTACAATCAACACATTCACGTAGTCAAAGACGTCAGTGGTATCTTGATCGAGATCGGAATATTCAGATCTTGAAGAATTTTGACTTTATAAAAAAAAAAAAAATTATGCATTGAAATATGGAACTTCCGAACTTGATCTAACCGGAACCAACTTCCTTGACCATGCGGGGAAATAAAATTGATATTGTTTTAAGAAATCATTGAGATTACAAGAAGTCCCACATATCGATTGATATGGTGGAATAAGGGAAGAACTCCATTTTTGACTGTCTTTGTGGAATGACCTGAGAGTGAAATAGAAGAAAAAGAAAAGAAAATTATGTTTGAGATTTGAGAAATTGACAACGGTATGCGATTTAAGACAATATGTGTTAACAAAATTTACTTACGATTTATATAGGCAAAACGACCAAGGGCATATAGTCTTATAGGTAGAGACGTCAGTGATATCATGATCAAGATCAGAATATCCAGATTTTGAAGAACTCTGAATTTATAAAATAAATAAATTACACAATGAAATAAGGAATTGCCGACCTTGATCTGAATGGATCCAAAGTCATTGACTATGTGTTGAGATTTTTTTAAGAAAACAATAAAGATTACAAGAAGACTTACATATCGATTGATACAGTGGGATAAGGCAAAAACTTCTTTTTGACTAGATCTGAGGAATAATCTGAGAGTTAAATAGAAGAAAATGAAAAGAAAACTACGTTTGAGAAATTGAAAACGGTATAAGATTGAAGACAATATGTGTTAAAAATTATTACCTACAATATATATAAGCAAAATGACCAAGGGCACCTAGTCACTATATGAAAATCTAAAAACATAATATTAGTACCAATCATACACATCCACGTAACACGCCCCCAATTAAATTTTGTAATACATAGTGAAGAAAACCGAATAATATTTTTTTTTAAAATACACATATAAATAAGTTTCTCTTTAAATTTTCAAAATATAGTATATAATTTTTTTTTCAAAAATAGGCTTGGTACTTAATATCCGTACTTAGACAAAATAGTCACCAAACAAGGCTATTTAAATATAAAATTAATCACCAAATTAAAGGATACATTTATAATTGCTCTAAAAATGAGTACCGGGAAAAATACAGAGAATTACCTATTTAATAAAAGAAATAAATTTTACAAATTGATCATGCATAATATATTTTAGTTATCACCAGACTCCAATGTAACTTTTACTCATCTTACGGGAGGAGCATGGAACTCATATTTTGATTATCATAATTGACAGAAGAAGCATGCGATTGATCAACAGAAACAACAACTCGAACAAAAGTAGTTGTCCCATCATTGAGCTTTTGAATCCGAAGATTTGGTCTCTTCCGAATCCTACACATGTATCTCTTTTTTCTCCCTTATTGAGTTTCAAACTTGTATTGACTTGCCACATGACTAGTGAATTTTTAAGATGTTGAAACACAAAGTAATTTCAACATTCTAGAAATTCGCTAGTCATGTGGCAAGTCACTACAACTCTGAAACTCAAGAAGGGAGAAAAAAGAGATACATGTCTAGGATTCGAAAGTGACCAAATCACCGGATTCGAGAGCTCAATGATGGAACAACTACTTTTGTTTCAGTTGTTGCCTCTGTTGATGAGTCGCATGCTGCTTCTGTCAAATATGATAATCAAAATATGAGTGCCCTTGCTCCTCCTGTAAGCGGAGTAAAAGTTAAATCGGAGCCTATTTTAGTGATTTATTTTGGTGATTAATTTTATATTTAAATAGTTCTATTTGGTAACTATTTTGTGTAAGTGCGGGTTTTAAGTACTAAGCCTATTTTAGAGAAGAATTTTGTATACTATATTTTTTAACTATGATTTAACTTGTTGCAAAAAAAAAAATTATTTTCTAATGAACACCATTTTAATTTTCAACGAAATTAAAAGACGTCTCTATAAAACTTTTGAGCGGACGAGTGATGCCATGTTCTTCTAGGGAACATAACCAAACAATTGAGTTTCAAGAACCCAAAAAATGAATTGTAAAATAAATTTGAATTTTAAATAAGTCATCCTTATAAATATAAAGTGACAGACAAGAAAATAATACTTCTTCCTTTTTAAAATATATGTCAATTCTTGAAATTAAACCATCATGAAGAAATATTTTAGAAATATTAAAACTTACATGCATCTTGAGAGATATGTTCCTCTCTTGTCTCTATTGTATACGCATCTAGATGTCAACCGTTAGATTCCTCCTTTATTTGAAAGACCAAAGATCCTACCAATTAATTGAATGAATTCAGCAGTTGGTCATTGTCTACGAAGGCACTAAAGGAAGAAGATGATCCAAAATCATGTTTTAGATTTAAGAAGCTGCATCTTAAAATAAATTAATAAAATTGTTATAATTTGTTTTGTAAGATATTTTTTTTCATTCATTTTTAAATAAAGAAAACACATACCTACATCATATATACCGATGAGATAGCAAGGGATCTCCAACTTTACACGAGGTTTTGAGTTTGAATTCAACATATAGAATGCAACATTGTAAAATATCTTGAGGAAGAGACTTCCCACCCAACTTAAGAGATCAGTCTCTGTAGTTGCAGGCGGAGTTTACCCTATTCACACAAAAAAATCATTTACATCCTCTACATATATTTCAATAAATCCATGTCCATTTTAAAAATCAACTCACACAATTTTTGTCATAAATAAAAAATATTATTTCATTTTTATAATAGTGAGCAAGATTAAAATCTAAAAAAATTAATCCTGAATAAAATGAAATCTCAATACAAGTGTTGGATTAAGGTTTGCAATTTAACTCCCTTAAATACAAAATGACTAATTTGAATATACCAAATAAACAAATAATCATTCATCATATAGACAATTGATAAAAATATGTTCTCATGAAGAAGAGAAATACATACTGAGATTAATGAATTCTCTTATAGAGCCACAACTTTAGCTGCAACATTCATCGGAATACCTGAAATTCAGATAAAATAAAATCATTAATTTTGAGATTTTTTTACTAATATAACAAACCAGAATAACTATTTAATTTGGTCTCGAATGAAAATTTTGATATAGATCTATCCATGCTTATGTTTGTCTAAACTTTTAATTTGTTATAGTTTACAATCAACACATTCACGTAGTCAAAGACGTCAGTGGTATCTTGATCGAGATCGGAATATTCAGATCTTGAAGAATTTTGACTTTATAAAAAAAAATTAAATTATGCATTGAAATATGGAACTTCCGAACTTGATCTAACCGGAACCAACTTCCTTGACCATGCGGGGAAATAAAATTGATATTGTTTTAAGAAATCATTGAGATTACAAGAAGTCCCACATATCGATTGATATGGTGGAATAAGGGAAGAACTCCATTTTTGACTGTCTTTGTGGAATGACCTGAGAGTGAAATAGAAGAAAAAGAAAAGAAAATTATGTTTGAGATTTGAGAAATTGACAACGGTATGCGATTTAAGACAATATGTGTTAACAAAATTTACTTACGATTTATATAGGCAAAACGACCAAGGGCATATAGTCTTATAGGTAGAGACGTCAGTGATATCATGATCAAGATCAGAATATCCAGATTTTGAAGAACTCTGAATTTATAAAATAAATAAATTACACAATGAAATAAGGAATTGCCGACCTTGATCTGAATGGATCCAAAGTCATTGACTATGTGTTGAGATTTTTTTAAGAAAACAATAAAGATTACAAGAAGACTTACATATCGATTGATACAGTGGGATAAGGCAAAAACTTCTTTTTGACTAGATCTGAGGAATAATCTGAGAGTTAAATAGAAGAAAATGAAAAGAAAACTACGTTTGAGAAATTGAAAACGGTATAAGATTGAAGACAATATGTGTTAAAAATTATTACCTACAATATATATAAGCAAAATGACCAAGGGCACCTAGTCACTATATGAAAATCTAAAAACATAATATTAGTACCAATCATACACATCCACGTAACACGCCCCCAATTAAATTTTGTAATACATAGTGAAGAAAACCGAATAATATTTTTTTTTAAAATACACATATAAATAAGTTTCTCTTTAAATTTTCAAAATATAGTATATAATTTTTTTTTCAAAAATAGGCTTGGTACTTAATATCCGTACTTAGACAAAATAGTCACCAAACAAGGCTATTTAAATATAAAATTAATCACCAAATTAAAGGATACATTTATAATTGCTCTAAAAATGAGTACCGGGAAAAATACAGAGAATTACCTATTTAATAAAAGAAATAAATTTTACAAATTGATCATGCATAATATATTTTAGTTATCACCAGACTCCAATGTAACTTTTACTCATCTTACGGGAGGAGCATGGAACTCATATTTTGATTATCATAATTGACAGAAGAAGCATGCGATTGATCAACAGAAACAACAACTCGAACAAAAGTAGTTGTCCCATCATTGAGCTTTTGAATCCGAAGATTTGGTCTCTTCCGAATCCTACACATGTATCTCTTTTTTCTCCCTTATTGAGTTTCAAACTTGTATTGACTTGCCACATGACTAGTGAATTTTTAAGATGTTGAAACACAAAGTAATTTCAACATTCTAGAAATTCGCTAGTCATGTGGCAAGTCACTACAACTCTGAAACTCAAGAAGGGAGAAAAAAGAGATACATGTCTAGGATTCGAAAGTGACCAAATCACCGGATTCGAGAGCTCAATGATGGAACAACTACTTTTGTTTCAGTTGTTGCCTCTGTTGATGAGTCGCATGCTGCTTCTGTCAAATATGATAATCAAAATATGAGTGCCCTTGCTCCTCCTGTAAGCGGAGTAAAAGTTAAATCGGAGCCTATTTTAGTGATTTATTTTGGTGATTAATTTTATATTTAAATAGTTCTATTTGGTAACTATTTTGTGTAAGTGCGGGTTTTAAGTACTAAGCCTATTTTAGAGAAGAATTTTGTATACTATATTTTTTAACTATGATTTAACTTGTTGCAAAAAAAAAAATTATTTTCTAATGAACACCATTTTAATTTTCAACGAAATTAAAAGACGTCTCTATAAAACTTTTGAGCGGACGAGTGATGCCATGTTCTTCTAGGGAACATAACCAAACAATTGAGTTTCAAGAACCCAAAAAATGAATTGTAAAATAAATTTGAATTTTAAATAAGTCATCCTTATAAATATAAAGTGACAGACAAGAAAATAATACTTCTTCCTTTTTAAAATATATGTCAATTCTTGAAATTAAACCATCATGAAGAAATATTTTAGAAATATTAAAACTTACATGCATCTTGAGAGATATGTTCCTCTCTTGTCTCTATTGTATACGCATCTAGATGTCAACCGTTAGATTCCTCCTTTATTTGAAAGACCAAAGATCCTACCAATTAATTGAATGAATTCAGCAGTTGGTCATTGTCTACGAAGGCACTAAAGGAAGAAGATGATCCAAAATCATGTTTTAGATTTAAGAAGCTGCATCTTAAAATAAATTAATAAAATTGTTATAATTTGTTTTGTAAGATATTTTTTTTCATTCATTTTTAAATAAAGAAAACACATACCTACATCATATATACCGATGAGATAGCAAGGGATCTCCAACTTTACACGAGGTTTTGAGTTTGAATTCAACATATAGAATGCAACATTGTAAAATATCTTGAGGAAGAGACTTCCCACCCAACTTAAGAGATCAGTCTCTGTAGTTGCAGGCGGAGTTTACCCTATTCACACAAAAAAATCATTTACATCCTCTACATATATTTCAATAAATCCATGTCCATTTTAAAAATCAACTCACACAATTTTTGTCATAAATAAAAAATATTATTTCATTTTTATAATAGTGAGCAAGATTAAAATCTAAAAAAATTAATCCTGAATAAAATGAAATCTCAATACAAGTGTTGGATTAAGGTTTGCAATTTAACTCCCTTAAATACAAAATGACTAATTTGAATATACCAAATAAACAAATAATCATTCATCATATAGACAATTGATAAAAATATGTTCTCATGAAGAAGAGAAATACATACTGAGATTAATGAATTCTCTTATAGAGCCACAACTTTAGCTGCAACATTCATCGGAATACCTGAAATTCAGATAAAATAAAATCATTAATTTTGAGATTTTTTTACTAATATAACAAACCAGAATAACTATTTAATTTGGTCTCGAATGAAAATTTTGATATAGATCTATCCATGCTTATGTTTGTCTAAACTTTTAATTTGTTATAGTTTACAATCAACACATTCACGTAGTCAAAGACGTCAGTGGTATCTTGATCGAGATCGGAATATTCAGATCTTGAAGAATTTTGACTTTATAAAAAAAAATTAAATTATGCATTGAAATATGGAACTTCCGAACTTGATCTAACCGGAACCAACTTCCTTGACCATGCGGGGAAATAAAATTGATATTGTTTTAAGAAATCATTGAGATTACAAGAAGTCCCACATATCGATTGATATGGTGGAATAAGGGAAGAACTCCATTTTTGACTGTCTTTGTGGAATGACCTGAGAGTGAAATAGAAGAAAAAGAAAAGAAAATTATGTTTGAGATTTGAGAAATTGACAACGGTATGCGATTTAAGACAATATGTGTTAACAAAATTTACTTACGATTTATATAGGCAAAACGACCAAGGGCATATAGTCTTATAGGTAGAGACGTCAGTGATATCATGATCAAGATCAGAATATCCAGATTTTGAAGAACTCTGAATTTATAAAATAAATAAATTACACAATGAAATAAGGAATTGCCGACCTTGATCTGAATGGATCCAAAGTCATTGACTATGTGTTGAGATTTTTTTAAGAAAACAATAAAGATTACAAGAAGACTTACATATCGATTGATACAGTGGGATAAGGCAAAAACTTCTTTTTGACTAGATCTGAGGAATAATCTGAGAGTTAAATAGAAGAAAATGAAAAGAAAACTACGTTTGAGAAATTGAAAACGGTATGAGATTGAAGACAATATGTGTTAAAAATTATTACCTACAATATATATAAGCAAAATGACCAAGGGCACCTAGTCACTATATGAAAATCTAAAAACATAATATTAGTACCAATCATACACATCCACGTAACACCCCCCCAATTAAATTTTGTAAAACATAGTGAAGAAAACCGAATAATATATTTTTTTTAAAATACACATATAAATAAGTTTCTCTTTAAATTTTCAAAATATAGTATATAATTTTTTTTCAAAAATAGGCTTGGTACTTAATATCCGTACTTAGACAAAATAGTCACCAAACAAGGCTATTTAAATATAAAATTAATCACCAAATTAAAGGATACATTTATAATTGCTCTAAAAATGAGTACCGGGAAAAATACAGAGAATTACCTATTTAATAAAAGAAATAAATTTTACAAATTGATCATGCATAATATATTTTAATTATAACCAGACTCCAATGTAACTTTTACTCATCTTACGGGAGGAGCATGGAACTCATATTTTGATTATCATAATTGACAGAAGAAGCATGCGATTGATCAACAGAAACAACAACTCGAACAAAAGTAGTTGTCCCATCATTGAGCTTTTGAATCCGAAGATTTGGTCTCTTCCGAATCCTACACATGTATCTCTTTTTTCTCCCTTATTGAGTTTCAAACTTGTATTGACTTGCCACATGACTAGTGAATTTTTAAGATGTTGAAACACAAAGTAATTTCAACATTCTAGAAATTCGCTAGTCATGTGGCAAGTCACTACAACTCTGAAACTCAAGAAGGGAGAAAAAAGAGATACATGTCTAGGATTCGAAAGTGACCAAATCTCCGGATTCGAGAGCTCAATGATGGAACAACTACTTTAGTTTCAGTTGTTGCCTCTGTTGATGAGTCGCATGCTGCTTCTGTCAAATATGATAATCAAAATACGAGTGCCCTTGCTCCTCCTGTAAGCGGAGTAAAAGTTAAATCGGAGCCTGCTGATAATTAAATTATATTATGCAGGGTCAATTTGCAATATTTATTTAATTCATTATTTGGGTAATTACTCTGTATTTTTTTCCCCGAGTACTCATCTTTAGACCAATTATAATTGTACCTTTATTTTGGTGATTAATTTTATATTTAAATAGTTCTATTTGGTAACTATTTTGTGTAAGTGTGGGTTTTAAGTACTAAGCCTATTTTAGAGAAGAATTTTGTATACTATATTTTTTAACTATGATTTAACTTGTTGCAAAAAAAAAATTATTTTCTAATGAACACCATTTTAATTTTCAACGAAATTAAAAGACGTCTCTATAAAACTTTTGAGCGGACGAGTGATGCCATGTTCTTCTAGGGAACATAACCAAACAATTGAGTTTCAAGAACCCAAAAAATGAATTGTAAAATAAATTTGAATTTTAAATAAGTCATCCTTATAAATATAAAGTGACAGACAAGAAAATAATACTTCTTCCTTTTTAAAATATATGTCAATTCTTGAAATTAAACCATCATGAAGAAATATTTTACAAATATTAAAACTTACATGCATCTTGAGAGATATGTTCCTCTCTTGTCTCTATTGTATACGCATCTAGATGTCAACCGTTAGATTCCTCCTTTATTTGAGAGACCAAAGATCCTACCAATTAATTGAATGAATTCAACAGTTGGTCATTGTCTACGAAGGCACTAAAGGAAGAAGATGATCCAAAATCATGTTTTAGAGTTAAGAAGCTGCATCTTAAAATAAATTAATAAAATTGTTATAATTTGTTTTGTAAGATATTTTTTTTCATTCATTTTTAAATAAAGAAAACACATACCTACATCATATATACCGATGAGATAGCAAGGGATCTCCAACTTTACACGAGGTTTTGAGTTTGAATTCAACATATAGAATGCAACATTGTTAATTATCTTGAGGAAGAGACTTCCCACCCAACTTAAGAGATCAGTCTCTGTAGTTGCAGGCGGAGTTTACCCTATTCACACAAAAAAATCATTTACATCCTCTACATATATTTCAATAAATCCATGTCCATTTTAAAAATCAACTCACACAATTTTTGTCATAAATAAAAAATATTATTTCATTTTTATAATAGTGAGCAAGATTAAAATCTAAAAAAATTAATCCTGAATAAAATGAAAACTCAATACAAGTGTTGGATTAAGGTTTGCAATTTAACTCCCTTAAATACAAAATGACTAATTTGAATATACCAAATAAACAAATAATCATTCATCATATAGACAATTGATAAAAATATGTTCTCATGAAGAAGAGAAATACATACTGAGATTAATGAATTCTCTTATAGAGCCACAACTTTAGCTGCAACATTCATCGGAATACCTGAAATTCAGATAAAATAAAATCATTAATTTTGAGATTTTTTTACTAATATAACAAACCAGAATAACTATTTAATTTGGTCTCGAATGAAAATTTTGATATAGATCTATCCATGCTTATGTTTGTCTAAACTTTTAATTTGTTATAGTTTACAATCAACACATTCACGTAGTCAAAGACGTCAGTGGTATCTTGATCGAGATCGGAATATTCAGATCTTGAAGAATTTTGACTTTATAAAAAAAAATTAAATTATGCATTGAAATATGGAACTTCCGAACTTGATCTAACCGGAACCAACTTCCTTGACCATGCGGGGAAATAAAATTGATATTGTTTTAAGAAATCATTGAGATTACAAGAAGTCCCACATATCGATTGATATGGTGGAATAAGGGAAGAACTCCATTTTTGACTGTCTTTGTGGAATGACCTGAGAGTGAAATAGAAGAAAAAGAAAAGAAAATTATGTTTGAGATTTGAGAAATTGACAACGGTATGCGATTTAAGACAATATGTGTTAACAAAATTTACTTACGATTTATATAGGAAAAACGACCAAGGGCATATAGTCTTATAGGTAGAGACGTCAGTGATATCATGATCAAGATCAGAATATCCAGATTTTGAAGAACTCTGAATTTATAAAATAAATAAATTACACAATGAAATAAGGAATTGCCGACCTTGATCTGAATGGATCCAAAGTCATTGACTATGTGTTGAGATTTTTTTAAGAAAACAATAAAGATTACAAGAAGACTTACATATCGATTGATACAGTGGGATAAGGCAAAAACTTCTTTTTGACTAGATCTGAGGAATAATCTGAGAGTTAAATAGAAGAAAATGAAAAGAAAACTACGTTTGAGAAATTGAAAACGGTATGAGATTGAAGACAATATGTGTTAAAAATTATTACCTACAATATATATAAGCAAAATGACCAAGGGCACCTAGTCACTATATGAAAATCTAAAAACATAATATTAGTACCAATCATACACATCCACGTAACACCCCCCCAATTAAATTTTGTAAAACATAGTGAAGAAAACCGAATAATATATATTTTTTAAAATACACATATAAATAAGTTTCTCTTTAAATTTTCAAAATATAGTATATAATTTTTTTTCAAAAATAGGCTTGGTACTTAATATCCGTACTTAGACAAAATAGTCACCAAACAAGGCTATTTAAATATAAAATTAATCACCAAATTAAAGGATACATTTATAATTGCTCTAAAAATGAGTACCGGGAAAAATACAGAGAATTACCTATTTAATAAAAGAAATAAATTTTACAAATTGATCATGCATAATATATTTTAATTATTACCAGACTCCAATGTAACTTTTACTCATCTTACGGGAGGAGCATGGAACTCATATTTTGATTATCATAATTGACAGATAAAGCATGCGATTGATCAACAGAAACAACAACTCGAACAAAAGTAGTTGTCCCATCATTGAGCTTTTGAATCCGAAGATTTGGTCTCTTCCGAATCCTACACATGTATCTCTTTTTTCTCCCTTATTGAGTTTCAAACTTGTATTGACTTGCCACATGACTAGTGAATTTTTAAGATGTTGAAACACAAAGTAATTTCAACATTCTAGAAATTCGCTAGTCATGTGGCAAGTCACTACAACTCTGAAACTCAAGAAGGGAGAAAAAAGAGATACATGTCTAGGATTCGAAAGTGACCAAATCTCCGGATTCGAGAGCTCAATGATGGAACAACTACTTTAGTTTCAGTTGTTGCCTCTGTTGATGAGTCGCATGCTGCTTCTGTCAAATATGATAATCAAAATAGGAGTGCCCTTGCTCCTCCTGTAAGCGGAGTAAAAGTTAAATCGGAGCCTGCTGATAATTAAATTATATTATGCAGGGTCAATTTGCAATATTTATTTAATTCATTATTTGGGTAATTACTCTGTATTTTTTTCCCCGAGTACTCATCTTTAGACCAATTATAATTGTACCTTTATTTTGGTGATTAATTTTATATTTAAATAGTTCTATTTGGTAACTATTTTGTGTAAGTGCGGGTTTTAAGTACTAAGCCTATTTTAGAGAAGAATTTTGTATACTATATTTTTTAACTATGATTTAACTTGTTGCAAAAAAAAAAATTATTTTCTAATGAACACCATTTTAATTTTCAACGAAATTAAAAGACGTCTCTATAAAACTTTTGAGCGGACGAGTGATGCCATGTTCTTCTAGGGAACATAACCAAACAATTGAGTTTCAAGAACCCAAAAAATGAATTGTAAAATAAATTTGAATTTTAAATAAGTCATCCTTATAAATATAAAGTGACAGACAAGAAAATAATACTTCTTCCTTTTTAAATTATATGTCAATTCTTGAAATTAAACCATCATGAAGAAATATTTTAGAAATATTAAAACTTACATGCATCTTGAGAGATATGTTCCTCTCTTGTCTCTATTGTATACGCATCTAGATGTCAACCGTTAGATTCCTCCTTTATTTGAGAGACCAAAGATCCTACCAATTAATTGAATGAATTCAACAGTTGGTCATTGGTCATTGTCTACGAAGGCACTAAAGGAAGAAGATGATCCAAAATCATGTTTTAGAGTTAAGAAGCTGCATCTTAAAATAAATTAATAAAATTGTTATAATTTGTTTTGTAAGATATTTTTTTTCATTCATTTTTAAATAAAGAAAACACATACCTACATCATATATACCGATGAGATAGCAAGGGATCTCCAACTTTACACGAGGTTTTGAGTTTGAATTCAACATATAGAATGCAACATTGTTAAATATCTTGAGGAAGAGACTTCCCACCCAACTTAAGAGATCAGTCTCTGTAGTTGCAGGCGGAGTTTACCCTATTCACACAAAAAAATCATTTACATACTCTACATATATTTCAATAAATCCATGTCCATTTTAAAAATCAACTCACACAATTTTTGTCATAAATAAAAAATATTATTTCATTTTTATAATAGTGAGCAAGATTAAAATCTAAAAAAATTAATCCTGAATAAAATGAAAACTCAATACAAGTGTTGGATTAAGGTTTGCAATTTAACTCCCTTAAATACAAAATGACTAATTTGAATATACCAAATAAACAAATAATCATTCATCATATAGACAATTGATAAAAATATGTTCTCATGAAGAAGAGAAATACATACTGAGATTAATGAATTCTCTTATAGAGCCACAACTTTAGCTGCAACATTCATCGGAATACCTGAAATTCAGATAAAATAAAATCATTAATTTTGAGATTTTTTTACTAATATAACAAACCAGAATAACTATTTAATTTGGTCTCGAATGAAAATTTTGATATAGATCTATCCATGCTTATGTTTGTCTAAACTTTTAATTTGTTATAGTTTACAATCAACACATTCACGTAGTCAAAGACGTCAGTGGTATCTTGATCGAGATCGGAATATTCAGATCTTGAAGAATTTTGACTTTATAAAAAAAAATTAAATTATGCATTGAAATATGGAACTTCCGAACTTGATCTAACCGGAACCAACTTCCTTGACCATGCGGGGAAATAAAATTGATATTGTTTTAAGAAATCATTGAGATTACAAGAAGTCCCACATATCGATTGATATGGTGGAATAAGGGAAGAACTCCATTTTTGACTGTCTTTGTGGAATGACCTGAGAGTGAAATAGAAGAAAAAGAAAAGAAAATTATGTTTGAGATTTGAGAAATTGACAACGGTATGCGATTTAAGACAATATGTGTTAACAAAATTTACTTACGATTTATATAGGCAAAACGACCAAGGGCATATAGTCTTATAGGTAGAGACGTCAGTGATATCATGATCAAGATCAGAATATCCAGATTTTGAAGAACTCTGAATTTATAAAATAAATAAATTACACAATGAAATAAGGAATTGCTGACCTTGATCTGAATGGATCCAAAGTCATTGACTATGTGTTGAGATTTTTTTAAGAAAACAATAAAGATTACAAGAAGACTTACATATCGATTGATACAGTGGGATAAGGCAAAAACTTCTTTTTGACTAGATCTGAGGAATAATCTGAGAGTTAAATAGAAGAAAATGAAAAGAAAACTACGTTTGAGAAATTGAAAACGGTATGAGATTGAAGACAATATGTGTTAAAAATTATTACCTACAATATATATAAGCAAAATGACCAAGGGCACCTAGTCACTATATGAAAATCTAAAAACATAATATTAGTACCAATCATACACATCCACGTAACACCCCCCCAATTAAATTTTGTAAAACATAGTGAAGAAAACCGAATAATATTTTTTTTTTAAAATACACATATAAATAAGTTTCTCTTTAAATTTTCAAAATATAGTATATAATTTTTTTTCAAAAATAGGCTTGGTACTTAATATCCGTACTTAGACAAAATAGTCACCAAACAAGGCTATTTAAATATAAAATTAATCACCAAATTAAAGGATACATTTATAATTGCTCTAAAAATGAGTACCGGGAAAAATACAGAGAATTACCTATTTAATAAAAGAAATAAATTTTACAAATTGATCATGCATAATATATTTTAATTATCACCAGACTCCAATGTAACTTTTACTCATCTTACGGGAGGAGCATGGAACTCATATTTTGATTATCATAATTGACAGAAGAAGCATGCGATTGATCAACAGAAACAACAACTCGAACAAAAGTAGTTGTCCCATCATTGAGCTTTTGAATCCGAAGATTTGGTCTCTTCCGAATCCTACACATGTATCTCTTTTTTCTCCCTTATTGAGTTTCAAACTTGTATTGACTTGCCACATGACTAGTGAATTTTTAAGATGTTGAAACACAAAGTAATTTCAACATTCTAGAAATTCGCTAGTCATGTGGCAAGTCACTACAACTCTGAAACTCAAGAAAGGAGAAAAAAGAGATACATGTCTAGGATTCGAAAGTGACCAAATCTCCGGATTCGAGAGCTCAATGATGGAACAACTACTTTAGTTTCAGTTGTTGCCTCTGTTGATGAGTCGCATGCTGCTTCTGTCAAATATGATAATCAAAATATGAGTGCCCTTGCTCCTCCTGTAAGCGGAGTAAAAGTTAAATCGGAGCCTGCTGATATTTAAATTATATTATGCAGGGTCAATTTGCAATATTTATTTAATTTATTATTTGGGTAATTACTCTGTATTTTTTTCCCCGAGTACTCATCTTTAGACCAATTATAATTGTACCTTTAATTTGGTGATTAATTTTATATTTAAACAGTTCTATTTGGTAACTATTTTGTGTAAGTGCGGGTTTTAAGTACTAAGCCTATTTTAGAGAAGAATTTTGTATACTATATTTTTTAACTATGATTTAACTTGTTGCAAAAAAAAAATATTTTCTAATGAACACCATTTTAATTTTCAACGAAATTAAAAGACGTCTCTATAAAACTTTTGAGCGGACGAGTGATGCCATGTTCTTCTAGGGAACATAACCAAACAATTGAGTTTCAAGAACCCAAAAAATGAATTGTAAAATAAATTTGAATTTTAAATAAGTCATCCTTATAAATATAAAGTGACAGACAAGAAAATAATACTTCTTCCTTTTTAAAATATATGTCAATTCTTGAAATTAAACCATCATGAAGAAATATTTTACAAATATTAAAACTTACATGCATCTTGAGAGATATGTTCCTCTCTTGTCTCTATTGTATACGCATCTAGATGTCAACCGTTAGATTCCTCCTTTATTTGAGAGACCAAAGATCCTACCAATTAATTGAATGAATTCAACAGTTGGTCATTGTCTACGAAGGCACTAAAGGAAGAAGATGATCCAAAATCATGTTTTAGAGTTAAGAAGCTGCATCTTAAAATAAATTAATAAAATTGTTATAATTTGTTTTGTAAGATATTTTTTTTCATTCATTTTTAAATAAAGAAAACACATACCTACATCATATATACCGATGAGATAGCAAGGGATCTCCAACTTTACACGAGGTTTTGAGTTTGAATTCAACATATAGAATGCAACATTGTTAATTATCTTGAGGAAGAGACTTCCCACCCAACTTAAGAGATCAATCTCTGTAGTTGCAGGCGGAGTTTACCCTATTCACACAAAAAAATCATTTACATCCTCTACATATATTTCAATAAATCCATGTCCATTTTAAAAATCAACTCACACAATTTTTGTCATAAATAAAAAATATTATTTCATTTTTATAATAGTGAGCAAGATTAAAATCTAAAAAAATTAATCCTGAATAAAATGAAAACTCAATACAAGTGTTGGATTAAGGTTTGCAATTTAACTCCCTTAAATACAAAATGACTAATTTGAATATACCAAATAAACAAATAATCATTCATCATATAGACAATTGATAAAAATATGTTCTCATGAAGAAGAGAAATACATACTGAGATTAATGAATTCTCTTATAGAGCCACAACTTTAGCTGCAACATTCATCGGAATACCTGAAATTCAGATAAAATAAAATCATTAATTTTGAGATTTTTTTACTAATATAACAAACCAGAATAACTATTTAATTTGGTCTCGAATGAAAATTTTGATATAGATCTATCCATGCTTATGTTTGTCTAAACTTTTAATTTGTTATAGTTTACAATCAACACATTCACGTAGTCAAAGACGTCAGTGGTATCTTGATCGAGATCGGAATATTCAGATCTTGAAGAATTTTGACTTTATAAAAAAAAATTAAATTATGCATTGAAATATGGAACTTCCGAACTTGATCTAACCGGAACCAACTTCCTTGACCATGCGGGGAAATAAAATTGATATTGTTTTAAGAAATCATTGAGATTACAAGAAGTCCCACATATCGATTGATATGGTGGAATAAGGGAAGAACTCCATTTTTGACTGTCTTTGTGGAATGACCTGAGAGTGAAATAGAAGAAAAAGAAAAGAAAATTATGTTTGAGATTTGAGAAATTGACAACGGTATGCGATTTAAGACAATATGTGTTAACAAAATTTACTTACGATTTATATAGGCAAAACGACCAAGGGCATATAGTCTTATAGGTAGAGACGTCAGTGATATCATGATCAAGATCAGAATATCCAGATTTTGAAGAACTCTGAATTTATAAAATAAATAAATTACACAATGAAATAAGGAATTGCTGACCTTGATCTGAATGGATCCAAAGTCATTGACTATGTGTTGAGATTTTTTTAAGAAAACAATAAAGATTACAAGAAGACTTACATATCGATTGATACAGTGGGATAAGGCAAAAACTTCTTTTTGACTAGATCTGAGGAATAATCTGAGAGTTAAATAGAAGAAAATGAAAAGAAAACTACGTTTGAGAAATTGAAAACGGTATGAGATTGAAGACAATATGTGTTAAAAATTATTACCTACAATATATATAAGCAAAATGACCAAGGGCACCTAGTCACTATATGAAAATCTAAAAACATAATATTAGTACCAATCATACACATCCACGTAACACCCCCCCAATTAAATTTTGTAATACATAGTGAAGAAAACCGAATAATATTTTTTTTTTAAAATACACATATAAATAAGTTTCTCTTTAAATTTTCAAAATATAGTATATAATTTTTTTTCAAAAATAGGCTTGGTACTTAATATCCGTACTTAGACAAAATAGTCACCAAACAAGGCTATTTAAATATAAAATTAATCACCAAATTAAAGGATACATTTATAATTGCTCTAAAAATGAGTACCGGGAAAAATACAGAGAATTACCTATTTAATAAAAGAAATAAATTTTACAAATTGATCATGCATAATATATTTTAATTATCACCAGACTCCAATGTAACTTTTACTCATCTTACGGGAGGAGCATGGAACTCATATTTTGATTATCATAATTGACAGAAGAAGCATGCGATTGATCAACAGAAACAACAACTCGAACAAAAGTAGTTGTCCCATCATTGAGCTTTTGAATCCGAAGATTTGGTCTCTTCCGAATCCTACACATGTATCTCTTTTTTCTCCCTTATTGAGTTTCAAACTTGTATTGACTTGCCACATGACTAGTGAATTTTTAAGATGTTGAAACACAAAGTAATTTCAACATTCTAGAAATTCGCTAGTCATGTGGCAAGTCACTACAACTCTGAATCTCAAGAAGGGAGAAAAAAGAGATACATGTCTAGGATTCGAAAGTGACCAAATCTCCGGATTCGAGAGCTCAATGATGGAACAACTACTTTTGTTTCAAATGTTGCCTCTGTTGATGAGTCGCATGATGCTTCTGTCAAATATGATAATCAAAATATGAGTGCCCTTGCTCCTCCTGTAAGCGGAGTAAAAGTTAAATCGGAGCCTGCTGATATTTAAATTATATTATGCAGGGTCAATTTGCAATATTTATTTAATTTATTATTTGGGTAATTACTCTGTATTTTTTTCCCCGAGTACTCATCTTTAGACCAATTATAATTGTACCTTTAATTTGGTGATTAATTTTATATTTAAACAGTTCTATTTGGTAACTATTTTGTGTAAGTGCGGGTTTTAAGTACTAAGCCTATTTTAGAGAAGAATTTTGTATACTATATTTTTTAACTATGATTTAACTTGTTGCAAAAAAAAAATATTTTCTAATGAACACCATTTTAATTTTCAACGAAATTAAAAGACGTCTCTATAAAACTTTTGAGCGGACGAGTGATGCCATGTTCTTCTAGGGAACATAACCAAACAATTGAGTTTCAAGAACCCAAAAAATGAATTGTAAAATAAATTTGAATTTTAAATAAGTCATCCTTATAAATATAAAGTGACAGACAAGAAAATAATACTTCTTCCTTTTTAAAATATATGTCAATTCTTGAAATTAAACCATCATGAAGAAATATTTTACAAATATTAAAACTTACATGCATCTTGAGAGATATGTTCCTCTCTTGTCTCTATTGTATACGCATCTAGATGTCAACCGTTAGATTCCTCCTTTATTTGAGAGACCAAAGATCCTACCAATTAATTGAATGAATTCAACAGTTGGTCATTGTCTACGAAGGCACTAAAGGAAGAAGATGATCCAAAATCATGTTTTAGAGTTAAGAAGCTGCATCTTAAAATAAATTAATAAAATTGTTATAATTTGTTTTGTAAGATATTTTTTTTCATTCATTTTTAAATAAAGAAAACACATACCTACATCATATATACCGATGAGATAGCAAGGGATCTCCAACTTTACACGAGGTTTTGAGTTTGAATTCAACATATAGAATGCAACATTGTTAATTATCTTGAGGAAGAGACTTCCCACCCAACTTAAGAGATCAATCTCTGTAGTTGCAGGCGGAGTTTACCCTATTCACACAAAAAAATCATTTACATCCTCTACATATATTTCAATAAATCCATGTCCATTTTAAAAATCAACTCACACAATTTTTGTCATAAATAAAAAATATTATTTCATTTTTATAATACTGAGCAAGATTAAAATCTAAAAAAATTAATCCTGAATAAAATGAAAACTCAATACAAGTGTTGGATTAAGGTTTGCAATTTAACTCCCTTAAATACAAAATGACTAATTTGAATATACCAAATAAACAAATAATCATTCATCATATAGACAATTGATAAAAATATGTTCTCATGAAGAAGAAAAATACATACTGAGATTAATGAATTCTCTTATAGAGCCACAACTTTAGCTGCAACATTCATCGGAATACCTGAAATTCAGATAAAATAAAATCATTAATTTTGAGATTTTTTTACTAATATAACAAACCAGAATAACTATTTAATTTGGTCTCGAATGAAAATTTTGATATAGATCTATCCATGTTTATGTTTGTCTAAACTTTTAATTTGTTATAGTTTACAATCAACACATTCACGTAGTCAAAGACGTCAGTGGTATCTTGATCGAGATCGGAATATTCAGATCTTGAAGAATTTTGACTTTATAAAAAAAAATTAAATTATGCATTGAAATATGGAACTTCCGAACTTGATCTAACCGGAACCAACTTCCTTGACCATGCGGGGAAATAAAATTGCTATTGTTTTAAGAAATCATTGAGATTACAAGAAGTCCCACATATCGATTGATATGGTGGAATAAGGGAAGAACTCCATTTTTGACTGTCTTTGTGGAATGACCTGAGAGTGAAATAGAAGAAAAAGAAAAGAAAATTATGTTTGAGATTTGAGAAATTGACAACGGTATGCGATTTAAGACAATATGTGTTAACAAAATTTACTTACGATTTATATAGGCAAAACGACCAAGGGCATATAGTCTTATAGGTAGAGACGTCAGTGATATCATGATCAAGATCAGAATATCCAGATTTTGAAGAACTCTGAATTTATAAAATAAATAAATTACACAATGAAATACGGAATTGCCGACCTTGATCTGAATGGATCCAAAGTCATTGACTATGTGTTGAGATTTTTTTAAGAAAACAATAAAGATTACAAGAAGACTTACATATCGATTGATACAGTGGGATAAGGCAAAAACTTCTTTTTGACTAGATCTGAGGAATAATCTGAGAGTTAAATAGAAGAAAATGAAAAGAAAACTACGTTTGAGAAATTGAAAACGGTATGAGATTGAAGACAATATGTGTTAAAAATTATTACCTACAATATATATAAGCAAAATGACCAAGGGCACCTAGTCACTATATGAAAATCTAAAAACATAATATTAGTACCAATCATACACATCCACGTAACACCCCCCCAATTAAATTTTGTAATACATAGTGAAGAAAACCGAATAATATTTTTTTTTTAAAATACACATATAAATAAGTTTCTCTTTAAATTTTCAAAATATAGTATATAATTTTTTTTCAAAAATAGGCTTGGTACTTAATATCCGTACTTAGACAAAATAGTCACCAAACAAGGCTATTTAAATATAAAATTAATCACCAAATTAAAGGATACATTTATAATTGCTCTAAAAATGAGTACCGGGAAAAATACAGAGAATTACCTATTTAATAAAAGAAATAAATTTTACAAATTGATCATGCATAATATATTTTAATTATCACCAGACTCCAATGTAACTTTTACTCATCTTACGGGAGGAGCATGGAACTCATATTTTGATTATCATAATTGACAGAAGAAGCATGCGATTGATCAACAGAAACAACAACTCGAACAAAAGTAGTTGTCCCATCATTGAGCTTTTGAATCCGAAGATTTGGTCTCTTCCGAATCCTACACATGTATCTCTTTTTTCTCCCTTATTGAGTTTCAAACTTGTATTGACTTGCCACATGACTAGTGAATTTTTAAGATGTTGAAACACAAAGTAATTTCAACATTCTAGAAATTCGCTAGTCATGTGGCAAGTCACTACAACTCTGAATCTCAAGAAGGGAGAAAAAAGAGATACATGTCTAGGATTCGAAAGTGACCAAATCTCCGGATTCGAGAGCTCAATGATGGAACAACTACTTTTGTTTCAAATGTTGCCTCTGTTGATGAGTCGCATGATGCTTCTGTCAAATATGATAATCAAAATATGAGTGCCCTTGCTCCTCCTGTAAGCGGAGTAAAAGTTAAATCGGAGCCTGCTGATATTTAAATTATATTATGCAGGGTCAATTTGCAATATTTATTTAATTTATTATTTGGGTAATTACTCTGTATTTTTTTCCCCGAGTACTCATCTTTAGACCAATTATAATTGTACCTTTAATTTGGTGATTAATTTTATATTTAAACAGTTCTATTTGGTAACTATTTTGTGTAAGTGCGGGTTTTAAGTACTAAGCCTATTTTAGAGAAGAATTTTGTATACTATATTTTTTAACTATGATTTAACTTGTTGCAAAAAAAAAATATTTTCTAATGAACACCATTTTAATTTTCAACGAAATTAAAAGACGTCTCTATAAAACTTTTGAGCGGACGAGTGATGCCATGTTCTTCTAGGGAACATAACCAAACAATTGAGTTTCAAGAACCCAAAAAATGAATTGTAAAATAAATTTGAATTTTAAATAAGTCATCCTTATAAATATAAAGTGACAGACAAGAAAATAATACTTCTTCCTTTTTAAAATATATGTCAATTCTTGAAATTAAACCATCATGAAGAAATATTTTACAAATATTAAAACTTACATGCATCTTGAGAGATATGTTCCTCTCTTGTCTCTATTGTATACGCATCTAGATGTCAACCGTTAGATTCCTCCTTTATTTGAGAGACCAAAGATCCTACCAATTAATTGAATGAATTCAACAGTTGGTCATTGTCTACGAAGGCACTAAAGGAAGAAGATGATCCAAAATCATGTTTTAGAGTTAAGAAGCTGCATCTTAAAATAAATTAATAAAATTGTTATAATTTGTTTTGTAAGATATTTTTTTTCATTCATTTTTAAATAAAGAAAACACATACCTACATCATATATACCGATGAGATAGCAAGGGATCTCCAACTTTACACGAGGTTTTGAGTTTGAATTCAACATATAGAATGCAACATTGTTAATTATCTTGAGGAAGAGACTTCCCACCCAACTTAAGAGATCAATCTCTGTAGTTGCAGGCGGAGTTTACCCTATTCACACAAAAAAATCATTTACATCCTCTACATATATTTCAATAAATCCATGTCCATTTTAAAAATCAACTCACACAATTTTTGTCATAAATAAAAAATATTATTTCATTTTTATAATGCTGAGCAAGATTAAAATCTAAAAAAATTAATCCTGAATAAAATGAAAACTCAATACAAGTGTTGGATTAAGGTTTGCAATTTAACTCCCTTAAATACAAAATGACTAATTTGAATATACCAAATAAACAAATAATCATTCATCATATAGACAATTGATAAAAATATGTTCTCATGAAGAAGAAAAATACATACTGAGATTAATGAATTCTCTTATAGAGCCACAACTTTAGCTGCAACATTCATCGGAATACCTGAAATTCAGATAAAATAAAATCATTAATTTTGAGATTTTTTTACTAATATAACAAACCAGAATAACTATTTAATTTGGTCTCGAATGAAAATTTTGATATAGATCTATCCATGTTTATGTTTGTCTAAACTTTTAATTTGTTATAGTTTACAATCAACACATTCACGTAGTCAAAGACGTCAGTGGTATCTTGATCGAGATCGGAATATTCAGATCTTGAAGAATTTTGACTTTATAAAAAAAAATTAAATTATGCATTGAAATATGGAACTTCCGAACTTGATCTAACCGGAACCAACTTCCTTGACCATGCGGGGAAATAAAATTGATATTGTTTTAAGAAATCATTGAGATTACAAGAAGTCCCACATATCGATTGATATGGTGGAATAAGGGAAGAACTCCATTTTTGACTGTCTTTGTGGAATGACCTGAGAGTGAAATAGAAGAAAAAGAAAAGAAAATTATGTTTGAGATTTGAGAAATTGACAACGGTATGCGATTTAAGACAATATGTGTTAACAAAATTTACTTACGATTTATATAGGCAAAACGACCAAGGGCATATAGTCTTATAGGTAGAGACGTCAGTGATATCATGATCAAGATCAGAATATCCAGATTTTGAAGAATTCTGAATTTATAAAAAAAAAAAATTACACAATGAAATAAGGAATTGCCGACCTTGATCTGAATGGATCCAAAGTCATTGACTATGTGTTGAGATTTTTTTTAAGAAAACAATAAAGATTACAAGAAGACTTACATATCGATTGATACAGTGGGATAAGGCAAAAACTTCTTTTTGACTAGATCTGAGGAATAATCTGAGAGTTAAATAGAAGAAAATGAAAAGAAAACTACGTTTGACTTAACTTGCAAGTGACAAACTTGTGAAAATAGGGTTTCGAAATCCATCTTAAATTGAGAAAACTCTGAAATATTATTGAATGAATAAAACTACCTCTATGGCTACAACTGTTAAGCTTAAATAGGGAAATAACAAAACCCTAATGGGTCGAAAATCCAAACTATAAAATAAAATAGACATGATTAAAATTGGGCTAAAATGAAAATACTACGGAAACCCTCCTACATTAGTCTCCTCCACCTCTAAAGAACCCGACCCCGTGTTGTCTTCTGATAAAGAGCTTTCCTTGCATGTTGAATCCTCCAATGGACAAAAGACCGCCCTCTAGAATCCTATTGAGTGAAATGTAAGTGCTCAACAAGTGGAGAGTCATGCCTTATGCTGAAGATATACTCCTAACATGTTTGAAAACCCAAGCGATATATCAATCAACTGCATGATAGTCATTTAACTCTGAATACGCCAACCAAGTACCAATATAATTGTTAATTTCAATAGTTGGTCAAGAGTCAAAAGTTGGTGGAATTATTTGCTCAGATATAGAACATAAAGGTATATAAATAATCACCTCATCATCCAAAACTCGGCAAAAAATAATTGTTAGATCAATTATCCGCCATGGTCCAATTTCACACATATTTGAAAAATCATGGCAAGGAACTCCTGCAACTTACTTTCTGAAGTCACAACAAGTGATATCACCATCATGAACCATTAGGCTAAAAATGAATACCGTATGACCAACAATTAATGCCAATTGTGTGAGAGATGCATTCTCAGTCGGACCCATTTGTTGGGTTTTATACAAACAAATCCCATTATCAAACAAAATTTTCTTGCTTTTCAACATACGAGTCCAGCTAGAATTTAGGGTATATTCATAGACCAAGAGCTTGTTATTATCATTGTTGTAACAACACCAAAACTTGCTAATATTCTCTTCAAGTTTAATATCCTTGATGTCACCACTAGTTTCCAATTCTTGTGGCCCATCCTTGATTGTGAAATGAAACTTCACTCCAAACATGTGACATATCACATGATATTTAGCAGCAGTAGTAATATCACAAAGACACATCACACAAATTAGACTATGCAATAGTGACTTAACTTGCTTATTATGGATATAGATAGAGCTTTTAAAGAGTTGTGACATTGAAAGAATGTTCACAATTCTCTCCATGGGTTGCTTACTGATCTACACTTCTATCAAAACCACATCTTAACAATCAAGCGTACTCCAATATACACATTGTGAAGCAATATATCCAAATTGATTAACAACAAAAAACAATAGAGATTGAAGTTACCATTTCCAATAAAGTAATAGGGAGTGAAGTTACCATTGCCAAAAAGCTTAGCCGAGCCAATAGTGAAAACAAAAAGTTCAAATGCAGAGCCAAAAGAAAGTTTTCATGCATTCCAATTAGATTGCAATATAATTCGGTACCACATATTCAAGACCTTGTGTACCTAATAGCAGTGGCGGAGCCGGAAAAAAAGCTCGGGTAGGCCACTAAAATTAAGCGTTGAAAAATTATTTAAAGTATCATAAAATAGATCTATAATTGAATTTTTTAAATTTTTCGTGTGGACCACTACACCACTTTGAGGGAATTTGGATCAACCGAAACCTAAAACCGAGACAAAATTGTATAAAATCTCGCAAAATACACCTATGATCGTTAATTTTTCAATTTTTCCGTCCATAAAGGGCTCCACCCTTGCCCAATAGCACGCTTTAAAAAATGGCACAAGCTAATAGAACATTGCCTGAGAATTTAATTTGATGTGAAAATGAATTTTGAAGCCTTGCAGAATTTGTATTCATGTAATGAAATAGAAAAATGTTTAGAAAGAAAGTGATTTTTATTGGCCTTTCTACAAGCAATTGCTAGGTGGGAAATACACTTGGTCCGAAATTAGAGAATCCACTTACGATAGGACAAGCATAAAATGGGAGAAGAAACGCATGACTAATAACAATTGCATCTCTTACTGAATTTTCCCTCTGTCAGAAGAAACAATGTGATTAGGGTTTGTAACTTGAGAAGGAAGAAAACTGTTATGAGAAAGAGAGAATAAAAGTCCATTGAATTATGTAATTGCATTAGCTTTATTCATTGAGGAATCACTATATATATATATATATATATATATATATATATATATATATAGAGAGAGAGAGAGAGAGAGAGAGAGAGAGAGAGAGGATGTATACTATGAGAATGAATAACTTATATGAGAATGGTGAGAATGATCATCAACCATTAGATTATAAATAGATGGTTGAGATTAGAAATACACATATGCTTCTCACCTTATTTTATATCAATTCTCATAAACTCATTTCCTTTTTCATTTTCTTCTCCCCCACAATCATTACTCCATAAATATGATTTAATCTAGAAATTTCTTTTCCTTTTTCATCTTCTCTCTCTCATCTGAAGATTTAAAACTCTCCTTTTTTTTTTTGTTATTCTGCAATTAGAAGATAATTTAGAACAAATTAGATTGAAATCGAAAAAAAAATATCAAAATTAAATCCTAAATCAGATGGATAGAGAACGATGAAGAAAGTCTAAAAAAACCAACAACAAAAAAAAGATGGAAAGAAAGAAGAAGAAAGGGATCAGAACG
This sequence comes from Medicago arabica, assembly GCA_946800305.1. Classification (NCBI taxonomy): domain Eukaryota; kingdom Viridiplantae; phylum Streptophyta; class Magnoliopsida; order Fabales; family Fabaceae; genus Medicago; species Medicago arabica. The sequence continues at coordinate 3,010,540 of OX326969.1, forward strand.
AAGAAGAAGAGAGTCAAGGGCGAGAGAGATGAAGAGGAACTAGAAGAAGAAGAGAGTCAAGGGCGAGAGAGATGAAGAGGAACTAGAAGAAGAAGAAGTCTGAAAACTAGAAATTCTGATTGTGTGGAGAAGAAGATGAAAAAGGAAATGAGCTTATGAGAATTGATATAATAAAGTGAGCTGCATATGTATGTTTTTAATCTCAACCATCTATTTATAATCTAATGGTTGATGATCATTCTCACCATTCTCATTTAAGTTAATCGCTCTCATAATATACATCCTCTCTCTCTCTCTCTCTATATATATATATATATATATATATATATATATATATATATATATATATATATATATATAGAAAGGTGTTCCTCTAATACTTGCACACCAAATAACAAACAGTGGTGTAACAAACTAGCTAGAAAATAGGAAAATAAGTTAGTTACTTAAGAAACAAGTAACTAACCCTAACTAACTAAACAAACATGATTAAGGTTTGAATTACAAACTAACATTCCTCCTTAATACAAACTATCAAAGCAACTACTCCCAATTCTCTTCTAAGCTTCAGAAACTGGAACCTTTTGACAGGTTTAGTGAATATATCCGTCGCGGGACCCGCCTCTAGGGCTAGCCACCCCAATGTAAAGTGTCTCGCCCCCTAAATTTGTTGAAGGGGGAACTAAGCCTTGGCCAGACGTGTTCCCTTGGGCGACCAATAATTCGAAGCGAAAGATACCGCCGTATGAAATAAAATGCATCAATGCAGATCGAAAGATACCACTACATGAAATAAAATGCATCAATGCGGACCAAAATGAACCAGGCGCCGCATGAAACAAAATGCATCAACGTGACAACGCGCCAGGATCTCACACTCGTTGTCGCATGAAACAAAATGCATTGGAGCGGACTAAACAAAGTGGGTGCCGCATGAAACAAAATGCACCAGCGCAATCCAGAGGAGACGCCCAAGCAATCCTTCCCAACATATCATACACTCCAAAACGTGGCATAAAATAAAATGCAAGGACAATACAAAATGTGGCATGAAATAAAATACAACAAACAAAGGAAAGAAAAAAGGCATTCAAGCTTCTTTTCATTCAAAAATTCAAATCAATTACAAAAGGGGCCGCCACAGCGGAACTACAAAAAGAAAAGGAAAACACAACTGCTGCTGAAAAAAATCACTAAGAGGCCGCCGAAGAAATGAACAACGCTCGGTTGCTAATATTGAAGTCAAAATCGGGCCAGAACTTGACGTTGGGATCGCATCCAGGAGAAGACTCAAATCAGTGGTTCGACGAAGTCGGTCAGGAAGGATCCTAATACCATCGAACTCAAGGATCCACAATTCTAGGCAAGGACCTTGCCAAACCTCCGCCCTTAAAGCCACAGTTGGAGCTCCATTCGGCAACCCTCGAACCAACATGGGTAACAGGACAAAACAAGGCATGCCACCATCTTAACGGGACGAAACGAAGCGAGTTCTTCATCTCAGTTGCAACATCTTCTACAACAGCCAAAACTCTTCGCGATAAAAGAGGAATCACCCACGAAACCATCCATTCCAATCTAGGAACAAAAATCGTTGCAAAGGTTTCAACCCCCTCACCATTTCCGCAAATCATTGCGAAAAACACGAAAGATTCCCCTCCATGACCGGCGCAAAAAGGCATCGCCATCTCCTTAGAATCGAATAAAAAATGGGGGAAAAACACCCAAATGGGGAAACAAAAAGAAGAAAGGGCTTCATAGAAAAACAAAGAGAAGATTCTCTTTAAATAGCATCAAAACCGTCCATATCAACAAATGAAATTGAATAATAATGAAGAGGCACGGTCTGACGGTTGGTCGTGGTCTTGGGAAAATGTAACGCTGCCAAAGCTACACGTGTGTATAACGTTTTTCCAAGAGCGCGTAGAATACATGAACAAGACATATTGAAAAATGAACTGAACGACCATCATAACACCAATGTTCCATTTGAAACACTTAATCACCAACTACTCCCACTAACTCATAGTCGGGCGCCTCCTACTCACGTACGGAATCAAAGTATACGAACAAACGCCTCAAGGGCCATCCGACTTAGCTCATCAAAGGAAGCCATACTCTTTGCGGGTGGGCTTCAGTTCCTAACATAACACATCGAGGGCCGGTAGACTAAGTCGTCTACAAGCAGCTTTGATTGAATGCCTCCTTCCCTACTAAAGCCATTGAGTCATAAAAACATCAACAGCTTGGGGGCAACTGTTCTGGACCAATCACACAACTACACGTGTGCAATATTACGCCGCTTCAAGGCTTCACAACCATTATTTCCATTTCGAAAACATTTGTGAAAAAAGATAATGGGAAACAAAGCATTTTTTTAAAATAAAAAAGCTAAACTCAATATTCAAAATTGAAAAGATCATATCAAGTCATTCAAGCAAAAGAAAGAAAATTTAAAAAAATAAGTCGCATTGCACATACACGTACTTTCTGTTCACACTATTTTTTTTCAATATTAATTACCTTTTTTTATTATACACTCTAATTAATATTAATTTCATCATATCCAACTTGTGGGACGGATGGATTTCTTATTAAGACCTATGTCCTTAATAATAATATATTTTTGACCAAATCACGAGAATTAAAAAAGTTTATAATAATCTTCACTTATTTGTAATTACTGACCAAATCAAGGTCCGATCCGGTTTTTAAAACACTGATCTTAAGCTTATTTGTAATTACTATTATTTTACAATTTTATTGTCTAAGAGAGTTTGTTTATGTTTTCAACATAATATTTATTTTTGATTGAAGAAAAAGATGTGAAATAAATAAGGGTATGTTGGTAAGAAATTAATATTGTTAGAAATACCAAATGAATCTTCTAAATGGGACAAATTATTTTCTCAAAAAAGAGTTTTATAATTAGAGACGAAGATAGTATTATAGTTAGAGATTCAAAAAGATCAAGCAAGATTTCAGTCCAATTAAACAAAAGGTAACATTAAAGAATAATACTCATACTATTTGAATTGCATTGGAAATCGACATTGTAAGTAATATGTCATTGAGGTAGATTGTGTTGCATAAATAATCTTAATTGTAATTAATAACATTTGTGACAGATGTGCATCGAGACATGAGTTTCATTGGTAATCTAAACTATATTAATACGTGTGACAGAGACATGCTTTACATCGGGAACTTACATTGTAATTACCAATGTGCATGATTGATAGACACTAAAACATGTGTTGCATAAACAACCTACATTTCACTCCCTCCGTCCCAAAATGCAAGCAAAAATGAATTAAATAAATTGATGTATTTGGTACAAATTTTAAATCAGATACATTAAATTTTGTTGACAAATTTTTGCTTCTATTTTGGGACGGAGGGAGTAATTAATACGTGTGACTGTGAGACACTAATGCATGTGTTTCATCGGAAACCTGCATTGTAAATAACAACATAACAAAGATTCATTAAGACATACATTACATCATAAACCTCAATTGTTATTTGAAATAATGACAACAATCTTTTCATTGTATCGGAAATCTCCACTATAATTAATAGTCTTACAAAGGTGCATTAAAGCATGCACTGCATTGAAAATCTCAATTGCAATGTGATCCACAAAAAGAACCATTAACTATTTTTGCATGGCCACTAACTTGTTGAATCACAGTTTTGAGCTTTATGGCAAATTTCATCCCCTGTAATTTGAGAAAATTTCAGTTTACCCCCTGTAATTTCAGAATTTTTTGATTTACCCCCATGATAATTTGAGCAAATTTCGGTTTACCCCGTGCCAGATCATCGATTTTGTACAGTAAGATGACTTAGGGGGGTATTCTGGAAAAAATAATACTAAAATGATGAATTCCAAACCGAAAATTTCTTATGGGGGTAAACCGGAAATGGTCTATTTTAAAGGGAAAAACACTATTAACCCTTTTAATAATAAACTAGGCTGAAAATAAGTTTTAGTATATGAAGTTTTTTGTATTCATATGATGAGACCTTTTGGTTTATAAAATCTAATGAAAAACATTTTTTTGCTGATGGACCTAAAGCGGAGGATTGAATAGGCTTACCCTTTTGGCGGCTTTGACTATAACTTAAGTGGTATTTCAACATATATATATATACATGTGCAACCCCAAAATATATAACACATGTCTCCTGGTTCAATTCCTAACAACTTTTGGTAGCAGCCTGTAGATTTGTATATCTTTCATACATGAGAGTTGGCATGCACTCCTCACTTATTTCATTAATCCACCTTTCTGAATTGAATCTTCTTATAATTCATAGAGAGTTGCAAAAATCATTGCTTTCTGATGCTCTTATTATTTAGTGTTTGAAATTTGAACTTATAAATACCTACCAGATCATGAATATGAGAAAGAACTCAAACTTAATTTATGCTCTAGCATAAAAGATGCTTTCATTTGGTACGATAACTCTAATGGTTTCCGATTTTAATTACATGGCTTCTGAAACAGGAGCGCACCGATACCCCTACCATCTCTTGGTCTTAGATTTGGCATCTTCATCTTCTTGAAATAAATCAAATTTATGGTAACGTTGGCTTATAACAACTTTTGCATCAAAGACCGCACAACCTCTGATGTGTTTTTCTCTAATCTGGATGCTTTGAGTTGGCTCAAGCAAGATCTCACTTCTCCTATGCCAACATTTTCGCCAAAGGGTTGTCGTGGTTATGGAGAAACCGAAATTCTATCTGCTTCTCTAATATTACGATCTCTACCTACCGTATATTATAGTTTTTTTTTGTTTACTGTTTCGCTTCATTTAGCTTTGTAACCATTAAAAAAAAGAGAAAGAACATCGATGATATCGTCATGATGTTAGTGACAACATTTTGAATATATTTTTGTGAAATGAAATTAGTTCTTCCTCAACATATTGTGTGTATATACTCTATATAAAAATATGTCATGGAGGATGCATCATGTTTCTAGAATTTAAGTTTTGTTATTTTATTGTATTGAGTTGTAATATCTTTTTCATTCCTTATAATAAAAATATTTTTCTTAACAATTTTTTTTTAACAACACAATTTATTAAAAATCAGACCTCTGTTCAAGATGAATCGAAGCCGGTAAATCACAGACTACAAAGGCTCCATATGGAGGCGGAACACCCCAAAATAAACACCAATAAAGACACGAATACAATCATCACCTAACTAATGCCTGAACTTTCAACATCCAAAAGACCCACCACCACAAAAACCAACTTCACCACCTAAATCAAACTCCAATGAAAACAACCATGTAAACAAAATTCATACACACCCATCACCACTACTCACACACAAAAAAAATCCTCTTCTCCTCCCCATAGATGAGCCACACCCGACCTATTCCAACAGTCATTCGACATCCACCACCTCTCTACCCCTGGTTCACCAAGGAAAAAACAACATAATAAGACCAAATAAAAACTTGAATCAAATCACCAACTCCTGATCCCGAATCAAACGCGACCGGCCCACCAGATTCCATAGTCAAATCAGTAAGGTACCCCTCATCCCCAAGCCACCGAGAAAGACACTAAAATCAGCTACACAAACATCAAACTAAATACCAATTTCCGATCTCGAAGCAAAAACAATCGGCCAACTAGAATCCATAACTCAAAGTTGCAAGGCCTATGAAAGGATGTGCAGTGGGAAAAAAAAGTCATGCCAAAAACGGAAATAGGTTCAACTCCAAGACTATCCATCTTCGAATCACCCAAACTCAAAGCAACCCAAAACACAACAAGCGCTAGCGACGACGAATATGAACCCTACACAGAGGTAGCCTAAATCAAAACACCCGAGGAGCTCAGCACTACCCACGTAAACAACAAACTCCCTACCTAAAAAAAATGCCCAAACACCTCCTTTTGATTATTTCTGTCCACCGAGCTTTCCGAGAGATCCTAATCTAGATTATCCACAAGACCTCATCCAAACCACACCACTACAACCACCACAAAACAAACCAACACCCCTAAAAGTTATGGACAGGTCTGGAACAGTAAGAAACTCAACAAAATGGAACCAGATCAGAAACACGGATAAACTGGCAGAGACCAACCCCGAGGGGCTGAAGAGGTGGCGCAGAGACTAAGTCACGTAGAACCACCTCTGCCTGTGGTCTACATTTGCGTGGTCGTATTAACGAAAATGTACTTATCCCTAACTTTCCGATCAATATCCACAAGTCCAAAAATTTAAGTTAAATTTTTTTGATCAATTGTCTATTGGCTTTGCTTTGGAGTTATGTTTCTACCATATTGACTAGTAAGATAAAATGAATAATCATACCCCTCGTCGTATATTTATGTATCATTTATGATTTATTACTAATTTTTATATTGTTCTCATGAAATCTATTCTATTTAATTTGAATGCATTCAATATAAACAGTTAAATATATTAAGTCTGGGGGAATCTAGGAACCCCTCTTCAACAAAAATTGCCCAACTGTATCCATAGATATGTGCTTAAATATATTTTTATGTCATGCCAATCATTTTTGACAATATAATTCATTATTCAATAATGCCAATAACAAACAATTATATAGGTTGTCACACATAATAATTCAACTGGAACGATATTTAAATTTAAAAAGAAATAAAATCCATCATATTTATAGAAACAGAAACAAAACAACTAGATTTGTTCAATAAGAAAAAATATCTAAATTCAATTGACCAACCATACAACAAAATCATCTTGTTTAATTCCACACAAGCTTTAAAAACATCTCTAAATATCTTCCACCTTAATCTCCAAACACCAATTCCCTTGAGCATTTTGTACACTTTGATAAATTCATATCCAAATCAATTACTGCCCTGCAAAAAAATTCATATATATAAGCACCTATATAACAAAACTTAAATTGTTATAAAATAAGGTTTAGATTTTCTAGGTCCAGTAAACTCAAAGACACAATTCATTCAATGATATATACTTAAATTCTTCCCTTATAACACCGTTATTGTCTGTAAAAATAATTATAAGTACAAACCAAGAATAATTATTAAGATGTAATTTGTTTTACCTGTATATACCTTCCTAACATCTCTTAATTATGTTGTTGAGCATCTCAAAAGTGAAGAACATCCTTTCCTTTGCTACTGTTTCCATTCTTCTCACCTAATTTTTTTAACAAAAAACCACAATATTTGATAAATGTGAGTAACCTTGAAACCCTCTTAACAGCCAAATAAATCAAATTATTAGTATAAACATGCATAACCTTTTCAGTTTCATTTTTCGTAGAAATATTTGTTTACTTGTTTTTTAATTCAACGATGATTAATATAACTACATGTTTGTTAATTCTTTCATTGTTCAACAATAGGAATTTTAGGGTTCTGATTATGAGAAGACAAACCTTGTTTACTTCGCCGACTTGATTTTGCTATTTGTTCTTCAAGTGGTCTTATACTGCCTGCTGGGGTTGGAAAATTTCTCGGTAGAAAAGGATCTTTGCTGATTTTGTGACAGGTTGGAGTGGGAGCTGAATTTAGATCAATGGATACACCCTTTCCTTTGTTCGAAGAATTGGGTTGATTAACCGGTTGAAACACAACAGGCTCAAATTTGTCAAAATATTGTAAAAGATCGGGAATTTGAATTTTATCTGAAGGTGATGAACGTGATGACATCTCAAAATATGAGTAATCTAGAGAAAAATCATCATCCACTTCCAACTCCGGAGTCTTTTTATTGGAGTTGACATTGCTTGCTTCCAAAGGAAAATTGGTTGAGGTCAACATATTGGAGTTAACAACACCTTGAATTAGTGAAGGTTGACTAGAGGTCAACATAGAACCCCGCAAACGCAAAGTAACGCCATTTCCTTTTGTAATTTTAAGCAAGTATCCACCAGGACAAATTCCATCGATAACACCAGTGAATTCCATTCCTAGCCTGACTTCTTCATGTGGATTCGTTGGGGGAGTTACTGGTGTATCATTATGATGATTGTGATGTTTCCCATGTAGTCCACTCATTGTTCTTTTATCTCTGTATTAAAATAAAAGATTGTCATTAACTTGAAGTTCTATTTGAAAGAATGAGCTGCCCTAGTACTACATTCAACTTATTCAAGATATATAGCACTGTATAAACGAAATATTAGTTAACCTATTTACCTATATATCACAATCACAGTCACTGTCCATCAATAAATTTATCGAGTGACTAAAAAACGCATGCATCTTATGGTTGTTCTAAAATAAAAAGAGGATCCAATTTGATGCTCGAAACATAAGAAGCTACATCTTTAAAAAAACTAAGAAAAGTGTAACAATTATTTAACAATAATAGTTATTGTTTTTTTTAATCATTCATTTTTAAGCAAAGCACATATATGTTGTTATAAATCAATTGGCATGGTTTTGTATTTATAAAAAACCAATTCTGTTTTCATTTTAATAATCTAGAATAAATTAAATTAAAATCTAAAAAATATTGGTTCTGAATAGAATGAAAAATCGAAACAAGTATTGGATTAAGGGTTGCAAGGTAGCTCCCTTAAGTAAAAAAAAATATAAATTAAGTCTACAAAATAAACAAATAATCATTCATCAAATAGATAATTGATAAGAATAAGTTGTCATAAAAAAACATACGAAGATGAATGAATTATCCTTCAGAGCCACAACGTTTGCACACTGGTCTCTAGAAAACCTGAAGTTGAAATAAAAATAAAAAAATCACAAATCTGAAGAAAAAAATTGTTAAATTACAAAGAAAAACAACTCCATTCAATTCAACGATGTTTGACCAATCAACATAATTGCAGAGTCAGAATAGTCGGTAATAGTTAGATCGAGATCAAACTATTTAGCTTTGAACTAAGAATTTTGATTTTTCAAAATCTTAAATATGCATGAAATAAGGAACTTCCTAACGCGATCTGAATGGATCCAACATATTGAACATGTAAATGTGTAGTAACTGCAAAAAAAATCTAATCGAAAATAAAATTGAAACTTTTCTAAGAGAACAAGAGAGATTACAAAACGATCCACGTACCGATGAATATGGTGGGATAAGGCAAGAACTCTTGTTGATTGTATTTGAGGAATGGACTGTATTTGAGGAATGGACTGTGAATGAAATAGATGAGAAAGAAAAGAAAATTATGTTTGTGAATTGGGAATTTGAGAATGGTATGAGATTGAAGAAAAAACGAGTTGAAAAGCATTACTTACGATTTATTGGGGCAAAATCATCGAGGGCAATCCGTCACTATATGAAAATATAACCAATAAAAAAACACAAGTACCAATCATAGGCCTCCAGGTATCCAAAAGTGGACCCCTTTTTTCTGTCACAATAGTGTTGCTAGGGTACATGATCAAATATTTTACCCTTGTAATTGTGATGTTGAGTACTAACTATACTTTTGTTTCATATAGCACTAAAATCTGATTAAGTAAGAAAAGTTTTCACTAATATAGACCTCCTAAAAATGTTCTAGAGTGTTAATATACCAATATTAATAAATAAAAATTATAATAATAAAAAAGGGAAAGAGTTTAATATATTTTTAAGGATGGTTTAATATTTTATAATAATTTTACTAAAAATGACATTTATTTTCATTTGTTTGACTTGAGAGTTGAAATATAAATAAAATTTGAAATAATAAATTTTATAAAAATAAATTTTATGTTGGATTATTTATTCTATCATTAAATATTGGTATTTTTAAAGTCTTATTCATATAAAATCTTTGAACTATTTTTTTTTTTAAAATGACCAAATAATTTATTAAAAAAGAAACAATTAACAATAAAAAATTATATAGTAATTAAGTGATATGATTAATTGGTTTGACCAAAATTTATTGATAAATTACTCAGAACAGACTAATGATATGCTTATTACTTCGAATAACCAACTAAAATAAGAATTTTATGATGTATTTTTGACCATGTAAAATAAGAATTTAATGATGTGTTTTTGACCATGTAAAAAGATTTTGACCGTATAAAATGATTAATTATATCCTTTTGAAAAAACTAAATTTATTACTATATATTATTTTTATGTTGAAGTATTTAGTTTATTATAAAGTATGTGTATTTTTCAAATTTTCTTACATATAAATAATTTAACTATTTTTTTATTATAAATGATTAATTTTTTTAGGAAAGAAAAAATTAATAGTGAAAATGAGAAAGTAATTATGTTATTTGACAAATTAGTTTGACCAAAATTTATTGATAAATTAATAAGGGTTAGTTTAATCGTACGGGCCTAAAAGATCCAACTCAATTATCCTTTGGATCGTCCACTAGAAAATTGCATGAACATTTTTTTATAAGCCCCCGAAAATCTTTTATGCCCCTTGAATTTCTGAATTTGCCCTTAATTCAAGAGTTCTATATGTATCTACCGGATATGTACCGTACGTATGTGCAGAATTTGTTTTTATAAGTTCACTTTCTCATTTCTTCTTCCTTTATGTGAGTTCAAAATCGACCCATTCCTTCTCTAGATCATTTTTAACCCAATTTTTATTCCTTCTATACACATCAAATGATTTCTCCAAATCAACCGATAGCTGAATCTTGAATCTTGTTCCTAAAATTTGTTCTTGTAAAAGTTTTGTTAGGGTTATCTCCAAAGTTAAGGTAAAACCCACTTAATTTTTAAGTTTTAGTTTCTAGTTATATAACTATTGATTGACAATATTATGCCTAAGATTGTTATGTATTTGATACCCAAATTCTAAACTGCTTGATGCTTCACGTGTATAATATTAATCCCATTTGTATATGGTCTAGACCTTAAATAAGAAGTTGTAGAAATTTCTTTCTAAATTAATCCCATGCTTCACGTGTACAATATTAATCCCATTTGTATATGGTCTAGACCTTAAATAAGAAGTTGTAGAAATTTCTTTCTAAATTAATCCCACGTACTCAAAGCAAGCAATTTCCATTACTCATGTGTACAATATTAATCCTATTCCAGAGTGCTTTTTGTATTTTCTTTCTAAACTGCATGAAGCTTCACTTGCACAATATTAATTTGATACTTTATGTTATGCTTGTAACGAAATCTAATTGGTTAGCTTATTTTCACTTTTGTACTGGCTGCCTTTTTTGTATATTTGAATTGGATTTAAGTAGTTTGTTTTAATGTGTTCCAAGTGTTCGACAAAAATGTCTGAATAATTAAATTTCATTTTTCTTTGTAGTATATATGGATGATCACTACTAAAAAAGCAAAAATTAGTGAGGGAATTTTAGAGAGGGAAAACGTGAAATCCCTCTCTAATTCCGTCACTAAATTTTGCGACCAAGGAATTTGTGAGGAATTTTATTTTTTCCGTCACTAATTTCCCTCTCTAATTTTGCTTTTTCTAGTAGTGGATAAAGATGTTTGTAGAACACGACATGGTAAGGAGTCAATATAGGGAATACCAAATATTTCACAAAATATGAATGCACCAAAGGATTATAAAAACAACTTTTACTTAATTCGTCAAATTTGATGCTCTCTAACATAAGCAAAGTGGAACATTGCCATAATAGATAGCACTTTCTACAATCTAATGATGTCAACTTTCAGCCACATTGATATAAGAAACTTTTATTTCATAAAACCTATAATCTTAGTAAGAGTTTTCATGCCTCCATCAACATCATAGAAAACCAAAGGTCTAGTAAAAGGAATAATACAACTTTTCAGAAAGTAAAATCAAACTGACAAGATTCAATGAGTTTAATACTTACCTCATACACCACCGATTGTTACAATAGAACGCACAACCACACCACAAGCAATTATTTCAATCACTCCCTATCAACTCCAAGTACACTTTGAATCATCAAGATGTTTATAAAAAAGATTGAAAAAAAACTAAATTTAGAATATATTTAAGGCTTGGGCCAACTAGGCTTCAACACGATTTTAGAATCAACTTTTAAAGCTTCGTTGAGTCTAGGGTTGTTGTTTTTTGTTGTGTAGTATATTTTCATAGGAGTGAGCGAATGATTAACAATGGCAGCGAATGATTAGTTATGGGTGCACATCTTTACATTCCTCAGTGACGACGTTAAGAACATCTATAATATTAATGCAAATGGGAAGCTAGCTTATAACCTCTCCTTCCTCTCTCTCCCTCTCTCTCCCAATCTCTCTCTTTGAGACAGTTTCAAGTATATCTGTGTCGACCACCAACCGTCTACGGTTCTCGGTCACAATTATCGATTGAACCATCTCTCTTTGTAGCCTCTTTGAAGGTTCCCTAACGTCACATCACTCAACATCACTCTCTACTCCTGAGTCCTCAATGCGCTTCTTACCGAAATCTTTACTTTCCCTTTAAACATCTAATCGCTCGCTCTCTACCACCCCATTAAGCTTCCTACAAATAGAAATAAAAACAAAATTTTAATTAAATGACGAGATTCATCTTATCTATATGCTATGATTTCAAAACTATACACAAAGTTATCCCATCAAATTTATAAAAGGGAAATCAAAACTATAGGCAAAACAATCATCTTTATTCAAACGATGTGACGTAGTCGGCAGCTAAACGACTAGCAAACACTAAACCTAGATAAAAAAGAAAAGAGTTTGCAAGTGACAAACTTGTGAAAATAGGGTTCCAGAATCCAGCATAAATTGAGAAAACTCCCTGAAATATTATTGAATGAATAAAACTTCCTCTCTGGCTACAACTGTTAAGCTTAAATAAGGAAATAACAAAACCCTAATGGGTCGAAAATTCAAACTAGAAAATAAAACAGAAATTATTAAAATTGGGGTAAAATAAAAATACTACGTAAACCTTCCTACATCAGTCTCATCCACCTCTAAAGAACTCGACCCCGTGTTCTCTATCTAGCCAAGAGCTTCCCAAGCAGGTTGAATACTCCAATGGACAAGACCACCCTCTCGGATCCCATTGAGTGAAATGTAAGTGCTCGATAGGTGGAGTGTAACGCCCTAGTTGTTATTTATTTATTTTCGGTTGATTTTTAATAAGTTTATATGATTATAAATGATTTATGTTGATTTTATGGCGTAATGTATTTTATTATATGATTATTTGATTATTTAATTAAAATAGGTGAGAAACTATAATTATTAGAAAGTTGGGGATTAAAATGAATTGACTAATATTTTAACAGGAGTTAATTAGAATAAGTGGGAATTAATTAGAATTAATAGGAGTTAGTGAAAGGAGAAAGTCAGAAAAACAGTTTCACGTAGAAACAGAGAGAAACAGAGAAAAGGGAGAAAATCCAAGAACCAAGGGAGAAGAGCCAAGTGGGGGAGAAGTGTAGAGTTTTGTTCATCAAATTCAGGTAAGGGTGAGACTAACTCTCAATTTTAGGTCTTATGATTTGTTGATTAAAGTTGTGTTGTTAGAGTTGATGAATTGAATTAGGTTAAAGATGAATTGATGTTAATAACCTGATGAATTCATGAAAATGTTGTTGTTTATTGCCGTTCTGATTTTAGTTTGTATAGGAGTAATGCAATTCATCAAAATTGGGTTTTTAGGTGTTGAAAATGGGGTTTGGGGTTGAAAAGGAGAAGTCTGTTCGTATAGTTCGTAGTTCTGTAAATCACCACTCGCCACGGCGAGCAGTGAACCTATATAGCTCGCCACAGCGAGCAAATGCACTCGCCACGGCAAGTTGCTTGAATTAAAAAGTGTTAATTGTCTTAATGAAGTTTTTGGGCCAATTTTTATATCAACTTGAGTGCCTTAATATATTTAGGAATGAATGGCACCTTTTTACATAATCAAATTTGGGTTTTGGGGACTTAAAAATGAAGATTTTAGGTGAAAAATGTCAAAAATGCCGAGAGCACCCAGTTTTGCTCGCCTTGAGCTCGCCCCTAACTCGCCATAGCGAGTAGCTCATTTTCCCGAGCTCGCCACGGCGAGTAAAGTAGCACGCCATGTAACACCCCGAAATCCCGACTTTAAAATTTCATTCAAGTAATCAGAGTATAACACATGAATCAGGATGTCACATTTCATAAAATCTTTAAAATCAAATTGAATAATAATTTATTCTTAAACAATATTCAAACATACCAGCGGAATTCATAAACTTCTCAAAATCTTAAATAAATAAGTCTCGGCACAAAAGCCTCATAAAACATCTCAAATCAAGTTACGTCGCAAACAGCATAATTAATCAACATGATACATAAAAGGAATAGAAATAATAATAATCCCCATCCCGTTACGTATCAGAGCTCCTAAGACTCCACAAGAACCTCTCACATCGACAAACCTAAGCTTGGTCACCTGCACTTGCCCACAAGGCGGCAATTCCAACAGAAGGGGTGAGATTCACAACAATTATATTAACATATAATTCAAATGATTATGCTTAACATCAACAACAATAATAATAATCGTCACATATAACTAAGAACATCTCATACATCTGCGTATAATAAAACCATCTCAGGACATCTTCACATAACAAACGTCTCATAACATCTCATACACTGGACTCGACTAAATGCAACTCTAACATCTTAACATCATGCATGTGGTACCAATATTTTAGCTTTAATAAGCTTCACCGTCGCTTTGAGCAAATGCTCCACCGTCGCTTTGAGCATAAGCTCCACCGTCTCAAAATATGCAAATGCATGGACTCGACTCTTTAATTCTTAAACAAGATATTACAACGTCTTAACATCAAATACGACTCTTTATCGACACATGCAATTATACAATACATGGCAGCAGCTCAGCACACTTAACATATATATTTACAGCACATAGTTATCATCACAAACATCATTTGTACTTCGTTCATAAACCTCACTTAATAATCATTTTAATCATAGATTAATGCCAACGTCTTAAAATCATCTTACAGCATCATTACAGGTTCTAATTTAGGTCTTAAACATCTCTAATGCTATCCAAAAGTCTACCCTCAAAGCCTCGCTCAAAACAGAGTTCTAAAACTCAAGTTATAGTAGTCTGAGACCACATTGCTCGTTGTGGCGAGTGGGACTGCTCGCCACGGCGAGCTACTTAAATTACATTCTGCCACTTGCTCGCTACGGCGAGTGATGTTGCTCGCCTCGCGCGCACTAAAGGGTTGCTCGCCACAGCGAGCTCAGCTGCTCGCCTCGTGAGTGAATACCTAACTGCTCGCCACGGCGAGCGGGTCTGCTCACCACGGCGAGCTATCGCAGAGGGGTTACGGGTTCGCTCGAAACCTCGCCAAAACTCGTCCAATTCTTCGTTTTATGCTTCTAATCTATCAGAATTATAGTCCTAGTGATTAATCTAGGTTCTGTAACAGGTTTCTACACCAATTCACATCATTCTAACATCAATTCATCCAAAAATCCCCTAAACCCTAGTTTATGAAATCCCTCAAAATTACCTCCTAATTCCTTCGTTAATCATAAATAGATGAATTACAGTAATATAATTGAAGCTAGGCTCACCCTTACCTGGTAATATTGCAGAATTGGGGTTCCCTCTTCTTTAGCCACTTTTCTCCCTTCTTGCCAAGAGTCTGTAACGTACTGACTGTTTCTTTCTAACCCTAACTCCCTTATATAATTCTTTCTATTCTCACTTATCCCCACAACTCTATCTTATTTATGAAAACAACCCCATCTCCCAAAATATTTGTTTTTATATCACATCTTAATTTTCATTACATATTTTATTTTATTAAACAATAAAATAAACGTCACACCACAACATCATCTCATACGTCACAAACATCATTAAAATCATATAATATATAATAATATACTATATACTCTAATAAAATAATTAAATAAATAAAGTGGGCGTTACACGCCACGGCGAGTAGTACTGTAGCTTGATTAAAATTGTTGAATTTTGCTGAGAGTCGCTGTTGGGTCCTTTTGCGGTGTCCTGACGATTAAGTTGGAGATTTATGTCATAGTTGATTATGCATATTGTAGTTGTCGTTGCTGTTGTCGAGTTGTATGTAGATATACACTATTGAGTCCATTTCATACTCATACCTTGTTGAGGGCTCATCCCCTGGAGTGTTTTCACTCAACCGTTGAGGGCTTATGCCCTGGAGTGTTTATCACTCATTCGTTGAGGGCTTATGCCCTGGAATGTTATTTCATTCAAACTGTTGGGGGATTATGCCCCTGAATGCTTAGCATTCAACGCGCGTAAAATGGTACCACATGCATTTGCATTAGTCGCATTGTGTCGTTTTTGTTGTTGTTGTCAGTCGGGTCGTCGATGCCGTAGCTTGATGATGATGTTGTTGAATTGTTTGAATTATAAACTGGCAGTTAATCATAATTATATCGTTGTTGTTGAATTTAATTGATGAATTATAATATCTACTGTTGTTTGTGAATCTCACCCCTTCTGCTTGGAAATGTTGTCTTCCCTGTGGGTAACTTGCAGGTAACGAAGACTAGTAGAGATGTCGGCTCAAGTGTCTTAGGGCTCTGATACGTAACGGGATGAGAATTTTATTACTTGTTTTCTCTTTCCATACGTATTATTTTTGAATTATGAAACTTTTGGTGAGGCCTGCGTGCCAAAGACTAATATTGTTGCTTATAATGAATTCCGCTGCGAAGTTTGAAAGTTAACTGTTAATGACTACTTTTTATGAAGAATAAATATTTATTCATTTGGAGTTTTTGTTGAAAAGAAAATGTAGCATTCCGTTATGTGAATACTCTGATTTTATTTATGAATTTTTATTGTTGGGAAAAAACGGGGTGTTACATGGAGAGTCGTCCCCATCTGCAGAAGATATGCTCCTAACAATTTTGTAAACCCAAGCGATATACCAATCAACTGCATGATAGTCATTTAACTCTGAATGCGCCAACCAGGTACCAATATAATTGTTAATTTCAACAGTTGGTCAAGAGTCAAAAGTTGGTGGAATTATTTGCTCAGAACTAGAACATAATGCCAATTGTGTGAGAGATGCATTCTCACTCAGACCCATTTGTTGGGTTTTATACAAACAAATCCCATTATCAAACAAAATTTTCTTGCTATTCAACATACGAGTCCAGCTGGAATTTAGGGTATATTCATAGACCAAGAGCTTGTTATTATCAATGTTGTAACAACACCAAAAACCTGCTAATATTCTCTTCAAGTTTAATATCCTTGATGTCACCACTAGTTTCCAATTCTTGAAGCCCATCCTTGATTGTGAAATGAAACTTCACTCCATGAATGTGAGATATCACAAGATATTTAGCAGCAGTAGTAATATCACAAAGACACATCACACAAATTAGACTATGCAATAGTGACTTAACTTGCTTATTATGGATAAAGATAGAGCTTCAACAGAGTTGTGACACTGAATGAAAGTTCACAATTCTCTCCATGGGTTGCTTACCAATCTACATTTCTATCAAAACCACATCTTAACAATCAAGGGTACTCCAATATACACATTGTGAAGCAATATATCCAAATTGATTAACAACTAAAAAGAATAGAGATTGAAGTTACCATTTCCAATAAAGTAATAGGGAGTGAAGTTACCATTGCCAAAAAGCTTAGTCAAGCCAATAGCGAAAACAAAAAGTTCAAATGCAGAGCCAAAATATAGCCAAAAGAAAGTTTCGTGAACTCCAATTAGATTGCAATATAATTTTGTACCACATATGCAAGACCTTGTGTCCCTAATAGCAGTGGCGGAGCCAGAAAAAAAGCTCGGGTGGGCCACTAAAATTAAGCGTTGAAAAATTATTTAAAGTATCGTAAAATAGATCTATAATTGAATTTTTTAAATTTTTCGAGTGGACCACTACACCACTTTGAGGGAATTTGGATCAACCGAAACCTAAAACCGAGACAAAATTGTATAAAATCTCGCAAAATACACCTATGATCGTTAATTTTTCAATTTTTCCACCAATAAAGGGCTCCTCCCTTGCCCAATAGCACGCTTTAAAAAATGGCACAAGCTAGTAGAACATTGCCTGAGAACTTAATTTGATGTGAAATTGAATTTTGAAGCCTTGCAGAATTTGTATTCATGTTATGAAATAGAAAAATGTTCCGAAAGAAAGTGATTTTTATTGGCCTTTCTACAAACAATTGGTAGGTGGGAAATACACTTGGTCGGAAATTAGAGAATCCACTTACTATAGGACAAGCATAAAATGGGAGAAGAAACGCATGACTAATAACAATTGCATCTCTGACTGAATTTTCCCTCTGTTAAGGGAAAGAATGTGATTAGGGTTTGTAACTTGAGAAGGAAGAAAACTGTTATGAGAATATATATATAACTGATGATGTTGTAGTTGTTGTCGTTGTTGTTGTCATTGTTTTCATCGTTGTTGTCGTTGTAGTTGTTGTCGTTGTTGTTGTTGTTGGTTGAGTCGTCGGTGTCGTAGTTGATGATGTTGTTGAATTGTTTAAATTATAAACTGACAGTTGATTATCATTATATTGTTGTTGTTGAATTTAATTGATGAATTATAATATCTATTGTTGTTTGTGAATCTCACCCCTTCTGTTGGAATTGCCGCCTTGTGGGCAAGTGCAGGTAACGAAGATTAGTAGAGATGTCGGCTCAAAGTGTCTTAGGGCTCTGATACGTAACAGGATGGGGATTTATTACTTGCTTTCTCTTTCCTTACGTATTACTTATGAATTATGAGATTTTGATGAGGCCTGCGTGCCAAAGACTAATTTTGTTGTTTTGAATTAATTCCGCTGCGAAGTTTGAAGGTTAATTTTTATTGACTACTTTTTATGAAGAATAAATAGTTATTTACTCATTTGGAGATTTTATTGAAAGAAAATGTAGCATTCCGTTATGTGAAAACTCTGATTTATTTATGAAATTTTTATGTTGGGAAAACGGGGTGTTACACAAGGACCTTGCCAAATCTCCACCCTTAAAGCCACAGTTGGAGCTCCCTCCGGCGACCCTCGAATCAACATGGGTAACAGGACAAAACAAGGCGTTTCGCCATCTTAACGGGATGAAATGAAGAGATTTCTTCATCTCATTTGTAACATCTGCTACAATAGCCAAAACTCTTCGCGATAAAACAGGAATCACCCACGAAACCATCCATTCCAATCAAGGAACAAAAATCGTTGCAAAGGTTTCATCCCCCTCTCCATTTCCGCAAATCATTGCGAAAAACACGAAAGATTCCCCTCCATGACCCACACAAAAAGGTATCACCATCTCCTTAGAATCGAATCAAAAATGGGGGAAATACACCCAAAGGGGGCAACAAAAAGAAGAAAGGGCTGCAAAGAAAAACAAAGAGAAGATTCTCTATAAATAGCATCAAAATCGTCCACATCAACAGATGAAATTGAATAACAACGAAGAGGCACGGTCTGACGGTTGGCAGTGGTCTTGGGAAAATGTAACGCTGCAAAAGCTACACGTGTGTATAACGTTTTTCCAAGAACGCATAGAATACATGAACAAGACATATGGAAAAAAGAACTGAACGACCATCATAACACCAACGTTCCATCTGAAACACTTAATCACCAACTACTCCCACTAACTCATAGTGGGGCGCCTCCTACTCACGGGAGGAATCTAAGTACACCAACAAACGCCTCAAGGGTCGTCCGGCTTAGCTCATCAAAGGACGCCATACTCTTTGCGGGTGGGCTTCAGTTCCTAACATAACGCATCGAGGGCCGGTAGACAGTCGTCTACGAGCAGCTTTGATTGAACGCCTCCTTCCCTGCTAAAGCCATTGAGTCATAAAGACATCAACGGCTTGGGGGCAACTATTCTAGACCAATCACACGACTACACGCGTGCAATATTACGCCGCTTCAAGGATTCACACTCAAAGGAGCACGCCAACTCGCATGCGCCGTGCCACATTGAAGCACGCCTCCCTGCCGGGATCACGCTACACATGTCCACTCCCGCTCCTAATCTTAGCCGCATAACACGGAGACGATTATGCCAAGATAAGGCCTATATAAGGGTGAACTTGATTCACCTTCAAGGTACACAACACTTTTCACAACTCTCCTAAGACTTTTCTCTCAGTTCCATTACTAACTTCATCGTCGGAGTGCCAACGTGCCTGCGTGCACCTTTTGTTCCACCGCACCGGTATCTGTTACCGATCAACGAAAAATTCTCCACAACCGTTGTGATGCAACCATTCTCACTAGACATATCATGATGTGACCGACAATAAATAAAAAATTACAAACACATCCAGATTATAGCTATAAAAAAAAAAAAAAAAAGACTAGTAACTACTACTACTACTACTAATAGTAATAGTAATAGTAATAATAATAATAATAATATACGGAAAATAAAATCACAACCATTATTTCCATTTCGAAAACATTTGCGAAAATAGAAAATGGGAAACAAAGCATTTTTTTTAAAATAAAAAAGCTAACTCAATATTCAAAATTGAAAAGATCATATCAAGTCATTCAAGCAAAAGAAAGAAAAGTTAAAAAATAAGTCACATTGCACATACATGTACTTTCTGTTCACGCTATTTTTCTTCACTATCATTTACTTACTTCATCCTCTGATTCATTTTAAAACAAAAATTAAAATAAATGACAAATTTCAATTTTTTTTCAATATTAATTACATTTTTTTTATTATACACTCTAATTAATATTAATTTCATCATATCCAACTTGTGGGATGGATGAAGTTCTTATTAAGACCTATGTCCTTAATAATAATAATAATAATTTTTTGACCAAATCACGAGAATTAAAAAAATTTATAATAATCTTAACTTATTTGTAATTACTGACCAAATCAAGGTTCGATCCGGTTTTTAAAACACTGATCTTTAGCTTATTTGTAATTACTATTATTTTACAATTTTATCGTCTAAGAGAGTTTGTTTATGTTTTCAACATAATATTTATTTTTGATTGAAGAAAAATATGTGAAATAAGTAAGGGTATGTTGGTAAGAAATTAATATTGTTGGAAATACCAAATGAATCTTATAAAAAGGGACAAATTATTTTCTCAAAAAAGAGTTTTATAATTAGAGACGAAGATAGTATTATAGTCAGAGATTCAAAAAGATCAAGGAAGATTTCAGTCCAATTAAACAAAAGGTAACAGTAAAGAATAATACTCATACTATTTGAATTGCATTGGAAATCGACATTGTAAGTAATATGTCATTGAGGTGGATTGTGTTGCATAAATAATCTTAATTGTAATTAATAATATTTGTTACAGAGGTGCATCGAGACATGAGTTGCATTGGTAATCTACACTATATTAATATGTGTAACATAGACATGCTTTACATCGGAAACTTACATTGTAATTACCAATATGTATAATTGATAGACACTAAAACATGTGTTGAATAAACAACCTACATTTCACTCCCTCCGTCCCAAAACGCAAGCAAAAATGAATCAACATAAATTGATGTATTTGGTACAAATTTTGAATCAGATACATTAAATATTGTTGACAAATTTTTGCTTATATTTTGGGATGGAGGGAGTAATTAATACGTGTGACTGTGAGACACTAATGCATGTGTTTCATCGGAAACCTGCATTGTAAATAACAACATAACAAAGATGCATTAAGACATACATTACATCATAAACCTCAATTGTTATTTGAAATAATGACAACAATCTTTTCATTGTATCGGAAATCTCCACTATAATTAATTGTCTTACAAAGGTGCATTAAAGCATGCAATGCATTGAAAATCTCAATTGCAATGTGATCCACAAAAAGAACCATTGACTATTTTTGCATGGCCACTAACTTGTTGAATCACAATTTTGAGCTTTATGGCAAATTTTGTCCCCTGTAATTTGAGAAAATTTCAGTTTACCCCCCTGTAATTTTAGAATTTTTTGATTTACTCCCATGATAGTTTCAGCAAATTTCAGTTTACCCCGTGCCAGATCATTGATTTTGTACAGTAAGATGGCTTAGGGGGGTATTCTGGAAAAAATAATATTAAAATGATGAATTCCAAACAAAAATTTGTTATGGGGGTAACCGGAAATGGTCTATTTTAAAGGGAAAAACACTATTAACCCTTTTAATAATAAACTAGGCTGAAAATAAGTTTTAGTATATGAAGTTTTTTGTGGTTTATAAAACCTAATGAAAAACAATTTTTTGCTGATGGACCTAAAGCGGAGGATTGAATAGGCTTACCCTTTTGGCGGCTTTGACTATAACTTAAGTGGTATTTCAACATATATTTATACATGTGCAACCCCAAAATATATAACACATGTCTCCTGGTTCAATTCCTAACAACTTTTGCTAGCAGCCTGTAAATTTGTATACCTTTCATACATGAGAGTTGGCATGCACTCCTCACTTATTTCATTAATCCACATTTCTGAATTGAAACTTCTTATAATTCATAGAAAGTTGCAAAAATCATTGCTTTCTGATGCTCTTATTATTTAGTGTTTCAAATTTGAACATATAAATACCTACCTGATCATGAATATGAGAAAGAACTCAAACTTAATTTGTGCTCTAGCATAAAAGATGCTTTCATTTGGTACGATAACTCTAATGGTTTCCGATTTTAATTACATGGCTTCTGAAACAGGAGGGCACCGATACCCCTACCATCTCTTGGTCTTAGATTTGGCATCTTCATCTTCTTGAAATAAATCAAATTTATGGTAATGTTGGCTTATAAAAACTTTGTCCCTACTATGTCTAACCATTGGAACTTTGCTTCTTCAAGCCTCTTTCAATGCTATTCATCCTTTGCATAATCCTTTCTTTATTCCATCAAAGACCGCACAACCTCTGATGTGTTTTTCTCTAATCTGGATGCTTTGAGTTGGCTCAAGCAAGATCTCACTTCTCCTATGCCAAAATTTTCGCCAAAGGGTTGTCGTGGTTCTGGAGAAACCGAAATTCTATCTGCTTCTCTAATATTAAGATCTCTACCTACGGTATATTATAGTTTTTTTGTTTACTATTTCGCTTCATTTAGCTTTGTAACCATTAAAAAAAGAGAAAGAACACCGATGATATCGTCATGATGTTAGTGACAACATTTTGAATATATTTTTGTGAAATGAAATTAGTTTTTCCTCAACATATTGTGTGTATATACTCTATATATATATAAATACGTCATGGAGGATGCATCATGTTTCTAGAATTTAAGTTTTGTTATTTTATTGTATTGAGTTGTAATATCTTTTTCATTCCTTATAATAAAAATATGTTTCTTAACAAATTTTTTTTTAACAACACAATTTATTAAAAATCAGACCTCTGTTCAAGATGAATCGAAACCGGTAAATCACAGACTACAAAGGCTCCATATGGAGGCGGAACACCCCAAAATAAACACCAATAAAGACACGAATACAATCATCACCTAACTAATGTCTGAACTTTCAACATCCAAAAGACCCACCACCACAAAAACCAACTTCACCACCTAAATCAAACTCCAATGAAAACAACCATGTAAACAAAATTCATACACAACCATTACCACTACTCACACAAAAAAAAAATCCTCTTCTCCTCCCTATAGATGAGCCACACCCGACCTATTCCAACAGTCATTCGACATCCACCACCTCTCTACCCCTGGTTCACCGAGGAAAAAACAACATAATAAGACCAAATAAAAACTTGAATCAAATCACCAACTCCTGATCCTGAATCAAAAGCGATCGGCCCACCAGATTCCATAGTCAAATCAGTAAGGTACCCCTCATCCCCAAGCCACCGAGAAAGACACTAAAATCAGCTACACAAACATCAAACTAGATACCAATTCCCGATCTCGAAGCAAAAACAATCGGTCAACTAGAATCCATAACACAAAGTTGCAAGGCCTATGAAAGGATGTGCAGTGTGAAAAAAAAGTCATGCCAAAAACGGAAATAGGTTCAACTCCAAGACTATCCATCTTCTAATCACCCAAACTCAAAGCAACCCAAAACACAACAAGCGCTAGCGACGACGAATATGAACCCTACACAAAGGTAGCCTACATCAAAACACCTGAGGAGCTCATCACTACCCACATAAACAACCAACTCCCTACCTAAAAAAATGCCCAAACACCTCCTCTTAATTTTTCTATCCACCGAGATTTCCGAGAGATCCTAATCTAGATTATCCACAAGACCTCATCCAAACAACACCACTACAACCACCACAAAACAAACCAACACCCCTAAAAGTTATGGACAGGTCTGGAACAGTAAGAAACTCAGCAAAATGGAACCGGATCAGAAACACGGATAAACTGGCAGAGACCAACCCCGAGGGGCTGAAGAGGTGGCACAGAGACTAAGTCTCGTATAATCACCTCTGCCTGTGGTCTACATCTGCGTGGTCGATTTAAGGAAAATGTACTTATCCCTAACTTTCCGATCAATATCCACAAGTCCAAAAATTTAAGTTAATTTTTTTTTATCAATTGTCTATTGGCTTTGCTTTGGAGTCATGTTTCTACCATATTGACTAGTAAGATAAAATGAATAATCATACCCCTCGTCGTATATTTATGTATCATTTATGATTTATTACTAATTTTTATATTGTTCTCATGAAATCTATTCTATTTAATTTGAATGCATTCAATATAAACAGTTAAATCTATTAAGTCTTGGGGAATCTAGGAACCCCTCTTCAACAAAAATTGCCCAACTGTATCCATAGATATGTGCTTGAATATATTTTTATGTCATGCCAATCATTTTTGACAATATAATTCATCATTCAATGCCAATAACAAACAATTATATAGGTTGTCACACATAATAATTCAACTGGTTTCAACCATATTTAAATTTAAAAAGAAATAAAATCCATCATATTTATAGAAACAGAAACAAAACAACTAGATTTGTTCAATGAGAAAAAATATCTAAATTCAATTGACCAACCATACAACAAAATCATCTTGTTTAATTCCACACAAGCTTTAAAAACATCTCTAAATATCTTCCACCTTAATCTCTAAACACCAATTCCCTTGAGCATTTTGTACACTTTGATAAATTCATATCCAAATCAATTACTGCCCTGCAAAAAATTTCATATATATAAGCACCTATATAACAAAACTTAAATTGTTATAAAATAAGGTTTAGATTTTCTAGGTCCAGTAAACTCAAAGACACAATTCATTCAATGATATATACTTAAATTCTTCCCTTATAACACCGTTATTGTCTGTAAAAATAATTATAAGTACAAACCAAGAATAATTATTAAGATGTAATTTGTTTTACCTGCATATACCTTCCTAACATCTCTGAATTATGTTGTTGAGCATCTCAAAAGTGAAGAACATCCTTTCCTTTGCTACTGTTTCCATTCTTCTCACCTAATTTTTTTAACAAAAAACCACAATATTTGATAAATGTGAGTAACCTTGAAACCCTCTTAACAGCCAAATAAATCAAATTATTAGTATAAACATGCATAACCTTTTCAATTTCATTTTTCGTAGAAATATTTGTTTACTTGTTTTTTAATTCAACGATGATTAATATAACTACATGTTTGTTAATTCTTTCATTGTTCAACAATAGGAATTTTAGGGTTCTGATTATGAGAAGACAAACCTTGTTTACTTCGCCGACTTGATTTTGCTATTTGCTCTTCAAGTGGTCTTATACTGCCTGCTGGGGTTGGAAAATTTCTCGGTAGAAAAGGTTCTTTGCTGATTTTGTGACAGGTTGGAGTGGGAGCTGAATTTAGATCAATGGATACACCCTTTCCTTTGTTCGAAGAATTGGGTTGATTAACCGGTTGAAACACAACAGGCTCAAATTTGTCAAAATATTGTAAAAGATCGGGCATTTGAATTTTATCTGAAGGTGATGACATCTCAAAATATGAGTAATCTAGAGAAAAATCATCATCCACTTCCAACTCCGGAGTCTTTTTATTGGAGTTGACATTGCTTGCTTCCAAAGGAAAATTGGCTGAGGTCAACATATTGGAGTTAACAACACCTTGATTTAGTGAAGGTTGACTAGAGGTCAACATGGAACCCCGCAAACGCAAAGTAACGCCATTTCCTTTTGTAATTTTAAGCAAGTATCCACCAGGACAAATTCCGTCGATAACACCAGTGAATTCCATTCCTAGCCTGACTTCTTCATGTGGATTCGTCGGGGGAATTACTGGTGTATCATTATGATGATTGTGATGTTTACCATGTAGTCCACTCATTGTTCTTTTATCTCTGTATTAACATAAAAGATTGTCATTAACTTGAAGTTCTATTTGAAAGAATGAGCTGCCCTAGTCCTACATTCAACTTATTCAAGATATATAGCACTGTATAAACGAAATATTAGTTAACCTATTTACCTATATATCACAATCACAATCACAATCACTGTCCATCAATAAATTTATCGAGTGACTAAAAAGTGCATGCATCTTATGGTTGTTCTAAAATAAAAAGAGGATCCAATTTGATGCTCGAAACATAAGAAGCTACATCTTTAAAAAAACTAAGAAAAGTGTAACAATTATTTAACGATAATAGTTATTGTTTTTTTTAATCATTCATTTTTAAACAAAGCACATATATGTTGTTATAAATCAATTGGCATGGTTTTGTATTTATAAAAAACCATTTCTGTTTTCATTTTAATAATCTAGAATAAATTAAATTAAAATCTAAAAAATATTGGTTCTGAACAGAATGAAAAATCGAAACAAGTATTGGATTAAGGATTGCAAGGTAGCTCCCTTAAGTAAAAAAAAATATAAATTAAATCTACAAAATAAACAAATAATCATTCATCAAATAGATAATTGATAAGAATAAGTTGTCATAAAAAAACATACGAAGATGAATGAATTCTCCTTCAGAGCCACAACGTTTGCACACTGGTCTCTAGAAAATCTGAAGTTGAAATAAAAAATAAAAAAATCACAAATTTGAAGAAAAAAATTGTTAAATTACAAAGAAAAACAACTCCATTCAATTCAACGATGTTTGACCAATTAACATAATTGCAGAGTCAGAATAGTCGGTAATAGTTAGATCGAGATCAAACTATTTAGCTTTGAACTAAGAATTTTGATTTTTCAAAATCTTAAATATGCATGAAATAAGGAACTTCCTAACGCGATCTGAATGGATCCAACATGTTGAACATGTAAATGTGTAGAAACTGCAAAAAAATTCTAATCGAAAATAAAATTGAAACTTTTCTAAGAGAACAATAGAGATTACAAAACGATCCACGTACCGATTAATATGGTGGGATAAGGCAAGAACTCTTGTTGATTGTATTTGAGGAATGGACTGTGCATGAAATAGATGAGAAAGAAAAGAAAATTATGTTTGTGAATTGGGAATTTGAGAATGGTATGAGATTGAAGAAGATACGAGTTGAAAAGCATTACTTACGATTTATTGGGGCAAAATCATTGAGGGAAATCCGTCACTATATGAAAATATAACCAATAAAAAAACACAAGTACCAATCATAGGCCTCCACGTATCCAAAAGTGGACCCCTTTTTTCTGTCACAATAGTGTTGCTAGGGTACATGATCAAATATTTTATCCTTGTAATTGTGATGTTGAGTACTAACTATACTTTTGTTTCATATAGCAAAGAAATAGCACTAAAATCTGGTTAAGTAAGAAAAGATTTGACTAATATAGACCTCCTAAAAATGTTCTAGAGTGTTAATATACCAATATTAAATAAAAATTATAATAATAAAAAAGGGAAAGAGTTTAATATTTTTTTAAGGATGGTTTAATATTTTATAATAATTTTACTAAAAATGACATTTATTTTTATTTGTTTGACTTGAGAGTTGAAATATAAATAAAATTTGAAATAATAAATTTTATAAAAATAAATTTTATGTTGGATTATTTATTCTATCATTAAATATTGGTATTTTTAAAGTCTTATTCATATAAAATGTTTGAACTATTTTTTATTAAAAATGACCAAATAATTTAATAAAAAAGAAACAATTAACAATAAAAAATTATATAGTAATTAAGTGATATGATTAATTGGTTTGACCAAAATTTATTGATAAATTACTCAGAACATACTAATGATATGCTTATTACTTCGAATAACCAACTAAAATAAGAACTTACGATGTATTTTTGACCATGTAAAATAAGAATTTAATGATGTGTTTTTGACCATGTAAAAAGATTTTGACCATATAAAATGATTAATTATATCCTTTTGAAAAAACTAAATTTATTACTATATATTATTTTTATGTTAAAGTATTTAGTTTATTATAAAGTATGTGTATTTTTAAAATTTTCTTATAAATAATTTAACTATTTTTTATTATAAATGATTAATTTTTTTAGGAAAGAAAAAATTAATAGTGAAAATGAGAAAGTAATTATGTTATTTGACAAATTAGTTTGACTAAAATTTATTGATAAATTAATAAGGGTTAGTTTAATCGTACGGGCCTAAAAGATCCAACTCAATTATCCTTTGGATCGTCCACTAGAAAATTGCATGAACATTTTTTTATAAGTCCCACAAAAACTTTTATGCCCCTTGAATTTTTGAATTTGCCCTTAATTCAAGAGTTCTATATGTATCTACCGGATATGTACCGTACGTATGTGCATGATTTGTTTTTGTAAGTTCACTTTCTCATTTCTTCTTCCTTTCTGTGAGTTCAAAAGCGACCTATTCCTTCTCCAGACCATTTTTCACCCAATTTCATTCCTTCTGTACGCATCAAATAATTTCTCCAAATCAACCATAGTTGAATCTTGTTCCTAAAATTTGTTCTTGCAAGAGTTTTGTTAGGGTTATCTCCAAAGTTATGGTAAAATCCACTTAATTTTTAAGTTTCAATTTCTAGTTATATAACCATTGATTGACAGTATTATGACTACAATTGTTATGTATTTGATACCTAGTTTCTAAACTGCTTGATGCTCCACGTGTACAATATTAATCCCATTTGTGTATGGTCTAGACCTTAAATAAGAAGCTGTAGAAATTGCTTTGTAAATTAATACCACGTACTCAAAGCAAGCAATTTCCCTTGAAACCTGACTTGTAACCCATGGAAATACACTTTCTAACTATAGGTTGTAACTTGGTTCTATGAGCTTCAAGTGTGGAAGCATAACACAAACAACCAAAGACCTTAAAGGAATGAATATCAGGAAAAGAATTATAAAGAACCTGATATGGAGATTTGTGTTTAAGGAGAGGAGTAGAGACTCTATTACTGAGAAAAACTGAATGTAAAACTGCATAAGACCAGAAAATATTGGGAAGCTTAGATTGGAAAAGTAAAGCTCTAGCAACATTAAGGATATGTTGATGCTTTCTTTCCACTCTACCATTTTGCTCAGGAGTATCAACACAAGATCTTTGATGAATGATACCCTTTGAAGCATAAAAAGCAGACAATAAAAACTCAGAACCATTATCTGATCTGATGAATTTTGGTGTAATATGATGATGATTTTCAATCAAATGTATGAAATTTTTGACATGTGAAGAGACTTCTGACTTGGTTTTAAGTATAATGACCTATAAAAATCTACTAAAATCATCAACAATGGTGAGGAAGTATTTATGACCATGAATAGAAGTTTGAGCCAAAGGACCCCAAATGTCAAAATGCAGCAATTCAAATTTAGATTTAGCAATAGAATGACTGGAATTATAAGGTAATTTTCTTTGTTTGGAAAAATGACAAACATCACACGTAGCTTTATTATCAACAAAAATTGAAGAGTACAATTGATGCATCTTAGACAATCTTTGATTAGACAAATGTCCTAATCTGAAGTGCCAGATTGCATTGGAATGAATAAAGGAAATAGCTACATTTGAACAAACAGAATTACATGAATTTAAAGAAACACTTGAATGGTAACTTGAACTATGACTTGTGGATGAAGAAACTGAAGACTCCTGAGAACATGAGCCAATATTCAACCTATAGAGACCATCAAAAAGACCTCCCAAACCAATCATCTTCTGAGATTTCATATCCTGTATGACACATTTATCAAGCACAAAATTAACCTGATAAGATAGAACCTGAACAAGTTTGGAAACTGAAATAAGATTGACTTTAAAATGTGGTGAATAAAGGACATTTGTGATGTGGAAAGTGGGTGAAAAAACTGCAGTACCAACATGATGAACAATAACAGAAGTTCCATTAGGTAAAACAACCTTCATAGGTTTAATTTTGTGAAAAGAATGCAGTAAATTCAAAGACGAACAAATGTGTTCGTTAGCTCCTAAATCAATAAGCCAATGGTTCATTTGAACATTCAAAAAGCAAGAAATGACAGTGTTTATACCTGATATTGAAGGAAAAGCATTGGAAGAAGTAATGTGATTGGTGCTAGCAGGGTTAGAGGTATAGGCTGAAGGAACCAAAGAGGATTGCTGAAGCAAGGATACCAAATGAACATATTGCGCTTGAGTCAAACCACTTTGAGAAATAGAGGAAGAACCTTCACCAATAGACTAAGAATCAATGGGAATTCAGAAGCAACAACATTAGAATAAGCATGGGATTTATTTGCATTGGAATATCCATGTTTCTAGGAACAAAAATCCACAATATGATTGTTCCTGTGGTAAAAAGTGCAATATCTTGAGGTATTCTTTGATTGAGTATAACCAGAAGGAGGTTTACCACTGCCATAAGGCTTTCTTGCATCTGAAGCATTCACAAGTATACTTGAATCTTCAATAGGAACAGAGGCAGGTGCAATGTTATTACTTTCCTCTTGAACAACCATAGAATATACCTTGTTAATTGAAGGAAATGGATGCATAAGCAAGACTTGAGTTTTGACAACTGAGAAAGTTTAATTAAAGCCAGTGAGACACTGAATTACTTGATCTTCCATGCGAAATTCTCTAGCAGCACGCATAGATTCACATAGACATGGATAGGGACAAGTGCAAACAGGCATGGGGCGATGTGAATTGAACTCCTCCGAAAAAGATTTCATTTTTGTGAAGTAATCAAGTACAAACTTAGTGCTTTGTTTGAGATTTTTGATTGAAGAACGAAGAGTAGCAATGCAAATTCTATCAACCTTGGAAAAACATTCTTGAAGCTCAATCCAAACTTCAATGGCGTATTCATGAAAAACAATAGTTTGCGCAATTTGTGGATAAACTAAATTCAAAATCCAAGAATGAATTAGGTGATTCCAACGCTCCCATGCATTACGATTCAGATCATCAAAAGGCGGAATTGGAATGGATCCATCTACAAAAGCAAACTCGTTATTCGTACCAAGAGCACATTTCATCGAACAACTCCATGTGAGGTAGTTAGAACCGGTGAGAAGTGGAGTAACCGTAACCGAATTTGGTCCTTCACTAGGATGAACATAGAAAAACGAATCGGTATTGGCTTGCTGAACAATGATTGGAGCTTGACGAGGAGGCATGATGCAAGAAAAATGCATAAAACTCTGGAAAATGAAGAACACAAAGAACACAGTAACGAAAAAGATGAAGATAAAAATACACAAACAATGTGATTTAAGGAAAAGAAATTATCTCAATGCAGAATTGAGTACAAAATAAGAAGAAACGCAAGGATTTATGTGAAAAACGAAGGAAAAGAGAAGGTAGATGAAGCTTGAAGAACAAGCATCAATGACGGAAGCTTGAGATTTGGATCGTAACTAACTCTCTCTCAAGAAGTGAAAGAAAAACTGATACCATATTAAGAATCTAGTGTAAGTGTGAAATGATTTATTGAACTTGAAAGTGATTACATGAGAGTATATATACAAAAGCTAATCGTAATATCCTCAAGCTAAAGT